>CM076573.1:556360396-557042821 GCA_034641835.2 Pinus albicaulis | reverse complement strand
TTATATTTAAGACAAAGTATGGGAATAAAATATTTTAAAAACAAACACATATTTAGACAAAATCTCACCTGATTTATATGAGCCAATGAGAGATCAGTGTAATAGAACTAAACTATGTGAGAATAAATGAGTGATATTAAGAAGGCCCAGGACAAGGTGAGATGAGAGTTGTGGTGATTGATAAGTGGAGGTAGACTAATATGTCCATTATGGATAGGTTGAGAAAGGTTGTGTAGCGTAGCTGGATGAGAAAATATAGAAAGAGTGGATTGTGTTGAGGCTTGGTGAAGGAGATAAATTATTATGGAGATCCATAGTAGTGCATGCAGTCCCTAAAGTACTCAGTCCAAATTGTAAATCCTAGCCATAGGGAGGATGCATTCCTTAAGGTTGTAGTAGTACTTATTTTTCAATCATACATGTTGTAGCATGATAGCACATGATACCATCCATCTCATGCACATGGACGATGGATGATAAAGTTATGGAATGACCTATTTGAATAGGTATGATGGTGGTGGGTGTATTGGTATGCTAACTTGAGGCTATTAAATTGGAAGACCTTTTGGAAGACCTGTTATTTAGGCATACATATTGTAGTGTTGTGGGACCACTTGAATAGGTATGATGGTGGAAAGTGTACTCATGTACTAGCCTAAAGGGGAAATGTGAGATGTTAGGATGTGATATGGTTCATCAACCTTACATGAGAAAAAGTGTAAGTGAGATCTCATGATGTTAAACAGTTGATGAACCATTCGAACAAGAAAATGTCATAGAAAGTGGTGGATCTTAGTTACTAATGCCCCATATATTCCAAGGGATGGTGAGTTTTTTTTATGTAGAATTCAATAAAGATATTGGGACCAAGTTAATCTCTCCAAGTAAAGTTTAAGGGGGATTTTTAATGTGGTTGGGCTAAAGTTGAATATTTCATTAAGCCAATTTGGTATTCTCATTAATGGGTTTATCACAAACAAATATCAAATACACTGACCTGGGTGTAGAATTTGAGTTGGTTAATTTAAAATCAAGGTATCCATGTGTTTGGAATTGAAATATAAATATTTATATTTAAGAGAATCTGAGAAGAAAAAAATTAGGATCATGAGATCATTATGTTTCCCGAGAGAGAGAATAAATGATATAAACCATATATGATAAGTGTTCTTATAATAAAGAAACAATGGTTAGAAATTAAATAATCCATGAATTTCATGGGAGGGTGGGTTGATGAAATAGTGGAGAAAAATCATGGGAGGTTCTCCTCTTCTGACATGTTAGGGAGAATGGCACATTAAAAATCAATTGTTTTTTTTAAGGATAAGGGGATGTCATCCATCTAGGTGTCCCAAAAATTAAGATTTTAAACCATAGAATACAAATGAAAATTAAATACAAAAAAATACAAGGAAAAATATGGATTATATTGTTAAAAAAATTCAATAAATTATCAAGCACATTCTACTTGAATGTGTCGCAAATTTTCCAATTTTCCTTACATGAAAATTCCAATAGTTGGTATTCTTCTACACATAGGCTTAAGATCATGAGTAGAATTTTTGAATTATTTGTACAAGAACCATTTGGAATTAAATGGCGTGGTTATGAAATGATCGATTCTATATTTTTCGCCATCATAGGTAGCTTAATGAGTTGATTTTCCCCAGATGGAATCAAACATAAAACCAATAGTTCAAGGACTTGAGTGAAGTCTTGTGACTCGATGCCAAAATTATCTCACATTTAACTAATTATGTAGTTTATTATGCAAAGAGAGTGTGGTTCAAAAAAACTTGGTTACATAGATGTTGAACTTTGAAGTGATGAATACTTACAATGTAAAATTTATATGGTTGCCTTTTCATAAGTTAGTGAGTGTGATTTAATAATAACATCAAATTATCACATGACCTTTGATGTTTGATGGATATTACTTTCATAGATAGAACTTCAAATCAATAGTACCAACATACCACACGACAATATTTTGTATTAATATATGTATTTTTATATTGTTATTTCTATTATAAAATATAATCTATATCTTCACACAAGGGTGTTAATTTATAATCTAAATGATAAAATTTCTTGAAATAAATTTGCACAATTGTAGATAATATTTAGTGTTTGTAATATCCCCAAACAATTGACCATGTTGGACCAAATAATAACAATAATAAATAAATATATAAGTGGCATAAATCCTATGGTTTTGGTTTTGGCCCTAGGTAATTGCCCATAGTTTCTTTCGAGCAACCCAACGTTAAAAGGAGAAGGTCAAGAGCAAGGGAAAAAAATTGGTTTTTATTTCTTTATTGATATCTTGAGAGCTTAGGCGAGTTTTCAATTGAGGTTTTTCACGTGAGATCCTCATAATTTCTTCGATGAGATCCGAAGTCGCCGTAGAAGGAAAACCAAACTTTGATGTTCTCTCTGATCACACTATCTGGTCCAGTTTTTTTTGTTTTTTTGTTTTTTTTTTTTAAATTTGAGAGAGGTGTCATGAACTTTTATATTTTAGATTAATGATTTGGGTATGGAACTTTCTCTGCAGGTTTCAATAAAATTGATTGTACCTTATTGACAAAGGAAACAAGAGTGCTACATTGAACGGTTCCTGTGCTAGTGTATTCGACGCATGGGCTGATGGAATACATTTTGCTTAGTAGGGAGCCTGCTTACCTACATAAGAGTCACAAGTAAAAATGGTTTGTCAAACGTTAGTGGAATAAGTTCAACATGTAATAATCTAAGTTATAAAGGAAACATAGCATGCTACATAAACAATGAAACAAAAAACAAAACAACATGCACAAGATACATGCTCAATAGAGAAAAAACACTAATAACTCAACAATGGAGATATTCTCCCTTTATTAGGTGCAGTAGTAGTAGAAGATAGAATTTTAAATCTCTTTTAGTGGATTTTTTCAAGCTATAGAGCTCCAATATCCAAGACAAGGGGGTCTCTTCCCCTCAAGTTTTCAACAAGCCTCTCTTCCCTCTCAAAGGATGGTAGATTGACAAACATGTGGTGAACTCCTCTCTCTTGGACTGAGATGTTGGCTAGAAAACAACACAATCCATCCAATCCTGCTGCTGCTGGGACACACAAGCTAGTTTTCTATGGAGCAATTTTACCAGCATAAAAATGTGTCTCCCATTCTTCTTCCGAAGGCTAGCTTTTATAGACCATTTTAAAATTATCCCTCCTTCTCTTGGCCCAAGATGGATGGTGACACAAGAGTGAAGATATGATTCCTTTATGTGTTGCATTAAGGCCTCAAGGTGGCTCAAAGATGACTATACTTGGTAGTACTGAGGAATCTTCCTAACCAAGTGTTCTAGGTGGTCTTGGATGGTAACATTTCACCATCTATAGGACCACGTGACATCGAAGGAATAGTCACACTATGTGTGTCTATCGATGGAATAACTACACTGTGCACGACTATTCGAGGAGTAGCCGCACTGTGTGCCAAAAGTATTTGTTTCATGTGCACTATCCATAAATTTCTACCTGAACCTTAGGAATAATTAAATTTTTGGCTTTTCCTAATGTATTCCTTCTCTAAAAATATTTATCTTTACATTATGCTTGAAATTTTTAATGTCTTTTGCTAGTATGATTTTCCAGTGTTAATAGTTTCCCCCTAATATATGAGGACTAGGAATAATTGTATAGCCGAAATATAATATGTTTTATTTTTTCTGTGTGATCCTTTTGAGAGAGAGAAAGAGAGTGATTGACTTGCTTAGAATTGAGTTGGGAGACCCCCTGCCTTAAATAAAAAGACACCATGCTTTGTAGGAAACCTACAAGAGATAGAATGAATAAAATATTTTATATGAGGCGGGCATGTCCCATGCTTGTGATATTTGAATAGTTAAGCTAATCTAATAGATAATGGATTTATTTATGCCACTTTTGGTAATGACCTGATGTTGGTTGATGATGACAATTTTTTACGCCCTCAGGGGCGTTTTTCTTTGAAAGAAGGTTGAATGTGGTGCCCACATGCATAATATTGATATGGCACATTTGTTTAGAATAGGTGCTCATTGTATTCATGGGTATTTGACTGTTGGGGACCTTCCCATGTAAGAATTGTTGAAAGAGATGCTTATCAAGTCATGGGTTTTCAAATAATTCTGACAGAGTGCAACAGTTTGGGAAGTGTGATACCATCTTGACATGAAAGCTTATCTTGAAGTCAAATTTCAAGAGAATCGATGACATCAGTGGGAAATGATGATTCCCATAGTGCCATTCGTGGATGTCCATATTGAGGTTAGGAGTACTACCTCCTTCTTGGAAAATGGTTGTTGTAGTTGAAAAGGAGGAAGTATCAGCCGATCTAAATGAGTACTGGTGCAAGGGACCAGAGTTTCTGATGTAGTAGGGCTTGGTGTGATGGGTTAACTAGGCATGATGATGATAAATGGCTATAACTGATGATGGTAGTTAAGGGGCCCGAGGTCGGAGCTGTAAATGCGAGTGGCGATAGTCATTACAATTTCTGGTGAGGAAAACCTTAGAGTCAGTAGGAAATCTAGGGTGGTTGTATGGTAGCTATGAGTGTCATTGTTGGGTGTGTTAAAAGAATGCGTAGCTCCGACCAAGGGTGATTAGGGACTGCTTCCATACGAGAAATGTAAATTGATTGGTGGTAGTGCTCTCCTAAAAAAAATTTTGTACACTTTCCAAAAGAATATAAAATGCATCCAAATGTACAAGCACGGAGATGGGTTCCCTTATAAACGTGAATAATCTTTCACTATGGTATGAGGAGTGTATTTTGTTGAGGGAGGGGGCCCCAGTGGTTGGTTTCGGTGTAGGGGTGATGAAGTTGATGAAAAGCATTGTAGATAGGCTATGCTAATGGGGGTGTGATAGGAAAAATATGAAACGCAATGGTGCATTTTTTCTGATAAGTTTGTGAGAATAGTAGCCCGGGAAAAGGGTTTTAGAAACTTGACATGATGTATGATGGATTAATGAACATGAAGTGCTTCTCTGGCTTGTGGTTTTATGTCCATGGTTTCATACCTTCGGTGTATGGTCTACCTGAGTGATGATGCCATGGAGGGTGAAGTTATACTGACCTGGAAGGGATTTTATCATGTGCAAGGTGGGGTGATGATAAACATGGTCGGGTGAATGAAACCTACGGTCTATTTCTATGACTAAATGAAGTCAGGATATGCAAAGATTTTTGGGGAGATTACCATGCCCAGGGTAGAATGACACCTACTCTTGTACCTTTGTTGGATGGCACATATGGTGATTTGGCATTTTTGTAATACTTGAAACTAATACCCCAAGTAAAAAGCATCTTTTTCATACAAACATATTTTAAATAACTTGAATGTAATGAAATAAGAGAGGGCGTACTTGAATTGTGTTATGGAGGATTTCGCCTCATGGGTGGAATTTCTTGGGGTGGAGCCCGTTGACAAGGTTGGAAAGGCATGTACCATCGGGTTATGACAAAATTTCCACAATGTTTGTTTTGATTTTAGCTAGGGGGGAGTCATGCTCTCTTGGAAATGTACTAGGGATACACACATATTCTTTTGCTTGAAGATTGTGTTCACTACAGAGGTGTCAAAATGCTTGTACCATAGGGCATGTCCATGTGTCATGGTTGTGGCTTGTGCAGATGGTGCACAGAGTAAAGCTACTTAGCGAGTACATGGTGTGAGATCCACTAATACTCTCCATGCAAGATGTGGATGCTTCGAGAGGGTTGTGTATTGGTACATTTTTGCACTTTTGCCACATCAAGGTCTTCGGTCTTGGGTGGTGTGGCTCCTTTGGGGTGTCCTGAATCAACATTATTCTTGCTACTCGTAACCTTGGGAGGTATTGACAGTTCATAGTGTGGTGAAATTGCGAGCATATCTGACAGTAGAAGTGTATGATATTCTCTTGATTAGAGAGTTGAATATATAGTATGTTTGTGACCATGTGAAGGCTATCGGTGAGTTTCTTGAGTTACTGCCATTGATTGCATAGAGCACATGGTATTTTTGGCTGGTTTCATGTCCCGCTAAGACGATTGGTCACCTTAGCTTTCATAGGGTTTTGGTGACGATGGTGGGTCACATTGGGAGGCAACATATCACATTCCTTCATTCATGTTGTAACTATCATTTTAATTGGAAAAAGATAGTCTTTCTCTCTAGAGGAATCATCAAAGAATGGAGGCATGGTTGGTCAACTGAAAGGGATGTTTCAAATGTTGGCATGTTCATGTGATGGACTGCTACTCTGAATGTTGACATGTTCATGTGATGAACCGTCCCCTCTTGAATGAGAGCTTCCTTCCCCATTATTTCTTTGCAAATTAGGTTTTCTGATTTGCAATTTGAGAAGTTCCACAATTTTATTTTAAACGGCTGTGATATTTTGTAATGCATCTTCAAATTTAGTACTTTGATGTTACTACTCCATGGATAATTTTTCCATTTTATTTACTTACGGTGTTGGATGTATGTGGGTCAGGAGCCTTCATAATTGAGAAAGTGAGAGAGATGTTCACTGAAATTGAGGATGGAGTATCAATCACTCCCCTCAATGATCTGCTTTCACCCCTTTCCATGGTCGTTAGCATTGAACGTTTGGGAATTGAGAGTCATTTCAAAATTGAGATAAAATGAGCTCTCGATTATGTACACAAGTCTGTTTATATCGTAGCCTTATCACCATTATTTATTTGTGCTTTATATGTGGCATATTCATGATTATGAGGATAAATTATTTTCATGTATAATTACTGGAGAGAAAAAGGCATCGAATGTAGCAGAGAAAGTGTTGTTACTGGTATCAAATCCTCTGCTCTGGGGCTTCGTATTCTTTGACTCCACGGGTACCCGGTGTCTTCAAGTACAAGATATTTAAAAGAATATCTGCAAAATATTCTGGTATTAAGTCTTTCACGAGAGGTGAGGTAGGGAGTTTGACAAGGAGCACTTAAAAACAGAGAATGGTGATGGAATGTGTCACAGTTTTCCATACACCAAGAGTTGGGATTGTTGTAGGGGGAGGGTTAAGGCCGTGACGAGTAAAACTGATCAATGATTTGTGAAGGCGCGATTTGGAAGCCAAGGGTGCCACAGAAAGTAGAACCATTGGAATCAAATGAAGGAACTGAAAGTTTAAATGATAGGTTTTGTATATGGAGCAATTAAAATGAACAAACTACAATTTATTTATAGGGTACATTAACTCCACCATACTAATAATGTATTTATTTTAAAATAAAAAAATAAAATACAATCACAATTGTTATGAAATGAAACAATTCATCTAATTCCCTATATTTATTTAATTGTGAATTTCCAAAATATTTAAAAATTTGGCCAACAGAAAAGACATGAAACAATTACTCTCTGCAATACCCAACCTAATCTTGTGGATGAGGAGGAAAATTTGTGTTGCACTACTACACTAAGGGCATTTTTAAGACATTTGTTTAAGATAAAATAAATCTTTTGTCTTAAAAAGTCACTTGTTATTTTAATTATTTTACATTAAAATTTAATAGCAATTGAATTGCCTTAAATATAAAATTTAAGACAAAAGTAGTGTGAGACAAAAATAGTTTGAGACAAAACTTTATATTCAAGACAAAAACAATTTGAGACAAAAATATTTTAAGACAAAAATAATTTATGACAAAAATATTTTAAGACAAAACTTTATATTTAAGACAAAACAGTGTGAGGCAAATATTTTAAGACAAAACTTTATATTTAAGAAAAAATCTTCTATGATTTATATGAGCCAATGAGAGATCAGTGTAATAGAACTAAGCTATGTTGAGGATAAATGAGTGATATTAAGAAGACTAGGACAAGGTGAGATGAGAGTTGCAGGTGATTGATAAGTGGAGGTAGACTAATATGTCCATTATGGATAGGTTGAAAGGTTGTGTAGCTTAATGGATGAAAGAAAATATAGAAAAAGAGTGGATTGTGTTGAGGCTTGGTGAAGGAGATAAATTATTATGGAGATCCTAGTAGTGCATGCATTTGAAAAGTACTTTCGGTCCAAGTTGTAAATCCTAGCCATAGGGAGGATGCATTCCTAAGGTTGTAGTACTACTTATTTGTCAAGCATACATGTTGTAGCATGGTAGCATATTATACCATCCATCTCATGCACAAAGACGATGGATGATAAAGTTATGGAATGACCTATTTGAATAGGTATGATGGTGGTGGGTGTATTGGTATGCTAACTTGAGGCTATTAAATTGGAAGACCTTTTATTTAGGCATACAAATTGTAGTGTTGTGGGACCACTTGAATAGGTATGATGGTGGAAGGTGTACTCACGTAGTAGCCTAAAGGGGAAATGTGAGATATTAGAATGTGATATGGGTTACGAATCTTACATGAGAAAAAGTATTAGTGAGATCTTAGGATGTTAGAGATTCGATGAACCATTCAGTAGAAAAATATCATAGAAAATTGGTGGATATAGTTACTAATGCCCCGTATATTCCAAGGGATGGTGAGTTTTTTTTATGTGGAATTCAATAAAGGTATTGGGACCAAGTTAATCTCTCCAAGTAAAGTTTAAGGGGGGGATTTTTAATGTGGTTAGGGTAAAATTGAATATTTCATTAAGCCAATTTGGTATTCTCATTAATGAGTTTATCATAAAAAATTATCAAATACACTGACCTGGGTGTAGAATTTGAGTTGGTTAATTTAAAATCAAAGGTATCCATGTGTTTGGAATTGAAATATAAATATTTATATTTAGAGAATATACAGAAAGAGAAAAATTAGGATCATGAGATCTATTATGTTTCCAAAGAGAATGATAATGATATAAACCATATGCTTGATAAGTGTTCTTACGTCAAGAAACAATGGTTATAAATTAAATAATTCATGAATTTCATGGGAAGTTGGGTTGATGAAATAGTGGAGAAAAATATAATAAGTTGGTTAAAAAGGAAACAAATAAAAGAGAGGGGGGCTTCTCCTCTTCTCACATGTTAGGGAGTATGACACCTTAAAAATCAATTGTTTTTTTAAGGATAAGGGGATGATATCCATCAAGGTGTCCCAAAAATTAAGAGTTTCAACCATAGAATACAAATGCAAATTATATATATATATATATATATAAACAAGGAAAAATATAGAGTAAATTATTAAAAAAATTCAAGAAATTATCAAGCACATTCTACTTGAATGTGTAGAAAATTTTCCAATTTTCCTTGCATGCAAATTCCAATAGGTGGGATTGTTCTACACATAGGCTTAAGCTCATGAGTAGAATTTGTGAATGATTTGTGCAAGAACCATTTGGAAGTCAATGGTGTGGTTAGGACATGATACATTCTATCTTCTTCATCATCATAGGTAGCTCAATGAGTTGATTTTCCCTAGATGGCATCAAACATAAAACCAATAGTTCAAGGACTTGAGTGAAGGCTTCTCACTCGATGCCAACATTATCTCTCATTGCACTAATTATGTAGCTTATTATGCAAAGATAGTGTGGTTCAAAAAACTTGGTTACACAGATGTTGAACTTTGAAGTGATGAATACTTACAATGTCAAATATATATGGTTGCCTTTTCATAAGTTAGTGAGTGTGATTTAACAAAAAAAATCACATTATCACATGACCTTTGATGTTTGATTGATATTCCTTTCAAAGATACAACTTCAAATCAATGGTACCACCATACCACATACAAATATTTTGTATTAATACATGTATTTTTATTTTGTTATTTTTATTATAAAATATAATCTATATCTTCACACAAGGGTGTTAATATATAATCTAAATGACAAAATTTATTGAGATAAATTTGCGCAATTGTAGATAATAGTTAGTGTTTGTAATTTCCTCAACTAATTTACCCCGTTGTACCTAATAACAATAATTATGATAATAACAATAATAAATAAATATATAAGTGGCATAAATCCTATGGTTTTGGTTTTGGCCCTAGGTAATTGCCCATAGTTTCTTTCGAGCAACCCAACGTTAAAAGGAGAAGGTCAAGAGCAAGGGAAAAAAATTGGTTTTTATTTCTTTATTGATATCTTGAGAGCTTAGGCGAGTTTTCAATTGAGGTTTTTCACGTGAGATCCTCATAATTTCTTCGATGAGATCCGAAGTCGCCGTAGAAGGAAAACCAAACTTTGATGTTCTCTCTGATCACACTATCTGGTCCAGTTTTTTTTGTTTTTTTGTTTTTTTTTTTTAAATTTGAGAGAGGTGTCATGAACTTTTATATTTTAGATTAATGATTTGGGTATGGAACTTTCTCTGCAGGTTTCAATAAAATTGATTGTACCTTATTGACAAAGGAAACAAGAGTGCTACATTGAACGGTTCCTGTGCTAGTGTATTCGACGCATGGGCTGATGGAATACATTTTGCTTAGTAGGGAGCCTGCTTACCTACATAAGAGTCACAAGTAAAAATGGTTTGTCAAACGTTAGTGGAATAAGTTCAACATGTAATAATCTAAGTTATAAAGGAAACATAGCATGCTACATAAACAATGAAACAAAAAACAAAACAACATGCACAAGATACATGCTCAATAGAGAAAAAACACTAATAACTCAACAATGGAGATATTCTCCCTTTATTAGGTGCAGTAGTAGTAGAAGATAGAATTTTAAATCTCTTTTAGTGGATTTTTTCAAGCTATAGAGCTCCAATATCCAAGACAAGGGGGTCTCTTCCCCTCAAGTTTTCAACAAGCCTCTCTTCCCTCTCAAAGGATGGTAGATCGACAAACATATGGTGAACTCCTCTCTCTTGGAATGAGATGTTGGCTAGAAAACAACACAATCTATCCAATCCTCCTGGCTACTTGGGCAACACAAGCTAGTTTTCTATGGAGCAATTTTACCGGCATAACAATGTGTCTCCCATTCTTCTTAGAAGGCTAGCATTTATAGACCATTTTAAAATTATCCTCCTTCTGCAGCCCCAGGATGATTGTTTGACAAAAGAGTGAAGATATGATTAACATGTGCAAAATTAAAGGCCTGAGGTGGCTACCGGCTCAAAGATGACTATACTTGGTATGCGAGGAATCTTCCTAACCCTTAGTGTTTCTAGGTGGTCTGGATGGTAACATTTCACCATGCGTATTAGGTGAGACTCCCCCATCTGCCTCTTCATTGCTGGAATCAAAAATCGCTACAGCTCATCGGGAACGCGCTTGGCAAATACATAGATCAAGCAGTAAGAAAAGACCAGTACTCATGCGCCCGAATCTGTGTAGAAGTGGATCTCGAAGAAGGATTGCCTGAAGCGATCAAGCTCACAGTAGCAGGATGGACGCATGTCCAAGAGCTCGACTATGAACAGCTCCCCTTTAAATGTAGACATTGTCACGGACATGGACACTTTGCAAAGCACTATAAGAAGCGAGCAGAGGAGCAATCTGACAAACACAACGGGGACCAATGGACCCTAGTCCAGAGAACAGCCCACGCAAAAAAAAGATGTAGGAAAAAGCGCCGCAACAGGAGCTAGGAACATCCCCATTCCCACTCAGGAAACGGAAGAAATCTCAAAAGGAACTGAGGGAGTACAGATCGATCCATCGAACAATGCTCAGGAAAATGAGGACCAAGTAGAAGCCTCTCCTTCAAGCAATGAGGGAGGGGCTGCCATTCAAATTGAAGCATCCCAAGGCAGCCCCCCCAACCCTACCTATGCAGAAGTCACAAAGAAAAAGGCAGCTGAAAGCTCAGAGTCCTCAGAAGAAGAAATCCTTGAGCGCCCATCGAAAAGAGCTGGAAGGAAATCCCGCAAGGAAAAGAGAGAAGAAGAAGCTGAAAGGCTCAAAACACAAGGAAGCCAGTCCACGATAGAAATGTCGATCGGAAGAAATAGCAGGCCCAGGCCACCCAAGGGTGGCTCCACCCCGCTCTCAGGTAAATCATGAAGCTAGTCTCTTGGAATTGCAGAGGTCTGGGGAACCACGCAAAAATAGAAGCAGTAAAGGACCTATTGAAGTCGGAACCTGCAGATATCCTCTTGCTCCAAGAGACAAAGATAGCAGGGCAAGCACTGCTAGAAATCAGCAAGTCAAAATGGAAAAAAAGCTCAGGCAAAGCGGTCAGCGCGCGGGGCTCTTCGGGAGGACTGGCAACTCTTTGGTCCGAAGACAAATACCAGCTGACCAAATCTCACGAGACCCAACACTGGATATTCACGGAAATAATCCATCTTGCAAGTAAGTTGACTATCTCTCTTGTCAATCTTTATGTCCCTATCAATTATTCTGAAAAAAGAGACAGCTGGAACTCTCTGGCAGCATTTCTAGAGCAAGAATCCCCCAACAATATTATCCTTGCTGGGGATCTCAACATTGTTTTGAAAGTCAAAGAGAAAATAGGTGGATCCAATTCCAAAGATCCCATGGTTGCCATAGTGGAAGAGCTCACTTAGCAATGGGATCTGCTAGATCTTAACCCAATTCAAGGACTCTTCACCTGGTCAAATAATCGAACTGCGGCAGAGCACATTTCTGCCCGGTTGGACCGCTTTCTAGTACAAACCTCTCTCCTCATGAATAAGAAGATCATAACAACAAAAATTCTGCCCAAGCTTACCTCAGACCACAAGCCAATTCTGCTCAGTCTAGAAGACGAAGAGGATTTGGGTCCCATACCATTTCGCTTTTCTCCTCTATGGATCGAGAGAGAGGGCTTCTCAGAGACGGTGAAAGCAGCTTGGGCCGCCTCCTTCACAGGTTCTCCCAGCTACGTTTGGGAGCAAAAGCTAAAGTCCACCAAAAAAGCATTGAAGAACTGGATCAAAAAACCAGCTCCCACCCCTACCACCCAAAGAGTAGATGCAGTTCTGGCTCTGCACACCCTTCAAAATGATATGGAAAACAAAAACATCAATGAAGAGCTGCTGTAAATGGAAACAAAATCCCAGAGAGCAGCCTTTCAATCCTTTAGAAAAGAGGAAGAGTATTGGAGATTAAAGTCCAGAAGCTTGTGGTTAAAAGCTGGGGACCGCAATACCTCTTTCTTCCACTGACAGTATCGAGCTAGATTGTCAAGGAACCATATAGCAGAAATAAAGACTACGGAGGGCCAAATCTGCAAGGGATTTCAACAAGTCAGAGAAGCAGCTGAAATACATTTTAAAAATCTTTTCAGTTTGGACACCCAAGGCAAAGAAGTGGAAGAAGCAAAATTTCTCACTCATATCCCGCCCCTCATCTCTCCGGAGGTCAATTCTGATCTTTGCAAACCCGTAACTGAGGAAGAAATAATCAAAGTTATCTGGTCCATGGATTCAGATAAGGCCCCCGGACCTGACGGATTCATAATTCATTTCTACAAAGCATGCTGGGACATAATCAAATATGATCTTCAAAAGATGATTCGGGGATTCTTGAAAAAAGCGAAAGTAGGGGGCAGCACCAATTCAACCTATTTAGCTCTGATCCCCAAAGACACCAATCCGGAAACTTTCGCAAGATTCAGACCAATTTCGTTATGTAATGCCTCCTACAAGATCTTGGCAAAACTGTTGGCTAACAGATTAAAGCCCTTACTCCCAAGGCTGATCTCTAGTTCTCAAGGAGGTTTCGTGGAAGGCAGGCACATACTGGACAACGTCATTCAAGTGCAGGAGACCATACACTCAAGCAAGCAGAGAAAAGAGAAATGTATGCTCATAAAGTTAGATATGGCGAATGCTTTTGACAGAGTCAACAGAACATTCCTCAGTAAAGTTTTGCTCTCCTTTGGCTTTTCTTCCCAGTTTGTTAATCTCATAAAAGCCTGCACGGACAATCCATGGATAGCCCCTCTCATTAATGGCAGGCCAACTAATTTCTTTCAAGCTAGGAGAGGCATCAGGCAGGGATGCCCGCTCTCCCCTTTTTTATATATCTTAATGGCTGAAACTCTAAGCAGAAAACTTGAAGCAGAAAGAATGTCAGGATCCCTTCTGGGCCTCAAACCCACCAGCAGAGTCAACCCTCTGAATCATGCTCTCTTTGCAGATGATTCGATTCTTTTGGGAGGAGCCTCAACCAGAATAGCTAAGGCCTTTGATTCAGTCATCAGAAATTACTGCAAAGTCTCGGGAGCCTTGGTAAATGAAAGAAAAAGCGAAGTATTTAGCTGGAACACTGACCAGCAAGAGCTCAACAATATAGCTAATCTTCTTGGATTCAAAGGGCACTCCCAATGGGACAGGATCAAATACCTCGGGCTTCCCATAATTTCTGGAGCGAACAAGAGGTCGCTCTGGAGCGACATTATCAGCAAATTCAAAACCAAAATTTCTTCATGGGGAGGATTCTGGTTAACAAAAGGAGGTAAGGTCATATTGATAAAGTCTCAATTGTCTGCCTTATCAATTTACCAAGCAACGTTCTTACTACGGGTGATGCATGGATGAATCTCCTCTCTCTGAGATTTCCTTTGGAAAGGAGGGAGAGACGAAAAAGAAGCGGCACTTGGTCAACTGGGAGCTTGTCAAAAAACCCATAGATGAGGGTGGTCTGCAAATTCGTGACCCCTCACTGGTCAACCTTGCACTCGGAAGCAAAATCTTGTGGAAGATGCTTAAAGAGCCAACGCATCCTGTCAGCGCAATTTTGAGAGAAAAATACACAAATTACATAGCATTCAGAAACCTCCAGCTGGGGTATACTGCAAATAGCACGCTGCTGTGGAAACTCTGTTTCAAGAGCAGCAAATACTTCAAATGATACATGTACAGGATTCCAGGGAACGGTAAACACACCCATCTCTGGCATGATCGAATAATGGGGAGAAATCCTCTAATCGACAATGAGGAGATCTCTGATTTGAGAGGCTGGTTCGTATCTGTCGACAAGCTCAGCATATTTGACATCTCGGCATGGGATCAACGCGGCGAATGGGCCGGTTGGGTAATCCACGACTCCCCTGCAAGTACATACCACGACAAAACGGTAACAAAATGCGGGAAGATCTTAGATACATTGCTCCATGAAGGATACGATGGGGTTGGGGTCCAATCTAGAGAAGTACACAATAGGCGGGAATCTGATGCTTTTCGAGGCATCAAGGAACATCAAGCATAATGTAGCGTTCTGTTAAAAACGTCAAGACCTCTAGCACTCCCAAAAGTCAACCACTACCCGGACGTTGGTACATAACAAGATTTTAACGGGTGACAATTTGGAAAAAAGGAAATTCTTGGTCCATACGAGTGCGTTCTTCACAGTGTAATGTTGAAGCTTGCTCAACATTGATTCGTGACTGTCATTTGCCAAGGAAATCTGGGATCTCATGCTTGAGTCCCCTTAAAAATCTCCCTCTCGGAACCTACCCCATTTACGATCATTGCTGAATGGAGTCACCTATACCCATATCGAATCCCACACAAGTATTTCTGGCGCAAATTTTGGAATGCCCTTCCCAAGTTCGTTTGCTGGCAGATATGGTTGGCTCGCAATCAGATGATTTTTAATGATCTGAGTCACACGCCGATGCAAGTTGCTGCAAAAGCCAAAACATTCCTCCTGGAAGCGGCCCAACAGCAGTATTACAAAGAGGATACAACGCTTCAGCCGGTAGAGAAGAGGTGGCTCGGTTCTCTTGAACCCCAACGCAGAAAATATCTCCTCTCTCCCCAAACAGTGCATCCAAACTGGAGAAAGAGAGATTCAGATGCATCATTTCAGCATTGGTGGAGAGCTCAAAAGACACACACAATTTTCTTCGATGGGGCGTCCAAAGGGAACCTCGGTCCCTCCGGTGCCGGAGGGATCATCTACACCCCAAATGGAGTTTCCCGAGACTCTTTCTACTGGGGCCTTGGTCTGAAGTCCAATAATCAAGCGGAGCTTCTTAGCCTCCTCAAAGCCTGTCAAATTGCTAGAGAGAAAGGGATCAAAGATATACAGGTATTTGGAGACTCGGAGATTCTCATCAAAAAGCTGAACACTGAAGAGCAATTCAAAAATACGGCCTGTGAGTGCGGAAAGACTAAAGGGTGTCCTTTCGGCCCTTTGCTTCAGGGTACATCATTCGCCCAGAAGCTCAAATAGTGGGCGGCAGTGGCAACAGGGGAGCCACAAAGCGAGAAGGGGGGGTAGCGTCCTTTATAAACGAGGAAAGAACTGTAGAAATGCCTTGTTAAAATCAAGTCTTAAAAGCAGCTTCTGCTGAACATGTATGATGTAATTAGGGCTGCTCAGGCAAAGCCCCACTCTCTCTTTTTCTCATAAATAAAACAAAAAAAAACATACCCGTTAAAGTTAAAAAAAAAAATTGTGAGGTTTTCGGAAATACATTCATCTATGACAATAAAGATATATATTATTAAAAAATAGATGTAATTTAGAAATAGAACCTAAGCCACCCGAATCCATTCTAGTCCTAGTCCACTCTCCCAAGTGGGATTGTAACTACAATAAATGATTGTAATTACAATAAATGAATGATATTTTCAAAATATAGTTTATGGAATTACTAGCTTTGTGTTTTGTTGTTTTGTAATTCAATTAATTTTTTATTCAAATTAACGATAAATCAATGTAATCTTTTACAAATATTAATTACACTTAAATTTCTTATTTGCAAAACCCACAAATACTAATTATACTTGAATTTCCTAAATATCAAAAATTCCAACTAAATTTAAATTCAAGCGCGTGAACATTAAAAATTTAAGAAAACCCAGCTGCTTCGAACCAACGTGGATATGGAAATAATTTCTTGAAAAGCATCTCAAGCTTTTTCGTTCGTTAAGAAAACTCAACGGACAGAATTTCTTGAAAAGCAATCTTAAGATTTCTCGTTCGTTATGAAAACCCAACGGCTTTGCACTGATGTTGACGTGGACAGAATTTCATGAAAGGCATCTCAAGCTTTTTTAACGGTCCATCAAGCTTTTTCTTGAGGGAATCTTTATGTGGTGCCGTGTATATATATGGGTGTCTCTGAACGAATAGTTTCAAGTTCATCCTCTTCTTTTATAATCTGTATTTGTATTCGCAGTTTTTTATAGAGACGATTGAATTGACCATGAGAGAGAAGGGATGCATGGACGAATGAAAGATGTTGTGTCATCAATGGAGGTATTTGCAGTAGAGAGGAGGAGGGAACTAGAGAGTATTTGTTGCAGCCGTGAGAGTACATTTCTTATATTTATTTATTTGTTCTTCAGTTTAGGGTATAATTGAATTTTCAATGTTCTTGTCCTTCCTCGTCAAAGCCCTCCCATATTTTGACGTGTTTTTATATGTGACAGCATCGAATCCCAAATTAATGTTATACTTCTGGATAAGTCTTTTAGAGTTCATCTCTGAACTACGGCTCGTCCTTTAATATCTGCCTAGCCTAATGTTCTTAAATCTTTATGCTCTGTTATTGGTCCCTCATCTTTATGCTCTACTATTGGTCTTATTTAGTATGTCCTTGATCTTTAATCTTAAATTGCTCTATTGTGGCTACGACAATCCCATTAATTCCTTTTAATTTATACTTTTCTTTTCATCTTCTTGCCTTGACCTTGTCTCGTTTACTTTTCTTTCGATATTCTTTCCCTGACCTGATCTTAAATAACGAAGTCGCCTATTCCGGAACCATCTGTTGAACTTTAAACTATGACTCTTTATCGTTATCTATTTACCGTTTGTTCAGTTAAATCATGATTATGTATTTCGGTTTTCTTTCCCTCACTTGATCTAAAAATAACGAAGTCACCTATGCAGTTAAGCCATTAAGCCATGATTATGTATTTCGATCTTCTTTTCCTGGCCTGATCTCAAAATAACGAAGTCACCTATTAAACCTTTAAACCATGACTCGTTCTCATTATCTATTTACGTTTGTGCAGTGAAGTCATGATTATGTATTTATTGTTGGTCTAGTTTTTGCTTTGGTTAGATATAGTTATTTTCTAGGAATGTGTAGTTAAAGACGCCATCATGTTGTGTCTTATTTTCAAAAGGTTCATAGATATTCTCTGGCACAGCCAAAAACCGTGTAGATAATTATAATAAGTGGCTTAGTGTATTTATAGTTGCTCCAGCTTTCGCTTTCGCTTTTTGTTTTTGTTATTGCTTCAATATTTTTTATTGATATAATTTCAATATTAAATCATCCATGGTGGATATATTTGGTTATTTTTCAAATCTGAAACTTGAAAATGGAAATTTATTTAGATCTTATCAGTTAGATTATTTTCTTGACAACACCTATTTTATATCTTTAAAAATTAAAATAATTTAATCTTTTGAACAAAGATCTACCTCACCTGACTTTAACTTATTTCCCATTTAATCATTCTTATTTTTATTTTTACCTTGTATTTTCTTATTACACTAACCATCGACACGGTGACCCACTTTATGAATTTGCTCCATTAAACTACACAGAATTAGCTGAAGAATTACTTGCCAAGTAATGGCAAACCTTAATTCTCTTTCGCTCTAGTTCCATTTGCCTAAAGAAAACTTAATCAAGAATAAAGCCCTTCTCATCCTTTCATTGTAAGTTAAGGTTGTGGCTTATGATTAAAAAAATTAAACGAACATCCCTAATTCCCAAATTACTCCTCTATTTTTATCAGTATTTATATTTATAGTAAGAAAACATCTCTGTTGAAATATTTATGGGTATGTGTGAGTTATTACTTCTGTGTTGTGTTTTATAAGTATTTATATTTAGAGTAAGGAAACATATTTGTTGAAATATTTATGGGTATGTGTGGGTTATTATATCTGTATTAGTGAATTATATTCATCTTAATATATTGATTTGAAATTATATAATATGAAATGAATATTTTTGCAAAATATTTTTTTTTATTTATACATGATTATTTATAATGTAAAATGAGATTTCATTTTAAATTGTACAATGTAAATCAAATTTATTGCGAATATAATTGTTTTATTTATTTAAAATATCTTAAATAAATGTATTTCTTTACTTAATATAAAAAACAGTGAAATTATATTTCTTTAAAATTTCATAAATGTATGAATATTTGTGTTTTATAATATATTTGTTAGATGATATGATGTTGGAATTTATGTATAGATGTATTTTTAGTTATAATGTGTATGTGTTTTTGTAAGTTGTATTTTGTGCATACTTTAAAATGAAAAATAATTTTTGTTTGCTTATGTGATATCATGGTGTGCTTATGTTAATTAGATGAAATAATTGTGTTGTTCAAATCTTTTGCATGTGTAATGTTTATGTGTTTATGTATGTATTTGATTCTTTTGTATATTTTATATCATAATATGTTTTATCATTTCTTTGATGATATAATCCTTGTGTTCTTTTAGATAATATGATGATTTTTTATTTTTAATTGATAAGGTGTTTTTGTTTACATGAGGTGGATTGACCATGTGAAATGATACAATAATGATAATTATAATGACAATAATGAGGGAGAGAGAGAGAGAGAGAGAAGAGTGTGTGTGTTCTGAGAGAGAGAGAATGTGTTTGTGTATGTATTTGATTCTTTTGTATATTTTATATCATAATATGTTTTATCGTTTCTTTGATGATATAATCCTTGTGTTTTTTTACATAATATGATGATTTTTTATTTTTAATTGATAAGGTGTTTTTGTTTGCTACATGAGGTGGATTGACCATGTGAAATGATACAATAATGATAATTATAATGATAATAATGAGGGAGAGAGAGATAGAGAGAGAAGAGTGTGTGTGTTCTGAGAGAGAGAGAGCGAGGCAATGTGTGTATGTGTGTGAGAGAGAGAGGGAGGGGGGTGAGAGAGGCAGAGAGGGAGTGTGTGTGTGTGTGTGTGTGAGGGAGAGAGAGAGAGAGAGGCGAGGGTGGGGGGTAGAGAGAGAGGCGAGATATGGCGAGAGAGAGAGAGAGAGAGAGAGAGGCGGTGTGTGTATGTTTGTGTGTGAGAGAGGGAGAGAGGGTGTGTGTGTGTGTGTGTGTGAGAGAGAGAGAGAGAGAGAGAGAGAGAGTGTGAGGGAGGGAGGGAGGGAGGAGGACGGGGGCAAGAGGGGGAGAGAGGGGGGCAAGAGGGAGGGAGGGAGAGAGAGGGGCGGAGGGGGAGTGACAGAGTTTGAGAAGAGAGAGGGGGAGAGAGAGAGAGAGAGATGGAGGGAGAGGGGGCAGAGAGAGAGGGGGGGTGAGAGGGGGCAGAGAGGGAGAGAGAGAGGGGGGGAGAGAAACAGAAGAGAGAGATAAAGAGAGAGAGAGAGAGAGAAAGAGAGAGAGAGAGAGAGAGAGAGAGAGAGGGGGGGGGGGAGGAAAGAGAAAGAGGGGGTGTTGTGGATCATTTGCAATATCCCTTTATTTTAACTTTCAAAAATACAAAAAAATAGAAAACTACTAAAAAGATATGTTAGAATTACAGTTCATATATTTTAGCATAAAAATATATCTGCTTGTTATGTTAAAGTCAAAGTTTAAATACTTTAGGCTTTATGAAAGTGGTTCCCAATTCGAAGTTTAAATATTGATCACTTTATCAAGCGGGATTCGATGATTGATCAAGTAATAAGAAAAGGGCTCAACCCGCAGGCACTTTTAGCGAGTGGGTTAACATAGAGGGTGCCTCTGCAGTTGATCGTCTTGACTGCAGGAGTTACCCAGATGAATGATCAAGATCGACTGCGGGGGCATAAGCCAAATGAATCCTCCGTACCCAAAGGCCTCTCGCAGTGATGTATGCTGCCAAGTCGGTTACAGTTGTCTTCCATGTCAGGATTTCCTAACGATATTTTGGCATGTGTTATCAACATTTAAGTTCAAAGCCGCACCACCTATTTAAGGGAAATTCTCATTCTTCTAAAATTATTATTGATTAGTTGGTGTTTGAAGTTTGTCTATGATGCGTCTTTTTCAGCCTTCTGTCACCCTGTAAATTGTCTACCGTCCCAAAGTTAAACTATGGCTAAACGCTCATCCCTGTTAGGTTCTTCCAGTCCCTGTTAGGTTCTTCCTGTCACATCCCTCTCATAGATACTGAGAGGGATATCCAAGATACAGATTGTTCCCTTGACCACCTTTCTTTGTATCAGCAAGTCCTCCTAAACTATTAAACCTCTCCAATTTACACCGCCATGGCAAAAACTGGTGTGTTGTCCACATGTATCCCGAAAACTCATCTTTTTCTCGAATTTATCTATTGGCTAGTGTCTGTTAGGTACCCTAGGAAATTTTTCGTAATGAATTGTAAAAGGAAAAACATTCTGCAAGTTTCAGTTCAGTTAATTCGCCAAGCTCTATGATACCTTAAGTCGGAGTCATATGTCTAATTCTCTGATGATTCCTTAATAGCATATTATGACAGTCTTGCAGGTCAAGAGTTTAATCAATTCATTCATTTTCTAAAGTCAAATACATACTAGTTTGTACCTGACAGTAAAGAGTTCCCTATGGAGGTTTCTGATATTGAAGTAAAACGAGTGCTGAGTCTCATTGCAAAGATTTTGGGAAAGGATGATGACAGTACAGTGGACAATTCAGTTCTGGGAATGTTTGCCATGATGATGAAGCCAAGAGTGGTGCTGGATATTCCATCTTATTGGCAAGAAGTTGTTAACTCTCAGCTCATGAGCTTATCATTAACGGGTTCATTCAGGTTTCTCTCACTTATTGTTTACTTATTTTTATATCAAAATGTAGAAGAATTCATGCATCTAGAGTTAAACATTGTGGATATGAATAAGAGAAGACAACCAGTGATATTTGGTCAGATATAGTGAGAAAAGAACAGAATGAGGGTAATTTTTTTTATTTTGTTAGTCATTTTATGTCTATTGCATATAAAGTTTTGAATGGATTTTCTTCCCCCTCTTTTTTACCCAAATCTCAAGAGTTTTTGCATTTGGTCAAAAATTGTAAGTTTGTTGATTGGTTTGTTTTTGAAGATTATGCTAAAATTAGACTTTATGGAGCTAGTGTAGAACCTTATATGCTTCTTGTATTTGTCCCTATGAGATTATTCACTCTGGAGTTCATTAGGAAAATTTTAAACGTTTACCAAATACACTTTTGGCCTATGAAGAAAGGTCATATGTTCAAATTTCCAATTACTGTGGGTCCCTTTATTGTTAATATAAGACAAGAAATTGATGAAGCCACTAAGATGTTAGATGAAATGCACCTGCTGCTAGGAGATCAGTGGGCTTATGACCCTCACAGTGTCATTTCTAGTAGAAGAATTGAAAATGGCTATTCATCCTTCATTCATGAGAGCAAACCTGATCTAGAAAAAGTGGCAAGTAAAGGTGTTGTGGGTTCAGTGAATTCAAATGTTTAGACTCTTGTCAAATCAAAAAAATCAAATAAGAGAGGTAAAGAGGCAATGGTTGATTCATAGGACGAAGAACAGAGGGCTGAGAAGAGAGAAAGACCCTCCAAAGATCAAAAATAGCCTCATGGACATGCTACAGGATATGCAAAACCAGCTCTATCATATTAAAATCACTGAGTACCAGGCAGTCGATCGCATCAGCAGACTTGATGATCGCGTGGGTCGTATGGAAAAGTAGCTCCAACAACTCCAACAAGTGGACATGCCAGGGTCTACAGTAAAAGACCCTGCTCCAATCTCTTCTTCGGATACCTAGTAGTCCCTTTTAAGATGTGGTTTAATGAACTTTACTGTTTTTTATGAACTTAGTTTCTATTTTCAACATGTAGAAAAGTGTGAACTAGAACAGATAGCTCATGATGGACATAGACGGATGAAACTATTCCAATTTTGGTTTGCTTTTCATGCACTCAGATGGCCAATAGACCTGGTTTCCTACGGGCAGGCTGAGGCCATAGACTGAATTTATAATTTTGTAACCTACTTTGCAAATATAAATAGAAAATAGAAAGGTCCTATCAAATTCACAAAATAAAAAAATGTTTCACTAGTATACAAAGCATTTTTTCTAGAGAAGCTTAATATATAAAACATATTTTTAAATTTTAATTTATTTTAATTTTAAATTTATAATAAAATTAAAAGAACCAAATAATTGAAATATAAAATTAAGTTTTATATATTATTTAAATAAGAATATATTTAAAATAAATAATAATAATAATAATAATAATATCTATATTGGTTTTCAAATAATTTTACATTAATATTAAGAAAATAGTTAGTATAAATCAAACTTTGATTGATATATGGAAAAACAATTTATCCGGATAGAAAATTTTATAGCCAAAATTATAAAGTGAGTTTATAATTTGGTAGAAAGTAACAATCTATTTTGATCCTATTATATTTAACATTAAATTGGACATTGATGTCTAATGTGTTTTTTTATATAAACAAGTTTAAAATGTTATGCATTTATTTTAAAAAGCTAAATTTTTTTATCTCAAATATCTATTTACTAATTAAATATATACAAAAATGTTGTGCTACAACGTTCATAAATTTCTAATGAAGTAGAAAAACCATAAGTTCACTAAAACCATGAATAGGATGTGGAAATATCAATAGCTCTTGGAATGACTAAATTGACTGAAGGTGTAGAATTTGGATTTTTGCATAAATTCTCCTTAACTCAATCAAATTATTTAGGTTCTTCTACCTAACCACCATAGATCCATCTTAAGTACGGACCTAACATGAGCGAAGAGGAATCAAATTGATAGAAATTTGAACAGAGCTACAACCACAAACTGCAATATTTTATTATTCACAACAGTTACAATATATAGTACTAAAACCATGAAGAGGATGTGGAAATATCAATAGTTCTTGGAATGAATAAATTGACTGGAGGTGTAGAATTTGGATTTTTGCATAAATTCTCCTTAACTCAATCCAATTCCTTAGGTTCTCTTAAGTACCGATCTAACATGAGCCAAGAGAGATCAAATTGATGGAAATTTGAAGAGAGCTAGAGACAACGGTTGCACACAACACACAACAACCACACACTCTCATATTTTATTAATCACAACATTTAACACTCTCGGATTTCTGCTCTACCATGGGTATGTCCGTTAACACTGACAAAACAAAAGTTATGATTATCAAATCCAAGAAGGACACTTACGCTAATTTTATGTATGACAATAGTAACTTGGAGGAAGTGTCTTCTTACAAGTACCTAGGAATTGATATTCATCACAAGCTCAATTGGAACTATAGCATTCAGAAAAGGATTAATGGGGGGTGGAAAGCTTATTTTGGTCTTGAAAATAGTTGTAAAACGATAAACCTCTTAATGTGGGATAGAAAGAAGTTCTTCTTTGAAACTTTAGTCGCTCCTGTTATCTTATATGGATGTGAGGTTTGGGGTTGCAGCATCTCTAGAGAATCTTGGAGAAATATTGAGCAAATATAGAAGCATTTTATAACTTATAACCTTAAAATTAAAAACAATACACCCTATCCTATTCTCCTTATAGAAGTGGGTCTTTCCCCTATCGAGAGCCTAGCTATGACTAGGCTTCTATTGTACAAGCACAAGCTCAATAGCATAGGAGACCATAGACTTCCTAAGCTAGCTTTAAATTCTAGCCAAAACCACCTAAGGCTTAAACGAGGTTGGTATAAAGACACTAGGGCCTGGTTAAACCATTGGGAGATCGACGAGAATGTTTCATTGCAAAACATTAATAACATTAAAAAAATTGTTACTTCTAAGTTCAAAGAAAAAATGTGGTGTGAGAAAGATCTAGCAGCTAAAAGAAAATTAATATATTATAAGGAGGTCATCAACCCCACCCTAGAATATCAAAAGTATCTATCTGTTTTAACTATCTCAAAGAAGAAAATTAATATAGCCAAGATTAGAACAAACTCTCATGAGCTCCATAGTGTAACAGGTCGTTGGACAATTCCTAAAACAACTTGGATGGAAAGGATCTGCCATCTCTGTGAGAATATGAACATCGAGGATGAAAATCACTTCCTCTTAGAGTGCCCTGCGTACAACTACATTAGAGCTCATTTTCATAATCTTTGTTGCAGTATTGGCCTTCCTAGCCTTTTAAGGTGTCAAAATTATAGTGAGCTCGGGAGGCTTCTCTCCAAGCTTTTTGAGCATAGGAATAAAATCTTAAATCAAACTAAATAACTCTTTTCTTTAGGTCTGATAGACCAAATATTGGTCTCAGTGGTCGTTAACCACCATCATTATCATCATAGTACATGAAACATTGAATTTGACAAATGATGACTCATACATGACACTATTCCAATTCATAACATAGGAATCAACAACTTCTAGATTGGAACATTGGGACTCACAATGACACCTATATATGACATGGAAGCATTGTGCAAAATACAATGTGTTATTTTTCATTGTTTAAATTGTATTTTTGAATCCTAAATAGTGTATATATAGGACCAAATAAAAATTTTAACCACGAAAACTTTTTTTTTCTATATATAGATATATGAAGTTGATATGGACATAAATTAGTTAACATAAATTTTCAAACAATTTATTCAAATCTCTTGTTAAAATATTTTTGAGATTTAAACATCTCATTCACGCATTTTTTTTACTTTTAATTACTTTAGAGTATATTCCTTTTTTTGTTAATTATAGTGCACATTAATTTTCTATTTAGAACACAATTTTTATTTACATGCTCTCATACTGGGTGAGTTGTAGAATGAGCCTCCCGGATCAATAAACCTTTGAGCTCAACAAAATAATTAACACAAAAATATTTTACAATATACAAAAGATTTAAAAATATATATATTTATTTAATTAATAAAAATAAATGTTATTATAAAAATATATAAATATAGTATTAATTTAAAGTTTTAAAATAAAATTACTAAATCATTAAAATTACAGTTCAATTATTTGAAAAATAAATGAAATGATTTATGTGATTTTGAATGAGTTGAAAATAGAAAAATTCACTTTCACTTAAAATATTTTCTATACATTTCTATTAAAATGTAATTTCAAATTATTGACAATAATTTTAATTTTCTTAACCACTTACTTTATATTAAAAAATAAAATTTCAAAACATTTATTTGAATTATCAATCAAACTTTATTTTAACAAACATTTATCATAATTATTATATCATCTACCATTTTTTTACAATTTCTTTTTTTTAAATACAATTTAATTAAAAAAAACACAATACTTTCTAATCATGATTCCACTTAAATAAAATAAAATAAGATATATATTATTAAAGAATAAATATAATTTAAAAACCATTTAATTTAAAAAAAAAAAAAACAATACATTCTAATCGTGATTCCAGTTCAACTAAAATAAAATAAGATGTATATGTTAAAAATTGTGAGGTTTTCGGAAATACATTCATCTATGACAATAAAGATATATATTATTAAAAAATAGATGTAATTTAGAAATAGAACCTAAGCCACCCGAATCCATTCTAGTCCTAGTCCACTCTCCCAAGTGGGATTGTAACTACAATAAATGATTGTAATTACAATAAATGAATGATATTTTTAAAATATAGTTTATGGAATTACTAGCTTTGTGTTTTGTTGTTTTCTAATTCAATTAATATTTTATTCAAATTAACGATAAATCAATGTAATCTTTTACAAATATTAATTACACTTAAATTTCTTATTTGCAAAACCCACAAATACTAATTATACTTGAATTTCCTAAATATCAAAAATTCCACCTAAATTTAAATTCAAGCGCGTGAACATTAAAAATTTAAGAAAACCCAACTGCTTTGAACCAATGTGATATGAAATACTTCTGAAAAGCATCTGCTTTTTCGTCTGTTAAGAAAACTTCCAACGGACAGAATTTCTTGAAAAGAATTTTGCGGACGTTGCTCGCTATGAAAAAACTCAACGGCTTTGTAATCGATGTTGACGTGGACAGAATTTCATGAAAAGCATCTCAAGCTTTTTTTAACGGTCCATCAAGCTTTTTCTCTTGAGGGGAATCTTATGGGGAAATGTGTATATATATGTACTTGAACGAAACTTTTCAAGTTCATCCTCTTCTTTTATAATTTGTATTGGTATTTGCAGTTTTTGATAGAGACGACTGAATTGACCATTAGCGAGAAGGGATGGATGCATGGACGAATGAAAGACGTTGTGTCATCAATGATGTATTTGCAGTAGAGAGGAGGAGGGAACCAGAGAGTATTTGTTGCAGCCGTGAGAGTACGTTACTTATATTTATTTATTTGTTCTTCAGTTTAGGGTATAATTGAATTTTCAATGTTCTTGTCCTTCCTCGTCAAAGCCCTCCCATATTTTGACGTATTTTTATATGTGACAGCATCGAATCCCAAATTAATGTTATACTTCTGGATAAGTCTTTTAGAGTTCATCTCTAAACTACGGCTCCTCCTTTAATATCTGCCTAGCCTAATGTTCTTAAATCTTTATGCTCTGTTATTAGTCCTTTATGCTCTGTTATTGGTCCCTAATCTTTATGCTCTACTATTGGTCTAATTTAGTATGTCCTTGATCTTTAATCTTAAATTGCTCTATTGTGGCTATGACAATCCCATTAATCCCTTTTAATTTATACTTTTCTTTTCATCTTCTTGCCTTGACATTGTCTCGTTTACTTTTCTTTCGATATTCTTTCCCTGACCTGATCTCAAATAATGAAGTCGCCTATTCCGGAACCATCTGTTGAACTTTAAACTATGACTCTTTATCGTTATCTACTTTTCTTTTGATATTCTTTCCCTGACCTGATCTCAAATAATGAAGTCGCCTATTCCGGAACCATCTGTTGAACTTTAAACTATGACTCTTTATCGTTATCTATTTACCGTTTGTTCAGTTAAATCATGATTATGTATTTCGGTTTTCTTTCCCTCACTTGATCTCAAAATAACGAAGTCACCTATGCAGTTAAGCCATTAAGCCATGATTATGTATTTCGATCTTCTTTTCCTGGCCTGATCTCAAAATAACGAAGTCACCTATTAAACCTTTAAACCATGACTCGTTCTCATTATCTATTTACGTTTGTGCATTGAAGTCATGATTATGTATTTATTGTTGGTCTAGTTTTTTCTTTGGTTAGATATAGTTATTTTCTAGGAATGTGTAGTTAAAGACGCCATCATGTTGTGTCTTATTTTCAAAAGGTTCATAGATATTCTCTGGCACAGCCAAAAACCGTGTAGATAATTATAATAAGTGGCTCTCTTTTAGTGTATTTATAGTTGCTCCAGCTTTCGCTTTCGCTTTTTGTTTTTGTTATTGCTTCAATATTTTTTATTGATATAATTTCAATATTAAATCATCCATGGTGGATATATTTGGTTATTTTTCAAATCTGAAACTCGAAAATAGAAATTTAGATCTTATCAGTTAGATTATTTTCTTGACAACACTTATTTTATATCTTTAAAAATTAAAATAATTTAATCTTTTCAACAAAGATCTACCTCACCTGACTTTAACTTATTCCCCATTTAATCATTCTTATTTTTAGTTTTACCTTGTATTTCCTTTTTACAGTAACCATCGACACGGTGACCCACTTTATGAATTTGCTCCATTAAACTACACAGAATTAGCTGAAGAATTACTTGCCAAGTAATGGCAAACATTAATTCTCTTTCGCTCTAGTTCCATTTGCCTGAAGAAAACTTAATCAAGAATAAAGCCCTTTCCTCATCCTTTCATTGTAAGTTAGGTTGTGGCTTATGATTAAAAAAATTAAACGAGCATCCCTAATTCCCAAATTACTCCTCTATTTTTATCAGTATTTATATTTATAGTAAGAAAACATCTCTGTTGAAATATTTATGGGTATGTGTGAGTTATTACTTCTGTGTTTTATCAGTATTTATATTTAGAGTAAGAAAACATATTTGTTGAAATATTTATGGGTATGTGTGGGTTATTATATCTGTATTAGTGAATTATATTCATCTTAATATATTATTTGAAATTATATAATATGAAATGAATATTTTTGCAAAAAAAAAATTTTATTTATACATGATTATTTATAATGTAAAATGAGATTTCATTTTAAATTGTACAATGTAAATCAAATTTATTGAGAATATAATTGTTTTATTTATTTAAAATATCTTAAATAAATGTATTTCTTTACTTGAATATAAAAAACAGTGAAATTATATTTCTTTAAAATTTCTTAAATGTATGAATATTTGTGTTTTATAATATATTTGTTAGATGATATGATGTTGGCATTTATGTATAGATGTATTTTTAGTTATAATGTGTATGTGTTTTTGTAAGTTGTATTTTTTGTGTTTTTGTAAGTTGTATTTTGTGCATACTTTAAAATGAAAAATAATTTTTGTTTGCTTATGTCATATCATGGTGTGCTTATGTTAATTAGATGAAATAATTGTGTTGTTGAAATCTTTTGCATGTGTAATGTTTATGTGTTTATGTATGTATTTGATTCTTTCGTATATTTTATATCATAATATGTTTTATCGTTTCTTTGATGATATAATCCTTGTGTTCTTTTAGATAATATGATGATTTTTATTTTTAATTGATAAGGTGTTTTTGTTTGCTACATGAGGTGGATTGACCATGTGAAATGATACAATAATGATAATTATAATGATAATAATGAGGGAGAGAGAGATAGAGAGAGAAGAGTGTGTGTGTTCTGAGAGAGAGAGTGTGTTTATGTATGTATTTGATTCTTTTGTATATTTTATATCATAATATGTTTTATCGTTTCTTGATGATATAATCCTTGTGTTTTTAGATAATATGATGATTTTTTATTTTTAATTGATAAGGTGTTTTTGTTTGCTACATGAGGTGGATTGACCATGTGAAATGATACAATAATGATAATTATAATGATAATAATGAGGGAGAGAGAGATAGAGAGAGAAGAGTGTGTGTTCTGAGAGAGAGAGAGCGAGGCAATGTGTGTATGTGTGTGTGAGCGAGAGAGAGGGGGGTGAGAGAGGCAGAGAGGGAGTGTGTGTGTGTGTGTGAGAGGGAGAGAGAGAGAGAGAGAGGCGAGGGTGGGGGGGGGAGAGAGAGGCGAGGGTGGGGGGGGGGGAGAGAGAGAGAGAGAGAGAGGGCAAAGAGTGTATGTTTGTGTGTGAGGGAGGGAAGGGCATGAGAGAGAAAGAGTGTGTGTGTGTGTGTGTGAGAGAGAGAGAGAGAGAGAGAGAGTGTGTGTGTGTGAGGGAGGGAGGGAGGGAGGAGGAGGACCTGGGGGCAAGAGGGGGAAGAGAGGGGGCAAGAGAGAGGGGGAGAGAGAGAGAGAGGGAGGGAGAGGCGGCAGAGAGAGGGGGGGGTGAGAGGGGGTAGAGAGGGAGAGAGAGGGGGGGGGAGAGAAACAGAAGAGAGAGAGAGAGAGAGAGAGAGAGAGAGAGAGAGAGAGAGAAGGGGGGGGGGAGGAAAGAGAGAGAGGGGGTGTTGTGGATCATTTGCAATATCCCTTTATTTTAACTTTCAAAAATACAAAAAAATAGAAAACTACTAAAAAGATATGTTAGAATTACAGTTCATATATTTTAGCATAAAAATATATCTGCTTGTTATGTTAAAGTCAAAGTTTAAATACTTTTAGGCTTTATGAAAGTGGGTCCCAATTCGAATTTTAAATATTGATCACTTTATCGAGCGGGATCCGATGATTGATCAAGTAATAAGAAAAGGGCTCAACCTGCAGGCACTTTTAGCGAGTGGGTTAACATAGAGGGCGCCTCTGCAGTTGATCGTGTTGACTGCAGGAGTAACCCAGATGAATGGTCGAGATTGACTGTGGGGGCATAAGCCAAATGAATCCTCCGTACCCAGAGGCCTCCCGCAGTGATGTATGCTGCCAAGTCGGTTACAGTTGTCTTCCATGTCAGGATTTCCTAACGATCTTTTGGCATGTGTTATCAACATTTAAGTTCAAAGTCGCACCACCTATTTAAGGGAAATTCTCATTTTTCTAAAATTATTATTGATTAGTTGGTGTTTGAAGTTTGTCTGTGATGCGTCTTTTTTAGCCTTCTGTCACCCTGTAAATTGTCTACCGTCCCAAAGTTAAACTATGGCTAAACGCTCATCCCTGTTACGTTCTTCCAGTCCCTGTTAGGTTCTTCCTGTCACATCCCTCTCATAGATACCGAGAGGGATGTCCAAGATACAGATTGTTCCCTTGACCACCTTTCTTTGTATCAGCAAGTCCTCCTAAATGATTAAACCTCTCCAATTTACACCGCCATGGAAAAAACTGGTGTGTTGTCCGCATGTATCCCGAAAACTCATCTTTTTCTCGAATTTATCTATTGGCTAGTGTCTGTTATGTACCCTGGGAAATGTTTCGTAATGAATTGTAAAAGGAAAAACATTCTGCAAGTTTCAGTTCAGTTAATTCGCCAAGCTCTATGTTACCTTAAGTCGGAGTCATATGTCTAATTCTCTGATGATTCCTTAATAACATATTAATCAATTCATTCATTTTCTAAAGTCAAATACATACCAGTTTGTACCTGACAGTAAAGAGTTCCCTATGGAGGTTTTTGATATTGAAGTCAAACGAGTGCTGAGCTGCATTGCAAAGATTTTGGGAAAGGATGATGACAGTACAGTGGACAAGTCAGTTCTGGGAATGTTTGCCATGATGATGAAATCAAGAGTGCTGCTGGATATTCCATCTTATTGGCAAGAAGCTGTTAACTCTCAACTCATGAGCTTATCATTAACGGGTTCATTCAGGTTTCTCTCACTTATTGTTTACTTATTTTTATATCAAAATGTAGAAGAATTCATGCATCTGGAGTTAAACATTGTGGATATGAATAAGAGAAGAAAACCAGTGATATTTGGTCAGATATAGTGAGGAAAGAATAAAATGACGGTAATTTTTTTTATTTTGCTGGTCATTTTATGTCTATTGCTTATAAAGTTTTGAATGGATATTCTTCCCCCTCTTTTTTTCCCAAATCTCAAGAGTTTTTGCATTTGGTCAAAAATTGTAAGTTTGTTGATTGGTTTGTTTTTGAAGATTATGCTAAAATTAGACTTTATGGAGCTAGTGTAGAACCTTATAGGCGTCCTGTATTTGTCCCTATGAGATTATTCACTCTGGAGTTCATTAGGAAAACTTTAAACGTTGACCAAATACACTTTTGGCCTATGAAGAAAGGTCATATGTTCAAATTGCCAATGACTGTGGGTCCCTTTATTGTTAATATAAGACAAGCAATTGATGAATCCACTAAGATGTTAGATGAAATGCACCTGTTGTTAGGAGATCAGTGGGCTTATGACCCTCACAGTGTCATTTCTAGTAGAAGAATTGAAAATGGCTATTCATCCTTCATTCATGAGAGCAAACCTGATCTAGAAAAAGTGGCAAGTAAAGGTGTTGTGGGTTCAGTGAATTCAAATGTTTAGACTCTTGTCATATCAGATAAATCAAATAAGAGAGGTAAAGAGGCAATGGTTGATTCATAGGATGAAGAACAGAGGGCTGAGAAGAGAGAAATACCCTCCAAAGATCAAAAATAGCCTCATGGACATGCTACAGGATATGCAAAACCATCTCTATCATATTAAAATCACTGAGTACCAGGCAGTCGATCGCATCAGCAGACTTGATGATCGCGTGGGTCGTATGGAAAAGTAGCTCCAACAACTCCAACAAGTGGACATGCCAGGGTCTACAGTAAAAGACCCTGCTCCAATCTCTTCTTCAGATACCTAGTAGTCCCTTTTAAGAGGTGGTTTAATGAACTTTACTGTTTTTTATGAACTTAGTTTCTATTTTTAACATGTAGAAAAGTGTGAACTAGAACAGATAGCTCATGATGGACATAGACGGATGAAACTATTCCAATTTTGGTTTGCTTTTCATGCACTCAGATGGCCAACAGACCTGGTTTCCTACGGGCAGGTTGAGGCCATAGACTGAATTTATAATTTTGTAACCTACTTTGCAAATATAAATAGAAAATAGAAAGGTCCTATCAAATTTCACAAAATAAAAAAATGTTTCACTAGTATACAAAGTATTTTTTTGAGAGAAGCTTAATATATATAAAACATCTTTTTAAATTTTAATTTATTTTAATTTTAAATTTATAATAAAAATTAAAATAACCAAATAATTGAAATATAAAATTAAGTTTTATATATTATTTAAATAAGAATATATTTAAAATAAAAAATAATAATAATAATAATAATATCTATATTGGTTTTCAAATAATTTTACATTAATATTAAGAAAATAGTTAGTATAAATCAAACTTTGATTAATATATGGAAAAACAATTTATCTGGATAGAAAATCTTATAGCCAAAATTATAAAGTGAGTTTATAATTTTGTAGAAAGTAACAATCTATTTTGATCCTATTATATGTAACATTAAATTGGACATTGATGTCTAATGTGTTTTTTTTTATATAAACAAGTTTAAAATGTTATGCATTTATTTTAAAAAGCTAATTTTTTTTATCTCAAATATCTATTTACTAATTAAATATATACAAAAATGTTGTGCTACAAAATTCATAAATTTCAAATGAAGTAGAAAAACCATAAGTTCACTAAAACCATGAAGAGGATGTGGAAATATCAATAGCTCTTGGAATGATTAAATTGACTGAAGGTGTAGAATTTGGATTTTTGCATAAATTCTCCTTAACTCAATCAAATTCTTTAGGTTCTTCTACCTAACCACCATAGATCCATCTTAAGTACGAACCTAACATGAGCGAAGAGGAATCAAATTGATAGAAATTTGAACAGAGCTACAACCACAAACTACCATATTTTGTTATTCACAACAGTTACAATATATAGTACTAAAACCATGAAGAGGATGTGGAAATATCAATAGTTCTTGGAATGACTAAATTGACCGAAGGTGTAGAATTTGGATTTTTGCATAAATTCTCCTTAACTCAATCCAATTCCTTAGGTTCTCTTAAGTACCGATCTAACATGAGCCAAGAGAGATCAAATTGATGGAAATTTGAAGAGAGCTAGAGACAACGGTTGCACACAACACACAACAACCACACACTCTCATATTTTATTAATCACAACATTTAACACTCGATTTCTGCCTACCATGGCTATGTCTGTTAACACTGAAAAAACAAAAGTTATGATTATCAAATCCAAGAATGACACTTACGCTAATTTTATGTATGACAATAATTACTTGGAGGAAGTGTCCTCTTACAAGTACCTAGGAATGGATATTCATCATAAGCTCAATCGGAACTATAAAATTCAGAAAAGGATTAATGGGGGGTGGAAAGATTATTTTGGTCTTGAAAATAATTGTAAAATGGAAAACCTCATAATGTGGGATAGAAAGAAGTTCCTCTTTGAAACTTTAGTCACTCCTGTTATCTTATATGGATGTGAGGTTTTGGGGTTGCAGCATCTCTAGAGAATCATGGAGAAATATTAAGAAAATCCAGAAGCGTTTTATAACTTATAACCTTAAAATTAAAAACAATACACCCTATCCTATTCTCCTTATAGAAGTTGGTATTTTCCCTATCGAGAGCCTAGCTATGACTAGGCGTTTGTTGTTCAAGCACAAGCTCAATAGCATAGGAGACCATAGACTTCGTAAGCTAGATTTAAATTCTAGCGAAAACCACCTAAGGCTTAAACGAGGCTGGTATAAAGACACCAGGGTCTGGTTAAACCATTGGCAGATCGATGAGAATGTTGCATTGCAAAACATTAATAACATTAAAAAAAATGTTACTTCTAAATTCAAAGAAAAAAATGTGGTGTGAGAAAAATCTAGCAGCTAAAAGAAAATTAAGATATTATAAGGAGGTCCTCAACCCCACCCTAGAAGATCAAAAGTATCTATCTATTTTAACTAGCTCAAAAAATAAAATTAATATAGCAAAGATTAGAATGAACTCTCATGAGCTCCATAGTGAAACAAGTCATTGGACAATTCCTAAAACACCATGGATGGAAAGAATTTGCCATCTCTATGAGAATATGAACATCGAGGATGAAAATCACTTCCTCTTAGAGTGCCCTGCGTACAACCACATTAGAGCTCATTTTCATAATCTTTGTTGCAATAGTGACCTTCCTAGCCTTTTAAGATGTCAAAATTATAGTGAGCTGGGGAGGCTTCTCTCCAAGCTTTTTGAGCATAGGAATAAAATCTTAAATCAAACTAAATAACTCTTTTCTTTTAGGTCTGATAGACCAAATATTGGTCTCGGTGGTCGTTAACCACCATCATTATCATCATAATACATGAAACATTGAATTTGACAAATGATGACTCATACATGACACTATTCCAATTCATAACATAGGAATCAACAACTTCTAGATTGGAACATTGGGACTCACAATGACACCTATATATGACATGGAAGCATTGTGCAAAATACAATGTGTTATTTTTCATTGTTTAAATTGTATTTTTTGAATCCTAAATAGTGTATATATAGGACCAAATAAAAATTTTAACCACGAAAACTTTTTTTTTCTATATATAGATATATGAAGTTGATATGGACATAAATTAGTTAACATAAATTTTCAAACAATTTATTTAAATCTCTTGTTAAAATATTTTTGAGATTTAAACATCTCATTCACGCATTTTTTTTACTTGTAATTACTTTAGAGTATATTCATTTTTTTGTTAATTATAGTGCACATTAATTTTCTATTTAGAACACAATTTTTTATTTACATGCTCTCATACCTGGGTGAGTTGTAGAATGAGCCTCCCGGATCAATAAACCTTTGAGCTCAACAAAATAATTAACATAAAAAATATTTTACAATATACAAAAGATTTAAAAATATATATATATTTATTTAATTAATAAAAATAAATGTTATTATAAAAATATATAAATATAGTATTAATTTAAAGTTTTAAAATAAAATTCCATAACCATTAAAATTATGAAGTTCAATTATTTTAGAAAGTCAAATGAAATGATTTATGTGATTTTGAATGAGTTGAAAATAGAAAAAATTCACTTTCACTTAAAATATTTTCTATACATTTCTATTAAAATGTAATTTCAAATTATTGACAATAATTTTAATTTTCTTAACCACTTACTTTATATTAAAAAATAAAATTTCAAAACACTTATTTGAATTATCAATCAAACTTTATTTTAACAAACATTTATCATAATTATTATATCATGAACCATTTTTTTACATTTTTTTTTTAAATACAATTTAATTAAAAAAAAACAATACATTCTAATCATGATTCCACTTAAATAAAATAAAATAAGATATATATTATTAAAGAATAAATATAATTTAAAAACCATTTAATTAAAAAAAAAAAACAATACATTCTAATCGTGATTCCGAGTTCAACTAAAATAAAATAAGATATATATGTTAAAAAATTGTGAGGTTTTCGGAAATACATTCATCTATGACAATAAAGATATATATTATTAAAAAAATAGATGTAATTTAGAAATAGAACCTAAGCCACCCGAATCCATTCTAGTCCTAGTCCACTCTCCCAAGTGGGATTGTAACTACAATAAATGATTGTAATTACAATAAATGAATGATATTTTTTAAAATATAGTTTATGGAATTACTAGCTTTGTGTTTTGTTGTTTTGTAATTCAATTAATTTTTTATTCAAATTAACGATAAATCAATGTAATCTTTTACAAATATTAATTACACTTAAATTTCTTATTTGCAAAACCCACAAATACTAATTATACTTGAATTTCCTAAATATCAAAAATTCCACCTAAATTTAAATTCAAGCGCGTGAACATTAAAAATTTAAGAAAACCCAACTGCTTTGAACCAACGTGGATATGGAAATAATTTCTTGAAAAGCATCTCAAGCTTTTTCGTTCGTTAAGAAATACCAACGGACAGAATTTCTTGAAAAGCAATCTTAAGATTTTTCGTTCGTTATGAAAACCCAACGGCTTTGCACTGATGTTGACGTGGACAGAATTTCATGAAAAGCATCTCAAGCTTTTTTTAACGGTCCATCAAGCTTTTTCTTGAGGGAATCTTTATGTGGTGCCGTGTATATATATGGGTGTCTCTGAACGAATAGTTTCAAGTTCATCCTCTTCTTTTATAATCTGTATTTGTATTTGCAGTTTTTGATAGAGACGATTGAATTGACCATCAGAGAGAAGGGATGCATGGACGAATGAAAGATGTTGTGTCATCAATGGAGGTATTTGCAGTAGAGAGGAGGAGGGAACCAGAGAGTATTTGTTGCAGCCGTGAGAGTATGTTTCTTATATTTATTTATTTGTTCTTCAGTTTAGGGTATAATTGAATTTTTCAATGTTCTTGTCCTTCCTCGTCAAAGCCCTCCCATATTTTGACGTGTTTTTATATGTGACAGCATCGAATCCCAAATTAATGTTATACTTCTGGATAAGTCTTTTAGAGTTCATCTCTGAACTACGGCTCCTCCTTTAATATCTGCCTAGCCTAATGTTCTTAAATCTTTATGCTCTGTTATTAGTCCTTTATGCTCTGTTATTGGTCCCTAATCTTTATGCTCTACTATTGGTCTTATTTAGTATGTCCTTGATCTTTAATCTTAAATTGCTCTATTGTGGCTACGACAATCCCATTAATTCCTTTTAATTTATACTTTTCTTTTCATCTTCTTGCCTTGACCTTGTCTCGTTTACTTTTCTTTCGATATTCTTTCCCTGACCTGATCTCAAATAACGAAGTCGCCTATTCCGGAACCATCTGTTGAACTTTAAACTATGACTCTTTATCGTTATCTATTTACCGTTTGTTCAGTTAAATCATGATTATGTATTTCGGTTTTCTTTCCCTGACTTGATCTCAAAATAACGAAGTCACCTATGCAGTTAAGCCATTAAGCCATGATTATGTATTTCGATCTTCTTTTCCTGGCCTGATCTCAAAATAACGAAGTCACCTATTAAACCTTTAAACCATGACTCGTTCTCATTATCTATTTACGTTTGTGCAGTGAAGTCATGATTATGTATTTATTGTTGGTCTAGTTTTTTCTTTGGTTAGATATAGTTATTTTCTAGGAATGTGTAGTTAAAGACGCCATCATGTTGTGTCTTATTTTCAAAAGGTTCATAGATATTCTCTGGCACAGCCAAAAAACCGTGTAGATAATTATAATAAGTGGCTCTCTTTTAGTGTATTTATAGTTGCTCCAGCTTTCGCTTTCGCTTTTTGTTTTTGTTATTGCTTCAATATTTTTTTATTGATATAATTTCAATATTAAATCATCCATGGTGGATATATTTGGTTATTTTTCAAATCTGAAACTCGAAAATGGAAATTTAGATCTTATCAGTTAGATTATTTTCTTGACAACACCTATTTTATATCTTTAAAAATTAAAATAATTTAATCTTTTGAACAAAGATCTACCTCACCGACTTTAACTTATTCCCCATTTAATCATTCTTATTTTTAGTTTTTACCCTTGTATTTCCTTATTACACTAACCAACGACACGGTGACCCACTTTATGAATTTGCTCCATTAAACTACACAAAATTAGTGAAGAATTACTTGCCAAGTAATGGCAAACCTTAATTCTCTTTCGCTCTAGTTCCATTTGCCTAAAGAAAACTTAATCAAGAATAAAGCCCTTTCCTCATCCTTTCATTGTAAGTTAGGTTGTGGCTTATGATTAAAAAAAATTAAACGAACATCCCTAATTCCCAAATTACTCCTCTATTTTTATCGGTATTTATATTTATAGTAAGAAAACATCTCTGTTGAAATATTTATGGGTATGTGTGAGTTATTACTTTACATGTTTTATCGAGTATTTATATTTAGAGTAAGAAAACATATTTGTTGAAATATTTATGGGTATGTGTGGGTTATTATATACTGTATTAGTGAATTATATTCATCTTAATATATTGATTTGAAATTATATAATATGAAATGAATATTTTTTGCAAAATATTTTTTTTTATTTATACATGATTATTTATAATGTAAAAATGAGATTTTCATTTTAAATTGTACAATGTAAATCAAATTTATTGAGAATATAATTGTTTTATTTATTTAAAATATCTTAAATAAATGTATTTCTTTACTTAAATATAAAAAACGGTGAAATTATATTTCTTTAAAATTTCATAAATGTATGAATATTTGTGTTTTATAATATATTTGTTAGATGATATGATGTTGGCATTTATGCATAGATGTATTTTTAGTTATAATGTGTATGTGTTTTGTAAGTTGTATTTTTTGTGTTTTTGTCAGTTGTATTTTGTGCATACTTTAAAATGAAAAATAATTTTTGTTTGCTTATGTGATATCATGGTGTGCTTATGTTAATTAGATGAAATAATTGTGTTGTTGAAATCTTTTGCATGTGTAATGTTTATGTGTTTATGTATGTATTTGATTCTTTTGTATATTTTATATCATAATATGTTTTATCGTTTCTTTGATGATATAATCCTTGTGTTCTTTTAGATAATATGATGATTTTTTTATTTTTTAATTGATAAGGTGTTTTTGTTTTGCTACATGAGGTGGATTGACCATGTGAAATGATACAATAATGATAATTATAATGATAATAATGAGGGAGAGAGAGATAGAGAGAGAAGAGTGTGTGTGTTCGAGAGAGAGAATGTGTTTATGTATGTATTTGATTCTTTTGTATATTTTATATCATAATATGTTTTATCGTTTCTTTGATGATATAATCCTTGTGTTTTTTTAGATAATATGATGATTTTTTTATTTTTAATTGATAAGGTGTTTTTTGTTTGCTACATGAGGTGGATTGACCATGTGAAATGATACAATAATGATAATTATAATGATAATAATGAGGGAGAGAGAGATAGAGAGAGAAGAGTGTGTGTTTCTTTGATGATATAATCCTTGTGTTTTTTTAGATAATATGATGATTTTTTTATTTTTAATTGATAAGGTGTTTTTGTTTGCTACATGAGGTGGATTGACCATGTGAAATGATACAATAATGATTATTATAATGATAATAATGAGGGAGAGAGAGATAGAGAGAGAAGAGTGTGTGTGTTCTGAGAGAGAGAGAGCGAGGCAATGTGTGTATGTGTGTGAGAGAGAGAGGGAGGGGGGGGTGAGAGGGGGCAGAGAGGGAGTGTGTGTGTGTGTGTGTGTGGGAGAGAGAGAGAGAGAGAGAGAGGCGAGGGGGGGGGGGGGAGAGAGAGAGGCGAGGGTGAGAGAGAGAGAGAGAGAGAGAGAGAGAGAGAGAGAGAGGCGAGTGTGTGTATGTTTGTGTGTGAGAGAGGGAAGGGGCATGAGAGAGGGAGAGAGTGGGTGTGTGTGTGTGTGTGTGTGTGAGAGAGAGAGAGAGAGAGTGTGTGTGTGTGTGAGGGAGGGAGGGAGGGAGGGAGGACGGGGGGCAAGAGGGGGGAGAGAGGGGGGCAAGAGGGAGGGAGAGAGAGAGAGAGAGGGGGGGGAGGGGGGGAGTGAGAGAGAGTTTGAGAAGAGAGAGGGGGAGAGAGAGAGAGAGGGAGGGAGAGAGAGAGAGGGGGCGAGAGAGAGAGAGAGGGGGAGGGGGGTGAGAGGGGGAAGAGAGGGAGAGAGAGAGGGGGGGAGAGAAACAGAAGAGAGAGAGAGAGAGAGAGAGAGAGAGAGAGGGAGAGAGAGAGAGAGAGAGAGAGAGAGAGAGAGAGAGAGAGAGAGAGAGAGAGAGAGAGAGAGAGAGAGGGAGGAAAGAGAGAGAGGGGGTGTTGTGGATCATTTGCAATATCCCTTTATTTTAACTTTCAAAAATACAAAAAAAATAGAAAACTACTAAAAAAGATATGTTAGAATTACAGTTCATATATTTTAGCATAAAAATATATCTGCTTGTTATGTTAAAGTCAAAGTTTAAATACTTTTAGGCTTTATGAAAGTGGGTCCCAATTCGAAGTTTAAATATTGATCACTTTATCGAGCGGGATTCGATGATTGATCAAGTAATAAGAAAAGGGCTCAACCCGTAGGCACTTTTAGCGAGTGGGTTAACATAGAGGGTGCCTCTCGATTGATCGTGTTGACTGCGGGGAGTAACCCGGATGAATGGTCGAGATTGACTGCGAGGGGCATAAGCCAAATGAATCCTCCGTACCCGAGAGGCCTCCCGCAGTGATGTATGCTTTGCCAAGTCGGTTACGGTTGTCTTCCATGTCAAGATTTCCTAACGATCTTTTTGGCATGTGTTATCAACATTTAAGTTCAAAGTCGCACCACCTATTTAAGGGAAATTCTCATTCTTCTAAAATTATTATTGATTAGTTGGTGTTTGAAGTTTGTGCGTGATGCGTCTTTTGTCAGCCTTTTGTCACCCTCGTAAATTGTCTACCAGTCCCAAAGTTAAACTATGGCTAAACGCTCATCCATTGGGTTCTTCCCGGGTCCACTGTTAGGTTCTTCTCGTCACATCCCTCTCATAGATACCGAGAGGGATATCCAAGATACTGATTTTTGCCCTTGACCACCTTTCTTTGTATCGATAAGTCCTCCTAAACGATTAAACATCTCCAATTTACATCACCATGGCAAAAAGCTGGTGTGTTGTCCGCATGTATCCCGAAAACTCATCTTTTTTCTCGAATTTATCTATTGGCTAGTGTACTGTTATGTACCCTGGGAAATGTTTCGTAATGAATTGTAAAAAGGAAAAAACATTACTGCAAGTTTCGAGTTCGATTAATTCGCCAAGCTCTATGTTACCTTAAGTCGGAGTCATATGTCTAATTCTACTGATGATTCCTTAATAGCATATTATGACAGATCTTGCGAGTCAAGAGTTTAATCAATTCATTCATTTTCTAAAGTCAAATACATACCAGTTTGTACACGATAGTAAAGAGTTCCCTATGGAGGTTTTTGATATTGAAGTCAAACAAGTCTTGAGCTGCATTGCAAAGATTTTGGGAAAGGATGATGACGATGCGACGAGGACAAGTCGGGTTACGGGGAATGTTTGCCATGATGATGAAGCCAAGAGTGGTCTTGGATATTCCATCTTATTGGCAAGAAGTCGTTAACTCTCGGCTCATGAGCTTATCATTAACGGGTTCATTCGAGTTTCTCTCACTTATTGTTTACTTATTTTTATATCAAAATGTAGAATAATTCATGCATACGGAGTTAAACATTGTGGATATGAATAAGAGAAGACAACCGATGATATTTGGTCGGAGGCGAGAGGGAGAGAGAGAGGGAGAGAAACGAGAAGAGAGAGAGAAAGAGAGAGAGAGAGAGAGAGAGAGAGAGAGAGAGAGAGAGAGAGAGAGAAAGAGAGAGAGAGAGAGAGAGAGAGAGAGAGAGAGAGGGGGTGTTGTGGATCATTTGGAATATCCCTTTATTTTAACTTTCAAAAATACAAAAAAAATAGAAAACTACTAAAAAGATATGTTAGAATTACAGTTCATATATTTTAGCATAAAAATATATCTGCTTGTTATGTTAAAGTCAAAAGTTTAAATTGTTTTAGGCTTTATGAAAGTGGGTCCCAATTCGAAGTTTAAATATTGATCACTTTATCGAGCGGGATTCGATGATTGATCAAGTAATAAGAAAAGGGCTCAACCCGCAGGCATTTTTAGGGAGTGGGTTAACATAGAGGGCGCCTCTCGTCGGTTGATCGTGTTGGTCGACAGAGAGTAACCCGGATGAATGGTCGAGATTGACCGCGGGGGCATAAGCCAAATGAATCCTCCGTACCCGGAAAAGCCCTCCCGCAGGTGATGTATGCTTTGCCAAGTCTGATTCATTGTTGTCTTCCATGTCGAGATTTCCTAACAATCTTTTGGCATGTGTTATTAACATTTAAGTTCAAAGTCGCACCACCTATTTAAGGGAAATTCTCATTCTTCTAAAATTATTATTGATTAGTTGGTGTTTGAAGTTTGTCTATGATGCGTCTTTTCGACCTTCACGTCACCACGTAGGTGTCTACCGTCCCAAAGTTAAACTATGGCTAAACGCTCATCCTCGTTAGGTTCTTCCGGGATCCCTAGTTAGGTTCTTCTCGTCACATCCCTCTCATAGATACCAAGAGGGATATCCAAGATCACTGATTGTTCCCACGACCACCTTTCTTTGTATCGACGAAAGTCCCTCCTAAACGATTAAACCTCTCCAATTTACACCGCCATGGCAAGCTGGTGTGTTGTCCGCATGTATCCCGAAAACTCATCTTTTTCTCGAATTTATCTATTGGCTAGTGTACTGTTTTGTACGCGTGGGAAATTTTTCGTAATGAATTGTAAAAGGAAAAACATTTCGCAAGTTTCGGTTCGCAGTTAATTCGCCAAGCTCTATGTTACCTTAAGTCGAGAGTCATATGTCTAATTCTCTCGATGATTCCTTAATAGCATATTATGGCAGTCTTGCGAGTCAAGAGTTTAATCAATTCATTCATTTTCTAAATTCAAATACATACCGGTTTGTACCGACGGTAAAGAGTTCCCTATGGAGGTTTTTGATATTAAAGTCAAACGAGTCGTTTGAGTCGCATTGCAAAGATTTTGGGAAAGGGTGATGACGAGTACAATGGACAAGTCGACTTTCAGGGAATGTTTGCCATGATGATGAAGCCAAGAGTGGTCTTTCGGATATTCCATCTTATTGGCAAGAAGTCGTTAACTCTCACTCATGAGCTTATCATTAACGGGTTCATTCAGTGTTTCTCTCACTTATTGTTTACTTATTTTTTATATCAAAATGTAGAAGAATTCATGCATTTGGAGTTAAACATTGTGGATATGAATAAGAGAAGACAACTAGGTTGATATTTGGTCGGATATAGTGAGAAAAGAAACTGTAATGAGGGTAATTTTTTTTATTTTGTCTGGTCATTTTATGTCTATTGCATATAAAGTTTTGAATGGATATTCTTCCCTCTTTTTTGCCCAAATCTCAAGAGTTTTTGCATTTGGTCAAAAATTGTAAGTTTGTTGATTGGTTTGTTTTTTGAAGATTATGCTAAAATTAGACTTTATGGAGCTAGTGTAGAACCTTATAGGCTCTATGTATTTGTCCCTATGAGATTATTCACTCTGGCGTTCATTAGGAAAATTTTTAAACATTGACCAAATACACTTTTGGCCTATGAAGAAAGGTCATATGTTCAAATTTCCAATGACCGTGGGTCCCTTTATTGTTAATATAAGACAAGCAATTGATGAAGCCACTAAGATGTTAGATGAAATGCACCTGCTGTTAGGAGATCAGTGGGCTTATGACCCTCACAGTGTCATTTCTAGTAGAAGAATTGAAAATGGATATTCATCCTTCATTCATGAGAGCAAACCCTGATCTAGAAAAAGTGGCAAGTAAAGGTGTTGTGGGTTCGGTGAATTCAAATGTTTAGACTCTTGTCATATCGCAGAAATCAAATAAGAGAGGTAAAGAGGCAATGGTTGATTCATAGGACGAAGAACGAGAGGGCCGAGAAGAGAGAAAGACCCTCCAAAGATCAAAAATAGCCTCATGGACATGCTACAGGATATGCAAAACCAGCTCTATCATATTAAAATCATCGAGTACCGAGTGCGTCGATCGCATCGGCGAGACTTGATGATCGCGTGGGTCGTATGGAAAAGTAGCTCCAACAACTCCAACAAGTGGACATGCCAAGGTCTACGGTAAAAGACCCCGCTCCAATCTCTTCTTCTGATACATAGTAGTCCCTTTTTAAGATGTGGTTTAATGAACTTTATCGTTTTTTTATGAACTTAGTTTCTATTTTCAACATGTAGAAAAGTGTGAACTAGAATAGATAGCTCATGATGGACATAGACGGATGAAACTATTCCAATTTTGGTTTGCTTTTTCATGCACTCGGATGGCCAACACACTCGGTTTCCTACGGGCGAGGTTGAGGCCATAGATCGAATTTATAATTTTGTAACCTACTTTGCAAATATAAATAGAAAATAGAAAGGTCCTATCAAATTCACAAAATAAAAAAATGTTTCACTAGTATACAAAGCATTTTTTTGAGAGAAGCTTAATATATAAAACATCTTTTTAAATTTTAATTTATTTTAATTTTAAATTTATAATAAAATTAAAAAGAACCAAATAATTGAAATACAAAATTAAGTTTTATATATTATTTAAATAAGAATATATTTAAAATAAAAAATAATAATAATAATAATATCTATATTGGTTTTCAAATAATTTTACATTAATATTAAGAAAATAGTTAGTATAAATCAAACTTTGATTAATATATGGAAAAACAATTTATCTGGATAGAAAATCTTATACCCAAAATTATAAAGTGAGTTTATAATTTTGTAGAAAGTAACAATCTATTTTGATCCTATTATATGTAACATTAAATTGGACATTGATGTCTAATGTGTTTTTTTATATAAACAAGTTTAAAATGTTATGCATTTATTTTAAAAAAGCTAAATTTTTTTATCTCAAATAACTATTTACTAATTAAATATATACAAAAAATGTTGTGCTACAACATTCATAAATTTCAAGTGAAGTAGAAAAACCATAAGTTCACTAAAACCATGAATAGGATGTGGAAATATCAATAGCTCTTGGAATGACTAAATTGATCGAAGGTGTAGAATTTGGATTTTTTGCATAAATTCTCTTTAACTCAATCAAATTCTTTAGGTTCTTCTACCTAACCACCATAGATCCATCTTAAGTACGGACCTAACATGAGCGAAGAGGAATCAAATTGATAGAAATTTGAACAGAGCTACAACCACAAACCGCCATATTTTATTATTCACAACAGTTACAATATATAGTACTAAAACCATGAAGAGGATGTGGAAATATCAATAGTTCTTGGAATGACTAAATTGACTGGAGGTGTAGAATTTGGATTTTTGCATAAATTCTCCTTAACTCAATCCAATTCCTTAGGTTCTCTTAAGTACCGATCTAACATGAGCCAAGAGAGATCAAATTGATGGAAATTTGAAGAGAGCTAGAGACAACGGTTGCACACAACACACAACAACCACACACTCTCATATTTTATTAATCACAACATTTAACACTCTCGGATTTACTTGCTCTACCATGGGTATGTCCGTTAACATCGACAAAACAAAAGTTATGATTATCAAATCCAAGAAGGGCACTTACGCTAATTTTATGTATGACAATAGTAACTTGGAGGAAGTGTCTTCTTACAAGTACCTAGGAATTGATATTCATCACAAGCTCAACTGGAACTATGGCATTCGGAAAAGGATTAATGGCGGGTGGAAAGCTTATTTTGGACTTGAAAATAATTGTAAAACGGAAAAACCTCATAATGTGGGATAGAAAGAAGTTCCTCTTTGAAACTTTATTCGCTCCCTGTTATCTTATATGGATGTGAGGTTTGGGGTTGCAGCATATCTAGAGAATCCCGGAGAAATATTGAGCAAATCTAGAAGTGTTTTATAACTTATAACCTTAAAATTAAAAAACAATACACCCTATCTTATTATCCTTATAGAAGTGGGTCTTTCCCTATCGAGAGCCTAGCTATGACTAGGCTTACGTTGTCAAAAGCACAAGCTCAATAGCATAGGAGACCATAGACTTCCTAAGCTAGCTTTAAATTCCAGCCAAAACAATCACCTAAGGCTTAAAAGAGGTTGGTATAAATACACCGAGGCCTAGTTAAACCATTGGGAGATCGACGAGAATGTTGCACTGCAAAACGATGATAACATTAAAAAAATTGTTACTTCTAGGTTCAAAGAAAAAAATGTGGTGTGAGAAAGATCTAGCAGCTAAAAAGAAAATTAATATATTATAAGGAGGTCATCAACCCTACACCCTAGAATATCAAAAGTATCTATCTCTGCTTTTAACTATCTCAAAGAAGAAAATTAATATAGCCAAGATTAGAACAAACTCTCATGAGCTCCATAGTGTAACAATGTCGTTGGACAATTCCTAAAACAACTTGGATGGAAAGGATCTGCCATCTCCGTGAGAATATGAACATCGAGGATGAAAATCAATTCCTCTTAGAGTGCCTTGCGTACAACTACATTAGAGCTTATTTTCATAATCTTTGTTGCAATATTGGCCTTCCTAGACTTTTAAGGTGTCAAAATTATAGTGAGCTCTGGGAGGCTTCTCTCCAAGCTTTTTGAGCATAGGAATAAAATCTTAAATCAAACTAAATAACTCTTTTCTTTAGGGTCGATAGACCAAATATTGGTCTCGAGTGGTGGGTAACCACCATCATTATCATCATAATACATGAAACATTTAATTTGACAAATGATGACTCATACATGACACTATTCCAATTCATAACATAGGAATCAACAACTTCTAGATTGGAACATTGGGACTCACAATGACACCTATATATGACATGGAAGCATTGTGCAAAATACAATGTGTTATTTTTTATTGTTTAAATTGTATTTTTGAATCCTAAATAGTGTATATATAGGACCAAATAAAAATTTTAACCACGAAAACTTTTTTTTTTCTATATATAGATATATGAAGTTGATATGGACATAAATTAGTTAACATAAATTTTCAAACAATTTATTTAAATCTCTTGTTAAAATATTTTTGAGATTTAAACATCTCATTCACGCATTTTTTTTACTTGTAATTACTTTAGAGTATATTCATTTTTTTTGTTAATTATAGTGCACATTAATTTTCTATTTAGAACACAATTTTTATTTACATGCTCTCATACTTGGGTGAGTTGTAGAATGAGCCTCCCGGATCAATAAACCTTTGAGCTCAACAAAATAATTAACATAAAAATATTTTACAATATACAAAAGATTTAAAAATATATATATTTATTTAATTAATAAAAAATAAATGTTATTATAAAAATATATAAATATAGTATTAATTTAAAGTTTTAAAATAAAATTCCATAACCATTAAAATTATGAAGTTCAATTATTTTAGAAAGTCAAAATGAAATGATTTATGTGATTTTGAATGAGTTGAAAATAGAAAAATTCACTTTCACTTAAAATATTTTCTATACATTTCTATTAAAATGTAATTTCAAATTATTAACAATAATTTTAATTTTCTTTAAAATGTAATTTCAAATTATTGACAATAATTTTAATTTTCTTAACCACTTACTTTATATTAAAAAATAAAATTTCAAAACACTTATTTGAATTATCAATCAAACTTTATTTTAACAAACATTTATCATAATTATTATATCATCTACCATTTTTTTACAAAAAAAAATTTTAAATACAATTTAATTAAAAAAAAAACAATACATTCTAATCATGATTCCACTTAAATAAAATAAAATAAATAAAATAAAATAAGATATATATTATTAAAGAATAAATATAATTTAAAAACCATTTAATTTAAAAAAAAAAAAACAAAAACAATACATTCTAATCGTGATTCCAGTTCAACTAAAATAAAATAAGATATATATGTTAAAAATTGTGAGGTTTTCAGAAATACATTCATCTATGACAATAAAGATATGTATTATTAAAAAATAGATGTAATTTAGAAATAGAACCTAAGCCACCCGAATCCATTCTAGTCCTAGTCCACTCTCCCAAGTGGGATTGTAACTCCAATAAATGATTGTAATTACAATAAATGAATGATATTTTTAAAATATAGTTTATGGAATTACTAGCTTTGTGTTTTGTTGTTGTAATTCAATTAATTTTTTATTCAAATTAACGATAAATCATTGTAATCTTTTACAAATATTAATTACACTTAAATTTCTTATTTGCAAAACCCACAAATACTAATTATACTTGAATTTCCTAAATATCAAAAATTCCACCTAAATTTAAATTCAAAGCGCGTGAACATTAAAAATTTAAGAAAACCCAACTGCTTTGAACCAACGTGGATATGGAAATAATTTCTTGAAAAGCATCTCAAGCTTTTTCGTTCGTTAAGAAAACCCAACGGACAGAATTTCTTGAAAAGCAATCTTAAGATTTTTCGTTCGTTATGAAAACCCAACGGCTTTGCACTGATGTTGACGTGGACAGAATTTCATGAAAAGCATCTCAAGCTTTTTTTAACGGTCCATCAAGCTTTTTCTTGAGGGAATCTTTATGTGGTGCCGTGTATATATATGGGTGTCTCTGAACGAATAGTTTCAAGTTCATCCTCTTCTTTTATAATCTGTATTTGTATTTGCAGTTTTTGATAGAGAGGATTGAATTGACCATCAGAGAGAAGGGATGCATGGACGAATGAAAGATGTTGTGTCATCAATGGAGGTATTTGCAGTAGAGAGGAGGAGGGAACCAGAGAGTATTTGTTGCAGCCGTGAGAGTATGTTTCTTATATTTATTTATGTGTTCTTCAGTTTAGGGTATAATTGAATTTTCAATGTTCTTGTCCTTCCTCGTCAAAGCCCTCCCATATTTTGACGTGTTTTTATATGTGACAGCATCGAATCCCAAATTAATGTTATACTTCTGAATAAGTCTTTTAGAGTTCATCTCTGAACTACGGCTCCTCCTTTAATATCTGCCTAGCCTAATGTTCTTAAATCTTTATGCTCTGTTATTAGTCCTTTATGCTCTGTTATTGGTCCCCAATCTTTATGCTCTACTATTGGTCTTATTTAGTATGTCCTTGATCTTTAATCTTAAATTGCTCTATTGTGGATACGGCAATCCCATTAATTCCTTTTAATTTATACTTTTCTTTTCATCTTCTTGCCTTGACCTTGTCTCGTTTACTTTTCTTTCGATATTCTTTCCCTGACTTGATCTCAAATAACCATCTGTTGAACTTTAAACTATGACTCTTTATTGTTATCTATTTACCGTTTGTTCAGTTAAATCATGATTATGTATTTCGGTTTTCTTTCCCTCACTTGATCTCAAAATAACGAAGTCACCTATGCAGTTAAGCCATTAAGCCATGATTATGTATTTTCCTGGCCTGATCTCAAAATTACGAAGTCACCTATTAAACCTTTAAACCATGACTCGTTCTCATTATCTATATATACGTTTGTGCAGTGAAGTCATGATTATGTATTTATTGTTGGTCTAGTTTTTGCTTTGGTTAGATATAGTTATTTTCTAGGAATGTGTAGTTAAAGACGCCATCATGTTGTGTCTTATTTTCAAAAGGTTCATAGATATTCTCTGGCACAGCCAAAAACCGTGTAGATAATTATAATAAGTGGCTCTCTTTTAGTGTATTTATCGTTGCTCCAGCTTTCGCTTTCGCTTTTTGGTTTTGTTATTGCTTCAATATTTTTTTTATTGATATAATTTCAATATTAAATCATCCATGGTGGATATATTTACGTTATTTTTTCAAATCTTAAACTCGAAAATGGAAATTTAGATCTTATCAATTAGATTATTTTCTTGACAAAACCTATTTTATATCTTTAAAAATTAAAAAATAATTTAATCTTTTGAACAAAGATCTACCTCACACTGACTTTAACTTATTCCCCCATTTAATCATTCTTATTTTTTAGTTTTACCTTGTATTTCCTTATTACACTAACCATCGACACGGTGACCCACTTTATGAATTTGCTCCATTAAACTACATGAGATTAGTCAAGAATTACTTGCCAAGTAATGGCAAACCTTAATTCTCTTTCGCTCTAGTTCCATTTGCCTAAAGAAAACTTAACCAAGAATAAAGCCCTTTCCTCATCCTTTCATTGTAAGTTAGGTTGTGGCTTATGATTAAAAAACTTAAACGAACATCCCTAATTCCCAAATTACTCCTCTATTTTTTATCAGTATTTATATTTATAGTAAGAAAACATCTCTGTTGAAATATTTATGGGTATGTGTGAGTTATTACTTCGTGTTCTATCGGTATTTATATTTAGAGTAAGAAAACATATTTGTTGAAATATTTATGGGTATATGTGGGTTATTATATCTCGTATTAGTGAATTATATTCATCTTAATATATTGATTTGAAATTATATATTATGAAATGAATATTTTTGCAAAATATTTTTTTTTATTTATACATGATTATTTATAATGTAAAATGAGATTTCATTTTAAATTGTACAATGTAAATCAAATTGATTGAGAATATAATTGTTTTATTTATTTAAAATATCTTAAATAAATGTATTTCTTTACTTAAATATAAAAAACGGTGAAATTATATTTCTTTAAAATTTCATAAATGTATGAATATTTGTGTTTTATAATATATTTGTTAGATGATATGATGTTGGCATTTATGCATAGATGTATTTTTTAGTTATAATGTGTATGTGTTTTTTGTAAGTTGTATTTTTTGTGTTTTTGTAAGTTGTATTTTGTGCATACTTTAAAATGAAAAATAATTTTTTGTTTGCTTATGTGATATCATGGTGTGCTTATGTTAATTAGATGAAATAATTGTGTTGTTGAAATCTTTTGCATGTGTAATGTTTATGTGTTTATGTATGTATTTGATTCTTTTGTATATTTTATATCATAATATGTTTTATCGTTTCTTTGATGATATAATCCTTGTGTTCTTTTTAGATAATATGATGATTTTTTTATTTTTAATTGATAAAGTGTTTTTGTTTGCTACATGAGGTGGATTGACCATGTGAAATGATACAATAATGATAATTATAATGATAATAATGAGGGAGAGAGAGATAGAGAGAGAAGAGTGTGTGTGTTCGAGAGAGAGAATGTGTTTATGTATGTATTTGATTCTTTTGTATATTTTATATCATAATATGTTTTATCGTTTCTTTGATGATATAATCCTTGTGTTTTTTTAGATAATATGATGATTTTTTTATTTTTAAGTGATAAGGTGTTTTTGTTTGCTACATGAGGTGGATTGACCATGTGAAATGATACAATAATGATAATTATAATGATAATAATGAGGGAGAGAGAGATAGAGAGAGAAGAGTGTGTGTTTCTTTGATGATATAATCCTTGTGTTTTTTTAGATAATATGATGATTTTTTATTTTTAATTGATAAGGTGTTTTGCTACATGAGGTGGATTGACCATGTGAAATGATACAATAATGATAATTATAATGATAATAATGAGGGAGAGAGAGATAGAGAGAGAAGAGTGTGTGTGTTATGAGAGAGAGAGAGCGAGGCAATGTGTGTATGTGTGTGAGAGAGAGGCGAGGGTGGGGGGGAGTGAGAGAGGGAGAGAGAGGGAGTGTGTGTGTGTGTGTGAGAGAGGGAGAGAGAGAGAGAGAGAGGCGAGGGGTGGGGGGGAAGAGAGAGAGAGAGATAGGGCGAGAGAGAGAGAGAGAGAGAGAGAGAGAGAGAGAGAGAGAGAGAGAGAGAGTGCGTGTGTGTATGTTTGTGTGTGAGTGAGGGAAGGGGCATGAGAGAGGGAGAGAGGGTGTGTGTGTGTGTGTGTGTGTGTGAGAGAGAGAGAGAGAGAGTGTGTGTGAGAGAGAGAGAGAGAGAGTGTGTGTGTGTGAGGGAGGGAGTGAGGGAGAAGGACGGGGGCAAGAGGGGGAGAGAGGGGGGCAAGAGGGAGGGAGTGAGAGAGAGAGGGGGAGGGGGAGTGAGAGAGTTTGAGAAGAGAGAGGGGGAGAGAGAGAGAGATGGGAGGGAGAGGGGGCGAGAGAGAGAGTGAGAGGGAGAGAGAGGGAGAGAGAGAGAGAGAGAGAAAGGGAGAGAAAGAGAGAGAGAGAGAAAGAGAGAGAGAGAGAGAGAGAGAGAGAGAGAGAGAGAGAGAGAGAGAGAGAGAGAGAGAGAGAGAGAGAGAGAGAGGGGGTGTTGTGGATCATTTGAAATATCCCTTTATTTTAACTTTCAAAAAATACAAAAAAATAGAAAACTACTAAAAAGATATGTTAGAATTACAGTTCATATATTTTAGCATAAAAATATATCTCGCTTTGTTATGTTAAAGTCAAAAGTTTAAATACTTTTAGGCTTTATGAAAGTGGGTCCCAATTCGAAAGTTTAAATATTGATCACTTTATCGAGCGGGATTCGATGATTGATCAAGTAATAAGAAAAGGGCTCAACCCGCAGGCACTTTTAGCGATTGGGTTAACATAGAGGGCGCCTCTCGCAAGTTGATCGTGTTGACTACGGTGAGTAACCCGGATGAATGGTCGAGATTGAGTCGCGGGGGCATAAGCCAAATGAATCCTCCGTACCCGCGAGGCCTCCCGCGGTGACGTATGCTGCCAAGTCGGTTACGATGTCTTCCATGTCGTGATTTCCTAACGATCTTTTGGCATGTGTTATCAACATTTAAGTTCAAAGTCGCACCACCTATTTAAGGAAATTCTCATTCTTCTAAAATTATTATTGATTATTTGGTGTTTGAATTTTGTCGCGTGATGCGTCTTTTTCAACCCTTACATGTCACCCCGTAAATTATCTGCCATCCCAAAGTTAAACTATGGCTAAACGCTCATCCTCGTTAGGTTCTTCCGTCCTACTGCTAGGTTCTTCTCGTCACATCCCTCTCATAAATACCGAGAGGGATATCCAAGATACGTGATTGTTCCCTTGACCACCTTTCTTTGTATCATCAAGTCCTCCTAAACGATTAAACCTCTCCAATTTACACCGCCATGGCAAAAAGCGGTGTGTTGTCTCGCATGTATCCCGAAAACTCATCTTTTTCTCGAATTTATCTATTGAGCTAGTGTCTGTTATGTACTGGGAAATGTTTCGTAATGAATTGTAAAGGAAAAACATTCTCGCAAGTTTCGGTTCGGCTTAATTCGCTAGCTCTATGTTACCTTAAGCTCGGAGTCATATGTCTAATTCTCTTATGATTCCTTAATAGCATATTATGATGGTCTTGCGAGGTCAAGAGTTTAATCAATTCATTCATTTTCTAAAGTCAAATACATACCGAGTTTGTACCTAACGATAAAGAGTTCCCTATGGAGGTTTTTGATATTGAAGTCAAACGAATGTCTGAGCTGCATTGCAAAGATTTTGGGAAAGGATGATGACGATGACGTTGGACAAGTCGATTCTGGGAATGTTTGCCATGATGATGAAGCCAAGAGTGGTGTTGGATATTCCATCTTATTGGCAAGAAAGTCGGTAACTCTCGACTCATGAGCTTATCATTAACGGGTTCATTCGGGTTTCTCTCACTTATTGTTTACTTATTTTTATATCAAAATGTAGAAGAATTCATGAATCCGGAGTTAAACATTGTGGATATGAATAAGAGAAGACAACCCAGTGATATTTGGTCAGATATAGTGAGAAAAGAACAGAATGAGGGTAAATTTTTTTTATTTCTGTCAGTAATTTTATGTCTATTGCATATAAAGTTTTGAATGGATATTCTTCCCCCTCTTTTTTGCCCAAATCTCAAAAGTTTTTGCATTTGGTCAAAAAATTGTAAGTTTGTTGATTGGTTTGTTTTTGAAGATTATGCTAAAATTAGACTTTATGGAGCTAGTGTAGAACCTTATAGGCTTTCTGTATTTGTCCCTATGAGATTATTCACTCGCGGAGTTCATTAGGAAAATTTTAGACGTTGACCAAATACACTTTTGCCCTATGAAGAAAGGTCATATGTTCGAAATTGCCAATGACTCGTGGGTCCCTTTATTGTTAATATAAGACAAGCAATTGATGAAGCCACTAAGATGTTAGATGAAATGCACCTCGCTCGTTAGGAGATCAGTGGGCTTATGACCCTCACAGTGTCATTTCTAGTAGAAGAATTGAAAATGGCTATTCATCCTTCATTCATGAGAACAAACCTGATCTAGAAAAAGTGGCAAGTAAAGGTGTTGTGGGTTCATTGAATTCAAATGTTTAGACTCTTGTCATATCATAGAAATCAAATAAGAGAGGTAAAGAGGCAATGGTTGATTCATAGGACGAAGAACAGAGAGGGTCGAGAAGAGAGAAAGACCCTCCAAAGATCAAAAAATAGCCTCATGGACATGCTACAAGATATGTAAAACCAGCTCTATCATATTAAAATCACTCGAGTACCGAGTGGCCGATCGCATCGGCGGATACTTGATGATCGCGTGGGTCGTATGGAAAAGTAGCTCCAACAAACTCCAACAAGTGGACATGCCGTGGGTCTACAGTAAAAAGACCCCGCTCCAATCTCTTCTTCGGATACCTAGTAGTCCCTTTTAAGATGTGGTTTAATGAACTTTCATCTGTTTTTTTATGAACTTAGTTTCTATTTTCAACATGTAGAAAAGTGTGAACTAGAACGAGATAGCTCATGACGGACATAGACTGATGAAACTATTCCAATTTTGGTTTTCTTTTCATGCACTCGAGATGGCCACCGTACCCGGTTTCCTACGGCAGGGGTTGAGGCCATGGGCAGTTTATAATTTTGTAACCTACTTTGCAAATATAAATGTAAATGAAAGGTCCGAATTTATAATTTTGTAACCTACTTTGCAAATATAAATAGAAAATAGAAAGGTCCTATCAAATTCACAAAATAAAAAAATGTTTCACTAGTATACAAAGCATTTTTTTGAGAGAAGCTTAATATATAAAACATCTTTTTAAATTTTAATTTATTTTAATTTTAAATTTATAATAAAATTAAAAGAACCAAATAATTGAAATATAAAATTAAGTTTTATATATTATTTAAATAAGAATATATTTAAAATAAAAAATAATAATAATAATAATATCTATATTGGTTTTCAAATAATTTTACATTAATATAAATCAAACTTTGATTAATATATGGAAAAACAATTTATCTCGATAGAAAATATTATAGCCAAAATTATAAATTGAGTTTATAATTTTGTAGAAAGTAACAATCTATTTTGATCCTATTATACGTAACATTAAATTGGACATTGATGTCTAATGTGTTTTTTTATATAAACAAGTTTAAAATGTTATGCATTTATTTTTAAAAAAGCTAAATTTTTTTATCTCAAATATCTATTTACTAATTAAATATATACAAAAATGTTGTGCTACAACATTCATAAATTTCAAATGAAGTAGAAAAAACCATAAGTTCACTAAAACCATGAATAGGATGTGGAAATATCAATAGCTCTTGGAATGACTAAATTGACTCGAAGGTGTAGAATTTGGATTTTTGCATAAATTATCCTTAACTCAATCAAATTCTTTAGGTTCTTCTACCTAACCACCATAGATCCATCTTAAGTACGGACCTAACATGAGTGAAGAGGAATCAAATTGATAGAAATTTGAACAGAGCTACAACCACAAACTCGCCATATTTTATTATTCACAATGAGCTTACAATATATAGTACTAAAACCATGAAGAGGATGTGGAAATATCAATAGTTCTTGGAATGACTAAATTGACCGGGAGGTGTAGAATTTGGATTTTTTGCATAAATTCTCCTTAACTCAATCCAATTCCTTAGGTTCTCTTAAGTACCGATCTAACATGAGCCAAGAGAGATCAAATTGATGGAAATTTGAAGAGAGCTAGAGACAACGGTTGCAAACACAACACACAACAACCACACACTCTCATATTTTATTAATCACAACATTTAACACTCTCGTATTTCTGCTCTACCATGGGTATGTCCGTTAACACCGACAAAACAAAATTTATGATTATCAAATCCAAGAAGGACACTTACGCTAATTTTATGTATGAAAATAGTAACTTGGAGGAAGTGTCTTCTTACAAGTACCTAGGAATTGATATTCATCACAAGCTCAACCGGAACTATGGCATTCGAAAAGGATTAATGGCGGGTGGAAAGCTTATTTTGGACTTGAAAATAATTGTAAAAATGGAAAACCTCGTAATGTGGGATAGAAGAAGTTCCTCTTTGAAACTTTATTCGCTCTTGTTATCTTATATGGATGTGAGGTTTGGGGTTGCAGCATATCTAGAGAATCCTAGAGAAATATTGAGCAAATCTAGAAGTGTTTTATAACTTATAACCTTAAAATTAAAAAACAATACACCCTATCTTATGTATCCTTATAGAAGTGGGTCTTTCCCCTATCGAGAGCCTAGCTATGACTAGGCTTCGTTGTAAAAGCACAAGCTCAATAGCAGTTAGGAGACCATAGACTTCCTAAGCTAGCTTTAAATTCTAGCCAAAACCACCTAAGGCTTAAACGAGGGTTGGTATAAAGACACCAGTGGCCTGGTTAAACCATTGGTAGATCGACGAGAATGTTTCATTGCAAAACATTAATAACATTAAAAAAAATGTTACTTCTAAGTTCAAAGAAAAAATGTGGTGTGAGAAAGATCTAGCGACTAAAAGAAAATTAAGATATTATAAGGAGGTCATCAACCCCACCCTAGAATATCAAAAGTATCTATCTGTTTTAACTAGCTCAAAGAAGAAAATTAATATAGCCAAGATTAGAACAAACTCTCATGAGCTCCATGAGTAGAAACAGATTCGTTGGACAATTCCTAAAACAACTTGGATGGAAAGGATCTCGCCATCTCTGTGAGAATATGAACATCGAGGATGAAAATCACTTCCTCTTAGAGTGCCCTCGCGTACAACTACATTAGAGCTCATTTTCATAATATTTGTTGCAATATTGGCCTTCCTAGCCTTTTAAGGTGTCAAAATTATAGTGAGCTCGGGAGGCTTCTCTCCAAGCTTTTTGAGCATAGGAATAAAATCTTAAATCAAACTAAATAACTCTTTTCTTTAGGTCTGATAGACCAAAAATTGGTCTCAGTGGTCGTTAACCACCATCATTATCATCATAATACATGAAACATTTAATTTGACAAATGATGACTCATACATGACACTATTCCAATTCATAACATAGGAATCAACAACTTCTAGATTGGAACATTGGGACTCACAATGACACCTATATATGACATGGAAGCATTGTGCAAAATACAATGTGTTATTTTTCATTGTTTAAATTGTATTTTTGAATCCTAAATAGTGTATATATAGGACCAAATAAAAATTTTAACCTTCTATATATAGATATATGAAGTTGATATGGACATAAATTAGTTAACATAAATTTTCAAACAATTTATTTAAATCTCTTGTTAAAATATTTTTGAGATTTAAACATCTCATTCACGCATTTTTTTTACTTGTAATTACTTTAGAGTATATTCATTTTTTTGTTAATTATAGTGCACATTAATTTTCTATTTAGAACACAATTTTTATTTACATGCTCTCATACTGGGTGAGTTGTAGAATGAGCCTCCCGGATCAATAAACCTTTGAGCTCAACAAAATAATTAACATAAAAATATTTTACAATATACAAAAGATTTAAAAATATATATATTTATTTAATTAATAAAAATAAATGTTATTATAAAAATATATAAATATAGTATTAATTTAAAGTTTTAAAATAAAATTCCATAACCATTAAAATTATGAACTTCAATTATTTTAGAAAGTCAAATGAAATGATTTATGTGATTTTGAACGAGTTGAAAATAGAAAAATTCACTTTCACTTAAAATATTTTCTATACATTTCTATTAAAATGTAATTTCAAATTATTGACAATAATTTTAATTTTCTTAACCACTTACTTTATATTAAAAAATAAAATTTCAAAACACTTATTTGAATTATCAATCAAACTCTTATTTTAACAAACATTTATCATAATTATTATATCATCTGCCATTTTTTTACAATAAATACAATTTAATTAAAAAAAAACAATACATTCTAATCATGATTCCACTTAAATAAAATAAAATAAGATATATATTATTAAAGAATAAATATAATTTAAAAACCATTTAAGTTCAACTAAAATAAAATAAGATATATATGTTAAAAATTGTGAGGTTTTCGGAAATACATTCATCTATGACAATAAATATATATATTACTAAAAAATAGATGTAATTTAGAAATAGAACCTAAACCACCCGAATCCATTCTAGTCCTAGTCCACTCTCCCAAGTGGGATTGTTTTTTTATTCAAATTAACGATAAATCAATGTAATCTTTTACAAATATTAATTACACTTAAATTTCTTATTTGCAAAAACCCACAAATACTAATTATACTTGAATTTCCTAAATATCAAAAATTCCACCTAAATTTAAATTCAAGCGCGTGAACATTAAAAATTTAAGAAAACCCAACTGCTTTGAACCAACGTGGATATGGAAATAATTTCTTGAAAAGCATCTCAAGCTTTTTCGTTCGTTAAGAAATACCAACGGACAGAATTTCTTGAAAAGCAATCTTAAGATTTTTCGTTCGTTATGAAAACCCAACGGCTTTGCACTGATGTTGACGTGGACAGAATTTCATGAAAAGCATCTCAAGCTTTTTTAACGGTCCATCAAGCTTTTTCTTGAGGGAATCTTTATGTGGTGCCGTGTATATATATGTGTGTCTCTGAACGAATAGTTTCAAGTTCATACTCTTCTTTTATAATCTGTATTTGTATTTGCAGTTTTTGATAGAGACGATTGAATTGACCATCAGAGAGAAGGGATGCATGGATGAATGAAAGATGTTGTGTCATCAATGGAGGTATTTGCAGTAGAGAGGATTTGTTGCAGCCGTGAGGGTATGTTTCTTATATTTATTTATTTGTTCTTCAGTTTAGGGTATAATTGAATTTTCAATGTTCTTGTCCTTCCTCGTCAAAGCCCTCCCATATTTTGACGTGTTTTTATATGTGACAGCATCGAATCCCAAATTAATGTTATACTTCTGGATAAGTCTTTTAGAGTTCATCTCTGAACTACGGCTCCTCCTTTAATATCTGCCTAGCCTAATGTTCTTAAATCTTTATGCTCTGTTATTAGTCCTTTATGCTCTGTTATTGGTCCCTATTCTTTATGCTCTACTATTGGTCTTATTTAGTATGTCCTTGATCTTTAATCTTAAATTGCTCTATTGTGGCTACGACAATCCCATTAATTCCTTTTTAATTTATACTTTTCTTTTCATCTTCTTGCCTTGACCTTGTCTCGTTTACTTTTCTTTCGATATTCTTTCCCTGACCTGATCTCAAATAACGAAGTCGCCTATTCCGGAACCATCTGTTGAACTTTAAACTATGACTCTTTATCGTTATCTATTTACCGTTTGTTCAGTTAAATCATGATTATGTATTTCCGTTTTCTTTCCTTGACTTGATCTCAAAATAACGAAGTCACCTATGGAGTTAAGCCATTAAGCCATGATTATGTATTTCGATCTTCTTTTCCTGGCCTGATCTCAAAATAACGAAGTCACCTATTAAACCTTTAAACCATGACTCGTTCTCATTATCTATTTACGTTTGTGCAGTGAAGTCATGATTATGTATTTATTGTTGGTCTAGTTTTTGCTTTGGTTAGATATAGTTATTTTCTAGGAATGTGTAGTTAAAGACACCATCATGTTGTGTCTTATTTTCAAAAAGGTTCATAGGTATTCTCTGGCACGGCCCAAAAAACCGTGTAGATAATTATAATAAGTGGCTCTCTTTTAGTGTATTTATAGTTGCTCCAAAGCTTTCTCTTTCGCTTTCGCTTTTTGTTTTTATTATTGCTTCAATACTTTTTATTGATATAATTTCAATATTAAATCATCCATGGTGGATATATTTGGTTATTTTTCAAATCTGAAACTCGAAAATGGAAATTTAGATCTTATCAATTAGATTATTTGCTTGACAACACCTATTTTATATCTTTAAAAATTAAAATAATTTAATCTTTTGAACAAAGATCTACCTCACCTGACTTTAACTTATTCCCCATTTAATCATTCTTATTTTTAAGTTTTACCTTGTATTTCCTTATTACACTAACCATCGACACGGTGACCCACTTTATGAATTTGCTCCATTAAACTACTACGAGAATTAGTCGAAGAATTACTTGCCAAGTAATGGCAAACCTTAATTCTCTTTCGCTCTACTTCCATTTGCCTAAAGAAAACTTAATCAAGAATAAAGCCCTTTCCTCATCCTTTCATTGTAAGTTAGGTTGTGGCTTATGATTAAAAAAATTAAAATATTTATGGGTATGTGTGGGTTATTATATCTGTATTAGTGAATTATATTCATCTTAATATATTGATTTGAAATTATATAATATGAAATGAATATTTTTGCAAAATATTTTTTTTTATCTATACATGATTATTTATAATGTAAAATGAGATTTCATTTTAAATTGTACAATTTAAATCAAATTTATTGAGAATATAATTGTTTTATTTATTTAAAATATCTTAAATAAATGTATTTCTTTACTTGAATATAAAAACACAGTGAAATTATATTTCTTTAAAATTTCATAAATGTATGAATATTTGTGTTTTATAATATATTTGTTAGATGATATGATGTTGGAATTTATGTATAGATGTATTTTTAGTTATAATGTGTATGTGTTTTTGTAAGTTGTATTTTTTGTGTTTTTGTAAGTTGTATTTTGTGCATACTTTAAAATGAAAAATAATTTTTGTTTGCTTATGTGATATCATGGTGTGCTTATGTTAATTAGATGAAATAATTGTGTTGTTGAAATCTTTTGCATGTGTAATTTTTATGTGTTTATGTATGTATTTGATTCTTTTTTTATATTTTATATCATAATATGTTTTATCGTTTCTTTGATGATATAATCCTTGTGTTCTTTTTAGATAATATGATGATTTTTTATTTTTAATTGATAAGGTGTTTTTGTTTGCTACATGAGGGTGGATTGACCATGTGAAATGATACAATAATGATAATAATAATGATAATAATGAGGGAGAGAGAGATAGAGAGAGAAGAGTGTGTGTGTTTTACGAGGAGAGAGAGAGCGAGACGAAGCATGTGTGTATGTGTGTGAGAGAGAGAGGGAGGGGGGTGAGAGAGGCGGAGAGGGAGTGTGTGTGTGTGTGTGTGTGTGTGTGAGAGAGAGAGAGAGAGAGCGAGGGTGGGGGGAGGGAGAGAGAGCGAGGGTGTGAGAGAGAGAGAGAGAGAGCGAGAGAGCGGTGTGTGTATGTGTGTGTGTGTGAGAGAGGGAGAGAGAGAGGGCATGAGAGAGGGAGAGAGAGAGTGTGTGTGTGTGTGGGAGAGAGAGAGAGAGAGAGAGAGAGTGTGTGTGTGTGTGTGAGGGAGGAAGGGAGGGAGGAGAGAGGGGGCGGGAGGGAGAGAGAGAGAGTGTGCGAGAGAGAGCAGAGAGAGGAGGGGTAGGGAGAGGAGAGAGAGAGAGAGGGAGAGAGAGGGAGGGAGAGGGAGAGAGAGAGTGAGGGAGAGAGAGAGAGAGAGAGAGAGAGAGAGAGAAAGAGAGAGAGAGAGAGAGAGAGAGAGAGAGAGAGAGAGAGAGAGAGAGAGGGGGATGTTGTGGATCATTTGCAATATCCCTTTATTTTAACTTTCGAAAAATACAAAAAAATAGAAAACTACTAAAAAGATATGTTAGAATTACGGTTCATATATTTTAGCATAAAAATATATCTCCGCTTTGTTATGTTAAAGTCAAAAAGTTTAAATACTTTTAGGCTTTATGAAAGTGGGTCCCAATTCGAAGTTTAAATATTTATCACTTTATCGAGCGGGATCGCGATGATTGATCAAGTAATAAGAAAAGGGCTCAGCACGAGCACTTTTGCAGGCTTGGGTTAACATAGAGAGCGCCTGCGGTTGATCGTGTTGAGCTGCGAGGGTAGCCGAGATGAATGGTCGAGATTGATTGCGGGGGCATAAGCCAAATGAATCCTCCAAACCGAGGCCTCTGTAGTGATGTGTCTTTGCAAGTCGATGCATTTGTCTTCCATATCGGGATTTCCTAATGATCTTTTGGAATGTGTTATCGACATTTGAGTTCAAAGTCGCACCACCTGTTGAGGAAATTCTCTCGTTCTTCTAAAGTATTGATCGATTAGTTGGTGTTTCGAAGTTTGCTACGTGACGCGCCTTTCGACCTTCTGTACGCACTATTGGTCACCTATAGGCTGTCTGCGTCCCAAAGGATTAAACGCCTGGCTACACGCTCATCGCTCGTCTCGGTTCTTCCGAGTCCCTGGTCAGGTTCTTCTGTCACGATCTCTCATAGATACGAGAGGGATACGAACTCTGATTGTTCCCACGAGCCACCTTTCTTTGTATCGTGCAAGTCCTCCTAAACAGTGCTAGTCCTCTCCAATTTACTAGCCATGGCACTTCAGCGGTGTGTGTGTGCGCCATGTGTCCGGAAAACTCATCTTTTTCTCGGAATTTATCTATTGGCTAGTGTCTACGTATGTGCCTACTGAAATGTTTCTGCATAATGAATTGTAAAAGGAAAAACGTGCCGCAGAGTTTCGATTTTACGATTTAATTCTCGAAACTCTATGTTACCTGTAAGGTCGGAGTCATATGCTCTCATTGCTCTGTTGATTCCTTAATAGACGTATTATGACGAGTACTTGCGGGTCAATGTTTAATCAATTTACAATTCATTTCAAAGTCGAAATACACCAATGGTTGTACTGACGATGAAAATAATGGCGATCTGATGAACAAGTAAATTGCAGGAATATTTTGCTATAGTGATACTGTGACTTAAAAATGGTCTTTAAAGATATTCATCGTGGCGAAGAAGGTTGTTATCAATCATGGCTGTCGTTACTTGAGTTCATTAAAGTTCTCTCCTTTATTGTTGTATTTTATGTCGAAATGTGAAATAATTATTGCATACGGGAATTAAACATGGATATGAATAAGAAGAGAACGGGTAAATATTTGGTGAGATATAATGAGAAAAACAAATGAAGAAATTTTTAAATGTTGTTGATCATTATGTCTATTTACATGTAAATTTTGAATAGATAATATTCACCACTATTTTATTAGTCTCAAAGTTTTACATTTGATCCTAAATTGTAAGTTAGTAATTGATTTGTTTTGAGGTGTCTTTGAAGTGTGAACTTTGGAGCTGATGAAACATGCCTGCTGTTCCTATGTGTGCTACCATAACAGGGTTATTCCTCAGAGGGTTCCAGCAGGAAAATTTTAATGTTGACAAATACTTACAACCTGTGAAAGAAAGGTCTTGTATATTCAGGAAATTTATGACATTTGTAAATTACACTTTGTTAATGAAAGACAACAATTGGTGACCTAAGATGTTAGATGAAAATCACTGTGGCTAAGGAGATAAGAAAATGGGCTTATAGCCTCACCCAGTGTGTTTTCTGCGTGAAAGGGTAATATTGGCTATTCACAAGCGCATGTTCTGTGAGCAAAACTTTGATACAAGAAAAAAATAAGAAAATAAGGTGTTGTGCGTTAAAATGAGTTAGCTGTTTCGACTCTCATATCGGAAATACGAAGGCAAGAAGGTAAAAGAGAGGCAATAAAGATTTTGATTCATAGGATGAAAAACAAAACTGAAAAGAAAGGAGAAAAAGTTCAATGAATAGTTTATAGATATAACTTTAGTTTTCATTGCAATTGGGAATGTTAAAGTATGCTATGCAAAACGTAAGGGCACTAGAAGACTTCGAAGGTATCTAATTAAACAAATGTTTTCACAGTTGAAAAGGCGTCGAGAAGATGAAAACCATATGAAGCTCAAAAATTTGGTACCAAATGACTCGAACAAGGCAAGACTAACAATGGATCTTGAAAAAGATCAATTCAAAGAATACTTTACTACGCATCATACAATGTATCAATTAGTTGTTTTAACAATTTCGTATTTATTAATTTAGGCGGTTATATGAAGAAAATCTCATTGTTGGACAAAGTAGATCTACTGCAGCGCATGGCGGTCTGGGTTGATTGTGAATGACACACTTTTAAAAAACTGATACAATGGGAAATAGAGAGAGGGAGGGAAATAATAACTAAAAAGTAATGCAAAAACGCAGTTCAAGTTAGAGAAATCAGGGTCAGGAGTTTGAGGTCTGGAGACGAGGGCACCGAGGTGGCGAAACCCCGGGCGCTGGATACGACGGTACGGCGACGGCTTGAGCGTGTCACTGAATGAAATATCTATATAAAAATTTGCATTTCTCTTACGAGGAGAACATTTTCATGGCGGCGGAGGTTAGGAAAGGGTGGAAAATGAGAAGAAAGAAGTTAACAACTCATGCAAAAAGGAAGAGAAGAAGTCACTAAATTAAACCATGTTGTCATTACAAATATATGAATCTGTATGTTTATTCCATATGGGTAGTGAAGATCACATCAACACAAATTTCAATTAACAATTCTGGGAGGATGGAGAGAATCAAAAAGGCACAAGGCAGTTTTAGAAACAACAAATATTATAAGAAACCGAAGGAGAAGTCAATAAATATCAAATAGACTACCAAACTAACCAGGGCTGGGATAAAAATGGCCTCAAAAGAAAAAGTGTGGAAAAGAAATATATCCTATGCTTCTGGAATATCATACGGAAAATAATGTTATTGAAAAGAAAATAAGCAATACGAGATTCTACCGCTCTTGTTGTGAAGAAAAAAGCATTATCATGGAATTTAGAAGAAATTCACAGCAAACAATAAACAAAAAATCAATAGGTCTATTTAGACAAAGAATTTCATTAATTTCATTGATTCTAAAATAGATCAAGACTTGAAAAAATAAAAATTAAAAACCATTTTATATGCTATGAAATTATTAAAAATGATTGTCAAAAATTATTGTAAAAATTCTACAGAAAAGAATTGAAGATTGAGCTAAGAAGCGATGGTCAATTTGATCGTCATTTGATAAATAACAAATGAGTTTTCCATCATGTTGGGGTCTAGGAGGTGATCTTATGTTGTGGAATTCTTATGTGAACCCTTGCTAATGTTGGCAAAAGTAGATGAACATCCTCATGAAAACCGAGTTCTCAGGAGCAACAGCCGATCAATTTCCTTGAGAACCACACTTTCCATTGCTATGAACCAAATGTTGAAGACTTTGTTTGTGGAAGACCATCTTTTCAGCGAGAATCACTTTCAAATTGAATATCCTCGTGGTTAAATGCAAAAAACATGTTGAAATATGGAGAAGAAATTGAAACCTAAGATGATGGATTTACCGAGATCATGACTATAAAGAAGGATAAATCAATCAATCAAGGTATGTGACATCATCATCAATTCATGTTAAAGCATATAGTTAATATTAAAGCATTCAGGCATTTTATTTCCTCTTTTAAAGAAAATGTAATTATAATAAAACATCTTGAACATGTAATAAATGGTATGTCACAATTCCTAAGTAATTAAAGTATTTAAAGATCGATTATAGCGACTATAATACTTTTATTGTATTTAATGAGATAATATTCAAATTTGGACCTTGAGACTACAATTTTGTACTCAATTTCAAAAAATATTAATGAATGAAAAGCAAGTTTCAGCATTTTCTAATGTTGATGTGTCTTAAGTTTACATTGTGTACTTTTCATCTTTGAATAAATGATATTGAAGTTAAATCTTTACTTATAAATAAAGTTAAAATCGATAAGCGCCCTTCATTTTAAGAAGGTGTTTCTTTCATGTAATTCTTAAGGTTTGAGGGTGATATATTATGTCGCTTTCATATCAATTTGGGCTTCTTTCTTACGTATTCTTCTAATCATTCCATGATATCGTGAGATAATAACATTGTGGAAATTACGTATATTTACGAGTCTTTGAGGTTTAACTATTAATATTTGATGATTAAACAAAGAACCAATATTTTAGCATAATATAAATGTCTTAGCACGGTTCATATCACTGACTGAGATTGTCTCGTAAAATGCAAAACATTTTGGCGTCGTTTCAGGAACCGAAAGAAGTTCTTTACTGGTTTCATTCATATTTCATAGTTTGTTGAGAGGAAGGAGGGAGAAGTATTGCGGGTTATGTTTTCAAGCTATATTACAGATTAAGAACCATACGAACTGAATGCCTCTTAAGTGAAAGCTCTATTCTTTTAGATCTACACGAAAAAAATGGTTTCTAAAAAAAGGCAATCAAAGAAAACGCTTTCTATATACCCCATAACACTGCCTGGTGAAAGAGATTATACCTTTTCATGTCAAGAGATATTTCTCGAAAAAGTCATTTGAGAACAAAATCTGTCCCCTCACCATTTCATTTCAAGAACCAAGATTAAAGAAAGAACAATATTTGGGCGTTATATTTATTCATTTAAAAACTCCAGCAATATGGTTATGGGTTCTTCTTCTATTTTCATCCTTTATGTGGGTGCCAGCTTTCTGCCTCCGCGTGTCACATCTGCAACTGTTATCGTCCACTATCGAAGCGATCGTCAAGGCATAAACATGGCTTGGCCTGACTTTCACTGCCTTTCTTGATGAATGAATATGCACCATTAAATATCCCTGGCTAATAGATACAATACCTTGAGAATACATAAGTTGCTTCCTATGAATTTCTTTAGGAAAATGAAAGATAAATAATGACCAAAAACTTACTTTTACTTCTTATTTACTTTTTATAAAAATTTAAATATTGAACATCTTGATGTAGTAATACTTTTAAGTACGGTCTCTAAATGAGTAGCAGAAAATGGTTAAAGATTATAAATAGCTCAATGTTAATTAGGACGAATTAAAAAAAGAATAATTAATAAGATGGAAACGAAAAAGAGAATCAATTATTCATTTAATATAGTTACAATACTATTAAAGAAAGGGGGGGGTGCAGTGGCTTTCATGAACGATTTCATTAAAGATTTAACAGGTATATAATAGTTTGCCTACGAAATGAAAACCCCCTCTATTGGAGCAAGACTTTTTTGTTATAGGCGTTGTATAGGGTTTTTTGGTTTTACTTTGAGAGAGAATATCTCACTGCGAAACGATTCAAGGCGGTACGCTTGGATATTTGAAACAAATAACAGTTGCTGACGGAAAAGCACAAAAGTAATGGGTTCGAGATAAAGGTAAGGCAAAGAATATTCATCACAAGATCAAGGATTGATGACATGACTAAAAATCATCACTCCGTTGTCAAACAAACTGGTGAAGATGGAGTTGGATAGCAAAAAAGAAACCCGTACGTAAAACAAAAGGGGTTGTTAATCCCTAATTAAAACAAAACCACATATGAAGGATTTGCAGAGGAAAGGAGAATCGAGACCAAGTATTCGATGATTGATCAAGCAGCATGAAAAAGGAGGCTCAACCGCGACGGTACACTTTTAGCGAGTGGGTTAACATAGAGTGCCTGCGGTTGTTCGTGTTGACGCACGAGATGCCGGATGAGCGGTCGAGGTCGAGTGCGACATAAGCCAAATGAATCCTCCGTACCCCGAGGCCTCCCGTAGTGATGTATGTCACAAGTCGGTTACATTTGTCTTCCCGATCGATTTCCTAACGATATTTTTGGCGTGTGTTATCAACATCAGTTCAAAGTCACACCACCTATTTAAGGAAATTCTCATTCTTCTAAAATTATTATTGATTAGTTGGTGTTTGAAGTTTGTGCGTCACGCGCTCTTTTTCAGCCTTCACATCACTGTCAATTATTGGTCACCCATAAATTGTCTACCATCCCAAAGTTAAACCATGGCTAAACGCTCATCCACAGTCAGGTTCTTCCAGTCACATCCCTCTCATGAATACTGAGAGGATATCAAGGTACGGATTGTTCCCTTGATCACCTTTCTTTGTATCGGCAAGTCCTCCTAAACGATTAACCTCTCGTTTACTTACTCGCCATGGAAAAAAGCTCGTTGTGTTGTCCGCATGTATCCCGAAAACTCATCTTTTTCTCGAATCTACTCTATTGGCTAGTGTACGTCTTTATGTACCCATGGAAATGTTTCGTAATGAATTGTAAAATGAAAAACGTTCTTGCAAGTTTCGAGTTCGGTTAATTTGTCAAGCTCTATGATACCTTGAGTCGGAGTCATATGTCTAATTCTCCTGGCTGATTCTTTAATAGCATATTATGAAAGTATTGCAGGTCAATAGTTTAATCAATTCATTCATTTCTAAAGTCAAATACATAGTAGTTTGTGACGATGAAATTCCATGGAGGTTTTTGATATTGAAGTCAAACAAGTATCTGTTTCACATTGCAAAGATTTTGGGAAAGGATGATGACGATCTGAGTAGATGAGTCAGTTAGAAGATATTTTCCATGATGATGAAGCAAGAGTGAAGTCTCAGATATTCCATCTTATTAGAAGCTGTTAACTCTCGACTCGCATGAGCTTATCATTAACGAGGTTCATTCAAGTTTCTCTCTATTGTTTACTTATTTTTATATCGAAAATGTGGGAGAATAATTCATGCATCGGGGTTAAACATTGCATATGAATAGAGAAGACAACGAGTGATATTTGGTCGAATATAGTGAGAAAAGAACGAATGAGGGAAAAATTTTTTGATATTGTTTAGTCATTTTATGTCTATTGCATATAAATTTTTGAATGAGATATTATTTCCTCTTTTTGCCCAAATCTCAAGAGGTTTTTGCATTTCGGTCACAAATTGTAAGTTTGGTGATTGGTTTGTTTTTTGAAGATTATCTGAAATTAGACTTTGTGGAGCTAGTGTAGAACCTTATAGGCTTCCTATATTTGTGCCTATGAGGTTATTCACTGCGGAGTTCCTTAGGAAAAGTTTAAATGTTGACCAAATACACTCGCCTATGGAAAAGGTCATATGTTCAGGAAATTTCCAATGACATGTGGGTCCCCTTTATTGATTTAATATAAGACAAACAATTGATGAAGCCACTAAGATGTTAGATGAGAAATGCACCTGTTGTTAGGAGATAAGTGAGCTCATGACCTCACGATGTCATTTCTAGTAGAAGAGTGAAATGGCTGTTTCGACCTTCATTCATGAGAGCAAGCGCTGATCTAGAAAAAAGTGGAAAGTAAAGGTGTTGTGCGTTCGGTGAATTCAAATGTTTAGACTCTGTCATATCGGAGAAATCAAATAAGAGAGGTAAAGAGGCAATGGTTGATTCATGGGATGAAGAACGGTAGGTCGAGAAGAGAAAAAGTTCAATGAATAGTTTGTAGATACTCAACCTGGTTTTTCATTACAATTGGGAGATGAAAAAAAATGTCCTACATACTACCGGGAGGCATGAGAGCACTCAGGGAACAAGTGCCTCTAATTAAACAAATGTTTTCCCGGTTGCAAAGAGAAATCGAGTAAGATGAAGGCAAGCATGGAGGCTCTGGTGAGTACCAAATAGCTCCGAACAAACAAGACTTCTAAGCATGCAATGGATCTTGAAAAATATCAATTCAAAATTGCCCTTTCACATCATCACGATATGTCAATTGGTTGTTTTAACAATTTTCATCTGTCTGAATTTGATTGTATATGTGAAGAAAATCTCATTGTTGGACAAAGTGAATCTACACATAGCAAACGATTCGATTGATTGTGAAACGACCTAACAAAAAACTAATGCAATGGAAATGAAGCGCGAGAGAATATGCTTGGAAAAGTGATAAAGCGATTAAAGATTAGGAGAAATCCAATTATAGGGCTTTGAAAATCTAGAACGAAGAGCTTCAAAAGATCATAGTGAATATTAGAGTAGGTCCCAATGACCGGTGCATTGTGAAGAAGCTTCTACAATGTGTCGAATCGAAATATCTATACTAAAGAAAAAATTTGAAATTTCTCTACGGGAGAACATTCCATGGCGGCGAGAGGTTGCGGGAGGGTGGAAAATGAGAAAGAAAAAATTCTTCGGCAACTCATGCAAAAGGAAGAAGAAGTCACTAAATTAAAGCAAAGCTGCATGTCATTACAAAACCATATCGAATCTCATGCTTCCACTTTTGTTTTTCCATCGAGTAGTGAAGATCCATCAACATCAAATTTCTCAATTAACCCTTTGAATTGCAGATGGCGGAGAGAGATCAAACAAGGGCACAAGGGCGGATTTAGAAACAACAACAAATATTATAAAGGCCACCGAAGGAAGGAAAGTCAATAAATATCAAATGGACTACCAAACTATTGAAATTTTGAGATTAAAAAATATCAAAGAAAAAATTGAAAGGAAATGTGTCCTTATACAAAGCTAAGGATATCATCTAGAATGATATTATTGAAGAAATGAAAACAATGCAGGATTTTACGACTCTTATTGTAGAAGAAAAAAGCATTATCATGGAATTTGAAAGAGAAATTCATGACAAACAAACAGATCAATAGGTGCTATTTGGGCAAGAGATTTCATTAATTTCATTGATTCTAAAATAGATCAAGACTTAGAAGAAAATGAAATTAAAGACGAAATTTTATATGCATGTGGAAATTAACAAAATGATTGTCAAAAAAATTATTGTAGGGAAATTCTACAGAAAAGAATTTGATTGAGCTAAAGGAAGCGATGAGTCAATTTGATAAATCATTTGATAAAATAGCAAAAGTAGGTTTTCCATCATGTTGGGGTCTCGGAGGTGATCTTATGTTATGGAATTCTTATGAACCCTGCTAATGTTGGCAGTGGTAGACATCACTCATGAGAAGACTCGGGTTCTCAAAGGAGCAACAATGATCGATTTCCTTCGAGGAGACACTTTCAATCGCATATGGTTAGTGAAGACTTTGTTTGTGGAAAGACCATCTTTCAACGGAATCACTGCTTTCAAATTGGAATATCATAAGCTGGTTCATTCACCAAAAAAAACATTGAAATATGGAAGAAGTGTAGAGCCTAGATGACAGATGTACAAAGGATCCCTTGACTTCAAAGAAGGATAAATCAATCAATCAAGGAAATGTAGCGACATCATCATCAATTCATATTCGGCATATAGATTAGCATCTTTACATTTCATTTTATTTCCTCTCTTTAAAAGAGAGAATGTAATTGTAATAAGACATCTTGAGGACATGTAATAGATAGTATGACGAAAGTCCTAAGTAGTTGAAGTATTTAAGATCGATATAGCGAGGCTATATAAAATCGCTTTTTATATGTATTTAATGAGATAGAGAAGAAAGAGAAATATTCCAAGTTTTGGACCTTGAGACTACAATTTTTGTACTCAAATTTCAAAAATATTAATGAATGAAAAGCAAGTTTACGGCATTTTCTGATGTTGATGTGTCTTCACAGTTTTACATTGTGTACTTTTTCATCTTTGAATAAAATGAAGTAATGAAGTTGCAGGTCTCCTTTTTACTTGTGTAAATAAGAGTTAAAAATCCTTGATAGACGCCCCTTCATTTTAAGTGTTTCTTTCCTTATAATTCTTACGAGTTTGAGGTGATATATTATATGCAACAACATATCAATTTGGGCTTCTTTCTTACATGTTCTTCTAATCATTCCCTTTCGATATCATGAGATAATAGCATTGTGGGAAATTCATTATATTTGATCTTTGAGGGTTTAACTATTAATATTTGAAGGTGATTAAACAAAGACCAATATTTTTGTGGCATAACAATATAAATGTCTTAAGCACGGATTCCTTATCACGGCTAAGGGATTATCTCGTAAGGTACAAAACATTTTGGCGCTCGTTTGCGGGGACGAAGAAGCGAAGTTCTTTCCACCAGGGTTTCGTTCATATTTCCTCTGGTTGTTCGAGAGAGGAGAAATATTAAAGTTGTGTTTTCATTTCATAATTACGGATTATAAGAGACCACATGCGAGGTTAGATACCTCTCGGTAGAAAGCTCCTATTCTTTTAGATCTGAAAAAATGGTTTTCTAAAAAAGGGCACGTAAATCAAAAACGCTTTCTACACCTTATGCCACCTTTTGCACTGGGCGAGAAGTTCCCATACCTTTTCATCCAAGGATATTTCTCGAAAAAATCATTTTAGGGAACAAGAATCCTTGTCCTCACCCAATCTATTTCCAAGAACCAAGATTAGAAGAACAATATTTGGAGTATGTTTCATTCACATTTTACGAAACTCAACCTAATATAGTTGCAGTTCTTCTTCTATTTTTCATCAACCCCTTCCCATATCGGTTGTTTCACCTCATCCATCCACATCTACAACTAGTATAAAAATCACCTACTCAAGAAGCGATGAAATCAAGGCATAAACATGGTAGCCTTTGTTCTGCTTTCTTGATGAATAGATATGCACCATTAAATATCCCACAAACAATGAACGTAATGCCTTAGGAATACTGCTCAAGTTGCTTCCTAGATTCTATCGGTGAAGATGAAATAAGCATTGAAAAACACTTGCCTTTGTTTTGCACTTTTGCTAAAAATTTAAATGTTGAACATCTTGATGTAGTAATGATACTTTTCAGATACGATCTCTAAATGGAGTGGCAAGAAAATGGTTTAAAGGATTACCAAATGGCTCAATCAATGATTGGGACGAAATTAAAAGATAATTCATCCAAAGATGGGGTGAAAAAGCGAGATCACGGTTATTCATTGACATAGTTTAATGCTATTAAGAAAATTTTTGATGAAAACATGGTAGTGATTTCATTAAAAGATTTAACAAATTGTATAATAGTTTGCCTACGAAAAATGAAACCCTCCTATTGGAGCAAGACTTTTTTTTGTTGTGGCGTTTGTATCAGATTTTAGTTTTACTTTGAGAGAGAGAATATCTCCCACTCTTGAACGATTCAAGTCGATGCCTTGGATATTGAAGCAAATATGATTACTTTGTTGGAAAATCACAAGAAAAGTAGTCGAGTTCGAGATAAAGGTAAGACGAAAGAAGATTCATCACAAGATCAAAGGATTGATGACATGACTAAAGTCATCAATAATTTGTCAAACAAAACTAGTGAAGATGGAATTGGATAATAAGAAACCCGTACAACAAAACAAAGGGGTTGTTAATCCCTAATTCGGAAAGCGACCCTTGCGTTGCGGAGGAAAGGAGAGATCGAGACCAAGTTCAAGCACCCTTATATAAAGAAACGAGCACCTTCACGAGTCTATTGATGATGATCGAAAGGGGTTGAAGATCAAATTTCTATTGTTTATATGGAAGATGATGAAGAAGAAGAGAAATGTGAAGAAGAATGTACAGGAGATGATGTATCATTTGACCATGAAGAAATGAATGATTATTGCAAACAATTCATTGATTTTATGCAACTGAAATTGCATAAGAAGTATGACTTAAGATCAAAAAAGAGATTGAGAACTCGGGATGATGAGGAAAAAGAAAAAAATACGGTTCCTTCTCCAATGGTGACTCCACAACCAAAGAACTGCGGTAAAGCAGGTTAGACACAAGGGAAAATAGCCCATCGAAATCGGTAAAAGAGAATGAAAAAGCAAAAAGTTAAGGTTTCTCGAGACTAAGTCTAATGATTCTAATATTTTGGAGAAGATTGTTGCTGTGCACGAGCAACATTCTAATCCTAACAGAAATCAAGAAGAGCCCGAGAATATTATTAATCGAGAATCAAACTTTCGGTTGTCCAAAAGAATTAGAAAAGTTTAAAATTCAAGATTGTACTCAAAAAACATCGAAGTAGTCAATAGGTGATCAGAAGATAATTCAATTGAAGGATAATACATTGCCCGGAGGTCTGGTTCCTCTTTAAATATTTTTTGATGCAAATGATGTAGCAGGGTGAACCGAAGAGATTATCTCGAGGAGGGAGAAATGGAGGAGTGTAATTTATGAACTCGGTAGGACCCAAAAATGGTTAAGTTGTTTAAAGGAGTTCCTAAGGATTATAAAGAAAGGTATGTTGATCTTTTCAAGAAGTATATGGATGTGTTTGTATGGTCATATGAAGATTTAAATACATATGATTTAGATATTATTTAGCATATAAAATACCACTAAAATATGGGGTTAAGCCTCACGAGCGAAGCTCGGGCAGATTAATCCCACTTTTACTTGCCCCAATTGAAAAAGAGGTGAAGAAATTGATGCAAGCAAAAAATCATAGTCACATAGATACTCGATTGGGTTTCAAATCCAGTTCCCGTCGGGGAAGAAGAATGGAGAGATAAGATTATGTATTGATTTCGGGAATTTGAACGAGCTTTCTGCTGAAGGATAATTATCCTTTGCTAAAAAAATGGATTATGCTCTACAAAAAGTGACTCGAGCTCATAGGTTATTCATGGTTGATGGTTTCTCTGGATACAACCAAGTAGGTTTTGAAAAGGAAGATCAGAAGAAAACGGCTTTACCACACCCTGGGGAAAATGCATGTATGCGCGAATGCCATTCGGTCTCATGAACGCAAGAACTACTTTCCAAAGGGCAATGGATATAGCATTTGTGGGTGACAAATTTGTAGTCATATATTTGGATGATGTGACTATTTTTTCAATTTTACGATGATGATAACTTGGAGCATTTGTAGAAGGCTTTCCTAAAATGCGGGGAAGGTTTGGGTTATCTTGAATCCTTAAGAAATCTTTGTTTGCTTTGGAGGAAGGTAAGTTGCTAGGACATATAGTTTCAAATCGTGTAAAAATTGATCCAACAAGAGTTGAGGTTGTACAAACAATCCCATTGCATAGAAGTAAGAAATATATTCAAAGATTTCTAGGGAAGATTAATTTTAAACGGAATATTTGTCCCAAATTATGTTGATATTGCTAGGAACATAACAAATATGTTGAAGAAAAAATGCTAAATTGAAATGGGATAAAGATGCGAGAGAATCATCTGGCAAAATTAAAGAGGCTCTTCAAGAAGCTCTACATCTTGATAACGATCCAGATTATCAAAAGCCTTTCCAAATCTTTTCATTTGCATCACCTTCTACCATTGTTGTTGTGTTGTTGAAGAGGAATGAAGAGGGAAACGAGCAACCTGTATAATTTTTCAGTAAATTCCTTAGAGATGAAGAACTCAAATACAATATCCTAGAGAAGCGTTTTATGCTTTACTTAAATCTTTAAATATTTCGGTACTATGCATGTACTTCACTCTCAAATAGTAGCATATGTACCTAATTCAATTGTAAAATATGTGCTAGTTCAAAGTGATGTGGAGGGAAAAAGAGGAAAATGGATTGCCAAAATCTAAGAATATGACTGTTAGATATTAAGCCTACTAAGCTTTGGTCAAAGGACAAAGATTAACAAAATTAGCGACAAAATCTAATTTCCAAGCTACGGGAATTAATACGCTAGCACCTTTGGATGAAGTAGTTGATGAACAAGTCAAATTAGCACAAATTCAGCAATCAAGTACAAATTTCTCTACTTGTGCTGGTATAAGGATATTATTCACTATTTGTGCTTTTCTCTTGTCCTCCCTCTATTCCAAAAAAATAAATTTAATATAAATAAAAAAAATCAAATTATTAAATGCATATATCGAAAATAAAAATTCATTCAACTTAAAAAGAATGTTTCATCTAGTATACAAAGCATTTTTTTGAGAGAAGCTTAATATATAAAACATATTTTTAACATTTAATTTATTTTTATTTTAAACTTATAATAAAATTAAAAGAACCCAATAATGGAAATATAAAATTAATATTTATATATTATTATTTAAATAAGAATGTGTTTAAAAAAGAAAAATTACTTAAATTTATTATCTATATTTATTTTCAAATAAGTTTACATTAATATTTAAAAGAGAAAATAGTTAGTATAAATCAAACTTTGATTAACATATTGAAAAAACAAATTGTCGAGATGGTGACAAAGGTAAATCTTATAGCCATAAAATTATAAAGCCCGAGGTTTAAAAATTTTGCAAAAAGTAACAACCTATTTTGATCCTATCATATGTAACATTAAAATGATGTCTAATGTGTATGTATGTAAATTAAAGTCTGAAAATATTATGTATTCCTTAAAAAAATCTAATTTTTTTATTTCAAATATCTATTTACTAACTAAATATATACAAAAATGTTGTGCTACAACATTCATAAATTTAGTGAAGTAGAAAAACTATGAGTTCACTAAAACCATGAAGAAGATGTGGAAATATCAATAGTTCTTGGAATGACTTATTGAATTTTTAGGGTTATATTTTGTAAGTTGGTAAAGTCTCTCAAACTTACCCTAGAAATACCAAATAAACTCACATTGTTAAGAGGTTGGCATGGCCTCAAATGAAATGTGATTCATGTAAAATTAGTCATACTTTAATAAATCATAGATTAATTCCACAAATCACAAATACTTTAACAAACAAAAAATAATTCAATATATTTTCATCTTAAAATTAATAAATTTAATATAAATAAAAAAATCAAATTATTGAATGCATATATCAAAATAAAAATTCATTCAAAATTATTCATTCAACTTAAAATAATGTTTCACTAGTATACAAAGCATTTTTTTGAGAGAAGCTTAATATATAAAACATATTTTTAAAATTTAATTTATTTTAATTTAAATTTATAATAAAATTAAAAGAACCAAATAATTGAAATATAAAATTAAGTTTTATATATTATTTAAATAAGAATATATTTAAAATAAAAAATAAAAATAATAAATACTAATAATAATATATCGTATTTGTTTTCAAATAAATTTACATTTATATTAAGAAAATAGTTAGTATAAATCAAACTTTGATTAACATACGGAAAAACAATTTATCTGAGATAGAAAATCTTATAGCCAAAATTATAAAGTGAGTTTATAATTTTGTAGAAAGTAACAATCTATTTTGATCCTATTATATGTAACATTAAATTGGACATTGATGTCTAATGTGTTTTTTTATATAAACAAGTTTAAAATGTTATGCATTTATTTTAAAAAGCTAAATTTTTTTATCTCAAATATCTATTTACTAATTAAATATATACAAAAATTTTGTGCTACAACATTCATGAATTTCAAATGAAGTGAGAAAAAACCATAAGTTCACTAAAACCATGAAGAGGATGTGGAAATATCAATAGCTCTTGGAATGACTAAATTGATCTGAAGGTGTAGAATTTGGATTTTTGCACTAAATTCTCCTTAACTCAATCAAATTCTTTAGGTTCTTCTACCTAACCACCATAGATCCATCTTAAGTACGGACCTAACATGAGACAAGAGGAATCAAATTGATATAAATTTGAGCAAGGCTACAAACACAAAGCTGCCATATTTTATTATTCACAACGATTTACAACAATATATAGTACTAAAACCATGAAGAGGATGTGGAATTATCAATAGTTCTTGGAATGACTAAATTGACTTGAGGTGTAGAATTTGGATTTTTGCATAAATTCTCCTTAACTCAATCCAATTCCTTAGGTTCTCTTAAGTACCGATCTAACATGAGCCAAGAGAGATCAAGGCTGATGGAAATTTGAAGAGAGCTAGAGACAACGGTTGCACACAACACACAACAACCACACACTCTCATATTTTATTAATCACAATAGTTAACACTCCTCGGATTTACTGCTCTGCACCATGGGTATGTATGTTAACACTAAACAAAAACAAAAGTTATAATTATCAAATCCAAGAAGGACACTTACGCTAATTTTCATGTATGACAATAGTAACTTGGAGGAAGTGTCTTCTTACAAGTACCTAGGAATTGATATTCATCACAAGCTCAGCTGGAACTTTAGCATTCAAAAAAGGATTAATGAGGGGTGGAAAGCTTATTTTGGACTTGAAAATAATCATGCAGAAACGACAAACCTCATAATGTGGGATAGAAAGAAGTTCCTCTTTGAAACTTTAGTCGCTCCTGTTATCTTATATGGATGTGAGGTTTGGGGGTTGCGGCATCTCTATAGAATCTCGGAGAAATATTGAGCAAATCTAGAAGCGTTTTATAACTTATAACCTTAAAATTAAAAACAATACACCCTATCCCTATTATCCTTATAGCAAGTGGGTCTTTCCCCTATCGAGATCCTAGCTATGACTGAGGCTCACGTTGTACAAGCACAAGCTCAATAGCATAGGAGACCATAGACTTCCTAAGCTAGCTTTAAATTCTAGCCAAAACCACCTAAGGCTTAAACAAGGTTGGTATAATGACACCAGGGGCACAGTTAAACCATTGGGAGATCGACGAGAATGTTGCATTGCAAAACATTAATAACATTAAAAAAAATTGTTACTTCTAAGTTCAAAAGAAAAAATGTGGTGTGAGAAAAGATCTAGTCGCTAAAAGAAAATTAAGATATTATAAAGAGGTCATCAACCACCCCTAGAAGATCAAAAGTATCTACCTCTGTTTTAACTAGCTCAAAGAAGAAAATTAATATAGCCAAGATTAGAACAAACTCTCATGAGCTCCATAGTGAAACCGATGCGTTGGACGATTCTAGAAACAACTTGGGACGGAAAGGATCGCACCATCTCTCGTGAGAATATGAACATCGAGGATGAAAAATCACTTTACCTCTTAGAGTGCCCTACGTAACCACATTAGAGCTCATTTTCATAATCTTTGTTGCATATCGGCTTTCCTAGCCTTTTAAAGTGTCGACATTATGGTGAGCTTGGGAGGCTTCTCTCCAAGCTTTTTGAGCATAGGAATAAAATCTTAAATCAAACTAAATAACTCTTTTATTTAGGTCCCATAGACCAAATATTGGTCTCGAGTGGACGTTAACCACCATCATTATCATCATAATACATGAAACATTGAATTTGACAAATGATGACTCATACATGACACTATTCCAATTCATAACACAGGAATCAACACCTTCTAGATTGGAACATTGGGACTCACAATGACACCTATATATGACATGGAAGCATTGTGAAAAAATACAATGTGTTATTTTTCATTGTTTTAAATTGTATTTTTTGAATCTAAATAGTGTATATATAGGACCAAATAAAAATTTTAACCACGAAAACTTATGGACATAAATTAGTTAACATAAATTTTCAAATAATTTATTTAAATCTCTTGTTAAAATATGTTTGAGATTTAAACATCTCATTCACGCATTTTTTGTTTACTTGTGTACTTTAGAGTATATTCATTTTGTAATTATAGTGCACATTAATTTTCTATTTTCAGAACATAATTTTAATTTACATGCTCTCATCCGGGTGAGTGAGTTATGGAGCCAGCCTCGGATCAATAAACTCTTTGAGGCTCAACAAAATAATTACATAAAAATATTTTACAATATACAAAAGATTTAAAAATATATATATTTATTTAATTAATAAAAATAAATGTTATTATAAAAATATATAAATATAGTATTAATTTGAAAGTTTTAAAATAAAATTCCATAACCATTAAAATTATGAAGTTCAATTAGTTTTAGAAAGTCAAATGAAATGATTTATGTCATTTTGAATGAGTTGAAAATAGAAAAATTCACTTTCACTTAAAATATTTTCTACATTTCTATTAAAAACGCGCAATTTCAAATTATTGATAATAATTTTAATTTTCTTTTAAAATGTAATTCTAAATTATTGACAATAATTTTAATTTTCTTAACCACTTACTTTATATTAAAAAATAAAATTTCAAAACACTTATTTGAATTATCAATAAAACTTTCTATTTTAACAAACATTTATCATAATTATTATATCATCTACCATTTTTTACATTTATAAAATTTAATTCACAATACATTCTAATCATGATTCCACTTAAGTAAAATAAAAATAAGATATATATTATTAAATAATAAATATATTTTAAAACAATTTAATTATAAAGATGCATTTCTCTCAGAAATAATTGTGATTCAGAAAAGCATGCAGGCTAGAATGGCAAAATAAAATAGATATAGATATATGTTTGGGAGATTTTGGAGTATCACGTGCATTCATCTATGACAATAAAGATATATATATCATTGTGATAAATATAATTTAGAAATAGAACCTAAAGCCACCCGAATCCATTCTAGTCCTAGTCCACTCTAGCCGGTGATTGTAACTACAATAAATGATTGTAATTTTGCCCAAGCGCACGACAATTAACGATATATTTATAGTTTATAGATTTATTTCTTTGTTTTCGTGTCGTTGTTTGTCATTCAAATTAACGTCAGTATGCAATCATATAATCATTAATTAACGTAAATTTCTTGTCACAAAACTACAGATACTACTAAATTTGCTGTTCTCGACAACAAAAATACACACTAAATTTACGATTCAAGCGTGTGAACCATTTGAAAAATGGCGCTGGGCTCAAGAATACCAAACGTAACTTTGAACCAACGTGGATGCGAAATAATTTCTTGAAAAGCATCTCAAGCTTTTTCGTTCGTTAAGAAAACCCAACGGAAAGAATTTCTTGAAAAGCAATCTTAAAGATTTTTCGTTCGTTATGAAAACCCAACGGCTTTGCACTGGTGTTGACGTGGACTGAATTTTCTTTTGTTTCGCGCCCTCATAAAATATCCTGGTGGCTCCTCTCTTGAGGGAATCTTTATGTGGTGCGGTGTATACACATGGTGGTGTCTCTGACCGATAACGGTACATCAGACTGTTTTGTCGAGGGAATCTTTATGTGGTGCGGTGTATATATATCTGTGTCTCTGAACGAATGGTTGCAAGTGCTATCCTCTTCACTTTTATAATCATGTATTTGTATGGGAGACAGTGTCTGTGCGCAGAGACGATTGAAAATATGAAATTCATGATGCATGGACGATAGGATACGCATGTAGTGTCATCAATGGAGGATAATAACGTGCCAGAGAGATATATTTGTTGCGTGCCTGTGAGATGTATGTCTTTATACTTCATATGTTCTTTATGTTGTTTTTATTATTCTTCAGTTTAGGGTACTCAGAAAAATTGAATTTTCAATGTTCTTGTCCTTCCTCGTCAAAGCCCTCCATGTTTTGACGTGTTTATATGTGACAGCATCGAATCCCAGTTCGTTGATAAACATATAATATTCCGGGATGAATCAAAGAAGAAAAAAAAAAAAAAAAAAAAAAAAAAAAAATATTTGCATAATTTCCTTTAAAGTCTTTGTGCTCTGGTCCTTTGTATCTCCTAGTCTTTTGCTTATCATTAATCATGGTGCCTTGCTTCATCACCAATAGTATTGGAAGAAGACATATTCTCTTGTGTCGTGATCTTTAATCTTAATTGCTCCTCTACTAACTAATCCATTTTAAGTATAATCCTTTATGGTCGGTTTTATAATTATCATTACAATTTGGCTCCTGGTGTAGCTTGCGACGATAATTGAAAATATCGATTATATAATACACCAATTTATTAAGTTTGCTTTCTTTCATCTAATTGTGTCCGGCCTCATCCTCCTTTTTTTCTCACTAATCAGCCTTCCGGCGTTCCGGCCACACACAGTCCCTCCTCAAACATATATCAAAAAAAAAAAAATATTCCTGCACAGGAAAAAACAATCTTAAAAAAAAAAAAAGCTGCGGCTCTCATGCTGATGAGAGAAAGAACTACTTTTCTTTTTTTTTTTTTTTGGTCTGGTCCTCAAATCCATGAGATTATACTTTTAGGTGTATTTTTTTTTTTTAGTTTTAATATCTTTAAATATAATCTCAGGAGAATAACAGGAGTCATACATTTTATTAGTTTTTTATAAAGCATATGCAGATTAAATGCATTAAGTAGCCAGTTCCTGCTTGACATTTCTCTGGATAATTTACATATATGGCTAGGATAAATATCCAAAAGATGTTTGCTTGATCCATTTATCTTCAGGCAGCATGGGAAAGTATTGCCCTCATGAGCTCATAATATCAGTTATCACCTGTTTGTGGTTTGTTTTTTTTTAAATCTCACACAGTTATGTGGCAGCTACCGGACAATTATAAATGGTGGACAGTCTCTGGTTACTTTTTTCTCCTCCCCAGGACTACCGCAGGCAGTCTGGACCCCACTTGCCCTAAAAGAATTAATTTCTTAATCAACGTGGATACTTTAAAGATAAAAGCATCTACATATTTATATATTTTATCTCCTTCCTTTCAAGGTTCATGGATATTCTCTGCTTTAATAAAAACCGTGTAGATAATTATAATAGAAAAAGTGGCTCTCTTTAATTATTTTATATATAGGATTTTAAGTCAAGCTTTCCTAACTCCTACCTTTTTTTTTTTTTTTTGATTATTTAGAAAATAAATATTTTTTAATGTGAAAATATAAATGAAAAATTTCAATCAATCATCTATGGTGCTCGTGGTGGACTATCATTTGAGATTATGGTTACATAAATCTGGAAAAAAAGCTGCAAAGAAAATGAAGTTTGGATCTCAGGATTGAATGCATGTTTCTGTTTGAAAAAGCCCTCTTTGCGTTTAATATCTTTGAAAATTAAGAAATGTTCTGGAAGATGTTTTTTCTCATGGCGCTAAAGATCATATATATAAAAGAAAAAACTTTATAATTCCTTGGGGGGGTTAATCGTTTCTTTCTTGAAGAAACACTGATTTTTTCTCTTTTTATGTGTTTCATATATCTTTTTTTTTTTTTTTTCTAATATTCATAAATACTTGTTGGTGGTAACTCTCTGTTTTTTTTTAAAAACAACCTTTATGTAGATTTATCCATTCTGGTGGGACTTCCTGTAAGGTTCAACGAAGGTCACTATAAATAAATGAACGGGCCCATATGTTCCACACAGTTTATATAAATCTTCGGACTTCCTCAGAAAAAAATCAAAGATAAAATGCATATAATCAGCACCAGATTTATGCAGGTTGGGTTTAACTTTTATAAAACTGAACATAGGAAGGTCATAGGAGGCATCCATACTATGATTCCTGTTGGGGGGTCACCCAGAGCCTGGGCCATCGGACTCTATCTTTTTTTTTTTTCAAGAAAACCCCTACAATCCTCCAGAGAATATAAAGGAGGCGCGCACCCTCTCTCATCATCCTTTCCTTCATCCAGGAACATGGGTTGGCTTATGGTGTATGAATTTGCTCATTAAACTGCCCTTGCATTAAATGGAGGGGGGTACACTAAGAAACATAATGATGTGGGAGGGTGGCCTCTCAGGTCTATTTTTTTACATATATAAACATCTGGGCAGATTCTCTTTTTAAAAAAAGGAAACAAATCAGAATCAGGCCACATACTCCATCCTTTCTTCTTTTTCTTTGGGACAGTTTAAAAAACCACTTTTGATTCAAATCAGGAGGGCTGGCAGGGTCTTACACCCTCAGGACTCAGGATGCTGCAATTACACTTGAATTATCATACACACTATCCCCTCATGGTTCCTACGTTTTCAAAGAAAGCAATCAAGGAGGGCAGAGAACAAAAAAACAAATATATATTTTTTATAAGTTGAGTTTGTGACATGATTAAAAATTAAACGAAGACATCCTAATTCCCAAGTACTCCTCTATTTTTATCAGTGTTCCTATAATTTTATAGTAAAAAACATCATTGAAATATTTGTAAGTGTGTGTGAGGTTATTATTTATAATATTTTATATAAGTGTTTATATTTAGGTAAAGAAACATCTTTTAAAATATTTATGATATATATTGGGGTTAATATATCTTAATATATTGAATTATATTCATCTTAATATATTAATTTGAAAATTATATAATATAAATGAATATTTTTGCAAAATAAATTTTTATTTATAAATTATTTTATAATGTAAAAAAAGATACACTATTTTAATTATATATTTATTTTTTTATTTTATTTAAATTATTAATGCTAAATCAATTTATTGAGAATATAATTGTTTTATTATTTAAAATATCTTAAATAAATGTATTTCTATTTCTTAAATATAAAAAGCTTGATGAAATTATATTTCTTTAAAATTTCATAAATATATGAATATTTGTGTTCCATAATATATTCATTAGATAGTATGATGTTGTGGCATTTATGTATAGATGTATGTATTTTACTAGTTATATAATGTACTGTAGGTTATTGTTTTTGTGCATACTTTAAAATGAAAATCATTTTCGACATTTTGTATATGATATCCATGGTGTGTATGTTAATTGAATAAATAATTGTGTTGAAATATTTTATATGTGTGTTTATGTGTGTGTATATGTATTTTGATTCTTTTGTATATTTATGTCATGTCTGTCTTTATCATTCTTTGATCGTATAATCTCATATGTTTTAGAATAGCAATATGATGATTTTTTATTTTTAGTGGTAAGGTGTGTGTTTTATTTATACATAGGTATAGTTAAATACATGAAATAGTACAATAATAATAATTATAATGATAATAATGAGAGAGAGATAGAGAGAAGAGTGTGTGTTCTGAGAATGAGAAGAGCGAGCAATGTGTGTATGTGTGTGTGAGAGAGAGAGGGAGGGGTGTGTGTGGGGGGGGGGAGAGAGGGAGGAGTGTGTGTGTGTGTGTCTGAGAGGGAGGGAGAGAGAGAGAGAGAGAGAGAGAGAGAGTGGGGGTGGGGAGAAGAGAGAGCGAGGAGTGAGGGAGAGAGAGAGAGGGTCTCTGTATGGCGAGAGAGAGAGAGGGAGAGAGAGAGAGAGAGAGAGAAAGGCGGTGTGTGCTTCTTTTATGTTTGTGTGAGAGGAAGAGAGAAAGAGAGACAGCGAGAGAGGGAGAGAGAGGAGTGTGTGTGTATGTGTGTGTATGTGTGTGTGTGAGAGAGAGAGAGAGCGAGAGAGAGAGAGAGAGAGAGAGAGTGTGTGTGTGCAAGGGAGGGGGGGGGAGGGAGGGAGAGGGGGGGGGGGAGGGAGGGAGGGACGGGGGCAAGAGGGGGGAGAGAGGGGCCAGGGGAGGGAGGGAGAGAGGAAGAGAGGAGGGGGTGGGGAGAGTTTGAGAAGGAGAGGGGAGAGAGAGAGAGAGAGAGGGGTGGGAGAGGGCGGAGGAAGGCGGGGGGGGGTGGGGAGGGGCGGGAGGGAGGGAGAGAGAGTATGTGTGTGTGAGAGAGAGAGAGAGGGAGGGAAACAGAGAGAGAGAAAGAGAGAGAGAGAGAGAGAGAGAGAGAGAGAGAGAGAGAGAGAGAGAGGTGTGCCGGATCATTTACTTGCTCCCTTTATTTTAACTTTCAAAAATACAAAAGTAAACTACTAAAGAATATATTACAAGTGTGCTTTACGGTTCATGCTATTTTACTTTATAAAAATATCTACTTGTTGTATTAAAGTCAAAATTTTAAATACTTTTGGGCTTTGTAGAAAGTGGGTCCCAATTAAAGAGATTTAAATGTCGATCACTTTGTCGAGCGGTGATGATTCAGTCAAGCAATAAAAAAAGGCTCAACTCGCGGGCACTTTAGCGAGTGAGTTAACATAGAAGTGCCTGCGATTTGATCGTGTTGACTGCGGGGAGTAACCAGATAGGCAGTCGAATTATTTGAGGCATAAACTTAAATAGATCTCAATGCCATGAGCCTCCTGTAGTAATGCTATCTTTGTAAGTCGGTTACATTTGTCTTCAATGATTTCTAACCATATTTTGGCATGTGTTATCAACATTTTAGTTTAAAGTAACACCTATTTAAAAGGGAAATTCTCATTCTTCTAAAGTATTAATTAGTTGGTGTTTGAAATTTATGCGCGCGCGTCTTTCGACATACATCTACCACATCTAATTATTGGTCTTTTTAATAGGTGTCTACACGTCAAAGTTAAACCACTGCTTTAAACGCTCATCACTGACCAAGTTCTTGAGTCATCCTCTCCTTGGATACAAGAGGATATCTGGGCTCTGATTATTCCATACAGTCACCTTTCACATGTGACAGAAATCCTCTGCTTCCCACGATTAACCTCTCAATTGCATACTTGAAAAAGCTGGTGTGTTGTCACGCCGCCACCATCTTAAAAACTCATCTTGCTATAATTATCTAATGACTAGTATCGTATGCCTACATAAATATTTCGTAATAATTATTAAAAAATGAAAAACGTTATGAATTGATTGAGTTAATTTTCCAAGCTACTATGATATGATCGGAATCATATGTCTAATTATAAACGATTCATGTGCTTTATATTACCAATATTATGGTCAATAGTTTAATCTAAAATTATTCATTCTAAATCAAATACACTGTAGTAGTTTATGCTGACGATAAAGAATTCCCTAGAGGTTTTAAATGTTAATTCAAACAAGTGCGCATTTGCATTACCAAAGATTTTGGAAAGGATAGTATGACGATACAATTGGACAATTGGTCTGAAATATTTCATGATAAAGTAAACCAAATGGTGTTAGATATTCCATCTTATTGGCAAGAAAATTGTTAACTCTCGACTCATGAGCTTATCATTCATGAGTTCATTAGTTCTCTCTCATAACTGTTTTATATTTTTATATCAAAAATATTAGAATAATTCATCCCAAGGTTAAACATTGTGGATATGAATAGAGAATAACGGTGATATTTGATGGATATAGTGAGAAAAAAAACAGAATAGAAAGAAAATTTTTTGATATTCTTTGGTGGTCTTTATGTCTGTTATGTAAATTTTGAAATAGATAATATTCTCTTTTAATCTATAAAGAATTTTACATTTGGTCACAAATTGTAAATTTGGTGATTGGTTTGTTTTGAAAATTATCTTTGAAATTAGACTTTATACAGAGCTGATATGAGGCTCCTTATGAAGCTTCTCATATTTTGTGCTATGAATTATTATACGGAGGTTCATGGGAAAAGTTTCTGATTGTTGACCAAATACACTTTATGAAAAGGTCATATGTTCAAATTTCAATGAGCGTAGGTCCTTGTTGTTAATATCGAACTAATGATTGATGAAGCCACTAAGATGTTAGATAAATACTGCTTTTATTGGGAATGAAAGAAGCGTCGACTTCGCATGACCCTCACGGTCGTGACTCCATTCTAGTGAAGTGCGCGTCGGCCCCTAGTCGACCTTCATTCATGAAACAAACTGATCTTAGAAAAAAATTAAATAAAGGTGTTGTGAGTTCGATAGATTCAAATATTTGAACTCATCATATCGGAAGGAAATCAAATAAGAAGGTAAAGCAATGGTTGATTCATGGGATGAAGAAACAGTGAAAGAGAAAGTTCAATGAATAGTTTGTGAATGCTCACTTTAGTTTTCATTAGGGTGGGAGATGAAAAAAAATATATCACAACATATGCAGGAGGCATGGAGGGGTACTCAAGAACAAGTGCCTCTAATTAAATATAAATATCGCACTACGAATTACGGAGAGAAATCAGAAGATGAAGGCAAGCATGGAAGAAACACTCAAAATTTTGAAATGCAAACAGCTCCCAATTGAAACAAGACTTCTAAGCACAATAGATCTTGAAAAAAGATCAATTAAAATTGCCCTTTCACATCCTTGATATATCAATTGATTGTTTAACAATTTAATCTTTGTAATTCAGTTATTATATGTGAAGAAAATCTCATTGTTGAATGATGAATCTACACATGCAAGCAAGAATCGATTCTTGCAATTGTGGACAGCCTAACAATAATACAATGGAAATAAATGGAAAATAACTGGCAGAAAAAGTGATAAACGATTACGGTGAAAATCCGGTGTGGGAGGCTGAGCTCAGGACGAAAGGCTTCAAAAGATCATGGTGAAGATTAAATCGGTCAATGACACGATCGCAGCTTCTGATAAATAAGCCTGGGAATGTAGGAAATATCTGTACTAAAGAAAATTTTGAAATTTCTACGGAAACATTCCGCCAGCGTCGAGAGGTTGAAATTAAATGAGAAAGAAGAAGCTTCTTCGGCCAACTCATGAAAAGAAGAAAAGTCATAAATTAAAAACAGAAACTGCTTTGTCATTACAAAACCATATCGAATCTCATACTTACATACTGACACTACGTAATTGATGAAAATCCATCAACACAAATTTCTCAATTAACCAGCAAACTAGGATAGCGAAGAGAATCCAAAAAAGAGCTGGTGATTTAGAAACAACAACAAATATTATAAAAACCTTGAAGGAGAAGTCAATAAATATAAAAAAAGAAAAATAGACTCTTAAACTATTGAGGTGAGATTAAAAATTCAAATAAAAATCGAAAGGAAATATCATATACAAGCTAAGATATCATGGAATGATATTATTGAAGAAATACAAAGCTTAATGCGGGATTTTCTGACTCTTGTTAGAAAAAAACATTATTATCATGGAATGGAAGAAAATTCATGACAAACAAACGCAGAAAAAATCAGCCAGGGCTATTTGGGCAAGAATTTCATTAATTTCATTGATTCTAAAATAGATGCAGGGACTTAGAAGAAATGAAATTAAAAGCAATTACATACTCTTGTAGAAATTATGAAAATGATTGTCAAGAAATTATTGTGGGAAATTCTACGGAGAAAAGTTGATTGAGCTAAAAGCATGGGTAAAGTCAATTTATTCAATCATTTGATAAATAGCAAGAGTAGGTTTTCCATCATGTTGGGGTCTAAAGTGATCTTGTGTTATAAATTATTAGACATATGTGTTGGGAAAAAAATTAAGGTAGACATCACTGCGGAAAAGTAGGGAGTTCTCGAAAAGAACAACAATGATCAATTGTGAGGGGAACCTTTCATTGCTGTAGTTGGTGAAGACTTTGTTTGTGGAAAGACCATCACCTAAAAGCAGAATCACTGTCAAATTGGAATATCATAGGTGGTTCATTCACCAAAAAAACATTGAAATATGGAAAGAAGTGTGAAACTAGATAGCCAGTTGCAAGAATCACTTATGCAACTTTAAAGATCGTCGATCAATCAAGAAATATGGCAGCGTCATCATCAATTCATATTGACATATATTCAGCATTTTAATTTCATTTTTATTTCCTCTTTTAAAGAAATGTAATTGCTAATAGGTGTCTTAGGAACATATAATAAATAATTAACGCTAGAAATCCTAAGTAGTTAGTATTTAAGATCGATTACCATGATTATAAAAACTTTTATTATGTTAATAGGAATAGAAGAAGAAATATTCAAGTTTTAGACCTTGAGACTACAATTTTTATTATCAAATTTCAAAAATTAATGAATGAAAAAGAAAAGTTTACAGCATTTGTTGATATTGATGTGTCTTAGTTTACATTATGTACTTTTTCATCTTTGAATAAATAAATAATAATTTTAAATTCAAAGTCTTTTACTTGTGTAATAAAGTTAAAAATCGCTTGATAAACGCCATTTTAAGCGTGTTTCTCCTTATAATTCTTAGGTTAAGGTGATATATTATGTACGTATGTCAATTTTAGGCTCTTTCTTGTATTCTTCTAATCATTCCTTAAAATATAGGTAGATAATAGCATTGTCTGGAAATTCATTACTGTTTGATCTTTGAGGTTTAACCATATTAATATTTAACGAAGGTGATTAGAAAAAAAAAAAGATAATATTTTGTATAACAATATAAATATCTTGGCTTCACGGATTCCTTATCACGACTAAAGGAAGTTGTCTCGGTAAGGTACAAAACATTTTGGCGTCGTTTCCAGGGACGAAGAAGCGAAGTTCTTTCCCTGGGTTTCGTTCATATTTCCTCTGGTTGTTCAGAGAGGAGGAAATATTAAAGTTGTGTTTTCATTTCATAATTCTGGATTATAAGAGACCACATACGAGGTTAGATACCTCTCAGTAGAAAGCTCCTATTCTTTTAGATCCTGAAAAAATGGTTTCTAAAAAAGGGCCAGAAATCAAGAACGCTTTCTACACCTTATGCCACACTGCCTGCACCAGGCAGAAGTTCCCATACCTTTTCATCCAAGGATATTTCTCGAAAAATCATTTTCTGGGAACAAGAATCCTTGTCCTCACCCATTCATTTCCAAGAACCAAGATTAGAAGAACAATATTTGGAGTATGTTTCATTCACATTTACAGAAACTCAACCTAATATAGTTGCCAGTTCTTCTTCTATTTTTCATCAACCCCTTCCCATATCAGTTGTTTCACCTCATCCATCCACATCTACAACTAGTATAAAAATCCCACCTACTCAAGAAGCAGTAAATCAAGGCATAAACATGGTAGCCCCTGTTCCTGCTTTCTTGATGAATAGATATGCACCATTAAATATCCCACAAACAATGAACGCAATGCCTTAGGAATACCTTAAGTTGCTTCCTAGATTTACTGGTGAAGATGAAATAACTGTTGAAAAACACTTGCCTTTGTTTTGCACTTTTGCTAAAAATTTAAATGTTGAACATCTTGATGTAGTAATGATACTTTTCGTACAGTCTCTAAATGGAGTGGCAAGAAAATGGTTTAAAGGATTACCAAATGGCTCAATCAATGATTGGGACGAATTAAAAGATAATTCATCCAAAGATGGGGTGAAAAGAGAGATCACGGTTATTCATTGACATAGTTTAATGCTATTAAGAAAATTTTTGATGAAAACATGAGTGATTTCATTAAAAGATTTAACAAATTGTATAATAGTTTGCCTACAGAAATGAAACCCCCTCCTATTGGAGCAAGACTTTTTTTTGTTGTGGCGTTTGTATCAGATTTTAGTTTTACTTTGAGAGAGAGAATATCTCCCACTCTTGAACAGATTCAAACTGATGCCTTGGATATTGAAGCAAATATGATTGCTGTTGGAAAAGCACAAGAAAAGTAGTCAGTTCGAGATAAAGGTAAGGCCAAAGAAGATTCATCACAAGATCAAAGGATTGATGACATGACTAAAGTCATCAATAATTTGTCAAACAAACTAGTGAAGATGGAATTGGATAATAAGAAACCCGTACAACAAAACAAAGGGGTTGTTAATCCCTAATTCAGAAAGCAGCCCTTGCAGATTTTGCAGAGGGAAAGGAGAGATCAGGACCAAGTTCAAGCACCCTTATATAAAGAAGCAGCACCTTCACAGTCTATTGATGATGATCAGAAAGAGGTTGAAGATCAAATTTCTATTGTTTATATGGAAGATGATGAAGAAGAAGAGAAATGTGAAGAAGAATGTACAGAGGCTGATGTATCATTTGACCATGAAGAAATGAATGATTATTACAAACAATTCATTGATTTTATGCAAGCAGAATTGCATAAGAAGTATGACTTAAGATCAAAAAAGAGATTAAGAACTCAGGATGATGAGGAAAAAGAACCAAATTCAGTTCCTTCTCCAATGGTGACTCTACAACCAAAGAACTCAGTAAAACAGTTAGACAAGGGAAAATAGCCCATCAAATCAGTAAAAGAGAATGAAAAGCAAAAAGTTAAGGTTTCTCAGACTAAGTCTAATGATTCTAATATTTTGGAGAAGATTGTTACTGTACCTGAGCAACATTCTAATCCTAACAGAAATCAAGAAGAGCCTGAGAATATTATTAATCAGAATCAAACTTTCAGTTTGTCCAAAGAATTAGAAAAGTTTAAAATTCAAGATTGTACTCAAAAACCTGAAGTAGTCAATAGGTGATCAGAAGATAATTCAATTGAAGGATAATACATTGCCCAGAGGTCTGGTTCCTCTTTAAATATTGTTTGATGCAAATGATGTAGCAGTGAACCAGAAGAAATTATCTCAGGAGGGAGAAATGGAGGAGTGTAATTTATGAACTCAGTAGGACCCCAAAATGGTTAAGTTGTTTAAAGGAGTTCCTAAGGATTATAAAGAAAGGTATGTTGATCTTTTCAAGAAGTATATGGATGTGTTTGTATGGTCATATGAAGATTTAAATACATATGATTTAGATATTATTTAGCATAAAATACCACTAAAATATGGGGTTAAGCCTCACAGGCAGAAGCTCGGGCAGATTAATCCACTTTTACTTGCCCCAATTGAAAAAGAGGTGAAGAAATTGATGCAAGCAAAAATCATAGTCCCACATAGATACTCAGATTGGGTTTCAAATCCAGTTCCTGTCAGGAAGAAGAATGGAGAGATAAGATTATGTATTGATTTCAGGAATTTGAACAGAGCTTCCCTGAAGGATAATTATCCTTTGCTAAAAATGGATTATGTTCTACAAAAAGTGACTCGAGCTCATAGGTTATTCATGGTTGATGGTTTCTCTGGATACAACCAAGTAGCTGTTGAAAAGGAAGATCAGAAGAAAACAGCTTTTACCACACCCTGGGGAAAATGCATGTATGCCAGAATGCCATTCGGTCTCATGAACGCAAGAGCTACTTTCCAAAGGGCAATGGATATAGCATTTGTGGGTGACAAATTTGTAGTCATATATTTGGATGATGTGACTATTTTTTCAATTTCTGATGATGATAACTTGGAGCATTTGTAGAAGGCTTTCCTAAAATGCAGGAAGTTTGGGTTATCTTGAATCCTAAGAAATCTTTGTTTGCTTTGGAGGAAGGTAAGTTGCTAGGACATATAGTTTCAAATCAGGGGGTAAAAATTGATCCAACAAGAGTTGAGGTTGTACAAACAATCCCATTGCATAGAAGTAAGAAATATATTCAAAGATTTCTAGGGAAGATTAATTTTCTGAGAATATTTGTGTTTTTTTAGATAATATGATGATTTTTTATTTTTAATTGATAAGGTGTTTTTGTTTGCTACATGAGGTGGATTGACCATGTGAAATGATACAATAATGATAATTATAATGATAATAATGAGGGAGAGAGAGATAGAGAGAGAGGAGTGTGTGTGTTCTGAGAGAGAGAGAGCGAGGCAATGTGTGTATGTGTGTGAGAGAGAGAGGGAGGGGGGTGAGAGAGGCAGAGGGAGTGTGTGTGTGTGTGTTATAGAGGGAGAGAGAGAGAGAGAGAGGCGAGGGAAGAGAGAGAGAGGCGAGGGAGGGAGGGGAGAGAGGGAGATATATAGGCAGGATAGGCAGGTAGAGAGAGAGAGAGAGAGAGAGAGAGAGAGAGAGAGGCAGTGTGTGTATGTTTTTGTGTGAGAGAGGAAAGGGGCATGAGAGAGGGAGAGAGGGAGTGTGTGTGTGTGTGTGTGTGTGAGAGAGAGAGAGAGAGAGTGTGTGTGTGAGGGAGGGAGGGAGGGAGGGAGGAGGACGGGGGTAAGAGGGGGAGAGAGGGGGCCAAGAGGGAGGGAGGGAGAGAGAGGGGGGGAGGGGGAGTGAGAGAGTTTGAGAAGAGAGAGGGGGAGAGAGAGAGAGAGGGTGGGAGAGGGGGCAGAGAGAGCGGGGGGGGTGAGAGGGGGCAGAGAGGGAGAGAGAGTGTGTGTGTGTGTGAGAGAGAGAGAGGGGGGGGGGAGGGAAACAGAAGAGAGAGAGAAAGAGAGAGAGAGAGAGAGGGGGGGAGGAGAGAGAGAGCGAGAGGGGGTGTTCTGGATCATTTGCCATATCCCTTTATTTTAACTTTCAAAAATACAGAAAAATAGAAAACTACTAAAAATATATGTTAGAGTATTACAGTTCATATATTTTAGCATAAAAATATATCTACTTGTTATGTTAAAGTCAAAAGTTTAAATAATTTTAGGCTTTATGAAAGTGGGTCCCAATTCAAAGTTTAAATATCGATCACTTTATCGAGCGGTATTCGATGATTGATCAAGCAATAAGAAAAGGGCTCAACCTGCGGGCACTTTTAGCGAGTGGGTTAACATAGAGGGTGCCTCTGCAGTTGATCGTGTTGACTGCAGGAGTAACCCAAATGAACGGTCGAGATTGATTGCGGGGGCATAAGCCAAATGAATCCTCCATACCCCGAGGCCTCCTGTAGTGATGTATGCTGCCAAGTCGGTTACATTTGTCTTCCACGACAGGATTTCCTAACGATATTTTGGCATGTGTTATCAACATTTAAGTTCAAAGTCGCACCACCTATTTAAGGGAAATTCTCATTCTTTCTGAATTTATCATTGGTTAGTTAGTGTTTGAAGTTTGTCTGTGCTGCGTATTTTTTAGTTTTCTGTCACCTTGTCAATAATTGGTCACCCTGTAAGTTGTCTACCATCCCAAAGTTAAACTATGGATAAATGCTCATCCCTGTCAGGTTCTGCTAGTCACATTCCTCTCATGGATACCGAGAGGGATATCTAGGATACAGATTGTTCCCTTGACCACCTTTCTTTTTACCAACAAGTCCTTCTAAATGAAAATAATTCTCCAATTTACATCGCCATGGCATAAACTGGTGTGTTGTCTGCATGTGTCCCGAAAACTCATCTTTTTCCTGAATTTATCTAGTGGCTAGTGTCTGTTATGTACCCTAGGAAATGTTTTGTAATGAATTATCAAGGGGAAAATGTTTTGCAAGTGTCAGTTCAGTTAATTCGCTAAGCTCTATGTTACCCTGACTCGGAGTCATATGTCAAATTATCTGATGATTCCTTGATAGCATATTATGACAATCTTGCAGGTCAAGAATTTAATCAATTCATTCATTTTTTGAAGCCAAATACACATCAGATTGTACCTGACAATAAAGAGTTCCGTATGGAAGCTTTTTATATTTAATTCAAACTAGTGTTGAGCTGCATTGCAAAGATTTTGGGAGAAGACGACGACAGTACAATGGAAAATTCAACTTTGGGGATGTTCGACATGATGATGAAGCTAGGATTGGTGCTGGATATTCCATCCTATTGGCAAGAAGTTGTTAACTCTCATCTCATGAGCTTATCATAACAGGTTCATTCAGGTTTCCCTCACATATTGTTTACTTATTCTTATATCAAAATGTAGAATAATTCATGCATTTGAGGTTAAACATTATGGATATGAATAAGAGAAGACAATCAATAATATTTTGGACAGATATAGTGAGAAAATAAAAAAATGAGGGTGGTTTGTTTGATTTTGCTAGTCAGTTTATGTCTTTTGCATATAAAGTTTTGAATGGAAGCCCCCCCCCTGTTTTTTGCCCAAAGCTCAAGAGTTCTTGCATTTGGGGGCAAGTTGTAAATTTGGTGATTGGTTTGTTTTGAAGATTATTCTAAAATTAGAATTTATGGAGCTAGTGTAGAACCTTATAGGCTTCCTGTGTTTGTGCCTATGAGATTATTTGCTCTGGAGTTTATTAGGCAAAGTGTAAATGTTGACCATATTCACTTTGTGCTTATGAAGAAGGGTCATATGTTCAAATTGGCAATCGCTGTGGGTCCCTTTATAGTTAATATGAGACAAGCATTTGATGAAGTCACTCAGATGTTAGATGGAATGCCCTTACTATTAGGAGAGAAGTGGGCTTATGACCCTCACAGTGTCTTTTCTTGTAGAAGAATTGGTAATGGATATTCAACCTTCATTCATGAGAGAAGAATAGATGTAGAAAAAATGGCAAGTAAAGGTGTTGTGAGTTCTATAAGTTCAAATGTTCAGACTCTTGTTATATAAGAAAAATCAAATAAAAGAGGTAAATAGGAAGTTGTTGATTCAGAGGACGAGGAACAAAGAGTTGAGAAGAGAACAAAGTTCAATGAAGAGTCTGCAGATATTCAACCTGGTTTTTCATTACAGTTGGGAGATGAAAAAAATGTCCCTGCTTCACCCAAGAAGCATGAGAGCACTCAGGATCAAGTGATTCTAATTAAACAATTGTTTTCCCAGATTTCAGAGAGAAATCAAAAGATGAAGGCAAGTATGGAAGCTCAAGCTGAGTACCAGATAGCTTCAGACCAAACAAGACTTCTAACTGCAATTGATCTTGAAAAATATCAATTCAAAATTTCCCTTTCACATCCTTCTAATATGTCAATTGGTTCTTCTAAAAATTTCAATATTGTAAACATGACTTAAGATGTGAAGAAAATCCTGTTGCTGGATAAAGTGAATCTACACATGCAAACAGGTCAACTGATTGTGAATGACCTAACAAAAACTAATGCAGTGGAAATGAAGGCAGAGAATATGCTTGGAAAAGTGATAAAGCAGTTGAAGTTAGAAAAATCCAATTCCAGGGATTTAACAATCCAGAACGAAGAGCTCAAGAAGATCATAGTAAAGATTGGAGTAGATCCTAATGACAGGTTAGCTGTGCAGAAGCTTTTGCAAAGTGCTAAATCAAAAATATATGTGCTAAAGAAAAAATTGAAATTGCCTACAGGAGAACATTCCATGGCAGCAGAGGTTGCAGAGGTGGAAAATGAGAAAGAAAAACTTCTTCAGAAGCTCATGCAAAAGGAAGAAGAATTCATTGAATTAAAGTAAACTGCACTGTCATTTCAAAACCATATAGAATCTCATACTTGTACTTTTGTTTTTCCAGCAGGTATTGAAGATCCATCAGCAAAAAATTCTCAATTAACCACTGAATTGCAGATGGCAGAGAGAGATCGGAAAAGGCCACAAGCTGATTTAGAAACAACAACAAAGATTATAAAGGCCACTGAAGGAGAAGTCAATAAATATAAAATGGACTACCAAACTGTTAAGGCTGAGATTAAAAATCTCAAAGAAAAATTGAAGGGAAATATATCCTTAATACAGGCTAAGGATATCATATGGAATGATATTATTGAAGAAATGAAAACAATCTGGGATTTTCTGACTGTTATTGCAGAAGAAAAAAACATTATCAGGGAATTTGAAGAGAAAGTCACGACAAGCAAACAAAAGACAATCAATAGGGCTATTTGGGCAAGGAAGTTCATTAATTTCATTGATTCTAAAACATATCAGGAATTGGAAGAAAATAAAATTAAAGACATAATTCTATATGCAGTAGAAATTAACAAAATGATTGTAAAAAATGATTGTAGGAAGTTTGCAGAAAAGAAGCTGATTGAGTTAAAGGAAGCATCGAGTCAATTTGATAAATTATTTGATAAAATAGCAAGAGCAGGTTTTCCATCATGTTGGGAGCTTGGAGGTGGTCTTATGTCATGGAATTCTTATGAGCCCTTGCTAGTTTTGGTAAAAAGTAAGGTAGACAGCACTCATGAGAAAAATCAGGTTCTTAAAGGAGCAGCAGTGATCAATTTCCTTCAGAGACATTTTCAACTGCTGTGGTTAGTGAAAACTATGTTTGTGGAAAGACTATCTTTCAACAGAATCACTTCTTTCAGATTGGAGTTTCATAGGTTGGTTCATTCACCAAAGCCAAACATCGAAATATGGAAGAAGTGCAGAGCCTAGATGACAGATTTACCAAAGGATCCCTCGACTGCAAAGAATGATAAATCAACCAGTCAAGGAAATGTAGCAGCATCATCATAAATCCATATTAAGCATATATATTAGGATTTTAATTTCATGTTATTTCCTTTTTTAAAGAGAGAATGTAATTGTAATAAGACGTTTTTGAAGACATGTAATAGATAGTCTATGACATTCTAAGTAGTTAAAGTAGTTAAGATTAGTTACAAAAGTTACAAAATGCTTTCTATTGTATTTAATGAGATAGAGAAGAAAGAGAAAGGTTCCTAGTTTTGGACCTTCTGACTACAATTTTTGCACTCAAATTTCAAAAGATTAATGAATGAAAAGCAAGTTTCTGGCATTTGTTGATGTTGATGTGTCTTCTAGTTTACATTGTGCACTTTTCATCTTTGAATAAAATGAAGTAATGAAGCTGCAAGTCTCTTTTTAATTGTGTAAATAAGAGTTAAAATCCTTAATAGGTGCTCTTTCATTTTAACTGTTTCCTTTCTTATAATTCTTCTGGAGTTTGAGGTGATATATTCTACACAACAGCATATCAGTCTGGGCTTCTTTCTTACATGTTCTTCTAATCATTCCATTCGATATCAGCAGATAATAGCATTGTGGGACCTTCATCATGTTTGATCTTTGAGGGTTTAATGATTAATATTTGAGGGTGATTAAACAAAGACCAATATTTTTGTGACATAACAATATAAATGTCTTAAGCATGAATTCCTTATCACAGCTAAGGGATTGTCTCTTAAGGTACAAAACATTTTGGCGTCGTTGCCAGGGACGAAGAAGCGAAGTTCTTTCCCTGGGTTTCGTTCATATTTCCTCTGGTTGTTCAGAGAGGAGGAAATATTAAAGTTGTGTTTTCATTTCATAATTCTGGATTATAAGAGACCACATACGAGGTTAGATACCTCTCAGTAGAAAGCTCCTATTCTTTTAGATCCTGAAAAAATGGTTTCTAAAAAAGGGCCAGAAATCAAGAACGCTTTCTACACCTGATGCCACACTGCCTGCACCAGGCAGAAGCTCCCATACCTTTTCATCCAAGGATATTTCTCAAAAAATCATTTTCTGGGAACAAGAATCCTTGTCCTCACCCATTCATTTCCAAGAACCAAGATTAGAAGAATAATATTTGGAGTATGTTTCATTCACATTTACAGAAACTCAACCTAATATAGTTGCCAGTTCTTCTTCTATTTTTCATCAACCCCTTCCCATATCAGTTGTTTCACCTCATCCATCCACATCTACAACTAGTATAAAAATCCCACCTACTCAAGAAGCAGTAAATCAAGGCATAAACATGGTAGCCCCTGTTCCTGCTTTCTTGATGAATAGATATGCACCATTAAATATCCCACAAACAATGAATGTAATGCCTTAGGAATACCTTAAGTTGCTTCCTAGATTTACTGGTGAAGATGAAATAACTGTTGAAAAACACTTGCCTTTGTTTTTCACTTTTGCTAAAAATTTAAATGTTGAACATCTTGATGTAGTAATGATACTTTTCGTACAGTCTCTAAATGGTGTGGCAAGAAAATGGTTTAAAGGATTACCAAATGGCTCAATCAATGATTGGGACGAATTAAAAGATAATTCATCCAAAGATGGGGTGAAAAGAGAGATCACGGTTATTCATTGACATAGTTTAATGCTATTAAGAAATTTTTTGATGAAAACATGAGTGATTTCATTAAAAGATTTAACAAATTGTATAATAGCTTGCCTACAGAAATGAAACCCCCTCCTATTGGAGCATGACTTTTTTTTGTTGTGGCGTTTGTATCAGATTTTAGTTTTACTTTGAGAGAGAGAATATCTCCCACTCTTGAACAGATTCAAACTGATGCCTTGGATATTGAAGAAAATATGATTGCTGTTGGAAAAGCACAAGAAAAGTAGTCAGTTCGAGATAAAGGTAAGGCCAAAGAAGATTCATCACAAGATCAAAGGATTGATGACATGACTAAAGTCATCAATAATTTGTCAAACAAACTAGTGAAGATGGAATTGGATAATAAGAAACCCGTACAACAAAACAAAGGGGTTCTTAATCCCTAATTCAGAAAGCAGCCCTTGCAGATTTTGCAGAGGGAAAGGAGAGATCAGGACCAAGTTCAAGCACCCTTATATAAAGAAGTAGCACCTTCACAGTCTATTGATGATGATCAGAAAGAGGTTGAAGATCAAATTTCTATTGTTTATATGGAAAATGATGAAGAAGAAGAGAAATGTGAAGAAGAATGTACAGAGGCTGATGTATGCAATTAGAATTGCATAAGAAGTATGACTTAAGATCAAAAAAGAGATTAAGAACTCAGGATGATGAGGAAAAAGAACCAAAGTCAGTTCCTTCTCCAATGGTGACTCTACAACCAAAGAACTCAGTAAAACAGTTAGACAAGGGAAAATAGCCCATCAAATCAGTAAAACAGAATGAAAAGCAAAAAGTTAAGGTTTCTCAGACTAAGTCTAATGATTCTAATATTTTGGAGAAGATTGTTACTGTACCTGAGCAACATTCTAATCCTAACAGAAATCAAGAAGAGCCTGAGAATATTATTAATCAGAATCAAACTTTCAGTTTGTCCAAAGAATTAGAAAAGTTTAAAATTCAAGATTGTACTCAAAAAAACTCGAAGTAGTCAATAGGTGATCAGAAGATAATTCAATTGAAGGATAATACATTGCCCGGAGGTCTGGTTCCTCTTTAAATATTTTTTTGATGCAAATGATGTAGCAAAGTGAACCGTAAGAAATTATCTCGAGAGGGAGAAATGGAGGAGTGTAATTTATGAACTACGGTAGGACCCCAAAATGGTTAAGTTGTTTAAAGGAGTTCCTAAGGATTATAAAGAAAGGTATGTTGATCTTTTTCAAGAAGTATATGGATGTGTTTGTATGGTCATATGAAGATTTAAATACATATGATTTAGATATTATTTAGCATAAAATACCACTAAAATATGGGGTTAAGCCTCACAGAGCGAAGCTCGGGCAGATTAATCCACTTTTACTTGCCCCAATTGAAAAAGAGGTGAAGAAATTGATGCAAGCAAAAAATCATAATCCCACATAGATACTCGAGTTTGGGTTTCAAATCCGGTTCTCGTCGGGAAGAAGAATGGAGAGATAAGATTATGTATTGATTTCGGGAATTTGAACGAAGTAGCTACTCGAAGGATAATTATCCTTTGCTAAAAAATGGATTATGTTCTACAAAAAGTGACTCGAGCTCATAGGTTATTCATGGTTGATGGTTTCTCTGGATACAACCAAGTAGTCGTTGAAAAGGAAGATCGAAGAAAACGGCTTTACCACACCACGGGGAAAATGCATGTATGCCCGAAATGCCATTCGGTCTCATGAACGCAAGAACTACTTTCCAAAGGGCAATGGATATAGCATTTGTAGGGTGACAAATTTGTAGTCATATATTTGGATGATGTGACTATTTTTTCAATTTACGATGATGATAACTTGGAGCATTTGTAGAAGGCTTTCCTAAAATGCGGGAAGTTTGGGTTATCTTGAATCCTAAGAAATCTTTGTTTGCTTTGGAGGAAGGTAAGTTGCTAGGACATATAGTTTCAAATCGGGGGGTAAAAATTGATCCAACAAGAGTTGAGGTTGTACAAACAATCCCATTGCGATAGAAGTAAGAAATATATTCAAAGATTTCTAGGGAAGATTAATTTTTCACGAGAATATTTGTCCCAAATTATGTTGATATTGCTAGGAACATAACAAATATGTTGAAGAAAAATGCTAAATTGAAATGGGATAAAGATGCGAGAGAATCATCCTGCAAAATTAAAGAGGCTCTTCAAGAAGCTCTAGTAATCGATCAGCCCTGATTATCAAAGCCTTTCCAAATCTTTTCATTTGCATCACCTTCTACCATTGTTGTTGTGTTGTTGAAGAGGAATGAAGAGGGAAACGAGCAACCTGTATAATTTTTCAGTAAATTCCTTAGAGATGAAGAACTCAAATACAATATCCTAGAGAAGCAGTTTTATGCTTTACTTAAATCTTTAAATATTTCAGTACTTATGTACTTCACTCTCAAATAGTAGCATATGTACCTAATTCAATTGTAAAATATGTGCTAGTTCAAAGTGATGTGGAGGGAAAAAGAGGAAAATGGATTGCCAAAATCTAAGAATATGATTTAGATATTAAGCCTACTAAGCTGGTCAAAGGACAAAGATTAACAAAATTAACGAGCAAAATCTAATTTCCAAGCTCGGGAATTAATCATGCTAGCACCTTTGGATGAAGTAGTTGATGAACAAGTCAAATTAGCACAAATTCAGCAATCAAGTACAAATTTCTCTACTTGTGCTTGGTATAAGGATATTATTCACTATTTGTGCTTTTCTCTTGTCCTCCCTCTATTCCAAAAAAATAAATTTAATATAAATAAAAAAAATCAAATTATTAAATGCATATATCGAAAATAAAAATTCATTCAACTTAAAAGAATGTTTCATCTAGTATACAAAGCATTTTTTTGAGAGAAGCTTAATATATAAAACATATTTTTAACATTTAATTTATTTTTATTTTAAACTTATAATAAAATTAAAAGAACCCAATAATGGAAATATAAAATTAATATTTATATATTATTTAAATAAGAATGTGTTTAAAAAAGAAAAATTACTTAAATTTATTATCTATATTTATTTTCAAATAAGTTTACATTAATATTTAAAGAAAATAGTTAGTATAAATCAAACTTTGATTAACATATTGAAAAACAATTTATTCGGATAAAAAAAATCTAATTTTTTTTATTTCAAATATCTATTTACTAACTAAATATATACAAAAATGTTGTGCTACAACATTCATAAATTTAGTGAAGTAGAAAAACTATGAGTTCACTAAAACCATGAAGAAGATGTGGAAATATCAATAGTTCTTGGAATGACTTATTGAATTTTTAGGGTTATATTTTGTAAGTTGGTAAAGTCTCTAAACTTACCCTAGAAATACCAAATAAACTCACATTGTTAAGGGTTGGCATGGCCTCAAATAAATGTGATTCATGTAAAATTAGTCATACTTTAATAAATCATAGATTAATTCCACAAATCACAAATATCTTTAACAAACAAAAAATAATTCAATATATTTTCATCTTAAAATTAATAAATTTAATATAAATAAAAAAAATCAAATTATTGAATGCATATATCAAAATAAAAATTCATTCAAAATTATTCATTCAACTTAAAATAATGTTTCACTAGTATACAAAGCATTTTTTTGAGAGAAGCTTAATATATAAAACATATTTTTTAAAATTTAATTTATTTTAATTTTAAATTTATAATAAAATTAAAAGAACCAAATAATTGAAATATAAAATTAAGTTTTATATATTATTTAAATAAGAATATATTTAAAATAAAAAATAAATAATAAATAATAATAATAATATCTGTATTTGTTTTCAAATAAATTTACATTTATATTAAGAAAATAGTTAGTATAAATCAAACTTTGATTAACATACGGAAAAACAATTTATCTAGATAGAAAATCTTATAGCCAAAATTATAAAGTGAGTTTATAATTTTGTAGAAAGTAACAATCTATTTTGATCCTATTATATGTAACATTAAATTGGACATTGATGTCTAATGTGTTTTTTTTATATAAACAAGTTTAAAATGTTATGCATTTATTTTAAAAAGCTAAATTTTTTTATCTCAAATATCTATTTACTAATTAAATATATACAAAAATGTTGTGCTACAACATTCATAAATTTCAAATGAAGTAGAAAAACCATAAGTTCACTAAAAACCATGAAGAGGATGTGGAAATATCAATAGCTCTTGGAATGACTAAATTGATCGAAGGTGTAGAATTTGGATTTTTGCACTAAATTCTCCTTAACTCAATCAAATTCTTTAGGTTCTTCTACCTAACCACCATAGATCCATCTTAAGTACGGACCTAACATGAGACAAGAGGAATCAAATTGATATAAATTTGAACAGCAGGCTACAAACACAAACTGCCATATTTTATTATTCACAACAGCTTTACAATATATAGTACTAAAACCATGAAGAGGATGTGGAATTATCAATAGTTCTTGGAATGACTAAATTGACTTGAGGTGTAGAATTTGGATTTTTTGCATAAATTCTCCTTAACTCAATCCAATTCCTTAGGTTCTCTTAAGTACCGATCTAACATGAGCCAAGAGAGATCAAAATCGATGGAAATTTGAAGAGAGCTAGAGACAACGGTTGCACACAACACACAACAACCACACACTCTCATATTTTATTAATCACAATAGTTAACACTCTCGGATTTCTGCTCTACCATGGGTATGTATGTTAACACTAAAAAAACAAAAGTTATAATTATCAAATCCAAGAAGGACACTTACGCTAATTTCATGTATGACAATAGTAACTTGGAGGAAGTGTCTTCTTACAAGTACCTAGGAATTGATATTCATCACAAGCTCAACTGGAACTTTAGCATTCAAAAAAGGATTAATGGGGGGTGGAAAGCTTATTTTGGACTTGAAAATAATTGTAAAACGACAAACCTCATAATGTGGGATAGAAAGAAGTTCCTCTTTGAAACTTTAGTCGCTCCTGTTATCTTATATGGATGTGAGGTTTGGGGTTGCAGCATCTCTATAGAATCTTGGAGAAATATTGAGCAAATCTAGAAGCGTTTTATAACTTATAACCCTTAAAATTAAAAACAATACACCCTATCCTATTATCCTTATAGAAGTGGGTCTTTCCCCTATCGAGATCCTAGCTATGACTAGGCTTCTGTTGTACAAGCACAAGCTCAATAGCATAGGAGACCATAGACTTCCTAAGCTAGCTTTAAATTCTAGCCAAAACCACCTAAGGCTTAAACAAGGTTGGTATAAAGACACCAGGGCCTGGTTAAACCATTGGGAGATCGACGAGAATGTTGCATTGCAAAACATCAATAACATTAAAAAAATTGTTACTTCTAAGTTCAAAGAAAAATGTGGTGTGAGAAAGATCTAGTAGCTAAAATAAAATTAAGGTATTATAAGGAGGTCATCAACCCCACCTTAGAAGATCAAAAGTATCTCTCTGTTTTAACTAGCTCAAAGAAGAAAATTAATATAGCCAAGATTAGAACAAACTCTCATGAGCTCCATAGTGAAACAGGTCGTTGGACAGTTCCTAAAACACCTTGGATGGAAAGGATCTGCCATCTCTGTGAGAATATGAACATCGAGGATGAAAATCACTTCCTCTTAGAGTGCCCTACGTACAACCACATTAGAGCTCATTTTCATAATCTTTGTTGCAATACTGGCCTTCCTAGCCTTTTAAAGTGTCAAAATTATAGTGAGCTTGGGAGGCTTCTCTCCAAGCTTTTTGAGCATAGGAATAAAATCTTAAATCAAACTAAATAACTCTTTTATTTAGGTCCCATAGACCAAATATTGGTCTCAGTGGACGTTAACCACCATCATTATCATCATAATACATGAAACATTGAATTTGACAAATGATGACTCATACATGACACTATTCCAATTCATAACATAGAAATCAACACCTTCTAGATTGGAACATTGGGACTCACAATGACACCTATATATGACATGGAAGCATTGTGAAAAATACAATGTGTTATTTTTCATTGTTTAAATTGTATTTTTGAATCCTAAATAGTGTGTATATAGGACCAAATAAAAATTTTAACCACGAAAACTTATGGACATAAATTAGTTAACATAAATTTAATAAAATCTTAAATCAAACTAAATAACTCTTTTATTTAGGTCCCATAGACCAAATATTGGTCTCAGTGGACGTTAACCACCATCATTATCATCATAATACATGAAACATTGAATTTGACAAATGATGACTCATACATGACACTATTCCAATTCATAACATAGGAATCAACACCTTCTAGATTGGAACATTGGGACTCACAATGACACCTATATATGACATGGAAGCATTGTGAAAAATACAATGTGTTATTTTTCATTGTTTAAATTGTATTTTTGAATCCTAAATAGTGTATATATAGGACCAAATAAAAATTTTAACCACGAAAACTTATGGACATAAATTAGTTAACATAAATTTTCAAATAATTTATTTAAATCTCTTGTTAAAATATGTTTGAGATTTAAACATCTCATTCACGCATTTTTTTACTTGTAATTACTTTAGAGTATATTCATTTTTTTTTGTAATTATAGTGCACATTAATTTTCTATTTAGAACATAATTTTAATTTACATGCTCTCATACTGGGTGAGTTGTAGAATGAGCCTCCCGGATCAATAAACCTTTGAGCTCAACAAAATAATTAACATAAAAATATTTTACAATATACAAAAGATTTAAAAATATATATATTTATTTAATTAATAAAAATAAATGTTATTATAAAAATATATAAATATAGTATTAATTTAAAGTTTTAAAATAAAATTCCATAACCATTAAAATTATGAAGTTCAATTATTTTAGAAAGTCAAATGAAATGATTTATGTCATTTTGAATGAGTTGAAAATAGAAAAATTCACTTTCATTTAAAATATTTTCTATACATTTCTATTAAAATGTAATTTCAAATTATTGACAATAATTTTAATTTTCTTTAAAATGTAATTCTAAATTATTGACAATAATTTTAATTTTCTTAACCACTTACTTTATATTAAAAAATAAAATTTCAAAACACTTATTTGAATTATCAATCAAACTTTATTTTAACAAACATTTATCATAATTATTATATCATCTACCATTTTTTTACAATTTTTTTTTTTTAAATACAATTTAATTAAAAAAAAAACAATACATTCTAATCATGATTCCACTTAAATAAAATAAAATAAGATATATATTATTAAAGAATAAATATAATTTAAAAACCATTTAATTAAAAAAAAAAAAAAAAAAAAATACATTCTAATCGTGATTCCAGTTCAACTAAAATAAAATAAGATATATATGTTAAAAATTGTGAGGTTTTCGGAAATACATTCATCTACGACAATAAAGATATATATTATTAAAAAATAGATGTAATTTAGAAATAGAACCTAAGCCACCCGAATCCATTCTAGTCCTAGTCCACTCTCCCAAGTGGGATTGTAACTACAATAAATGATTGTAATTACAATAAATGAATGATATTTTTAAAATATAGTTTATGGAATTACTAGCTTTGTGTTTTGTTGTTTTGTAATTCAATTAATTTTTTATTCAAATTAACGATAAATCATTGTAATCTTTTACAAATATTAATTACACTTAAATTTCTTATCTGCAAAACCCACAAATACTAATTATACTTGAATTTCCTAAATATCAAAAATTCCACTTTTACAAATATTAATTACACTTAAATTTCTTATTTGCAAAACCCACAAATACTAATTATACTTGAATTTCCTAAATATCAAAAATTCCACCTAAATTTAAATTCAAGCGCGTGAACATTAAAAATTTAAGAAAACCCAACTGCTTTGAACCAACGTGGATGTGGAAATAATTTCTTGAAAAGCATCTCAAGCTTTTTCGTTCGTTAAGAAAACCCAACGGAAAGAATTTCTTGAAAAGCAATCTTAAGATTTTTCGTTCGTTATGAAAACCCAACGGCTTTGCACTGATGTTGACGTGGACAGAATTTCATGAAAAGCATCTCAAGCTTTTTTAACGGTCCATCAAACTTTTTCTTGAGGGAATCTTTATGTGGTGCGGTGTATATATATGGGTGTCTCTGAACGAATAGTTTCAAGTTCATCCTCTTCTTTTATAATTTGTATTTGTATTTGCAGTGTTTGATAGAGACGATTGAATTGACCATCAGAGAGAAGGGATGCATGGACGAAGGAAAGATGTTGTGTCATCAATGGAGGTATTTGCAGTAGAGAGGAGGAGGGAACCAGAGAGTATTTGTTGCAGCCGTGAGAGTATGTTTCTTATATTTATTTATTTATTCTTCAGTTTAGGGTATAATTGAATTTTCAATGTTCTTGTCCTTCCTCGTCAAAGCCCTCCCATGTTTTGACGTGTTTTTATATGTGACAGCATCGAATCCCAAATTAATGTTATACTTCTGGATGAGTCTTTTAGAGTTCATCTCTGAACTACGGCTGCCTGGCCTAATGTTCTTAAATCTTTATGCTCTGTTATTAGTCCTTTATGCTCTGTTATTGGTCCCTAATCTTTATGCTCTGTTAATATTTATGCTCTACTATTGGTCTTATTTAGTATGTCCTTGATCTTTAATCTTAAATTGCTCTATTGTGGCTACGACAATCCCATTAATTCCTTTTAATTTATACTTTTCTTTTCATCTTCTTGCCTTGACCTCGTCTCGTTTACTTTTCTTTCGATCTTCTTTCCCTGACCTGATCTCAAATAACGAAGTCGCCTATTCCGGAACCATCTGTTGAACTTTAAACTATGACTCTTTATCATTATCTATTTACCGTTTGTTCAGTTAAATCATGATTATGTATTTCGGTTTTCTTTCCCTGACTTGATCTCAAAATAACGAAGTCACCTATGCAGTTAAGCCATTAAGCCATGATTATGTATTTCGATCTTCTTTTCCTGGCCTGATCTCAAAATAACGAAGTCACCTATTAAACCTTTAAACCATGACTCGTTCTCATTATCTATTTACGTTTGTGCAGTGAAGTCATGATTATGTATTTATTGTTGGTCTAGTTTTTTCTTTGGTTAGATATAGTTATTTTCTAGGAATGTGTAGTTAAAGACGCCATCATGTTGTGTCTTATTTTCAAAAGGTTCATAGATATTCTCTGGCACAGCCAAAAACCATGTAGATAATTATAATAAGTGGCTCTCTTTTAGTGTATTTATAGTTGCTCCAGCTTTCGCTTTCGCTTTTTGTTTTTGTTATTGCTTCAATATTTTTCATTGATATAATTTCAATATTAAATCATCCATGGTGGATATATTTGGTTATTTTTCAAATCTGAAACTCGAAAATGGAAGATCTATCTCACCTGACTTTAACTTATTCCTCATTCAATCATTTTTATTTTTAGTTTTACCCTGTATTTCCTTATTACACTAACCATCGACACGGTGACCCACTTTATGAATTTGCTCCATTAAAGTACACAGAATTAGCTGAAGAATTACTTGCCAAGTAATGGCAAACCTTAATTCTTTTTCGCTCTAGTTCCATTTTCCTAAAGAAAACTTAATCAAGAATAAAGCCCTTTCCTCATCCTTTCATTGTAAGTTAGGTTGTGGATTATCATTAAAAAAATTAAACGAACATCCCTAATTCCCAAATTACTCTATTTTTATCAGTATTTATATTTATAGTAAGAAAACATCTTTGTTGAAATATTTATGGGTATGTGTGAGTTATTATTTCTATATTTTATTAGTATTTATATTTAGAGTAAGAAAACATCTTTGTTGAAATATTTGTGGGTGTGTGGGTTATTATATCTGTATTGGTGAATTGTATTCATTTTAATATATTGATTTGAAATTATATAATATGAAATTAATATTTTTGCAAAATAATTTTTTTTATTTATACATGATTATTTATAATGTAAAATGAAATGCACTTTATTTAATTATATATTTATTTTTATGTTATTTTAAATTGTACAAAGTAAATTAAATTTATTCAGAATATAATTGTTTTATTTATTTAAAATATCTTAAATAAATGTATTTCTTTATTTAAATATAAAAAATAGTAAAATTATATTTCCTTAAAATTTCATAAATGTATGAACATTTGTGTTTTATAATATATTCTGTAGATGATATGATGTTGGTATTTATGTATAGATGTATTTTTAGTTATAATGTGTATGTGTTTTTGTAAGTTGTACTTTAAAATGAAAATAATTTTTGTTTGCTTATGTGATATCATGGTTGGGTTGTCGAAATTTTTTGCATGTGTAATGTTTATGTGTTTATGTATGTATTTGATTCTTTTGTATATTTTATATCATAATATGTTTATCGTTTCTTTCATGATATGATCCTTGTGTTTTTTTAGATAATATGATGACTTTTTATTTTTAATTGATAAGGTGTTTTGTTTGCTACATGAGGTGGATTGTACATGTGAAATGATACCATAATGATAATTATAATGATAATAATGAGGGCGAGAGAGATAGAGAGAGAAGAGTGTGAGAGCGATAGAGAGCGATAGAGAGCTAGAGAGAGCGATAGAGAGCAAGAGAGAGCGATAGAGAGCGATAGAGAGCGAGAGAGAGCGATAGAGAGCGATAGAGAGCGAGAGAGAGCGAGGCAATGTGTGTGTGTGTGAGAGAGAGGGAGGGGGGTGAGAGAGGCAGAGAGGGAGTGTGTGTGTGTGTGCGAGAGGGAGAGAGAGAGAGAGGCGAGGGTGGCGGTCAACCCGCGGGCACTTTTAGCGAGTGGGTTAACATAGAGGGTGCCTCCGTAGTTGATCGTGTTGACTGTGGGAGTAACCCAAATGAACAGTCGAGATTGACTGCAGGGGCATAAGCCGAGCGATAGAGAGCGATAGAGAGTGAGAGAGAGCGATAGAGAGCAAGAGAGAGCGAGAGAGAGCGAGGCAATGTGTGTGTGTGAGAGAGAGAGGGAGGGGGGTGAGAGAGGCAGAGAGGGAGTGTGTGTGTGTGTGCGAGAGGGAGAGAGAGAGAGAGGCGAGGGTGGGGGTCAACCCGCGGGCACTTTTAGCGAGTGGGTTAACATAGAGGGTGCCTCCGTAGTTGATCATGTTGACTGTGGGAGTAACCCAAATGAACAGTCGAGATTGACTGCAGGGGCATAAGCCAAATGAATCCTCCATACCCCAAGGCCTCCCGTAGTGATGTATGTTGCGAAGTCGGTTACAGTTGTCTTCCACGTCAGGATTTCCTAACGGTCTTTTGGCATGTGTTATCAACATTTAAGTTCAAATTCGCGCCACCTATTTAAGGGAAATTTTCATTCTTCTGAAATTATTATTGATTAGTTGGTGTTTGAAGTTTGTCTGTGCTACATCTTTTTCAGCCTTCTGTCACCCTGTCAATTATTGGTCACCCTATAAATTGTCTACCATCCCAAAGTTAAACTATGGCTAAATGCTCATCCCTGTTAGGTTCTTCCAATCACATCCCTCTCATGGATATCGAGAGGGATATCCAAGATACAAATTGTTCCCTTGACCACCTTTCTTTGTACTAGCAATTCCTCCTAAACGATAAGACCTCTCCAATTTACACCACCATGGCAAAAACTAGTGTGTTGTCTGCATGTATCCCAAAAACTCATCTTTTTCCCGAATTTATCTATTGGCTAGTGTCTATTATGTACCCTGGGAAATGTTTCGTAATGAATTGTAAAGGGAAAAACATTCTTTAAGTTTCAATTCAGTTAATTCGCCAAGCTCTATGTTACATTGATTCGGAGTCATATGTCCAATTCTCTGATGATTCCTTAATATCATATTATGATAGTCTTGCAGGTCAAGAGTTTAATAAATTCATTCGTTTTCTAAAGCCAAATACATAGCAGTTTGTACCTGAGAGTAAAGAGTTCCCTATGGAGGTTTTTGATATTGAAGTCAAACGAGTGCTGAGCTACATTGCAAAGATTTTGGGAAAGGATGATGACAGTACAGTGGCCAAGTCAGTTCTGGGAATTTTTTCCATGATGATGAAGCCAAGAGTGGTGCTGGATATTCCATCTTATTGGCAAGAAGATGTTAAATCTTAGCTCGTGAGCTTATCATTAACGGGTTCATTCAGTTTTCTCTCACTTATTGTTTACTTATTTTTACATCAAAATGTAGAAGAATTCATGCATCTGGGGTTAAACATTGTGGATATGAATAAGAGAAGAAAACCAGTGATATTTGGTCAGATATAGTGAGAAAAGAACATAATGAGGGTAATTTGTTTGATTTTGCTGATCATTTTATGTCTATTGCATATAAAGTTTTGAATGGATACTCTCCCCCCTCTTTTTTTCCCAAATCTCAAGAGTTTTTGCATTTGGGGACAAATTGTAAGTTTGGTGATTGGTTTGTTTTTGAAGATTATGATGAAATTAGACTTTATGGAGCTAGTGTAGAACCTTATAGACTTCCTGTATTTGTGCCTATGAGATTATTTTCTCTGGAGTTCATTAGGCAAAGTTTAAATGTTGACCAAGTACACTTTTGGCCTATGAAGAAAGGTCATATGTTCAAATTGCCAATGATTGTGGGTCCCTTTATTGTTAATATGAGACAAGAAATTGATGAAGCCACTAAGATGTTAGATGAAATGCACTTGCTGTTAGGAGATAAGTGGGATTATGACCCTCACAGTGTCATTTCTAGTAGAAGAATTGAAAATGGTTATTCAGCCTTCATTCATGAGAGAAAACTTGATCTAGAAAAAGTGGCAAGTAAAGGTGTTGTTGGTTCAGTGAATTCAAATGTTTAGACTCCTGTCATATCAGAGAAATCAAATAATATAGGTAAAGATGCAATGGTTGATTCAGAGGACAAAGAACAGAGGTTTGAGAAGAGAGAAAAGTTCAATGAAGAGTTTGTAGATACTCAACCTGGTTTTTCATTACAATTGGGAGATGAAAAAAATGTCCCTGCTTCACCTGGGAGGCATGAGAGCACTCAGGAACAAGTGGCTCTAATTAAAAAAATGTTTGCCCAGATTGCAGAGAGAAATTAGAAGATGAAGGCAAGCATGGAGGCTCAAGGTAAGTACCAGATAGCTCCAGAACAAAAAAGACTTCTAACTACAATGGATCTTGAAAAAGATCAATTCAAAATTGCCCTTTCACATCCTTCTGATATGTCAATTGGTTCTTCTAATAATTTTAATACTGTGAATTTGACTGTATATGTGAATAAAATCCCATTACTAGACAAAGTGAATCTACACATGCAAACAGGTCAGTTGATTGTGAATGACCTAACAAAAACAAATGCAATGGTAATGAAGGCAAATAATATGCTTGGAAAAGTGATAAAGCAGTTGAAGTTAGAGAGCCAATTCTAGGGCTTTGAAAATATAGAATGAAGAGCTTAAAAAGATCATAGTGAAGATTAGAGTAGGTCCTAATGACCAGTCTGTTGTGTAGAAGCTTTTGCAAAGTGCTGAATCAGAAATATCTATACTGAAGAAAAAATTGAAATTTCCTATAGGAGAACATTCCATGGCAATAGAGGTTGCAGAGGTGGAAAATGAGAAAGAAAAACTTCTTCAGCAACTCATGCAAAAGGAAGAAGAAGTCACTAAATTAAAGCAAACTGCATTATCATTACAAAACCATATCAAATCTCATACTTGCACTTTTTTTTCCATCAGGTAGTGAATATCCATCAACACAAATTTCTCAATTAACCACTAAATTGCAGATGGCATAGAGAGATCGAACAATGGCACAAGCTGATTTAGAAACAACAACAAATATTATAAAGGCTACTGAAGGAGAAGTCAATAAAGATAAAATGGACTACCAAACTATTAAGGCTGAGATTAAAAATCTCAAAGAAAAATTGAAAGGAAATATATCCTTAATACAAGCTAAGGATATCATCTGGAATGATATTATTGAAGAAATGAAAAAAATCTAGGATTTTCTGACTCTTATTGTAGAAGAAAAAAGCATTATCATGGAATTGGAAGAGCAAGTCATGACAGACAAACAGAAAACAATCAATAGGGATATCTGGGCAAGAAATTTCATTAATTTCATTGATTCTAAAATAGATCAGGAGTTAGAAGAAAATGAAATTAAAGACAAAATTTTATATGCTATGGAAATTAACAAAATGATTGTCAAAAATGATTGTAGGATGTCTACAGAAAAGAAGTTGATTGAGCTAAAGGAAACAGTGAGTCAATTTGATAAATCATTTGATAAAATAGTAAGAGCAGGTTTTCCATCATGTTGGGGTCTCGAAGGTGATCTTATGTTATGGAATTCTTATGAACCCTGGCTAGTGTTGGAAAAAATTAAGGTAGACATCACTCATGAGAAGACTCGGTTCTCAAAGGAGCAACAATGATCGATTTCCTTCAGAGACACTTTCAACTGTTGTGGTTAGTGAAGAATTTATTTGTGGAAAGACCATCTTTCAACATAATCACTACTTTCAGATTGGAATATCATAAGCTAGTTCATTCACCAAAAACAAACATTGAAATATGGAAGAAGTGCAGAGCCTGGATGATAGATTTACCAAAGGATCCCTTGACTTCAAAGAAGGATAAATCAATCAATCAAGGAAATGTAGCAGCATCATCATCAATTCATATTCAGCATATAGATTAGGATTTTAATTTCATGTTATTTCCTCTTTTAAAAGTGATAATGTAATTGTAATAAGACATTTTGAGGACATGTAATAGATAGTGTATGAATTCCTAAGTAGTTGAAGTAGTTAAGGTCATTTATAGCAGTTATAAACTGCTTTCTATTGTATTTAATGAGATAGAGAAGAAAGAGAAATATTCCAAGTTTTGGACCTTCAGACTACAATTTTTGTACTCAGATTTCAAAAGATTAATGAATGAAAGGCAAGTTTCTGGGATTTTTTGATGTTGATGTGTCTTCTGGTTTACATTGTGTACTTTTCATCTTTGAATAAAATGAAGCAATGAAGTTGCAGGTCTCTTTTTACTTGTGTAAATAAGAGTTAAAATCCTTAATAGACACCCCTTCATTTTAAGTGTTTCTTTCCTTATAATTATTTTGGAGTTTGAGGTGATATATTATGTACAGCAGCATATCAGTTTGGGCTTCTTTCTTACATGTTCTTCTAATCATTCCATTCGATATCAGCAGATAATAGCATTGTGTGACATTCATTATATTTGATCTTTGAGGGTTTAATTATTAATATTGTAAGGTGATTAAACAAAGACCAATTTTTTTGTGGCATAACAATATAAATGTCTTAAGCACGGATTCCTTATCACAGCTAAGGGATTGTCTCTTAAAGTACAACATTTTTTGGCGTCGTTTCCGAGGACGAAGAAGCGAAGTTCTTTCCCTGGTTTTCGTTCATATTTCCTCTAGTTGTTCAGAGAGGAGGAAATATTAAATTTGTGTTTTCATTTCATAATTCTGGCTTATAAGAGACCACATACGAGGTTAGATACCTCTCAGAAAAAAGCCCCTATTCTTTCAGATCCTAAAAATATGGTTTCTAAAAAAAGGCCATAAATCAAGAACACTTTCTACACCTGATGCCACACTGCCTGCACTAGGTAGTAGTTCCCATACCCTTTCATCCAAGGATATTTCTCGAAAACTCATTTTCTCGGAACAAGAATCCTTGTCCTCACCCATTCATTTCCAAGAACCAAGATTAGAAGAACAATCTTTGGAGTCTGTTTCATTCACATTTACAAAAACTCAACCTAATACAGTTGCTAGTTCTTCTTTTATTGTTCATCAACCCCTTAGCATATCAGTTGTTTCACCTCATCCATCCACATCTACAACTAGTATACAAATCCCACCTACTCAAGAAGAAGTGAATCAAGGCATAAACATGGCAGCCCCTGTTCATGCTTTCTTTATGAATAGATATGCATCATTAAATCTCCCACAACCAATGAATGCAATGCCTCAATAATACCTTAAGTTGCTTCCTATATTTACTGGTGAAGATGAATTAACTACAGAATACTTGCCTTTTTTTTGCACTTTTGCTAAAAATTTCAATGTTGAACATCTTGATGTAGTAATGAGACTTTTTGTACAATCTCTAAATGGAGTGGCAAGAAAATGGTTTGAAGGAATACCAAATGGCTCAATCAATGATGGGACGAATTAGAAAGATAATTCATCCAAATATGGGGTGAAAAGAGAGATCATGGTTATTCATTGACATAGTTTAATGCTATTAAGAAAAATTTTGATGAAAACATGAGTGATTTCATTAAAAGATTTAACAAATTGTATAATAGTTTGCCTACATAAATGAAACCCCCTCCTATTGGAGCAAGAGTTTTTTTTGCTGTGGCATTGTATCAGATTTTAGTTTTACTTTGAGAGAGAGAAGATCTCCCACTCTTGAACAGATTCAAACTGATGCCTTGGATATTGAAGCAAATATGATTCTTTTTGGAAAAGCACAAGAACAGTAGTTAGTTTGAGATGAAGTTAAGGCCAAAGAAGATTCATCACAGGATCAAAGGATTGATGACATGACGAAAGGCATCAAGAATTTTTCAAGCAAACTAGTGAAGATGGAATTGGATAATAAGAAACTCGTACAACAAAACAGAGGGGTTTTTAATCCCTAATTCAGAAAGCAGCCCTTGCAGATTTTGCAGAGGGAAAGGAGAGATCAAGACTAAGTTCAAGCACCCTTATATATAGAAGCAGCACCTTCACAGTCTACTGATGATGATCAAAAAGAGGTTGAAGATCAAATTTATGTTGTTTATATGGAAGATGATGAAGAAGAAGAGAAATGTGAAGAAGAATGTACAGAGGTTGATGTATCATTTGACCATGAAGAAATGAATGATTATTACAAACAATTCACTAATTTTATGCAAGCAGAATTGCATAAGAAGTATGACTTAAGATCAAAAAAGAGATTAAGAACTCAGGATGATGAGGAAAAAGAACTAGAGTCAGTTCCTTCTCCAATGGTGACTCTACAACCAAAGAAATCAGTAAAACAGTTAGACAAGGGAAAACAGCCCATCAAATCAGTAAAAGAGAATGAAAAGCAAAAAGCTAAGGTTTCTCTAAGTAAGTCTAATGATTCTAATATTTTGTAGAATATTTTTACTATACCTGAGCAACATTCTAATCCTAACAGAAATCAAGAAGAGCTTGAGAAGACTATTAATCAGAATCAAAGTTTCAGTTTGTCCAAAGAATTAGAAAAGTTTAAAATTCAAGTACCCTTGCTTGAGTTAGCTAAAACTCTTGGCTACAAGAAGGAAATTGCAGAATTTATTAATCTCTCTCAGTCTGATGATGTTGGTGATATTGTGAACTTGCAAGACGAAAAACCAGTGGTTACCTTTGGTCCACATGTTGAAGAGTTAGATTCCTCTGTTCCTCCTTTTTATATATCATTTCTTCTACATGATTTCATTCTGCATAATTGTATGTTAGATTTTGGTGCATCACATAATCTTATGCCATTATCTGTGATGAAAGAACTAAATTTACAAATCACTAAGCCCTATAAAGACCTTTATTCATTTCATTCAAAGAGGGTAAAGTGTGTTGGGCTTATCAAAGACATGGTGGTTTCCTTGGCTCAAATTCCAGCCAAGAGTATCATGGTGGATGTAGTAGTTGTAGATATTCCAGCCAGATTTGGTATGTTGTTGTCCAGATCTTGGGGAGAAAAGCTTGGAGGTGTCTTAAAATTGGACTTCACATATGCCATCATTCTTGTCTTCAATGGGGAAGAGAGAAGGTTATACAGAGAAACCAAATTTGTTAAGACTACCACAAAGAAGGATGTAGGTAATTCCCCTATCTATGGCCAAGAGAAGGAGGATCTCTCTTGTTTTATGTTGCATGAAGATGCAGAATTTGTTGAATACTCACAGAAGAAACTCTCTTCATCAAGTGTACATAAGGAGCTGAATTCAAATAAAATTTGGATGTGTTATTTTGATGGTGCCTACTCAAAGGATGGCACAGGAGCTGGGTTTTTATTCATATCTCCAAAAGGTAATCTTTTACCTTTTTATTTTAAACTTGAATTTGAATCAACCAATAATGAGTTGTGTATGAAGCGTTGATTTTGAGTCTCCAAACTGTTAAACAAACAGGAACTCAATGTATTTCTATTTTTGGTGATTCCGATTTAATTATAAGATAGATTAAGTATTCATGTCAAACCAAGCATCCCAGATTTAGGTCTTATAGAAATGAAGTGTGGGACCTTATTGAAAATTATTTTGAAGCCTTGAATATTCAGTCTATTCCAAGAGAAGAAAACATAATGGAAGATTCACTGGCAGTTGCAGCTAGTACATTTAAGCCACCAATTAATCCAAGACTAAGATATGAGATTGAGTTGAGACATAGGCCTTCAATTCCTGATAATGTAAAGCATTGGCAGGTTTTTGAGGATGATAAGTAGATCAATCATTCCTAACAATTATTGGAAATTTTGAAGACAGTGAAATAGATCAAGAAAGTGAACAAACTGAACAGAATGATGTACTCAAAAACCTGAAGTAGTCAATAGGTGATCAGAGGATAATTCAATTGAAGGATAATACATTTCCCAGAGGTCTGGTTCCTCTTTAAATATTTTTTGATGCAAATGATGTAGCAGTGAACCAGAAGAAATTATCTCAGGAGGGAGAAATGGAGGAGTGTAATTTATGAACTCAGTAGGACCCAAAAATGGTTAAGTTGTTTAAAGGAGTTCCTAAGGATTATAAAGAAAGGTATGTTGATCTTTTGAAGAAGTATATGGATGTGTTTGTATGGTCATATGAAGATTTAAATACATATGATTTAGATATTATTTAGCATAAAATACCACTAAAATATGGGGTTAAGCCTCACAGGCAGAAGCTCGGGCAGATTAATCCACTTTTACTTGCCCCAATTGAAAAAGAGGTGAAGAAATTGATGCAAGCAAAAATCATAGTCCCACTTAGATACTCATATTGGGTTTCAAATCCAGTTCCTGTCAGGAAGAAGAATGGAGAGATAAGATTATGTATTGATTTCAGGAATTTGAACAGAGCTTCCCTGAAGGATAATTATCCTTTGCTAAAAATGGATTATGTTCTACAAAAAGTGACTCGAGCTCATAGGTTATTCATGGTTGATGGTTTCTCTGGATACAACCTAGTAGCTGTTGAAAAGGAAGATCAGAAGAAAACAACTTTTACCACACCCTGGGGAAAATGCATGTATGCCAGAATGCCATTCGGTCTCATGAACGCAAGAGCTACTTTCCAAAGGGCAATGGATATAGCATTTGTGGGTGACAAATTTGTAGTCATATATTTGGATGATGTGACTATTTTTTCAATTTCTGATGATGAGAACTTGGAGCATTTGTAGAAGGCTTTCCTAAAATGCAGGAAGTTTGGGTTATCTTGAATCCTAAGAAATCTTTGTTTTCTTTGGAGGAAGGTAAGTTGCTAGGACATATAGTTTCAAATCAGGGGGTAAAAATTGATCCAACAAGAGTTGAGGTTGTACAAACAATCCCATTGCATAGAAGTAAGAAATATATTCAAATATTTCTAGGGAAGATTAATTTTCTGAGAATATTTGTCCCAAATTATGTTGATATTGCTAGGAACATAACAAATATGTTGAAGAAAAATGCTAAATTGAAATGGGATAAAGATGCAAGAGAATCATCTGGCAGAATTAAAGAGGCTCTTCAAGAAGCTCTAGTACTGATCAGCCCAGATTATCAAAAGCCTTTCCAAATCTTTTCATTTGCATCACCTTCTACCATTGTTGTTGTGTTGTTGAAGAAGAATGAAGAGGGAAACGAGCAACCTGTATAATTTTTCAGTAAATTCCTTAGAGATGAAGAACTCAAATACAATATCCTAGAGAAGCAGTTTTATGCTTTACTTAAATCTTTAAATATTTCAGTACTTATGTACTTCACTCTCAAATAGTAGCATATGTACCTAATTCAATTGTAAAATATGTGCTAGTTCAAAGTGATGTGGAGGGAAAAAGAGGAAAATGGATTGCCAAAATCTAAGAATATGATTTAGATATTAAGCCTACTAAGCTGGTCAAAGGACAAAGATTAACAAAATTGCTGACAAAATCTAATTTCCAAGCTCTGGGAATTAATCTGCTAGCACCTTTGGATGAAGTAGTTGATGAACAAGTCAAATTAGCACAAATTCAGCAATCAAGTACAAATTTCTCTACTTGTACTGGTATAAGGATATTATTCACTATTTGTGCTTTTCTCTTGTCCTCCCTCTATTCCAAAAAATAAATTTAATATAAATAAAAAAATCAAATTATTAAATGCATATATCGAAAATAAAAATTCATTCAACTTAAAAGAATGTTTCATCTAGTATACAAAGCATTTTTTTGAGAGAAGCTTAATATATAAAACATATTTTTAACATTTAATTTATTTTTATTTTAAACTTATAATAAAATTAAAAGAACCCAATAATGGAAATATAAAATTAATATTTATATATTATTTAAATAAGAATGTGTTTAAAAAAGAAAAATTACTTAAATTTATTATCTATATTTATTTTCAAATAAGTTTACATTAATATTTAAAGAAAATAGTTAGTATAAATCAAACTTTGATTAACATATTGAAAAACAATTTATTCGGATAGAAAATCTTATAGCCAAAATTATAAACTGAGTTTAAAATTTTGCAGAAAAGTAACAACCTATTTTGATCCTATCATATGTAACATTAAAATGATGTCTAATGTGTTTTTGTATGTAAATAAGTTTAAAATATTATGTATTCCTTAAAAAAAATCTAATTTTTTTTATTTCAAATATCTATTTACTAACTAAATATATACAAAAATGTTTTGCTACAACATTCATAAATTTAGTGAAGTAGAAAAACTATAAGTTCACTAAAACCATGAAGAAGATGTGGAAATATCAATAGTTCTTGGAATGACTTATTGAATTTTTAGGGTTATATTTTGTAAGTTGGTAAAGTCTCTAAACTTACCCTAGAAATACCAAATAAACTCACATTGTTAAGGGTTGGCATGGCCTCAAATAAATGTGATTCATGTAAAATTAGTCATACTTTAATAAATCATAGATTAATTCCACAAATCACAAATACTTTAACAAACAAAAAATAATTAAATATATTTTCATCTTAAAATTAATAAATTTAATATAAATAAAAAAATCAAATTATTGAATGCATATATCAAAATAAAAATTCATTCAAAATTATTCATTCAACTTAAAATAATGTTTCACTAGTATACAAAGCATTTTTTTGAGAGAAGCTTAATATATAAAACATATTTTTAAAATTTAATTTATTTTAATTTTAAATTTATAATAAAATTAAAAGAACCAAATAATTGAAATATAAAATTAAGTTTTATATATTATTTAAATAAGAATATATTTAAAATAAAAAATAAAAAATAAATAATAATAATAATATCTATATTTGTTTTCAAATAAATTTACATTAATATTAAGAAAATAGTTAGTATAAATCAAACTTTGATTAACATACGGAAAAACAGTTTATCTAGATAGAAAATCTTATAGCCAAAATTATAAAGTGAGTTTATAATTTTGTAGAAAGTAACAATCTATTTTGATCCTATTATATGTAACATTAAATTGGACATTGATGTCTAATGTGTTTTTTTATATAAACAAGTTTAAAATGTTATGCATTTATTTTAAAAAGCTAAATTTTTTATCTCAAATATCTATTTACTAATTAAATATATACAAAAATTTTGTGCTACAACATTCATGAATTTCAAATGAAGTAGAAAAACCATAAGTTCACTAAAACCATGAAGAGGATGTTGAAATATCAATAGCTCTTGGAATGACTAAATTGACTGAAGGTGTAGAATTTGGATTTTTGCATAAATTCTCCTTAACTCAATCAAATTCTTTAGGTTCTTCTACCTAACCACCATAGATCCATCTTAAGTACGGACCTAACATGAGACAAGAGGAATCAAATTGATATAAATTTGAACAGAGCTACAAACACAAACTGCCATATTTTATTATTCACAACAGTTACAATATATAGTACTAAAACCATGAAGAGGATGTCGAATTATCAATAGTTCTTGGAATGACTAAATTGACTTGAGGTGTAGAATTTGGATTTTTGCATAAATTCTCCTTAACTCAATCCAATTCCTTAGGTTCTCTTAAGTACCGATCTAACATGAGCCAAGAGAGATCAAATTGATGGAAATTTGAAGAGAGCTAGAGACAACAGTTGCACACAACACACAACAACCACACACTCTCATATTTTATTAATCACAATAGTTAACACTCTCGGATTTCTGCTCTACCATGGGTATGTATGTTAACACTAACAAAACAAAAGTTATAATTATCAAATCCAAGAAGGACACTTACGCTAATTTCATGTATGACAATAGTAACTTGGAGGAAGTGTCTTCTTACAAGTACCTAGGAATTGATATTCATCACAAGCTCAACTGGAACTTTAGCATTCAAAAAAGGATTAATGGGGGGTGGAAAGCTTATTTTGGACTTGAAAATAATTGTAAAACGACAAACCTCATAATGTGGGATAGAAAGAAGTTTCTCTTTGAAACTTTAGTCGCTCCTGTTATCTTATATGGATGTGAGGTTTGGGGTTGCAGCATCTGTATAGAATCCTGGAGAAATATTGAGCAAATCTAGAAGCGTTTTATAACTTATAACCTTAAAATTAAAAACAATATTCGTTATTTTTCAAATCTGAAACTCGAAAATGGAAATTTAAATCTTATCAATTAAATTATTTTCTTGACCACACCTATTTTCTATCTTTAAAAATTAAAATAATTTAATCTTTTGAACAAAGATCTACCTCACCTGACTTTAACTTATTCCCCATTCAATCATTCTTATTTTTAGTTTTACCTTGTATTTCCTTATTACACTAACCATCGACACGGTGACCCACTTTATGAATTTGCTCCATTGAACTACACAGAATTAGCTGAAGAATTACTTGCCAAGTAATGGCAAACCTTAATTCTCTTTCGCTCTAGTTCCATTTGCCTAAAGAAAACTTAATCAAGAATAAAGCCATTTCCTCATCCTTTCATTGTAAGTTAGGTTGTGGCTTATGATTAAAAAAATTAAACGAACATCCCTAATTCCCAAATGACTCCTCTATTTTTATCATTATTTATATTTATAGCAAGAAAACATCTCTGTTGAAATATTTATGGGTATGTGTGAGTTATTACTTCTGTGTTTTATCAGTATTTATATTTAGAGTGAGAAAACATATTTGTTGAAATATTTATGGGTATGTGTGGGTTATTATATCTGTATTAGTGAATTATATTCATCTTAATATATTGATTTGAAATTATATAATATGAAATGAATATTTTTGCAAAATAATTTTTTTTATTTATACATGATTATTTATAATGTAAAAAGAGATGCACTTTATTTAATTGTATATTTATTTTTATTTTATTTTAAATTGTACAATGTAAATCAAATTTATTGAGAATATAATTGTTTTATTTATTTAAAATATCTTAAATAAATGTATTTCTTTACTTAAATATAAAAAACAGTGAAATTATATTTCTTTAAAATTTCATAAATGTATGAATATTTGTGTTTTATAATATATTCGTTAGATGATATGATGTTGGCATTTATGTATAGATGTATTTTTAGTTATAATGTGTATGTGTTTTTGTAAGTTTTATTTTGTGTGTTTTTGTAAGTTGTATTTTATGCATACTTTAAAATGAAAATAATTTTTGTTTGCTTATGTGATATCATGGTGTGCTTATGTTAATTAGATGAAATAATTATGTTGTTGAAATCTTTTGCATGTGTAATGTTTATGTGTTTATGTATGTATTTGATTCTTTTGTATATTTTATATCATACTATGTTTTATCGTTTCTTTGATGATATAATCCTTGTGTTTTTTTAGATAATATGATGATTTTTTTATTTTTAATTGATAAGGTGTTTTTGTTTGCTACATGAGGTGGATTGACCATGTGAAATGATACAATAATGATAAGTATAATGATAATAATGAGGGAGAGAGAGATAGAGAGAGAAGAATGTGTGTGTTCTGAGAGTGAGAGAGAGCGAGGCAATGTGTGTATGTGTATGTGAGAGAGAGGGAGGGGGGTGAGAGAGGCAGAGAGGGAGTGTGTGTGTGTGTGCAAGAGGGGGAGAGAGAGAGAGAGAGAGGCGAGGGTGGGGGTGAGAGAGAGAGAGAGGCGAGGGTGAGGGGGAGAGAGAGAGAGATATATGGAGAGAGAGAGAGAGAGAGAGAGAGAGAGAGAGAGAGAGAGAGAGAGAGAGAGAGAGGCAGTGTGTGTATGTTTTTGTGTGAGAGAGGGAAGGGGCATGAGAGAGGGAGAGAGGGAGTGTGTGTGTGTGAGAGAGAGAGAGAGTGTGTGTGTGTGAGGGAGGGAGGGAGGGAGGAGGACGGGGGCAAGAGGGGGAGAGAGGGGGCCAAGAGGGAGGGAGGGAGAGAGAGGGGGGGAGGGGGAGTGAGAGAGTTTGAGAAGAGAGAGGGGGAGAGAGAGAGAGAGGGAGGGAGAGGGGGCAGAGAGAGAGGGGGGGGTGAGATGGGGCAGAGAGGGAGAGAGAGTGTGTGTGTGTGAGAGAGAGAGAGAGAGGGGGGGAGGGAAACAGAAGAGAGAGGGAAAGAGAGAGAGAGAGGGGGGGGGGAGGAGAGAGAGAGAGAGGGGGTGTTCTGGATCATTTGCAATATCCCTTTATTTTAACTTTCAAAAATACAAAAAAATAGAAAACTACTAAAAATATATGTTAGAGTATTACAGTTCATATATTTTAGCATAAAAATATATCTACTTGTTATGTTAAAGTCAAAAGTTTAAATACTTTTAGGCTTTATGAAAGTGGGTCCCAATTCGAAGTTTAAATATCGATCACTTTATCGAGCGGGATTCGATGATTGATCAAGCAATAAGAAAATGGCTCAACCCGCGGGCACTTTGAGCGAGTGGGTTAACATAGAGGGTGCCTCTGCAGTTGATCGTGTTGACTGCAGGAGTAACCCAGATGAACGGTCGAGATTGATTGCGGGGGCATAAGCCAAATGAATCCTTCATACCCTGAGGCCTCCTGTAGTGATGTATGCTGCCAAGTCGGTTACATTTGTCTTCCACGACAGGATTTCCTAACGATATTTTGGCATGTGTTATCAACATTTAAGTTCAAAGTCGCACCACCTATTTAAGGGAAATTCTCATTCTTCTAAAATTATTATTGATTAGTTGGTGTTTGAAGTTTGTCTGTGACGCGTCTTTTTCAGCCTTCTGTCACCCTGTCAATTATTGGTCACCCTGTAAATTGTCTACCATCCCAAAGTTAAACTATGCCTAAACGCTCATCCCTGTTAGGTTCTTCCAGTCACATCCCTCTCATGGATACCGAAAGGATATCCAAGATACAGATTGTTCCCTTGATCACCTTTCTTTGTATCAGCAAGTCCTCCTAAATGATTAAACCTCTCCAATTTACACCGCCATGGCAAAAACTGGTGTGTTGTCCGCATGTGTCCCGAAAACTCATCTTTTTCTCGAATTTATCTATTGGCTAGTGTCTGTTATGTACCCTTGGAAATGTTTCGTAATGAATTGTAAAAGGAAAAACATTTTGCAAGTTTCAGTTTAGTTAATTTTCCAAGCTCTATGTTACCTTGAGTCAGAGTCATATGTCTAATTCTCTGATGATTCCTTAATAGCATATTATGACAGTCTTGCAGGTCAATAGTTTAATCAATTCATTCATTTTCTAAAGTCAAATACATAGTAGTTTGTACCTGACAATAAAGAATTCCCTATGGAGGTTTTTGATATTGAAGTCAAACAAGTGCTGAGATGCATTGCAAAGATTTTGGGAAAGGATGATGACAGTACAGTGGACAAGTCAGTTCTGGGAATGTTTTCCATGATGATGAAGCCAAGAGTGGTGCTGGATATTCCATCTTATTGGCAAGAAGCTATTAACTCTCAGCTCATGAGCTTATCATTAACGGGTTCATTCAAGTTTCTCTCACTTATTGTTTACTTATTTTTATATCAAAATGTAGAATAATTCATGCATCTGGGGTTAAACATTGTGGATATGAATAAGAGAAGACAACCAGTGATATTTAGTCAGATATAGTGAGAAAAGAACAAAATGAGGGCAATTTTTTTTATTTTGCTGGTCATTTTATGTCTATTTCATATAAAGTTTTGAATGGATATTATTCCCCCTCTTTTTTTCCCAAATCTCAAGAGTTTTTGCATTTGGTCACAAATTGTAAGTTTGGTGATTGGTTTGTTTTTGAAGATTATGCTGAAATTAGACTTTATGGAGCTAGTGTAGAACCTTATAGGCTTCCTATATTTGTGCCTATGAGATTATTCACTCTGGAGTTCCTTAGGAAAAGTTTAAATGTTGACCAAATACACTTTTGGCCTATGAAGAAAGGTCATATGTTCAAATTGCCAATGACTGTGGGTCCCTTTATTGTTAATATAAGACAAGCAATTGATGAAGCCACTAAGATGTTAGATGAAATGCACCTGCTGTTAGGAGATAAGTGGGCTTATGACCCTCACAGTGTCATTTCTAGTAGAAGAATTGAAAATGGCTATTCAGCCTTCATTCATGAGAGCAAACCTGATCTAGAAAAAGTGGCAAGTAAAGGTGTTGTGGGTTCAGTGAATTCAAATGTTTAGACTCCTGTCATATCAGAGAAATCAAATAAGAGAGGTAAAGAGGCAATGGTTGATTCATAGGATGAAGAACAGAGGGGTGAGAAGAGAGAAAAGTTCAATGAATAGTTTTTAGATACTCAACCTGGTTTTTCATTACAATTGGGAGATGAACAAAATGTCCCTGCTTCACCCGAGAGGCATGAGAGCACTCAGGAACAAGTGCCTCTAATTAAAGAAATGTTTTCCCAGATTGCAGAGAGAAATCAGAAGATGAAGGCAAGCATGGAGGCTCAAGCTGAGCACTAGATAGCTCCAGAACAAACAAGACTTCTAACTGCAATGGATCTTGAAAAAGATCAATTCAAAATTTCCCTTTCACATCCTTCTGATATGTCAATTGGTTGTTCTAACAATTTTAATACTGTGAATTTGATTGTATATGTGAAGAAAATCTCATTGCTGGACAAAGTGAATCTACACATGCAAACAGGTCATTTGATTGTGAATGACCTAACAAAAACTAATGCAATGGAAATGAAGGCAGAGAATATGCTTGGAAAAGTGATTAAGCAGTTAAAGTTAGAGAAATCCAATTACAGAGCTTTGAAAATCCAGAACGAAGAGCTTAAAAAGATCATAGTGAAGATTAGAGTAGGTCCCAATGACCGGTCTGTTGTGAAGAAGCTTCTGCAAGGTGCTGAATCAGAAATATCTATACTAAAGAAAAAATTGAAATTTCCTACAGGAGAACATTCCATGGCAGCAGAGGTTGCAGAGGTGGAAAATGAGAAAGAAAAACTTCTTCAACAACTCATGCAAAAGGAAGAAGAAGTCACTAAATTAAAGCAAACTACACTGTCATTACAAAACCATATCGAATCTCATACTTCCACTTTTGTTTTTCCATCAGGTAGTGAAGATCCATCAACACAAATTTCTCAATTAACCACTAAATTGCAGATGGCAGAGAGAGATCAAAAAAGGGCACAAGCTGATTTAGAAACAACAACAAATATTATAAAGGCCACTGAAGGAGAAGTCAATAAATATAAAATGGACTACCAAACTATTGAGGCTGAGATTAAAAATCTCAAAGAAAAATTGAAAGGAAATGTATCCTTATACAAGCTAAGGATATCATCTGGAATGATATTATTGAAGAAATGAAAACAATCTGGGATTTTCTGACTCTTATTGCAGAAGAAAAAAGCATTATCATGGAATTGGAAGAGAAATTCATGACAAACAAACAGAAAAAAAATCAATAGGGCTATTTGGGCAAGAGATTTCATTAATTTCATTGATTCTAAAATAGATCAGGACTTAGAAGAAAATGAAATTAAAGACAAAATTTTATATGCTGTGGAAATTAACAAAATGATTGTCAAAAATTATTGTAGGAATTCTACAGAAAAGAAGTTGATTGAGCTAAAGGAAGCAGTGAGTCAATTTGATAAATCATTTGATAAAATAGCAAGAGTAGGTTTTCCATCAAGTTGGGGTCTCGGAGGTGATCTTATGTTATGGAATTCTTATGAACCCTTGCTAATGTTGGAAAAAAGTAAGGTAGACATCACTCATGAGAAGACTCAGGTTCTCAAAGGAGAAACAATGATCAATTTCCTTCAGAGACACTTTCAACTGCTATGGTTAGTGAAGACTTTGTTTGTGGAAAGACCATCTTTCAACAGAATCACTGCTTTCAGATTGGAATATCATAAGCTGGTTAATTAACCAAAAACAAACATTGAAATATGGAAGAAGTGTAGAGCCTAGATGACAGATTTACCAAAGGATCCCTTGACTTCAAAGAAGGATAAATCAATCAATCAAGGAAATGTAGCAGCATCATCATCAATTCATATTCAGCATATAGATTAGCATTTTAATTTCATTTTATTTCCTCTTTTAAAAGAGAGAATGTAATTGTAATAAGACATCTTGAGGACATGTAATAGATAGTGTACGAAGTCCTAAGTAGTTGAAGTATTTAAGATCAGTTATAGCAGTTATAAACTGCTTTTTATTGTATTTAATGAGATAGAGAAGAAAGAGAAATATTCCAAGTTTTGGACCTTCAGACTACAATTTTTGTACTCAAATTTCAAAAGATTAATGAATGAAAAGCAAGTTTCTGGCATTTGTTGATGTTGATGTGTCTTCTAGTTTACATTGTGTACTTTTCATCTTTGAATAAAATGAAGTAATGAAGTTGCAGGTCTCTTTTTACTTGTGTAAGTAAGAGTTAAAATCCTTAATAGACGCCCCTTCATTTTAAGTGTTTCTTTCCTTATAATTCTTCTGGAGTTTGAGGTGATATATTATGTACAGCAACATATCAATTTGGGCTTCTTTCTTACATGTTCTTCTAATCATTCCCTTCGATATCAGCAGATAATAGCATTGTGGGAAATTCATTATATTTGATCTTTGAGGGTTTAACTATTAATATTTGAAGGTGATTAAACAAAGACCAATATTTTTGTGGCATAACAATATAAATGTCTTAAGCACGGATTCCTTATCACAGCTAAGGGATTATCTCGTAAGGTACAAAACATTTTGGCGTCGTTGCCAGGGACGAAGAAGCGAAGTTCTTTCCCTGGGTTTCGTTCATATTTCCTCTGGTTGTTCAGAGAGGAGGAAATATTAAAGTTGTGTTTTCATTTCATAATTCTGGATTATAAGAGACCACATACGAGGTTAGATACCTCTCAGTAGAAAGCTCCTATTCTTTTAGATCCTGAAAAAATGGTTTCTAAAAAAGGGCCAGAAATCAAGAACGCTTTCTACACCTGATGCCACACTGCCTGCACCAGGCAGAAGTTCCCATACCTTTTCATCCAAGGATATTTCTCGAAAACTCATTTTCTGGGAACAAGAATCCTTGTCCTCACCCATTCATTTCCAAGAACCAAGATTAGAAGAACAATATTTGGAGTCTGTTTCATTCACATTTACAGAAACTCAACCTAATATAGTTGCTAGTTCTTCTTCTATTGTTCATCAACCCCTTCCCATATCAGTTGTTTCACCTCATCCATCCACATCTACAACTAGTATAAAAATCCCACCTACTCAAGAAGCAGTAAATCAAGGCATAAACATGGTAGCCCCTGTTCCTGCTTTCTTGATGAATAGATATGCACCATTAAATATCCCACAAACAATGAATGAAATGCCTTAGGAATACCTTAAGTTGCTTCCTAGATTTACTAGTGAAGATGAAATAACTGTTGAAAAACACTTGCCTTTGTTTTGCACTTTTGCTAAAAATTTAAATGTTGAACATCTTGATGTAGTAATGATACTTTTCGTACAGTCTCTAAATGGAGTGGCAAGAAAATGGTTTAAAGGATTACCAAATGGCTCAATCAATGATTGGGACGAATTAAAAGATAATTCATCCAAAGATGGGGTGAAAAGAGAGATCACGGTTATTCATTCACATAGTTTAATGCTATTAAGAAAATTTTTGATGAAAACATGAGTGATTTCATTAAAAGATTTAACAAATTGTATAATAGTTTGCCTATAGAAATGAAACCCCCTCCTATTGGAGCAAGAGTTTTTTTTGTTGTGGCATTTTTATCAGATTTTAGTTTTACTTTGAGAGAGAGAATATCTCCCACTCTTGAAAAGATTCAAATTGATGCCTTAGATATTGAAGAAAATATGATTGCTGTTGGAAAATCACAAGAAAAGTAGTCAGTTCGAGATAAAGGTAAGGCCAAAGAAGATTCATCACAAGATCAAAGGATTGATGACATGACTAAAGTCATCAATAATTTGTCAAACAAACTAGTGAAGATGGAATTGGATAATAAGAAACCCGTACAACAAAACAAAGGGGTTCTTAATCCCTAATTCAGAAAGCAGCCCTTGCAGATTTTGCAGAGGGAAAGGAGAGATCAAGACCAAGTTCAAGCACCCTTATATAAAGAAGCAGCACCTTCACAGTCTATTGATGATGATCAGAAAGAGGTTGAAGATCAAATTTCTATTGTTTATATGGAAGATGATGAAGAAGAAGAGAAATGTGAAGAAGAATGTACAGAGGCTGATGTATCATTTGACCATGAAGAAATGAATGATTATTGCAAACAATTCATTGTTTTTATGCAAGCAGAATTGCATAAGAAGTATGACTTAAGATCAAAAAAGAGATTAAGAACTCAGGATGATGAGGAAAAAGAACCAAAGTCAGTTCCTTCTCCAATGGTGACTCTACAACCAAAGAACTCAGTAAAACAGTTAGACAAGGGAAAATAGCCCATCAAATCAATAAAAGAGAATGAAAAGAAAAAAGTTAAGGTTTCTCAGACTAAGTCTAATGATTCTAATATTTTGGAGAAGATTGTTACTATACCTGAGCAACATTCTAATCCTAACAGAAATCAAGAAGAGCCTGAGAATATTATTAATCAGAATCAAACTTTCAGTTTGTCCAAAGAATTAGAAAAGTTTAAAATTCAAGTACCCTTGCTTAAGTTAGCTAAAACACCTGGCTACAAGAAGGAAATTGCATAATTTATTAATCTCTCTCAGTCTGATGATGTTGGTGATATTGTGAACTTTCAAGAAGAAAAACCAGTGGTTACCTTTGGTCCACATGTTGAAGAGGTAGATTCCTCTATTCCTCCTTTTTATATATCATTTCTTCTACATGATTTCATTCTGCATAATTGTATGTTAGATTCTGGTGCATCACATAATCTTATTCCATTATCTGTGATGAAAGAACTAAATTTACAAATCACTAAGCCCTATAGAGACCTTTATTCATTTGATTCAAAGAGGGTAAATTTTGTTGGGCTTATCAAAGACATGGTGGTTTCCTTGGCTCAAATTCCAGCCAAGAGTATCATGATGGATGTAGTAGTTGCAGATATTCTAGCTAGATTTGGTATGTTGGTTTCCAGATCTTGGGGAGAAAAGCTTGGAGGTGTCTTAAAATTGGACTTCACATATGCCATCATTCTTTTCTTCAATGGGGAAGAGAGAAGGTTATATAGAGAAACCAAATTTGTTAAGACTACCACAAAGAAGGATGTAGGTAATTCCCCTTGTTGGAGAGGTAAATCCCCTTTGCGAACAAAGGCAATCCCTAGTAGCCCAGATTGGGTCTAGTAACAATCAGACACGCAGTGACGTAGGTCTCTAGTTACAAAAACGACAAAACATAATGAGTTGCCTACCTCAGTTCCTACGCAATGGTTGTCAAAGAAAGGATGATGCTTCCTGTCCTTCGCTTTGGCAGATCACGATCCTTCAGCTTAACACGTCCAGACACCTGCACACATACGAAGAAACACAATGATACACAGCATAGAATCATCAGTCAGAGAGGATGTAATTCATTGCATCAAAGACAAAGACACATGAATGAAACCATAATCAAAGTCGCTTATCATTAATAATAACAAAGGAAAGATACAACCCAAAGCTCTGACGCTAGATCTTCCTTCGGCGGGGTCGACAGTGGAGCACGTCTTAATGAAGCTCTTCCGGAATGGGACAAATCTCTCTCTCTTTGGCTTGGCTCTCAAAGGCTGCCTAGCAATAGTCTCCTTGTTACAGATTCATCTCTTGCTTCAAGCTTGCTAAGGGAAAATGGCAAGCTTATATAGATGGTGGAAGGGGATTTGGGATCCCTACAATCGTGGAATTGGCCGTATCCTCAAGGAAGCTTCCATGATAGGTGGAAAACCACCTCCCCTACATGGAGATCCGGAGCCAAACCTCCCAACTTATTTTAGAGACTCATTCAGGAGTTTGTTGGAATCAAACTTCCGCCATTTATTTTTTAAAAACAATCCTTATTAAGCTTGGCACGAGCAATGCACTGGGATAGAGCGCCAGTTGGCATTCCCTCTTTGGTGGCTTTTCCCCATTGGCATGAGGGCTAAACTAGCTAGTCGCGCCAAGGCCAAAATATCAGTTTTTAGGGTTTTTCAAAGGAAACTTTCTTCAGAGGAATGATTATCCTTGTCAAGGGGGATGCCATGAAAGTGGTTTCAGGTTATGTCACTGCTCACAGGTCATGAAAGAGGCCCTCCAATGTGTGGGACGGGGGATTGCAGGGACGGTGAAAAATTATTCTGTAACAGATGCCCCCTAAAGCATGAGGCCCGAGAGAGAAAGAGGGGTGAAATGCTTTATGAGAACGTGCCCAACTGAAAACACTGCTGTCGGAAATCTGCGTAGCCAAATGCAACTGATATCTCAAATACATGATACGTGGTATGGGCGCAGCCATCCATAACAGAGTATACAATAATCAGGATCCAAGGTATGGACGCAGCCATCCAAAAAGATCAATAAGCAAACTCAGTTATGGTCGCAGCCATCCAATCAATGAGTCATGTAACCAATCATGATAATCCACAAAATCCGCAGCCTAGATTTCATCAGAAAAAACCTAGGGTCTCGTGCTCCATCTCTACCCAAACAGAGTACAAGTCCTAGCATGTGAATAAGTGGGCTGAAATCGAACATGCAAGAACATCGTCTGATTACCAGCCAATGATGAAAGCTGTTAACAGACGTAATAGGAACCACCAATAATGACGATGGTCCTCAAGGTACTATAGGTACAATCCACAGAATGTGAACAGTGAGCTGGCATCAAACACCCACAGAATCATTCGATCGAAGGCTAATGTTGAAAACCTTACGTCGAATGCGAAGAACCTGCCATTGAGGCATGCAGGCTCCAAGGTACCTGAAGAGAGTCTCTAGATCAGCTTCCTGGATAATGAGCTGAATTTGACAGGAAGTGACCTTGATCAAAGGTGGGCCATAGTGTTTCCCACATCATCGACGCGAGATAGAGGAACATAATGTTTGGGAATCAGAGGAGGGTTGAGAACTGCAGAGGTCAACTTCTCTTGAACATATCGACAGCACGACACTGGATTTGGCAGTATTTGACGTCAAAAGATCTGAGGTCATGATGACGAGGAAAAGAGTAGATGAGAGGTCAAAAAGGATCACCCAAACCCATGGAGGCAAACAGAAAACGAGATGAGATGTCCCCAACCCGACACGAATGCAGACAAGTTCCATGTTCAAGAGCGACATACTGTCGATACGACAATGATACTGGTTCCATTTTCCCCAACATTTCTGGCGAGTACCCCAATTATTTTTTAAAACAAGCTTGAAGGGGATAGCATATGCTTGTGATATAATTTTTTCCTTCGGATGAATCCAACCTAGTACATTTAACGAGCCCTAGGAAGGAGGAACTCGTGTATCGTCATTACGACAGAAATCGATGTCATCAGATTTTAATGAGTCTAACAAAGGAAGAACTCGGTGTCTTTTCATGTTTAGAGAGTTTGAAAAGATAGCGGAAAAGTAAACTCCAACAGTCCCTTTTCATAGATAGTTCTTCAGACCCGAAAAGGTACAAAACTATGTCTAAGAAAACCTCCTAGTCGTGATAGGCTAGGGTATTCATTTTTCATAAATAATCTATCCCAGCTCGAAAAAGGGGTAAACGTATATTGGGTAGATGTCGTTTCGCATCCAGTTTAACGAGATCAAAACAACAAGTGACTCGGCAATATTTTCATGTTTAGAGAGTCAGAAAAGAGCTGAAAGATGACTCCAATGGTGACTTTTTCGTGTTTTTACCGAGTCCGAAAAAGTATAAAATACAACTCGTATCGTCGTCCTAGTCGTGTGAAAACCTGTTGCTGCACAAGAAAGCAAGCGTAAAACCCATCTTTTGAAAAAATATAATAAAATAATGGAAAAATAAGTTTCAAAACCTAATTTGATCTTGAAAAGTTATAAATATTCCATGAATAGTAAAAACATATTTACTTTTACTTTTTACCTCTTGTGGAGAGCAACACTGAGTTTTTCTTGTGCGAACTTGCGGCAACGATCGTGGACGATCTAGTGCATCATTTCAGTTCTCATTTTTTCCAGGTAAGAGGCGCTTCCCTTAGCCATGTTTCAATCCATTTTTTATATAATTCCACTGCGATTTTGGATCCCTGAGGGGATATTTGCAAATTTAGGGATCGCCCAATTGGCGCGGGTATCGAGCATGGACCCATGCCAATTGGCTCCTTTTTGCAAAGGGGTCATGCCAGTTGGTGCGACTTTCAGAAAAACAGTTGTGCCAATGGTGCAACCTAAATTTCCACTCAATTTTTACAAAAAATGAACCAATCAACATGATTTTTGAAAGTTCAAGGGATCTAATGAAGTGTTTGTGACCATTTTGGTGCATATACACAGTCACAATGGTGATCGAATGGAAAGAAAGGGAACATAGTGAAGAATATGAAATGGCCATGGAGAACGAGGCATGTATGAATGCTCTTCGGGATTGCGACTTAAAAAAGTTCTTCTTAACACCATGTCTCAGGGCACAACCTGAATTGCTGCAGTACTTAATCAGTATTTGGGATGAGAATGAAGAGAAGTCTAGGCTTCGAGACCAAGTATTAGAGCTCGAAGTATCCAATGTTTACTTCATAACTGGATTGTCTTGGAGAGGTCCAGTCCCGATCATAACAGGTACTAGGCCCTCGGGGGAGAAAATATCAATGGTGATGGAAAGAGTGTGCCCAGGGGCACAGATAGGATCAGGAAGAGGGAAATTCGATATCCATACAGTTCCCGATCTAGCACTCAGGGTGGTGCTCCATACCATTACGTGGGCTACGGGGTCGCAGGCACTGCATGAGGCTACTAAAACACAGCTCCTCCTAGCATCATAATGCATGAACCCGACACTATTCGATTGGGCCACTGCCATAACAATGAACATCAAACGGTAGTTGACAAAGTGTAAGAAGGTCAAACTAAAGTAGTTTGGGTATGGATCTATCTTGGTATCGTTCATCCTCGAACGGTTACCAATATTCCAGGGCCAGGGGGCGATAGTCACCGAGCCACCATTGAGGGAGCCATGGATGGCTCGATGGGAAACACTCATGCCCAGATCAGGAGGGGACCAGCAAATGTCGTGGAGGACGGAGTTCTTTGTATGGCTTTGGCAACAACTAATTGTCGTAGAGGACTCGCCCTATGCTGGTACTGACTTCACGGGAGACCCATATCTTCCACTCCCGGAGGGAGAAGACTGGGATGAGGATCTGGGTAAGACTCTTTTTTATTTTGCCTATTTTATGATTTTTTTGGGTATGCATGCATGTCCTAACAAACAATCCTATGTGTATGCAGATGTTGGCCCAGAGAGGCCCACCGAGATGTCGTCAATCGCATGGAGGACCCCGCTTGCCTATGACCCTCAAGGCGAGGGCGGCGAGGGGAGTGAGCTAGTTCAGAATTTGGAGGGAATTTCCCGTGGGATCCCAGATTATGCTCGCCTAGCAGATTTCCCATTGGCTTATCAAAGGCACACTGTGGGGGTGCCTAGTTGCCTTCATCATTTACTGAGGCGATTGGTGTGGGTAGTGACATGCTACCATGAGCACCATGCTGATTAGTCATCTAGGCTTTTCATTTGCACATTTTTGAGAGACATGTTGTCTCCGACTATTATTAAAACAAACATGTATATTTTTTGAATTTTATGTGATGCACACAAACTGCAAACATTTCGATATATATATATATATATATATATATATTTCTGGCTGTATCTTTTTACATATGATGATGTTTTTTACAAGTTGCGTAAATTTCTATCTAAAACCATGTTAGCTACTGCATATGTTAACACATTCATGTGTCTGGGTATATGTTGATATGTAATGTAATCAAAATTTATTTTTAGTAAACGAATACGTAGATACATTCGTAAAATGGATGGGTTTCTAACTGAATAATGACCATTGAGTTGTAACACTACAAGCTGTGAGTCCAGATACACAAGTAATGCATGAATACCGAGGTTAATAGCCTTGTTTAATAATTCCAAAACGGCACTATATTCCGCAACATTATTTGTAGTAGGTCCTAGACAAACACCTTGCAAATTGATTAACTCACCAGCAGGATTGTAGATTACCCAGGCTGTCGAGGATAGATTCCTGGTACTGCGGAAGGCACCATCCGCGAAACCGACAAAAGGAGTAATAAACATCTGCACAATCTGGAAGACCTAATCAGCAGAAAGACGCTTACAAAGCACACCACACCATGCATGCACAAAAATGAAATCACTCACTTATGTACACACACCACACAAGAATAATTCAAGCGTAGTACTTCTTGAGGTACAACCCATTTCTAGGCTGCGTGAGAGGAATACCTTCATAGTCGATTAGCTCAAAGGCTCCATTTTTTAATACTCACTTGACGATATAGGGCCCGTGCCACATGGGCTGGAATTTTCCCGCTCCAAGTTTATCGTGTGTTTTGTCGTATAAGAGGACGAGGTCTCCTTCAATAAAAGAACGTGGAGAAACCGTTTGATCGAAGAGAGCCTTAACCCACTTTTTATGTGCTTCAATAACCAAAGCAGCCAAGTGACGGGTTTCATCCAGTATTTCCAGATACAGGAGACATTCTTCCTCTGAGGAAGTGTCAGGCAGTAATTCCACGGCCAAATTCAACGAAGGAATCTCACATTCAACTGGGAGAGTCGCTTCCAGACCATACACCAGCTGGAAAGGTGTGAATCTGGTTGCGCTCTTTATAGACTTTCGATAGGCCTAGAGAGCTGAGAACAATTGGAGATGCCAATTGGATTTGTGAATACCAATCGTTCATTGAAGCATTGTGACCAGTACCTTGTTCACGGCCTCAACTTGGCCATTCGCCTGAGGGTCGTATGGCGTTCAGCTGTCATGACGTAAGCCCAACTTTGATATCAGCTCTGCCATCATGTAATCCTGAAAATGAGTGCCATGATTGGTGACAATGGCTTGAAGAACTCTGAAACGCATAATTACATGGTTGAAAATGAATTGAGCGGCTGTCTTACTGTCGGCAGCTAACGTAGGCATCGCCTCGGCCCACTTGGTGAAGTAGTCCACGGCAACGATTATATAAGCATGCCCCCCGACCGCATGAGGGTTACATGTCATAAAATATATGCCCATTTTGCAAAAGGGCCTACGGTAATGACAGGATGAAAAGGTAGGGGTGGCGCACGCATCTTGCGCTGAAAGACCTGGCACGCATGACATTTTCGAACTGCAAAAATACAGTCCTTGAATATAGATGGCCAGAAGTAACCTACACACAAAATTTTTTGGGCGGTAGCATATCTAGACATGTGACCACCACAGGCGCCACTGTGACAGTCATTCAGGACTTTCTTAGCCTCTTCCAGGGTTAAGCATCGGCAGAGCACAAGATCAACTCCAACACGATACAAGGTATCTCCAACAATGCGATATGGTTGAGATTGATGCCAAACGCGACGTCAATCATCCTTCATCAACTCGAACCAGAAAGTGGATGTCTGAAGGTACACGATGATATCACCATACCATGGATCATGAGTGCTGATAAGAAAGAGTGTTTCATCCAGGATGTGATCCTCGGATTGGGATGGAACGGAGTCTATCGGGAGAGAGCAAATAAGATCAGAAAAAACCAATGATTTCATCGATTTGGTGATGGTGAACTCCAAATCGAACTCCTGAAGGATTACAATCCATTTGGAGTACTTTCCCCCCAGCAATTGTCGAGACAAGATGTATGTCATGGGGTTACAGTCAAAAATCATGGTTACCGTACGCAACAGGATGTAATGGTGGAACCGCTGAACTGCCTGGACCACGGCAAGCACCAACTTCTCGACATGGAAATATCGCATTTCAGTGTCAACAAGATTCCGAGACAAATAGTAAACTATATGTTCATTTCCATCGTCGTCATCCTGTACTAGAACCATAGCTATCATGCTAAAAGTGGCAGACAAATAAAGGGTGAAATCACGATGATAGTCGGGAGGACGTATTAACGGAGCGTTGACGAGCAACGTTTTAAGTTTATCGAAGGATTGCTGAGAAATCTCATCCCAATGGAAGGGAATGTCCTGCTTAAAAAGTCGCGTAAACCCCTTGGCCACTTTTGCATAGTTCAGAATAAAGCGACGTAAGAAGTTAGATTTCCCCTAAAGACTCTGAAGTTGATGCAACGAGGATGGGGATGGGAGGTTAACAATAGCCTCAACCTTGAGGGGGTCAAGGTGAATTCCGTCCTTGGAGAAGATAAATCCCAAAATACGACCAGAATCCACACAGAAGACGCACTTGTGAGGATTAAGCCTAATATTGTAACGTCTACAGTGGAGGAAAATCTGGTAGAGGTGTTCAGGATGGTCCTCGCACTGAGCTGAATGAGCTGGAAAATTGTCTAGATACAGCTGAACAATGTGACGTATGTCATGGAAAGCATAGGACATAGCATGCTGGAAGGTGGCTCCAGGCCGAATGGGAGCTTCTTGTAAGAGAAAGTGCCCCACGGATAGATAAAGGTGGTCTTATGTTGATCAGCAGGTAAAATAATAATTTGATTGTAACCCGAGAAGCCGTCCATGAGGGAATAGATCTCACTCCCCGTGCAGTCATCGATGACCTGATCTATAAAGGGAGTGGGATAATTGTCCTTAGGACAAGCCCGATTAATGTCTCGGTAGTCAACACAGACCCGTATAGTGTTGTGCTTCTTGTCTACAGGGACAATATTAGAAACCCATTCTGTGAGGGGAATTGGATATATGAAGCCCGCGTAAAGAATTTTTTCAACTTCTGCCTTTATAGCTGCGGCTTTTCGGGGATGCAATGGGCGCAGACGCTGATGCATAGGCTTCGCACCTGGATAGGTGGTAATTTCATGCACGAATATATTTGGATCAATCCCAGGCATCTCTTCATAGGACCATGCGAAAGCATCTTTGAATTCGCGAAAAAGGCTCGTGTATACTTGAATCTCTTCGAGAGAACAAGAAACTCCCACGTGAATGTTCTCGACTACCCCTGGTTTGATGGAGATGTCGATAGGCATGGTTTGAGTGATGTTACTCAGATTTCCCTCCAAAAGAACCTCATGAGTCAATATCGGTGTTTGAAGAGGCGGAGTGGGAACCTAAGATGCGAAGCGCTCTAGACAATTAGAAATTGCCCCCAGGCCGGGCATGAACGAGGAACGATGATGACCATCGCTCCACGGCATATCTTCAAGAGACATCGTTTCAACGATAGCTTCATCATAGGGGAAGATTTCTCTTAAAGGATTGGGTGAATCTACATCGCCAAGCCAAGGGGATTGAGAATATACATCTAAAGCCATGCTCAAAGGAGCATGTTCAGAAGGAGGAGGATCTGATGCAGTGACAATCTTGCAATAATTGATCTCAACTGGAGTCAAAGGCATCGATTCTCCAAAAGAGGTCACCTGTTCAGGCGAAGGGATGATCCAAGGGTCATATAACCTAGAGATCATATTAACTTGAACAGTGTGCAGTGGTGGCGCAGGAAAAATACCCATGAGAATGGGGTCCTTGAAAAGACCGGGTCCTACACTATTAGGGGGATTGGGGATTTGATCCACGTAAGGTACATTGTTCTTAAAGGATGAGGTGAAGAAAGACAACTAATCGACATTGATGATCTTGCCCTCATGAGGAAACTTCAGAAGCCAAAAGAGGGTGGACGGAACACATAGCATGGCGTGGGTCCAGCTGCGACCAAGAAGAAGATTGTAGTTGAGCTTGGCATCAACCACTTCTACTTCTATGTTGACTGTCTTACCCTGTAACGTGATCGGTAAACTCTCGAGAACACCCAGAGGTTTTGATTCCCTACCATCAAATGCCTCCAGGGCATTGGGAGATGAAGTAAGAGTTGGAGAGAAAATGGCCTTCCAGCAGGCAGATGACATAACACAAGTGGAATCACCTTCGTCCATAATGGCTCTGTGGATGTTGAGGCCATTGATACCGACTTGTATAACAAGAGCAATTTGATGCAGAAGTCGGGGGACAAAATTTTCCAGGTCGAAGGTGAGAAGACTAGAATCGGCAGGATCAATTCCACCGATTTTAGACAACAGAGCTTTCCATTGTGATGGGCAACTTTGAAGCACTTCCAATGCAGACATTGCGGAAGGCGCCTGTGCCAAATCCTCAACAATGTTGTAGTGCTGAGTGGCACGGGCATTTGGATTATAGGAATATTTTCACAGAACACCTTTAGAAGGTGGCCATACAACGAGTTCAGTTTTGGGCTTCTCAATTTCTAAAGGACTAGAGACAGGTGGGGGAGGTGGGCCATCAACAATTTCATTCCCAGCTGCCTGGCGTGATCCAGCACTGATCAATCGAGACTGACCTTGAAGGTAATAACCGCCTTGGGGTCGAGTGGGTTATTGGTAAGTGGGATCCTACTGAGCCTGATAAGTTGGGCGTGCAGGCAGATTCAGTTGCGGCATAGAATAAATCGGCTGTTGAGCAGGGTTGACTGGATGTGCAGGTTGGTTTGGTTGAACAGATTGACCTGGCTGAGCAGGCTGCCCTGATTGAATAGGTTGACCCTGGTGAACAGGTTGTCCTGGTTGAACAGGTTGACCTATCTAGTGAAGGATACCAGGTTGGCCCGGCTGAGCCAGTTGACCTGATGGGGGGATGGGGCCAAGTTGTGCCTAATAACCAGGTTGACCTATGGCGGGACCATAAGATGGTCCTTTTTGTGCAACATTCAGACCAATGGGAAACTGAGGTTTCTGAGGTTGCACCATAGGTTGGGAAGGGTGGATTTTCCCCCCAGGACCGTACAACGGTCTAGGTTGATAACCCGGTTAGCCTGTGGGTCCTTGAGGTTGCCCTGGTTGGACCACAGGGTGAGGCTGTACAGGTTGACCTTGAGGGTTATAGGATTGTCCTTGTGGACCATACAACAACCCCTACTGGCCCAAAGGTTGGCCCTATAAGGGTTGTCCTTGTGAGTCATATAGATAACCAGGCTGGCCCGAAGGTTGACCTTGGAAGGGTTGTCCTTGTGGGTTAGAAGGTTGCCCAGCCTGGGCAGATAGAAAACCATGAACATAATGATAAGCCTCTGGAGCATTAAAATGTAGAGGGTTTCCCTGTTCATCGTACTGATACAGAAAAACATAAATAAGGGTACCATCCGGTCCATAATGGGAAAAATAAGGACGGTTGGGATCTTGGGAGGACTGACCAACCTCGGAGTTCTACGGCTGTAAAGACAACTGATACTCCTCGAGAGAGATATTCTCCAGAATAGCAGACGCTATGTAAATGTCTTCAGGAAGTGACGAGGTCCTGACAGACTGAGTAGTGACAGCGGGTGTAGATGCGGCTATGCGGATGGTAGGCCTAACAGGTACTAATGTGACCTGAGGAGATGACGTGAGAGGTGTCGATGGTGACATCCCTAATGAAGGTATAACCAGCCTCGTGGACGAATTCGATACTCCCATGGAAGCCACAATGGCCACGATCTAACTTAAGGACTTATATCCTGCTGGAAGCGAAGGACTAGGCAAAGACATGACAGAAGACTCAGGGTTGCTATCTGGAAAAAGCTGGTAATCTTCACCAGATGTAGGAATTTCCTCACTAGGAGAAGGACTGGGTGAGTCCATATCTGACCCTGCTGCAAGATCTTCTAAAAGACGGTGAGGACTAGGAGGCATAACAGTAGCTAAGAAAGGTGAACCCGATGTAAGAGGAGGGAAATATTCCCCTACTCCAAATCCAAACCAAGCGTTGGATAAGGACCAATTAAACTCAACTGGTCCACCAAAGGGAAGCTCAGATAGAATTGATCCCCTGTTGGGAAACTCGGATACAATAGGCTGCTGAGGTTCAGCAAAGGACTGAGAGACCTCTAACGAATCGTCTGTGTAAGGACTACCAGTAGACGAAACTAAAGGTTCTGTCACTATGATAGTAACGAAAAGAGGAAGAGATCAAAACTAAAGCACATAGGCAAAAACCAAGGCAAACAATCAAACGGCCAAAAAACAATCTCTAAAAGGGCATGTGATCGTCGGTGATTAATTTTACCACATTCAAACTCGGAAATTTTACTGTTTCATGTTTTAAGAGTCGAGAAACGAGTAAAACGTGACTCTATCTCTTTCAATTTGAAAACAAGCATGGAAGGACAAGCGCTTGATGATCCTTTCAAATTTAATGAGTCAGAAAAGATCGAAATGACTACTCTGGAACTCTAGGCAAAAGGGTGTACCAGATATTCGTGAACTGCAATATAGACCTTGGTTAAAAAATGAAAGAGAAATAAACCAAGGACTTGACGTATGTGCAGGAAATCTCCCCGAATGCTGTGTCCGGTGTATCATGGGTATAAGGCAATCCCTACTAGCCCAGATCAGGTCTAGCAACAATCAGACACGCAGTGACGCAGGTCTCTAGTTACAAAAACGAAAAAACATAACGAGTTGCCTACCTCAGGTCCTACACAATGGTCGTTGAAGAAAGGATGACGCTTCCCGTCCTCTGCTTTGGCATATCACGATCCTTTCGCTTAACACGTCCAGACACCTGCACACATATGAAGAAACACAATGATACACAGCATAGAATCTAAATCTTGTAACCATACATCAGTCAGAGAGGATGTAATTCATTGCATCAAAGACAAAGACACATGAATGAAACCATAATCAAAGTCGCTTATCATTAATAATAACAAAGGAAAGATACAACCCAAAGCTCTGACGTTGGATCTTCCTTCGACGGGGTTGACAGCGGAGCACGTCTCAATGAAGCTCGTCGGGAATGGGACAAAGCTCTCTCTCTTCAGCTTGGCTCTCAAAGGCTGACTGGCGATAGTCTCCTTGCTACAGATTTAGCTCTTGCTTCTAGCTTGCTAAGGGAAAATTGCAAGCTTATATAGATGGTGGAAGGGGAGTTGGGATCCCTACAATCGTGGGATTGGCCCTATCCTCAAGAAAGCTTCCATGATAGGTGGAAAACCACCTCCCCTACATGGAGATCCGGAGCCAAACCTCCCAACTCATTTTAAAGACTCGTTCAGGAGTTTGTTGGAATCAAACTTCCGCCATTTATTTTTTTTTTTAAATCCTTATTAATCTTGGCGCGAGCAATGCACTTGGACAGAGCGCCAGTTGGCGCGCCCTCTTTGGTGGCTTTTCCCCATTAGCGCGAGGGCTGAACTGGCTAGTCGCGCCAAGGCCAAAAGATCAGTTTTTTAGGGTTTTTCAAAGGAAACTTTCTTCAGAGGAATGATTATCCTTGTCAAGGGGGATGCCATGAAAGTGGTTTCAGATTATGTCACTACTCACAGGTCATGAAAGAGGCCCTCCAATGTGTTGGACGGGGTATTGCAGGGACGGTGACAAATTACTGTGTAACACCCCTATCTATGGCCAAGAGAAGGAGGATCTCTCTTGTTTTATGCTACATGAAGATGAAGAATTTGTTGAAGACTCACAGAAGCATCTCTCTTCAGCAAGTGTACATAAGGAGCTGAATTCAAATAAAACTTGGAAGTGTTATTTTGATGGTGCCTACTCAAAGGATGGCACAGGAGCTAGGTTTTTATTCATATCTCCATAAGGTAATATTTTACCTTATTCTTTTAAACTCGAATTTGAATTAACCAATAATGAGTTGAGTATGAAGCGTTGATTTTGAGTCTCCAAACTGCTAAACAAATGGGAACTCAATGTATTTCCATTTTTGGTGATTTTGATTTAATTATAAGATAGATTAAGAATTCATGTCAAACCAAGCATCCCAGATTTAGGTCTTATAGAAATGAAGTGTGGGACCTTATTGAAATTTATTTTGAAGCCTTGAATCTTCAGTCTATTCCAAGAGAAGAAAACAGAATGGCAGATTCACTGGCAGTTGCAGCTAGTACATTTAAGCCACCAATTAATCCAAGACTAAGATATGAGATTGAGTTGAGACATAGGCCTTCAATTCCTGATAATGTAAATCATTGGTAGTTTTTTTAGGATGATGAGCAAATCAATCATTCCTAACAATGATTGGAAATTTTGAAGACAGTGAAATAGATCAAGAAAGTGAACAAACTGATCCGAATGATGTACTCAAAAACCTAAAGCAGTCAATAGGTGATCAGAAGATAATTTAGTTGAAGGATAATACATTGCCCAGAGGTCTGGTTCCTCTTGAAAGATTGTTTGATGCAAATTATTTAGCAGTGAACCAGAAGAAAGTATCCCAGGAGGGAGAAATGGAGGACTGTAATTTAGGAACTCAGCAGGACCCCAAAATGGTTAAGTTGTTTAAAGGAGTTCCTAAGGATTATAAAGAAAGGTATGTTGATCTTTTCAATAAGTATATGGATGTGTTTGCATGGTCATATGAAGATTTAAATATATATGATTTAGATATTATTTAGCATAAAATACCACCAAAATATGGGGTTAAGCCTCACAGGTAGAAGCTCGAGCAGATTAATCCACTTTTACTTGCCCCAATTGAAAAAGAGGTGAAGAAATTGATGCAAGTAAAAATCATAGTCCCACTTAGATACTCAGATTGGGTTTCAAATCTAGTTCCTGTCAGGAAGAAGAATGGAGAGATAAGATTAGGTATTGATTTCAGGAATTTGAATAGAGCTTCCCTGGAGGATAATTATCCTTTGCTAAAAATGGATTATGTTCTACAAAAAGTGACTCGAGCTCATAGGTTATCCATGGTTGATGGTTTCTTTGGGTACAACCAAGTAGCTGTTGAAAAGGAAGATCAAAAGAAAACAGCTTTTACCACACCTTGGGGAAAATTCATGTATGCCAGAATGCCATTCGGTCTCATGAATGCAAGAGCTACTTTCCAAAGGGAAATGGATATAGAATTTGTGGGTGACAAATTTGTAGTCATATATTTGGATGATGTGACTATTTTTTCAGTTTCTGATGATGAGCACTTGGAGCATTTGCAAAAGGAGAAGGCTTTCCTAAAATGCAGGAAGTTTGGGTTATCATTGAATCCTAAGAAATATTTGTTTGCTTTGGAGGAAGGTAAGTTGCTAGGACATATAGTTTCAAATATGGGGGTAAAAATTGATCTAGCAAGAGTTCAGGCTATACAAACAATCCCATTGCATAGAAGTAAGAAAGATATTCAAAGATTTCTAGGGAAGATTAATTTTCTAAGAATATTTGTCCCAAATTATGCTGATATTTCTAGGAACATAACAGATATGTTGAAGAAAAATGCTAAAGTGAAATTGGATAAATATGCAAGAGAATCATTTTCCAAAATTAAAGAGGCTCTTCAAGAAGCTCCAGTACTGATCAGCCCAGATTATCAAAAGCATTTCCAAATCTTTTCATTTGCATCACCTTCTACCATTGCTGTTGTGTTGTTGAAAAAGAATGAAGAGGGAAACGAGCAACCTATATAATTTTTCAGTAAATTCCTTAGAGATGCACAATTCAAATACAATATCCTGGAGAAGCAGGTATATGCTTTAGTTAAATCATTAAAATCTTTCAGGACTTATGTACTTCACTCTCAAATAGTAGCATATGTACCTAATTCAGTTGTAAAAGATGTGCTAGTTCAAAGTGATGTGGAGGGAAAAAGAGGAAAATGGATTGCCAAAATCCAAGAATATGATTTAGATATTAAGCCTACTAAGTTGGTCAAAGGACAAGGATTGACAAAATTGCTGACAAAATCTAATTTCCAAGCTCTGGGATTTAATCTGCTAGCACCTTTGGATGAATTAGTTGATGAACAAGTCAAATTAGCACAAAGTCAGCAATCAAGGACAAATTTCTCTGCTTGGACTAGTATAAGGATATTATTCACTATTTGTGCTTTTTCTCTTGTCCTCCCTCAATTAATAGAAGAAAGTATAGATCTCTTAAACTCAAATATTAGACTTATGTTATAATTGATGCTAAATTATATTGGAAAGATCATGTTGGTGTTTTGTTGCTATGTTTGACAGAAGGAGAGTCAATGGAAGTTATCAAAGAGAACCATGAATGTTTGTCTAGGGGTCATTATAGCTGGAAATTTACTGCTCATAAAATCCTCAAATCAATTTTTTACTGGCCTTCCTTATTTGCTAATGTATACATAGTGGTTAAAAGTTGCCATAAATGCCAATTGTTTGCAGAGAAGAAAAGGTTAGCTCCTCTACCTCTTCTCCCTGTTTTTGTTGAAGAACCCTTTAGACAATGGGGATTGGATTCATTGGAGAAATCAATCCACCATCAAGTGGGCAGTTCAAGTGGATTATAACTGCCACTAATTATTTTACAAAGTGGGTGGAGGCAATATCTACCAAAAAAGCAAATGATCTGGTAGTAATGAAGTTTCTGGAAGAGAACATCTTCAACAAATTTAGATTTCCAGTAAATATTGTAACAGAAAATGCTCAGGTATTCAACTCAGTTAAATTCATTCATTTTTTTCAAACATATAATGTGATCTTGTCTCATTCTACATCATATCATCCTCAAGGGAATGGGCTAGCTGAATCCTCCAACAAGACATTGGTGAATATTTTGAAGAAAACAATCAATGAGAATCAAAAGAATTGGGATTCAAAGTTGATTTTTTCTCTCTGGGAAATGAGAATGACTACTAGAAGATCTACTCATAAGTCTCCTTATGAGCTAGTATATGGTACTCAATATTTGTTTTCCACTCAGCTAGCTATACCAGTAATCTCATTTCTTCAAGAAGCACAAGAAGAACCCAATGCATTGATAAGAAGACTAAATAAGGTGATAGAATTGAGTGAGAGAAGAAATAAAGTCAGGGAAAACTAGGTCACATATGAGGAGAAAATGAAGTCCATTTTTGATAGGAAGGCAAAGGACATTATGTTCCAAACTGGAGATTTCGTATTAATATTGGATACCAAAAGAGAAGAAAAAGGAAAGCATGGTAAATTTTGTCCTCTCTGGTATGGCCCATACAAGATTATTGAAGTCAGATCAAATAACACTTTTATGTTGGAGAACCTTGATGGAGAAATGGTAGAATTTTCTGTGAATGGGCAGTATCTAAAACATTATTTCCAGCACTGAAGATTGATGGTTCACCATTGTACATATTTAGTTTTCTTCATTGTACATTTTTCATCAAATAGTATTTGACTCCATGCCCGAGGTGAAGGCACTAATCTGCAGGTTCTTAGTGTTTCATGGCAAAAAACACTATCCCCAGGTGGAGCCAGATGTTGTGGATCATTTGCAATATCCCTTTATTTTAATTTTCAAAAATACAAAAAAATAGAAAACTACTAAAAAGATATGTTAGAGTATTACAGTTCATATATTTTAGCATAAAAATATATCTGCTCGTCAAAAGATATTAAAGTCAAAAGTGTAAATACTTTTAGGCTTTATGAAAGTGGGTCCCAGTTCGAAGTTTAAATATCAATCACTTTATTTAGCGAGATTCGATGATTGATCAAGTAATAAGCAAAGGGCTCAACCCGCGGGCACTGTTAGCGTGTGGGTTAACACAGAGGGTGCCTCTAGAGTTGACCGTGTTGATTGTGGGAGTAACCTAGATGAACGGTCGAGATTGACTGCGAGGGCATGAGAGCACCAAGGAACAAGTGCCTCTAATTAAACAAATGTTTGCCCAGATTGCAGAGAGAAATCAGAATATGAAGGCAAGCATGGAGGCTCAATCTGAGTACCAGATAGCTCCAAACCAAACAATACTTCTAACTGCAATGGATCTTGAAAAAGATCAATTCAAAATTTCCCTTTCACATCCTTCTGATATGTCAATTGGTTCTTCTAACAATTTTAATACTGTGAATTTGACTGTATATTTGAAGAAAATCCCATTGTTGGACAAAGTGAATCTACATATGCAAACAATTCAGTTGATTGTGAATGAACTAACAAAAACTAATGCAATGGAAATGAAGGTAGAGAATATGCTTGGAAAAGTGATAAAATAGTTGAAGTTAGAGAAATCCAATTCCAGGGCTTTGACAATCCAAAACGAATAGCTTAAAAATATCATAGTGATGATTGGAGTAGATCCCACTGACCGGTCTATTGTGCAGAAGCTTCTACAAAGTGCTGAATCAGAAATATCTACACTGAAGAAAAAAATGAAATTGCCTACAGGAGAACATTCCATGGAAACAGATGTTGCAGAGGTGGAAAATGAGCAAGAAAAACTTCTTCAACAGCTCATGCAAAAGGAATAAGTCACTAAATTAAAGCAAACTGCACTGTCATTAAAAAACCATATCGAATCTCATACTTATGTTTGGTCTCAATCTAGTCTCCTAAATTGAGCTCATTTAATTGTCAACCAGGGTTGGTAAACTGCTGAAGTGAAGTGCACCGTATGTGCCTAGGTGTCTGTCTCTTAATGCGTTGTATTTTAGTGTTTTTATGATGTTTTGGTCTTTTTTGATGGTTTATGATGTTTTTGGTCTTTTTGGTAGTTTTATGTTCACAAGGAAAATGACTAGAAAGCTAGTGGAAGGAAGCTAATGATTAAAAACAGAGTGAAGCCTAGTTGGTTGATGACAAATGACAAATGCAATTGCAGATATTGAAACAGAATCACATCCAAACTATGACTAAGAAAAAACAAAGCTTGATAATGAATTTTAAGTAAATGATTCAAAACATAAACTCAATTTGTCAAATTCTTTCATCAAAGGTGTTTTGAGAGAGAGCTTGAGACATGGTCAACTAAGCATGCAAATTCTCCTAACTAAATAGTTAAACAACTAACTTATAATGATGTAATATGTTATCCATGATTAGAGATTTATTGAAGCATATTTGGAGTGAAAAATTGATACCATCATAAGATCTCTAATTTAAGACTAGTTCCTATCTCTATTCTGCAACTTAGTTTGGATAACACTACACTTCACTCAAAGGTTATAGATTTTTAAAATAGTCTTTTGAGGAAATGTTTGTTTGTGAGTTGATAAGGAAGTTGCAGAAGTACTTCAAGCCTTAAAATGATATTGTCTTCTGTTCATATGGTTATGAATCAATTAGAGATTTTGGAACAAGAAGAGGTTTGTAAATAATGAAGGTTGTTTTGTTAAGTTTAACAACTGAAGTAATCTAATATGCAGTGAATGACAACTGAATGTGGAGTACAAATGCAATGAGTTAAGCTAAAACTGAACTTAAGATGTCACTAATCTAAAACAGTGCTGAACTAACAAGTCATTATCAAACTTAAAACAAAATAACTGAGCATGAGTTAAGTGCAATTAAACTCCAGAATATCCTAACTAAGCTATCATGCATTATTCTATGGAATTATACAGTCTGTTTGTCCATCATGATTGGTATTTTGGAAGAGTTTCTTAGAACAATCCTAACTGTACAATTCAGTGCAAATGCAAACATAAAGACTGAAAGAAATGAAAAACTAAGATATCATAGCTATCTCCTACCCATCATTATGATATTTTGGAAAAGCATTTTAAGAGCAAGAACAGCTATGGTACTTAGTGAAAACACACAACTGAAACGTTCAAGATCACAATCATGCTTAAGACATTATAAGGATTTTTTGGAAGAGTTTCTTCTTTTGGAAGAGTACTTAGCATAAGTATAACTGTGATGGTGAACAAAAGAGATTGCAATTAAATCCTACAACACTATAGCCATTTCCCATTCATTATCATAATCTTTTGGAAGAGCTTCTTCTTTTGGAAGAGTTTTTAGAACGAGTATAACTATAGTGGCTAATGAAAACAACTACGAATTCAAACTTCAAAAACGTAAAGGCAGCTAAGATACTTATCTAAATTACGCAAATAAAACCGTGTAGGAGGCAGGGGCCCTCTACCACCAGACAGAATCTAACACCAAATCAACTCAACGCTTTCAAAACAATAATGTCTGCTTCATTAAAGGTGAAATAAACTTGAACAGAGCAATCTGTGTCTTCAGAAATGTAGCACAGAATCTAAGAAAAATCTAGAACAAAATCCAGCCTAGCTCTCGGTTTCCCAAGTGTTTATATAACAAATGTACATAACAAGACTTGCAACAATTCCAAGATCGTTGTCTTTCCTTATCGAAATCACATTAGAACTCTTGAAGTGGCAACGTAAAAAGAAAAAGGACATCTGGACTAAGACAGTCCTATTAGAAGTCTGCCTTCTTAAATGTGTTCCCACGTACCAAAACCATATCCAGAATTCGTTTCTTCCTTCATGGTGAGCAACGAACAATGTAGACATGACGTGGAATATGCCCATATGCGGTTTTTCTTGAGAAGCCACCTGGAACATACCCAAACGTGAAGACAGCTGCAGAATTGCCGGTTAGCTACGGAATGTCTACATTCTGCAGCTAGTTCCAGTCAAAATGCATTACAATGGAAAAAATCACAAAACTTAGCAAGTCAGTCATGTTAATCATTCTAAAAGTAATTTTAACTAAATTCATTGATCAATTGGGTCTAGGATAACAATGGACAAAGGAAAATGAGGTAAAGTAAGATGAAAGAAAGCACAATCTTGAGGCTCAACATACCCCCACTGCTGACTTCTTGCATGTCCTCATGCAATTTATTCCATAAACTCAGAGGCTTCTGTAAGAACATCTAATCCTCTCCTTCTTCTTTGCCTGGAAGCTAAAGATCTTTTGGGTTTTCTGATGACAAGTTTGAACCTTAAGTTGATAAGTGCCCTGATTAGCTTCTTGTTCCTCTTTTTCAACTTTTCATTAGCCTTTTCCACTTTGTCCATATGTAGAGATAAGGTTGAGTTCATATCGGTTTTGAGTTTGACTTGTTCCTTCAGAATGTCATTCTCATTTTTGATGTGTCTATTAAGTATTTCCAGCTCATACCTATCCCTTCTTAACACATCTATTTCGGACAGTGGAGGACTAGGGGTTATCTCTCTACTCTCTGAAGCTTTCCTTTCCAAAGTTTCAACATAGTCATAGACTTCTTGCTGAGCAGGGTCAATTTCAGGGGTTCCTTCATTAAAATCCTTTTCAACATCTTCTTCAATAGATGTTTCCTCATCTTCTATATTTATCACCCCTGTTTGTTTGATTTGAGTTTTCCTTAGTTTCCCCTTTAGTCTATGGCTTCTTCTTGGCTGGGAAGATTCCTCTCCTTTCTCTGTGGCAGATTTCCTGATTACCTTCTCTTTCTTAAGTTGTCTCTTGATTTGAGTCAACTTCTCTAAGATGATTTCCTCACTACTTTCTTGGACTGTTATGTCAATTTCAATTTTTGAAGCTCTCCATTTTCTGCTTCTCCTTGTAGGTTGTTGTTCAGGTGAGGGCTCTTTTGGCTCTTCAAAATGATTTCTTATCAAGAAATTGTCCCAAGTATCATTTGTTTTGGCTAAATGGTGTTCAATCAAAATTTTAACCAAACCATGATGATATAGAGTTGTCTCTAAAAATTGAACCCTTCTTTGAACACAAGAAGCCATCTTTTTCAAACTTTGAAGTAAGAAATAGGGTAGGTTTAAGTCTTCCCCCAGAAAATGCATTATCAGTCTAATGTGGTAAACATAAAATGTGCCATATCTACCCTCACATGTAATAATTTTTTGCAGAATAAGCAGTATGTTTCTCCATTTATTTTTCAAGGCAGAACTTGGAATTCCTTTCTTAAACACAGTGATATCCATACCTGGTGATTTTAGAATTTTCTTCCAGGATTCATTATGGAATTCTCTGTTTTTGAACCATCTCTCTCCATTTCTAAGCAATCCCATAGCTTCTGCAATGAAAACTTCAGTGACAGTGAATTTAACATCCCCCACTTCAACCTCAGCTCCTTGAAATGACTTTGCAAATGTTTTAGTGACTTCTTTGTGGAAGCCATTAAACTTCTCAAGAAATTGTAGCCATCCTATCTGTTGCAACATTTCTTTACATTGAGGGTAGCCTTCTAGGTATTTTGTACCCACTGGTTCAGTTCTTACAATGAAGCCCATAATTGCTTCTTCAATGTTTAGATTAATACTCTTTCTACCCACGGAAACAATAACTTTCACCTTCGAATTGATATGCCTCAGGTTATTAATGACAGTGGCTTCAAACTTCGGAATGATATACCTCTGCGTTATAGTGACAATGGCTTCAAACTTCGGACTGATATGCCTCTGGTTGACAGTGACAAAATGGCTTCAAGCTTTGAGCTGATATGCCTCTGGTTGACAATGAAATTTCGGACTGATATGCCTCTGGTTGACAGTGACAAATGGCTTCAAATTCCTCACTGCTATACCTATGTCTCCCGGTAACAAATGGCTTCAAATTCTTCACTGCTATACCTCTGTCTTCTGGTGACAAATGACTTCAAATTCCACACTGCTATACCTCTGCGTTTACAGTGATAATGCTCAATCTCTACCCATGGTGATAGTGTTTTGATATTCAAACTGATATACCCTTTTTCTCTGCTCACGGTGATAAGGATATCTTTGTTTGCGGAATGAAGTGCTGGCTACAGAATGGAGTGATGGAAGTAGTTACGGAATGAGTAAATGGAGTGAGGTGGAGGAAATGAATTAATGATTGAAAAGACATCGGAGATTTTTACAACGGAAAAGAGAATCATCATTGAATGATTTGGTTGGGTGACGTGAATAATTCAAACACTTCAGCCATTTTAACCGCTTAAATGATGTCGGGTATAGAATTTGAATGAGAGATTTTAATCCAAAGTTTGTGGAGGGTATTTTAGTCATGATCAATAAAAATAATTAAAACAACTTTTTCGAACAATTCATAACTAAAACTATGCTAAAATTTATGAAATGCCATTATAATCTAAACTTGTTACCTCTGCTTTTCATTTGATTTTTGTAGTCTTTGTCTTCTTTGTTCTCCTTTGGAAGAGTCTTCATAATCCTTCTTGATTCTTCTTATTCATGGATACACTGTATCATTTTGTTGCAATTCTAATGTCTTCTGACTAATGCCTTCAGGATTTGTAGCTGCGGAATGACTGTCTGGCTGCGGAAAGGCTGATCAGCTGCAGAATGTCTGTTAAGCTACAGAATGTACCTGTAGAGTATTTTAATCATGGAATGGAATGGTTTGGGATATAAGTGAGATGTTATATGGCATGAATGAAGATGGATGATGAGACATGATGTGTATGAAGTGGATGATGAAATGGAATGGATTCAGTTTATGAAATGGAGTGGAAGAACATAAGAACTGCCCTGCAATCCATGACATGTTTTATTCATTTACAGCAAGATATCAAACTTTAAATTTTGACATGAAAATGAGATGGATGGAGTATGGAATGAGATGAATGAAATATGGAATGAAGTAGAATATGAATGAATGAATGAAATGGAGTATGGATGGATAAATGAATGGAATGAAATGAAATGAGATGGATCATAAGCACTATGGATCTGAACTTATGATTTTGTAATAGTTGCTTGTAAAAACAAAATGGAAAAGTTAGAGTGTCAGAGAGACTCTGATTTTCACCCTATCTTTTCTGTATAAACATGCCAATCAATGATTGGTTTTCATGTTTATACCTTTATTTTTATTTTATTTTCAAAAGAAATGCTTCAGAAAATTCAATCAAGTTGATGAAGAAGAAAGATTCTTCTTCATTAACTTCACATCACTGCTTTCTTGGAACTTCTGGACAAATTCTTCTCTTGAGAGTGGTTTGTGATACAACTTCAATCTATGACCATTCACAAGAAAAGTGACCTCTTCTTTATCTATAGTTCTGATTTTTACTGCCCCATTATCAAAAATTTCAACAATTTCATATGGCCCAAGCCAATGTGTCTGAAATTTACCTTGAAAATCCTTGAATTTTGAATCAAACAAGAGAGCCCAGTCACCTTCTTTGAATTTCTTCTCTTTGATGTACTTGTCATGCCATCTAGCCCTTTGTTGTTGGACTAGACTTGTTTTCTGAACTGCATTTTGTCTGATCTCATCCAATTCATTAATTTGCTCCAATCTATGCTTCTGTGCCTCCGTCAAATCAAGTCCTAACTGAACTGCCATTTTGAAGGTTTGAATTTGGAACTCTATGGGAAACAAAACTTGCTTTCCATAAACAAGCTCATAAGGAGTATGGCTTGTTGTGTTTCTCCATGTAGTTCTATAGGCCCACAACGCTTCAGGAAGCCTATCCACCCAATCTTTTCTATGTAAATGGACAGTCTTTGTTAGGATTCCTTCAATAACTTTATTGGTAGACTCCACTTGACCATTTGCTTGTGGATGATAGGGAGTAGATTTTCTATGCCTGATTTTGTACCTCTCCATCATTTGCTCCACTAGCCTTGATATAAATTGAGCTCCTTGATCTGTAACAATTTCCCTTGGGACACCAAAACGAGTAAAAATATCCTCAAAAAGAAAAGTAACTACAGATGATTCATTAGCAACAAGTAATGGCTTGGCTTCTACCCATTTAGTAATATAATCAGTGCAAACTAATATATACCTTTTCTGTCTTGATGGAGGACTAATAGGTCCTACAAAATCCAAAGCCCATTTTTCAAAAGGTTCAATATGTACCTGAGGTTGTAATGGCATTTCACCTGAAGGAGAAGGTTTCCCTACCCTTTGACAACTGTCACACCTTTTGACATACTCTTTAGCATCTTTGAACAAGGATGACCAATAATATCCTAAATTAAGGATCTTATAGGCTGTCCTCTTATCAGCAAAGTGTCTGCCACAAGGTTCATCATGACATGCTTTGAGAATCTCAGGCATCTCATCTTCACGAACACACCTTCTAATGATCAAATCTGGACATGTCTTGTACAACTCATTAACAACCCATGAATATTTTGCACTATCATTAATGATTTTTCTTTTATCCCTTGCATTCATTATTGAAGGAAATTTTCCTGAAACTAAATAATTAGCAATATCAGCAAACCATGGAGTTTGAGTAGAAATTGCAAAAAGATATTCATCAGGAAATTGATCTTCAACAAGAGTGTCATCTTTGATATTTTCGAGTCTAGATAGGAAATCAGCTACTGTGTTTTGTTTTCCAGGCCTATCTAGAATGGTAATGTTAAATTCTTGTAAGAGCAATAACCATCTTATAACTCTGCCATTAGTGATTGATTTGTTCATTAAGTATCTAATTGCAGAATGATCAGTGTGAACAAAAGTTTCATAGCCTATTATATAGTGTCTAAATTTTTTTATGGCATGAACAACAGCTAAAAACTCTTTTTCAGTTACAGTATAGTTTAACTCTGCAGGAGTCAAATTTTTACTGGTATAATAGATGGCATAGGGAATTAAATATTTTTGTCCCAATACTGCTCCTAGAGCTGTATCGGAGGCATCTGTGGAGATATGAAAAGGTAACTTCCAGTTAGGTCCCCTTAATATAGGTGCTTCAGAAATTTTGGTTTTCAGGGTTTCAAAAGCTAACTGGCAATCAGAAGTCCATTTGAATTCACATTCTTTGGTGAGTAATTTGAAGAGTGGAGATGCTATTTTGGTGAAGTTTTCTATAAATCTCCGATAATATCCTGTAAATCCTAGAAAACTTCTAACATCTCTTTGACAACTTGGAATGGATAAGTTAGATATGACTTCAACTTTAGCCTCATCAACTCTAATCCCATCCCCTAAAATGTGATGCCCTAAAACAATACCTTCAGTAAACATCATAAAACATTTTTCATGACTAAGCGAAAGGTTTGCTTCCTGACATCTCTTTAAAATTTTTTTCAAGTTTTCTAAAGCCTCTTCAAATGAGTTTCCATAAACTGTGAAATCATCCATGTACACCTCTACACAATCATGTATTAGATCTGAAAAAATTCCTAATACTGCCCTTTGGAATGTTGCAAGTGCATTGCATAATCCAAATGGAAATACTCGGTAAGCATAGGTACCCCAAGGACAGGTAAATGTGGTTTTGTCTTGATCTTCAAGTGCTACTTGAATTTGATTGTAACCACTAAACCCATCTAGGAATGAAAAGTACTTTTTGCCAGCTAATGTATCTAATACTTGATCTATGAAAGGTAAGGAAAAATGGTCTTTAAGAGTAGCTTTATTCAGTTCTCGGTAGTCAACACACACCCTCCATTTTCCATTTTTCTTAGGTACAATTACTAAAGGGGAAACCCACTGACTATCTGAAATAGGATAGATGAAGTTAACATTTAACAATTTTTGTAATTCTTCCTTGACAATTTCCCTAAGATTTGGATTCATCCGTCTTTGAGACTGTCTGATTGGTTTGCAATTTGCCTCTATATAGATGTGATGAGTACAAGTCTTGGGACTTATCCCTTTCATGTCAGTGTATTCCCATGCATATGCAAAAGAATGTCTCTGTAATACTTTGACTAACTCTTCTTGTTGAGATTTTTCTAGGTTCTTGTTTATGTTCAAAGTTTTGCCTGGGAAAATCTCACTTGTAGAGCTGCCAAATTTGTCCATAGAATGAAGAGACATCTGCCTTGATGACAAAAACTCAATATTGGATCCCTCTTGAAATGATTCATGTTTGTGTTATGGAGAGGATTCAAAGTTTTCTAGAGTATTCAGAATTTGATTATCTTCACTAATTTCTGAAATTGTGAAGAGAGGTTGTAAATCTTCTTCATCCTCTATCCATTGAGTGTCATCTAAATTTGTAATTGTCCTAGCTGGAGGATATAAAGTGAACTTCTTAGTTGAACTACCATCAGAGATGTACATATCACCGGATCTACAACTAATAAAAGCATCAGCTGTAGCCAACCAAGGTCTTCCTAATATAACAGGATGTCCTCCTAGATTATTCTTAGGAGTTAGGATCATGAAATCCACAGGGTACTCCCAAGAATCTAGGGACACTGGAATGTCTTCTATTACCCCATCGGGTTTGATCACAGATCTATCTGCTAATTGTAATAGTGTGGGTGTAAAGAGAAGATTAGGAAGTTTCAGTTTATCCATGATTTGTCTACTCATGATATTGATTGCTACTCCTAAATCAATGAGTGTGTTCTGGATTTCAATTCCATTGATGTGAATTTTGACAACTATATTTCCTGGGTCAAGATACTTTGGAATAGAAATCTTGCCCATCATAATTTCTGCTATTTGTCCTACCAGTTGAATTTTCTTTGTTTCTCTTATTCTTTTTCTTGTTGTCTTCATACTCAACTCCTTTATTGTTTTGGCTAAAATTGAAATTTCCTTGATGGCTTGTAATAATGGAATTTTAATGCAAACATTTCTTAGCTCATCCAGGAAATCATAATTAGGCACCATGATTTGTTTTTCTACACCTCTATCAATTTGTAGTCTTTCCGAAAAGGGAGGTATAGAAGTAGATGTAGATGGTTGCTCTAATACAGGAGTTGAATTTATTGGATCTTTTTGTTTTAATTTTTCAGTGTTTGGGTCTTGAAAGGATGTGTCTTCCTCAAGACTTTTATTCACCCGTAGAGAGTCTTCCTCAGAGTTATCTTGTTATTTTATGATCACAGAAGGTTTCCTCTTTTCAAGTATTCTTCCAGACCTAAGTTCAACATCACTAAGGTCTAGAGGAGTAATTAAATAAGTTGGAAACTGTTGGCCTTCTATCATGTATGTATTCTGAGGATTTTTATTATTGGGGTTTGGTATAAGTTGAGCAGGAAATTGATTTGATTTTTGAGGAAATGGTAATGGGAGTGGTTGATTTTGATGTGGTTGGTTTTGATGATGTTGTTGAGGACTTTGTTGAAAATTTTGTTGAAGATTTTGAGGAAAATTTTGTTGAGGATTTTGAGGATAAAAATGTGGGTATGGTGGATAGGATGGTGGATACTGATAATATGGGGAGTATCTTCCATAGGGACTTTGTGTTCCTTGTGCCCAAGATTGAGATTGATTTTGAAATTGGGGCCAAGGTTGCTGCCAAGAATTCCAAGGTGGAGGTTGATTATACGTTTGATCATGGAATCCTTGTGTCTGAGGTCCCTGCCAAGGTCTTCTAGATACAAAATTGAGAGACTCTGTGGAATCTGTAGGAGTTTCCTCCTGAAAGACAGCCTTGAGACCAGGAAGAGAAGGACAATTCTTGGTTTCATGTTTTTCAGAACAAATGACACAGGTTTCTACAACTTTTACATCCAAAGGACACTCTCTCAAGGCATGTTTCTTTCTACATTTGGGACAAAAGATTGCCAAGGCATCAGATTCAACCTTTTGCTTGTTTTGTATCTTAAGGGTGTCTATTTGTTCACTAAGACTCCCTAAGATGTAAGATTTAAAATCATCAAGCATATGTCCTATTTCTGATCTACTTACTGTCCCAGAAGCAGACTTACTTGCCCTTGCAAGAGCAGGATCTCTTGGACCTTTGACAGTTTTAGATTTCCCTCTTGAAAGGTTGATACATAACTCAGATATTTCAGGTAATGTGAGTTGTGATATATCCCTTTTTCCCATCATGTTAAGGATATCCAACCATTCATCCCTAATTGTTTTCAACAAAAGAGCTTTTAAGGTGTCTTGATCTAGGTTTTCCATTTTTTCTCTTTTGATGTTGTAATTAAATCTCTCCAACAAATCTTCCAAATTTTCATCTTCTTTTTGTAACATCTTGAACACTTCTTCCTTATGATTAACCGGCATACAATAATCCAAATACATCTCTAGAAATGCTTGTTTCATGTCTTCCCATGTTCTAATAGAACTGCTGATTAGACTCATAAACCACTTCAATGCTGCTCCTTTCAAGGTTGAAGGGAATAATTTCAGTTTTTGAGCATCTTGTAAGTAGTCATAAGTTCTACACAGCACTTCAAATTCGAATAAGAAAGTTTCAGGATCTTCAGTTTTAAGTCCATAGAAGTTTGGAAGGACAGAGGGTGAAATGTTTTTCATGGTTGTGTTGGTTTCTTCATCAATTATAGGGAACCCAAAAGAGCTTCCTATTCTACCTCTTCCTCCATTTTCACCTCTACCTCCTTCTCCTCTACCTCTACCCCTTCCTCCAAATAGTGTGTTTTCTCCATTAAAAACTCCTCCTCCTCCTTCCTCTGCCATGGTTGACTCTCCTGTGGAAGTGGAAAGGTTTGTGTCCCCAACAGGAGTTTTTAGATCTTCTTCTATGGCAGGTTCAGTGGATGAAGTGGAAGGTTTCTCTAATGGAATAGTTGACCTTAGATCTTCTAGAAGTCCAGGATCAGGAGAGGATGGAATATGGGTATGAGTTGAAGGTGTACTAGCTCTGGATCTAGATGAAACAAGTGGTGTTCTAGAAATCAAACTTCTGCCTCTACTGCTTATAAATCTTCCCCTTGAATCTCTCTCCCTACGCATATAATTGTTTTTGGATGCTAAGAAACAAAGGTTACCTAGTTTTCACTTCCCCGGCAACGGCACCAAAATGTTTGGTCTCAATCTAGTCTCCTAAATTGGGCTCATTTAATTGTCAACCAGGGTTGGTAAACTGCTGAAGTGAAGTGCACCATATGTGCCTAGGTGTTTGTCTCTTAATGCGTTGTGTTTTAGTGTTTTTATGATGTTTTTGTCTTTTGTGATGGTTTATGATGTTTTTGGTCTTTTTGGTAGTTTTATGTTCACAAGGAAAATGACTAGAAAGCTAGTGGAAGGAAGCTAATGATTAAAAATAGAGTGAAGCCTAGTTGGTTGATGACAAATGACAAATGAAATTGCAGATATTGAAACAGAATCAAATCCAAACTATGACTAAGCAAAAATAAAGCTTGATAATAACTTTTAAACAAATGATTCAAAGCATAAACTCAAATTGTCAAATTCTTTCATCAAAGGTGTTTGAGAGAGAGCTTGAGGCATGGTCAACTAAGTATGCAAATCCTCCTAACTAAACAGTTAAACAACTAACTTATAATGATGCAACATTTTATCCTTGATTAGAGATTTGTTGAAGCATATTTGGAGTAAAACATTGATATCATCATAAGATCTTCTACTCTAAGTCTAGTTCCTAACTCTATTCTGCAACTTAGTTTGATAACACTACACTTCACTCAAAGGTTATAGATTTTTAAAATAGTCTTTTGAGGAAATGTTTGTTTGTGAGTTGATAAGGAAGTTGCAGAAGTACTTCAGGCCTTAAAATGATATTGTCTTCTGTTCATATGGTTATGAATCAATGATAGATTTTAGAACAAGAAGAGGTTTGTAAATAATGAAGGCTGTTTTGTTAAGTTTAACAACTGAAGTAATCTAATATGCAGTGAATGACAACTGAATGTGGAGTGCAAATGCAATGAGTTAAGCTAAAACTGAACTTAAGATGTCACTAGTCTAAAACAGTGCTGAACTAACAAGTCATTATCAAACTTAAAACGAAATAACTGAGCATGAGTTAAGTGCAATTAAACTCCGGAGTATCCTAACTAAGCTATCATGCATTATTCTATGGAATTATACAGTCTGTTTGTCCATCATGATTGGATTTTGGAAGAGTTTCTTAGAACAATCCTAACTGTACAATTCAGTGCAAATGCAAACATAAAGACTGAAAGCAATTAAAAACTAAGATATCATAGCTATCTCCTACCCATCATTATGATTTTTTGGAAGAGCGTTTTAAGAGCAAGAACAGCTATGGTACTTAGTGCAAACACACAACTGAAGCATTCATTATCACAGACATGTTTTAGACATCATAAGGATTTTTTGGAAGAGTTTCTTCTTTTGGAAGAGTGTTTAGAACAAGTATAACTCTGATAGTGAACAAAAGAAATTACAATTAAATCCTACAACACTATAGCCATTTCCCATTCATTATCATGATCTTTTGGAAGAGCTTCTTCTTTTGGAAGAGTTTTTAGAACGAGTATAACTATAGTGGCTAATGAAAACAACTACGAATTCAAACTTCAAAAATGTAAAGGAAACTAAGATACTTATCTAAATTACGCAAGTAAAATCGTGCAGGAGGCAGGGGCCCTCTACCACCAGATAGAATCTAACTCAAAATCAAATCAACGCTTTCAAAACAATACTGTCTTCTTCATTAAAGGAGAAATAACTTGAACAGAGCAATCTGCGTCTTCAGAAATGTAGCACAGAATCTAAGCAAAATCTAGAACAAAATCTAGCCTAGCTCTCGGTTTCCCAAGTGTTTATATAACAAATGTACATAACAAGACTTGCAACAATTACAGGATCGTTGTCTTTCCTTATCGAAATCACATTAGAACTCTTGAAGTGGCAACGTAAAAAGGAAAAGGACATCTGGACTAAGACAGTCCTATTAGAAGTCTGCCTTCTTAAATGTGTTCCCACGTACCAAAACCATATCCAGAATTCGGTTTTTCCTTCATGGTGAGCAACGAACAATGTAGACATGACGTGGAATATACCCATATGTGGTTTTTCTTGAGAGGCCACCAGGAACATACCCAAACGTGAAGACAACTGCAGAATTGCCGGTTAGCTATGGAATGTCTGCATTCTGTAGCTAGTTCCAGTCAAAATGCATTACAATGACAAAAATCACAAAACTTAGCAAGTCAGTCATGTTAATCATTCTAAAAGTAATTTTAACTAAATTCATTGATCAATTGGGTCTAGGATAACAATGGACAAAGGAAAATGAGGTAAAGTAAGATGAAAGAAAGCACAATCTTGAGGCTCAACAACTTACACTTTTGTTTTTCCATCAGGTAGTGAAGATCCATCAGCACAAATTTCTCAATTAACCACTCAATTGAAAATCGCAGAGAGATATTGAAAAAGGGCACAAGATGATTTAGAAACAACAACAAAGATTATAAAGGCCACTGAAGGAGAAGTCAATAAATATAAAATGGACTACCAAACTGTTGAGGCTGAGATTTAAAATCTCAAAGAAAAATTGAAGGGAAATATATCCTTAATACAAGCTAAGGATATCATCTGGAATGATATTATTGAAGAAGTGAAAACAATCTGGGATTTTCTGACTCTTATTGCAGATTAAAAAAGCATTATCATGGAATTTGAAGAGCAAGTCATGACAGAAAAACAAAAAACAATCAATAGGGCTATTTGGGCAAGAAAGTTCATTAATTTCATTTATTCTAAAACAGATCAGGAGTGGGAAGAAAATGAAATTAAAGATAGAATTTTATATGCTGTGGAAATTAACAAAATGATTGTCAAAAATAATTACAGGAAGTCTACAGAAAAGAAGTTGATTGAGCTAAAGGAAGCAATGAGTCAGTTTGATAAATAATTTGATAAAATAGCAAGAGCAGGTTTTCCATCATGTTGGGGTCTTGGAGGTGATCTTATGTCATGGAATTCTTATGATCCCTTGCTAGTATTGGAAAAAAGTAAGGTAGACAGCACTCATGAGAAGACTCAGGCTCTCAAAGGAGCAACAATGATCAATTTCCTTTAGAGACACTTTCAACTATTGTGGTTAGTGAAGACTTTGTTTGTGGAAAGGCCATCTTTCAACAAAATCACTTCTTTCAGATTGGAATATCATAAGTTGGTTCATTTACCGAAAACAAACATTGAAATATGGAAGAAGTGCAGAGCCTAGATGACACATTTACCAAAGGATCCCTTGACTTCGAAGAAGGATAAATCAACCAATCAAGGAACTGTAGCAGCATCATAATCAATTCATATTCAGCATATAGATTAGGATTTTAATTTCATGTTATTTCCTCTTTTAAAAGAGAGAATGTAATTGTAATAAGACATTTTAGGACATGTAATAGATAGTGTACGAAGTCCTAAGTAGTTGAAGTAGTTAAGATCAGTTACAGCAGTTATAAACTTCTTTCTATTGTATTTAATGATATAGAGAAGAAAGAGAAAGGTTTTGAGTTTTGGACCTCAGACTACAATTTTTGTACTCATATTTCAAAATATTAATGAATGAAAAGCAAGTTTCTGGCACTTTTTGATGTTGATGTGTCTTCTAGTTTACATTGTGTACTTTTCATCTTTGAATAAAATAAATTAATGAAGCTACAGGTCTCTTTTTACTTGTGTAAATAAGAGTTAAAATCCTTAATAGGCGCTCCTTCATTTTAAGTGTTTCTTTCCTTATAATTCTTCTGGAGTTTGAGGTGATATATTTTGTACAGCAGCATATCAGTTTGGGCTTATTTCTTACATGTTATTCTAATCATTCCATTCGATATCAGCAGATAATAGCATTGTGGGACATTCATTATATTTGATCTTTGAGGGTTTAATGATTAATATTTGAAGGTGATTAAACAAAGATTAATATTTATGTGACATAAAAATATAAATGTCTTAAGCACTAATTCCTTATCACAACTAAGGGATTGTCTCTTAAGGTACAACAGGGGGGAAGAGATGGGGGGAGAGAGAGAGAGAGAGAGAGGTAGAAAGAGAGAGACGGGGAGATAGAGATTAAGAGAGATAGAAAAAGAGAGAGAGAGAAGGGGTGAGAGAGAGAGGGAGAGAGAGAGAGAGAGAGAGAGAGAGAGAGAGGAAGGTAGAGAGAGATAAAGAGAGGGTGTGTGTGAGAGAAAGAGAGAGAAAGGGAGGTATTGAGAGAGAGATGGAGTTAGCAAGAGAGAGAGAGAGAGAGTGTGAGAGAGGGAGTGAGTGTGCAAGGGAGGGAAAGAGAGAGAGGGAGAGTGAGCAATAGAGAGGGTGGGGGAGAGAGAGAGAGAGAGAGAGGGATAGAAATAGGGGGGTAGAGAGAGAGCGAGAGAGGGGGAGAGAGAGAGAGTGAGAGAGAAAGGGGAGAGAGAGGGAACGTGGGGGTGAGAGAGGGGGGGGAGAAGGAGGGAGAGAGAGGGGAGAGAGAGAGAGAGAGGGGGGGGGAGGAGGGGAGAGAGAGGGAGTGATACAGGGGGAGAGATAGAGGTAGAGAGTAGAGAGTAGCATTCTCAACCCTGGGTAACAGATAGGGAATACGCCCTATTGTCCAGAGTTCCCTCAACCCCAGGAACCCTCTATCTCAATTCTTCATTCTGGGAGCTTAAATAGAGAGGAAGGGTTGGTAGGGGACACGATTCTCAGAATCAACCCCCCTGGGTCAGGTCGTGCATTTGGGTGGTGTTGTACTATACAACAACCCTCCCTTTTTTTCTAAATTTTAGAAATAAAATTTAGAAATAGGGTCCCTTTCTTTTTAGAAATAAAACACTTAGAAATAAAATTCATTGTTTTGAAATTTCATATTCAAAAAAAACTTATAGTCCGATCTAATATAAAAGGCATTATCATAAAAACAAATCAAAGTTAAAAGCTCAATCGCAATCGGAGAATCGGAAAAAACACTCAAAAGAAATATCATATGCCCATTTCAAATCTTCCGATGCGATTAGTCCAATTGGAAGATTCTAAATCGCTAAGAGTTTAAAACAATTAAATAAAGCTTCCGATGCGATGCGGTCAATCGCAATCGATCAATCGGGACAATCTTTAAAAAACTCTTTACGCTTAGTTGAAATTCCCCGATCCGATGTGCATTTGATAATAAGCGCTTTTAAAAGAAAATCGAACATTTGTTTAAAAAATATGGTAGACCCCACCATCAGAGATCGGAAAGATCTGCAATCGCAATCGATCAATCGGGATAAACGTATTGTGATACTCATTTTCCATTCGAAAACTTCCGATGCGATTCATCTATTTTGCATACGAAGATTTTTGTTGAATATATTAATATATCACAAGCGCCAAATCTTTATTGGTACGAAAGGCATTCAATAACTAATCAAATGAATATGGTTTGTGATTTGGTTTTAAATACTTAAGTGTGACCCAAAAGGAGCATTTACGCAACAAATGAATGAAAACCATAAATTCATAAATCATTCCGTTTGAATGACTTGTTGAGCACGACTGAGAGTTTATTGTCTTGCAAAGCCAAAGAACACCAAGTTCTTTCATTCACAGACAAAGAGAAGCGGTAGCAGACGTAGAAATGTCAAAAAGAGGGAGAAGAAATAAGACTGTTCTACCAGTGAAGTTTGCCGAGACTCCTACAGTCTCAAAAGAAAAGCCCATAAAGCTAAGGCTAGTCACAGATACATCATGCCAAGGTCTTGAAAAAATGACATGGGACACAGTCTACAACCTGTTGGAAAAATTAGACCCCAAGGTTACAGTGGAGAAGGCATCAGTTCCAGACGAGGATAGCTCGGATTCCGACTCTGACATCAATGAAAGAACACTTGCAAATTCATTTCTGCATCGAATTGCAGCCAGAGCAAGCATCATGCCTTACTATGATGTAGTTCGATGGATTATTGACACTGTAAAGATAAAAGATAGAATGTTTATTTCAGCATCCGGAGTGCCTTTCGGCTCATTTAAAGCAGAAGACTTGAAAACAATGTACCATCTTCCAGACCCACAGAAGGTGTATAACAAGGAATTTATCAAAGAATTTGCTGATGATAACAAATTCCAATCCGACCCTATCAGAAATTGGAGGAAAAACCCAGAGAAGCACCGAAATGAAGCATCCGGTATGTATTCTGTAGATTCTCTTCTGCCTCCATATTCCTATGCAGCTGCCATGATGTGTAGGTTATTTGGCAACGATAATTCAGCTAGGTTTTCTATACAAATGGTCCCATTAATCCTAGCAACTGTGAATTCCGACATTATGGATTGGGCTGTTATTCTTTCTGATAGAATGGCCAATAGGATCCTTGAGTACAGACAAGAAAAAGATGCTGGAAATTCTACCCCCTTTTTCTTTTGTGCCTATATTCTTGATGCTATTTGTTTCAATTCTGAATTTCCCTTATTTGGATGGAAATGGACTCCCGATAACCCCCTTCCAATCCATATTTATCATAAATTGCTTTGGAAGAGTCATTTCCAAGCTAATGTATATAGAATCTGTCATGGCTTCCTCATTCTCGTTTTCCAAACCATTTTTAATCGCTTTCCCCCTAGGATTTCTGATAAAGCTAAAGCCGACCTGTCTGCAATCGGAGATTGGTTTGGGGAGGAAAAATTTACTTACATCAGGTTTTTTGGTAGTATAGTGGAGCCGCATGTTCTTCCGCTTTTTGTTCCAGACAAACTTCTCGCTCAAGAAGTTTCTTATCAATTGACAATTGAAGGTATATCCAGGTCTTTGAACAACAGTAAGAAGAAAATGTGGCCTCAATTCCCACTCAATTGTGGGCATTTCACTCTAAATGATTTCAAGCATGCAGAAAAGGAAGTCTTCAAGATAAGAGGTTGTAAATTTGCAACCATTCCTGGAAAACAGTATGATCCAAAAAAGATAGCATTTGATGTCACTGCTTCAGTTTCAATTGCTCGTTTTGAGCATGAACCAGATATGTTCGATGATTTGTTTATTTCATTAGATAATTTTCCTCAGATTTTTGACTTGATCAAGTCTACATTTCAACAAGAGGAAATAAATAAATTTCTCTTATTTAGAAGCCAGAGATTGTTGAGAGTACCTCTGGATCAGCTGAGGACTCAAATACAAAAATCAGAGACAGAAGGTACATCCGGCCAAATGCTAGTAGAAACATCTACCAGCAAAATCATTACACAATCGGCTGTCAACCAGCCGATTGTACATTCTCAAAAAGTGGTCACTATTGACAAACCTGATGCCCCAAAAGGGAATACTACTCAAATGATAGACAAATGCACAAATATCAATGATGAGGTGCATAATCAAAAGGATGGATCAGATGACAAAAGCAACAAGCAGAGCATAGATAAAGAGAAAGAAAAAGAAATAACTAAGGAGATTACAGTTTCCACTAATCTTGATATTTCTTCTCAGCTATTAAATCAATATGATCAGTTTGCTCAACATCTTGGATTGCAGGATAAAGGTTCAGAACAAATAGAGCAGGATGTTGAAATCATTCCTGAACATCCTACAGGTCATATTGTATTAAAATGTGAGGAAATCCCTCCTTTGGATGTAGTCTACAGCCCTAAACATAAGGCTGTTGTCAAGAGACAAAGAAAGAAAAGAAAAGCAGAACAGGGCATATTCTCTACTCCATCAGAGGAGTTTATGAATATTGTTTATAAGAACAGTGAAATGAATCCATTTGAAGACCTTACGAAATTGTCACAATATACAGGAGCTTATAGTGCTGCAACAGTTGATAAAGTTGTAGAAGTTTCTCAACTAATAACTCAGAAAGATCTTCACATAGCTTCACTGGAAGAAAAAGCTAAGGAGAATCAGCAACTGATCAGCCAATTGCAGCAACAACTACAGGATCAGACATTTAGGTCTAAAGAATTGGAGAAACAGCTTGTGGAAGAAAAGAAGAAGATTGATGAAAAGCTTTTAGGCAAACAAAAGCAGCTAAATGAAGAAATTTCTAAGTTGCAGAGTCTGTTACAAAATGAGGAAAAGGCAAAAATGATTCAAGAAAAGGAATTCCAAGCAACTTTGGATAAGTTTAAAGATTATCCAAAGTTAAATAAATTCAAATCGGAAGCCCTTGAAGCTAATAAATTATTGACTCAGCAGTTAATTGAATTTTGCTCAAAACTGTCACAAGCAGAACCCTTTTGTGAGATTACTTCATCTTTGATCCAAACTATCATAACTCTTAGGCAAGAAATAGATGATGCCGATGAAAAGATTTCTGAGTTTCTCAACTGGCAGGATACAGAAAAGGGAAAAGAAGCAAATCTTCCTAGGATAGAGGAAAAACACAAAGAAATCCTGTTTACAAAATGGGAACATCAATTAATGAAATCTGATAGAGCAATATCAAGAGCCAGAAATATAATGAACAATCTCACGCAATTCATAAATGACAATCTATATTCAATTAATCTCATTTCAGACTGTGTTCCTGGCAGTTTGCCAAAGATAAAAGAAACTGAAGACAGGTGGAGAGAAGAAATGGAAAGGAAAAGTCAACAAATCGGCAGACTTCAAACTATATCCTGGGATAGTATGTGGACTCATGTGATCAAGCCAAACAATCAACAGACAGCTATCAAAATTCTATCAAACGCTATCGATTGTCTAATTCCAGAATTTTCTGATGCCACCTATGCTGGACAGTTGCAGACTGAGATGAGTCATCCACCAAGACTCCGAGATATGTTGAACATTTGCAACTTGGCTTCATCAAGCGAAGGAGAAAAACAATGAATCAGTTTTATTCAAAATAGCATTTCAGTTTTAAATTGATAGATTATAGCAGTAGTATTAGGATTTTGTTATGTAATTTTATTATTTAAATCCCTCTCATGCATTTAGAGAAGGATCGGAAGTTGTAATATTTTGAGGATTTGGATCTAACATTTCTGTACTTCATTCCTTATTATATTTCTATGAAAGATCACATCTGGTGATTTTTGTGCTCAAATCATCTTTGAAGTGTTGCATTTTTGTGCCTTTGGAGTTAATTTTACATCGGAGTTACTAGATCAGAGTATCATACTTCATTTGACAGTCTGCAATATGAATGAGGTATTTTTATCTGTTCATTGTTAATTGTCTCTGTTATATGGTATTCGTTTGAAGAATTTGCTATCATTTATATATTTGATTTTCATAATATTTCCTCTTTATATTATCATTTCTGAGTATAATTGGAATATTATCATTTATATACATATATGAATGGTATATGATGATGAATGCAATATGCTAATATAACTCTGTTTAATTTATTAAACAAAGTTATCTTTATTCGTTTCTGCACATTTCAATTTAATTAATAATACATTTTCATGGTTATTATTAGATTGAAACAATCCTAAGTTGTATTCACATATTATTACCCGGGTTAAAATTAGAATTTCTTTATCAGCATTTAGTTTAGATTAGATAGTTTTATTATTCTGTCAATCTAGTCCCATTTTCACCCATTCAATTCAATCCACTTAGTTATAAGGAAACTGGTCCTTTAAATCCAGTCGGAGCCACCATCCCAAACGGAAAAGGAGTTGTCTTAAGGTCCCGACCGGGTGGTTTTCCCCCAATGTTTGAAGCAGAGATTTTCTAGGCTTCAACATTTTTGGCGCTAGAAGGAGGGCATCCTACTGTGAATGGCAAGCAAACCCAAATCTACAAACCATTCTAAGAGTAATTCTCCCTCCGCATCACCTCGTACTTCCAAATTGTCTGCTGACTCCTCAGCATCCAAGCAAGAAGAAGAGGTATCCACTATCACTGCTCAAACTCACCATACTTCAGAACAATTAAGTCTTGAATCTCCTGAAGTTCAGTCTCTCATCCAGAAACTTCAGAGCTTCTCGATTTCACCACAGAAATATGAGCTATCTCAAAGCAGTGAGACTTCGCAATTCAATCTACCTCACCCTCTTACTAGACTTCAGAGTGAAAAGCTCGGTATTGAACCTACTGAATTTCCTTTACCTAAAAGGAAAAAGGCAAAGAAAAATACTGAAGATTCTGACAGAGAAGCACTTTCATCCACATCTTCCATCTCATCTTCCCCAGTGCGAAGTCAACCATCCACTCCCTCATTACATATCGTTGTTAATCAGGAATTGGGAACTTCAACATCTCAAACTATTCACTCCTCAATATCAATTCCTTCCCAGACATCTGGAATCTCAACAGCAGTATCATCCACCACTGGTATTACAATGGCAGATCCATGGACCAGACCTGGTGCAGTCAATATGCCCGCACCATTACATGCATTACCCGATGCTCCTGAAAAATGGCTACCCAAGTTTAATCCAGAAAATGGAACCCAAGCCGAGGAACATATCAATAACTTCATGTTAGCAGTTAATTTGAAGGGAGTGACTGAGCAAGATGTCGTTGTTAGGCTTTTTCCTTATACATTGCAAGGATCAGCAGGATCCTGGTATTTTTCCCTGCCTTCTGATTCTATTACCAGTTGGGACATTTGCCAAGAACAGCTTCTCACTAAGTATGGAGACGATAGATCTTTAGCTACACTAATAAATGATCTCTCCAATCTTAGGATAGAGCATAGGGAACCCATTAAAGAATTTAATGCTCGTTTCAATAAACTTTTGAATAAAATCCCAACGACTTCCAAACCAAGTGAACAAATCAGAAGTGAGTGGTATATTACTGCCCTACCCGCCAATATAGCTATTTTTGTAGACAGGGCCGCAAAACCAACACTTGCTGAAAACATGAAAGAAGCACTTGCTGTGGAAAAACGTATTAATGCTCTAGAAAAGAAAGCAGCTCTTGAGGAAAGAAAAACCAAAAAAGTTTCATTCAAAGAAGACTCAAAGAAGAAAATCTCAAAAGATCCATATGATATGGAAGGCCTCCAAAAGGTTCTCAAGACTATTTCAAATGAAATGATTGAAATTAAGAAACAAGTAGCTGAAACTTCAACCAAGAGGCCCTTCAAGAATTATAAGAAAACCGAATCAAAACCGCCTAATATCGTATCTTATGCAGAATCAGATCAAGAAGAGGAAGAAGAGGAAACAATCTCATCAACTGATAATGAAGAGGAAATTGTTGAATGTCATGGCATGTGGGATTTCATACTACCCAACTCCGATACAGATAATGATGAAGAAGCTTTACCTGTCTCTACTAGGAGTAAAGGTACTTCCGAACCTGTTCAGACAACTTCAAAGAAACGGAGTGCAGGTGCTGCTACAACAAAAGAAAAAGTACCTACAAAGAAATCACCCGCAACAGTTCCCCAAAACCCACCTTCAACTTCAAATACTCTTCCAACATCCAAAACATTAGTAGTATCCGATTCAATGGATTACAATATTGTTGATGATATGAAGAAAACTAAGGCAAACATAACTATGTTTGAACTTAGCAAATTAAAACATCAACAGAAATTGCTTCTCAAAGAATTGAATGCTATTCCCTGTTCACCTCTTCCCAGTGCTAAAGCTGCAAATAATTCTGGTCAACCACCTTCTGGTATGATAGAAGCTACTAATTCAGTCCTGATTGGGGATAGATCAAATTCTCACACTCCACCCTTCCTTTTGACTTTTGAGATCTACAACAGAAACCTACACAATTGTTTGATTGACTCAGGGGCATCATCCAATATAATGCGAGCTTCAGTTTGTTCTAAACTGAACATAGAACCCCAAAAGTCTTCCATACACATTGTACAGTTAGACAGAAGCAAGGTCCAGGTTTTAGGAGAGATTAACTCCGTAACTATCAGGTTAGCAGCTGATCCACGGGTAGTTCAACGAATTGATATCTTAATAGCTGATATACCTGAATTTTATGGGTTGATTTTAAGTAGAGATTGGTCCGAAAAGCTCCACGGATATATTTCTACCGATTGGTCTCACATGTGGTTACCTTATGGAGGAAAGCCAAATCAAATAAAAATCAATCGAGAGAAACACATGACCCATACTGTAACAGATTTTGAACAGGAAAATCAACCAATTGCATTTAATAACAACATCTTGGGAAATTATTCATCAGATTCATTTTTTGGAAATCTCACTACCCAACCATCCCCTTTCTCAGTAAACAGTTTAACATCACAGATTGAAAACTATTCACAAACTGATAGGTCAAGATGTTTTAGTGATACTGGGGAAATTGTAAATAATCTTGTTAATACTTCTTTATTTTGGTCTTTATATTTTGATGGGTCTAAATCTAACGAAGGTTCAGGAGCAGGGTGTATCTTGGTTAGCCCGCAAGGTGAAAAGACAATGCTGTCCTGTAGGTTAGAATTTGAATGCACGAACAATACAACTGAGTATGAAGCTCTAGTCCAAGGTTTGTATAAAGCAATTGGCCTTAAAGTGCAATATTTGAAAGTATTCGGCGATTCTGAAATTATTGTCAAACAGGTGAGAAATACAATTCACTGCCTTTCAAATCACCTCAAACATTATCAATCGCTGGTTCAAGAACTCACCACACACTTTTCTGCATTCAATATTTCTTCCATCCCTAGGTCTCAAAATTCAGCAGCAGACTTGCTAGCCAATGCTGCTTCCAGACTCATACCTTCTGAAGATTTTAGCCCAGATAGATTTTCAATAGAATTACTTTTTAGACCATCTGTCCCAGACAATGTTACAAATTGGAGAGTTTTTTACCATGATCAAGATATCTTGAACTTCATGACTTCTGAGAAATCATATGATGATCAAATTATCGACGAAGAAGAACATGACTTACAAATTTCTTCAAAAAGTAATGAAAATCCCATTCCGAAATCTGTTGTTATATTGGAGGACTTGTATGATATTAAAGACAGATTCAAGAAAGTCACTAATACCAAGCTTCAAAGTTCTACTTTGAAATTTGAATTAGTGAATTTTGGTTCTGATTCAAAACCTCAAAATGTTAATTTAGGACTTAATTTAACATCAGAGGAAAGGGATGCCTTCATTAAACTATTGAGCAAGTACAAAAATGTCTTCGCTTGGAATTATGATGATTTAAAAACATATGATACTTCAATTATTCAACACACAATTCCAATGCTTCCTGATATCAAACCTGTTCAACAGAAGCTAAGGAAAGTTCATCCAAATCTTGAAGATCAAATCAAATCAGAACTTAATAAACTTTTGAAAGCCAAAATCATTTTTCATGTCAGGCATTCCAATTGGGTTTCCAATATGGTACCTGTAAGGAAGAAAAATGGTGATATAAGAATCTGTATTGATTTCAGAAATTTAAACAAGGCATCTTTGAAAGACAATTTCCCATTGCCAACCATGGAGCAGATACTCCAAAAGGTAGCTGGTTCTGAAATTATGTCCTTTCTTGATGCATTCTCAGCCTATAATCAAGTCTTAGTTCATCCAGATGACAGATTGAAAACAACTTTCAGAACGAAATGGGGAACTTATGCTTATCAAAAAATGCCTTTTGGATTAATAAATGCAGGAGAAACTTTCCAAAGAGCCATGGACATAGCATTTAAAGGTCTGATCAATAAATCAGTTGTTGTTTATCTCGATGATATAACAGTATTCTCTAAAAACAGAACCAATCATCTACATGATCTTAAACAAATATTTGAAAGATGTAGAAGGTTTGGTATTTCATTAAATCCAAAAAAATCTTTCTTTGCTTTAGGTGAAGGAAAACTTTTAGGATTTGTTGTATCAAAAGATGGTATATACATTGATCCAGACAGAGTTAAAGAAATATCTGATATTTCTTTACCTCATAACAAAAAATCCATGCAATCATTTCTTGGACAAATCAATTTTGTAAAAAGATTCATTCCTGATTTTTCTTTAATTGTTTTACCTATGCAAAATATGATCAAGAAGAATTCAGTATTTAAATGGGGGCATAAAGAGAAAGAAGCCTTTGAGTTAATCAAACAGGCAATCATTAATGCACCAACATTAAGTACTCCAGATTTTTCTAAAGATTTTATTTTGTATACTTTAGCCACAGAGACATCTTATGCAGCTGTTTTAACACAACTCAATGATCAGAAAATTGAAGCACCAATTTCATTCTTCAGTTCAAATCTGCAAGGAGCTGAACTGAATTATTCCGATGTTGAAAAACAAGCCTTTGCTGTGTTCAAATCAATCAAGCATTTTAGACCTTTTCTCTTAAAAACTCATACAAAAATCATTGTCCCATTCTCTGCAGTGAGGCAATTATTAATCCAGAGAGAAGTAGGAGAAAAACGAGCTAACTGGGTAACAGCCCTACAAGAATATGATGTTGATATTAAACCAGCTAAGATTGTTAGAGGACAAGGTTTTTGCAGATTATTAGCAGGAGCTCATAACATACCAGAGAATGATTATTCAAATCAAGATATTCAAGTAAATCAGATAAGTGTTACGGATTCTGAGTCTCAGTATTCTGATCTCATCTATTACTTAAAAAATGGGTATGCTCCTTCTGATCTCAGTTATAAGAAAAAACGTGCTTTAAGGTTAAAAGTTGTTAAATATGAGATCATTGATAATGTGTTATTTAGAAAAAATTATGATTCAATTTTGTTGAGATGTCTAGAAAAGACTGAGGCTGAAAAGGTTTTGCAGGAGTTGCATGATGGACCAGCAGGAGGTCATTTTGGAGGTGATACCACAACTCACAAAATAATTCGTGCTGGCTATTATTGGCCTACCCTTTTTAAAGATACACATGAATATGTAAGAAAGTGCAGAATCTGCCAAACTGCAAGTGGAAGACAAAGGAAACCAGCTTTTCCTTTGCAACCAGTAAGTATTGAGCAACCATTTGAACAATGGGGACTTGACATTATTGGTGAGATAGTACCTCATTCTTCCAAGCAGCACAAGTACATTCTTACTGCAACCGATTATTTTACAAAGTGGGTAGAGGCAATCCCTTTGAAGGTAGCCAATTCTGATGCAATTATCGATTTCATAGATCAATTTATCATAACCAGGTTTGGTGTACCTCAAGCTCTTGTCTTTGATAATGCATCTTATTTCTCAGGAAACAGTTTAATTGAATTTGCAGTTAAAAGATGTTTTAAACTCAAATATTCAGCAAATTATTACCCACAAGGTAATGGATTAGCTGAATCCACTAATAAAAATCTCATCAAGATTATTAAAAGGACTATCGATCAAAATCAAAAGAATTGGCATAAATCTTTAATCTTTGCACTATGGGCTGATCATATTACAGAAAAAGCTTCAATCGGAACTTCACCTTTTAATTTAGTTTATGGAAAAGAAGCTGTGATACCATCAAATTTAACTCTTCCATCATTAGCCCTGGTACAATTTATTGAAGAAAATCCTTCTTCATCCGTTCAATTGAGGTATGATCAAATCCTTAGACTAGAAGAAGAGAGAGAGAAAGCTAGAATTGTTCATGAAAAACATCAACAACTTGTGAAATCTTCTTTTGATGCAAGTTCTACCGGCTCAAAAAATTTGTCAATTGGTGATATTGTTCTAAAATGGGATAAGGCACATGAAGAAAAAGGTAAACATACCAAATTTCAAAAGATGTGGCTTGGACCATTTCAGATCGTTGAAAAGATAGGCTCAAATACATTCATGCTCCAAGATCTAACAAGTAAGAGAGAATCTCTTCCTGTAAATGGGCTTATCTTAAAGAAATTCTTCTCATAAGGAGGTAACCCCTTCTTAAATTGTACATATTCCTTTTTGCAAAAGTCTTTTATTGTTTTTTCTAAATAAAGGTTGTTGATAAGTCTCTAATTGACTGTTTACTTGATAGAAAATTCTTAAGGAAAATATTATAAATATTTATTTTAGAGTAAATAAGAATTTTTAAAGAAATGATTATATTCTCTTGATAGTTTTAAATAAGATGTTAAACTTTGAAAGATTATACCAATTATTTGCATAATCTTTTTGGAAAAACTTGAGGAAAATGTAAATCATTATAAGTTTATTAAGCAGAGAGAAGTTATCTATAAAAGTAAAGATTATTCAAGTCTTGGTACTCAAAAAACTCAGAAAATTGTCATCCATTGATTCTTAAGGATAAGACTAATTCACCCCATTCATTTAGGTTGTGATTTTTTAGAATATAATTCTAAGAAATTATTGAAAAAATTTTTAAGAGATAAGAGGTCTCATCATGAGCCGACTTACCATATTCATAAGAAATAATAAAACTGACATTACCAATACTGCCTATCAAAACAGGGTAATGGCTTATTAATATAAGACAAGGGGTCTCATCACGAGCCAGCTTGTTCAGTTTAATTATAACTATTGAATGGCATTGTTAACAACTGGCTACCAAACCAGAACAATGGCTCTTAAAAAAAGAAATAAAATAAATAAAAGACAAAAACATGAGATAACATGTCTTATGAATTTATCTTTTAAAAAGTCATAATCTTAGTTGAATGGGACAATGAATAGTTAATGGTTAAAAGGTAACCCTGTCGAGACTATGAACGTTTGCGGGCAGCAGAGGCAATGCCTATGAAAATAGAGTATATTATCAAAACCAAGCTTGAAGAAATCCACTTACTTCATTATTAATACCAATCAAAGCTTAAGACAACTCAAAATGTTTTTATTCTCAAGAAACTAGAAAGAAATTGTTAATAATTTTAATTATTTTTCATAAGTTAGATTTTATTTTTGATTATCCTAGGATAATTTTATTTACCTTCAAAAATCTTTACTTACTTAAGATATAGTATTCATTCTATTTTTCAGAGATAACTGGTTCTTTCAGGTGAATCACACCGTTGTACTATATACTGTCCTCCTTTTTCTAAATTTTAGAAATAAAATTTAGAAATAGGGTCCCTTTCTTTTTAGAAATAAAACACTTAGAAATAAAATTCATTGTTTTGAAATTTCATATTCAAAAAACTTATAGTCCGATCTAATATAAAAGGCATTATCATAAAAAACAAATCAAAGTTAAAAGCTCAATCGCAATCGGAGAATCTGAAAAAACACTCAAAAGAAATATCATATGCCCATTTCAAATCTTCCGATGCGATTAGTCCAATCGGAAAATTCTAATCGCTAAGAGTTTAAAACAATTAAATAAAGCTTCCGATGCGATGCGGTCAATCGCAATCGATCAATCGGGACAATCTTTAAAAAACTCTTTATGCTTAGTTGAAATTCCCCGATCCGATGTGCATTTGATAATAAGCGCTTTTAAAAGAAAATCGAACATTTGTTTAAAAAATATGGTAGACCCCACCATCAGAGATCGGAAAGATCTGCAATCGCAATCGATCAATCGGGATAAACGTATTGTGATACTCATTTGCCGTTCGAAAACTTCCGATGCGATTCATCTATTTTGCATACGAAGATTTTTGTTGAATATATTAATATATCACAAGCGCCAAATCTTTATTGGTACGAAAGGCATTTAATAACGAATCAAATGAATATGGTTTGTGATTTGGTGTTAAATACTTAAGTGTGACCCAAAAGGAGCATTTACGCAATATACGAAACAAATGAATGAAAACCATAAATTCATAAATCATTCCGTTTGAATGACTTGCTGAGCACGACTGAGAGTTTATTGTCTTGCAGAGCCAAAGAACACCAAGTTCTTTCATTCACAGACAAAGAGAAGCGGTAGCAGACGTAGAAATGTCAAAAAGAGGAAGAAGAAATAAGACTGTTCTACCAGTGAAATTTGCCGAGACTCCTACAGTCTCAAAAGAAAAGCCCGTAAAGCTAAGGCTAGTCACAGATACATCATGCCAAGGTCTTGGAAAAATGACGTGGGACACAGTCTACAACCTGTTGGAAAAATTAGACCCCAAGGTCACAGTGGAGAAGGCATCAGTTCCAGACGAGGATAGCTCGGATTCCGATTCTGACATCAACGAAAGAACACTTGCAAATTCATTTCTGCATCGAATTGCAGCCAGAGAAAGCATCATGCCTTACTATGATGCAGTTCGATGGATTATTGACAGTGTAAAGATAAAAGATAGAATGTTTATTTCAGCATCCGGAGTGCCTTTCGGCTCGTTTAAAGCAGAAGACTTGAAAGCAATGTACCACCTTCCAGACCCACAGAAGGTGTATAACAAGGAATTTATCAAAGAATTTGCTGATAATAACAAAGTCCAATCTGACCCTATCAAAGATTGGAGAAAAAACCCAGAGAAGCACCGAAACGAAGCATCCGGTATGTATTCTGTAGATTCACTTCAACCTCCATATTGCTATGCAGCTGCCATGATGTGTAGGTTATTTGGCAATGATAATTCAGCTAGGTTTTCTATACAAATGGTCCCATTAATTCTAGCTGCTGTGAATTCCGACATTATGGATTGGGCTGTTATTATTTCTGATAGAATGGCCAATAGGATACTTGAATATAGACAAGAAAAAACCGCTGGAAATTCTACTCCCTTTTTCTTTTGTGCCTACATTATTGATGCTCTTTGTTTCAATTCCGAGTTTCCCTTATTTGGATGGAAATGGACTCCCAAAGACCCTCTTCCAATCCATATTTATCATAAATTGCTTTGGAAAATTCATTTCCAAGCTAATGTATATAGAATCTGTCATGGTTTCCTCATCCCTGTTTTCCAAACCATTTTCAATCGCTTTCCTCCTAGGTTTTCTGATAAAGCTAAATCCGACCTGTCTGCAATCGGAGATTGGTTTGGGGAGGAAAAATTTACTTACATCAGGGTTTTTGGTAGTATAGTGGAGCCGCATGTTCTTCCGCTTTTTGTTCCAGACAAACTTCTCGCTCAAGAAGTTTCTTATCAATTGACAATTGAAGGTATATCCGGGTCTTTGAACAACAGTAAGAAGAAAATGTGGCCTCAATTCCCACTCAATTGTGGTCATTTCACTCTAAATGATTTCAAGCATGCAGAAAAGGAAGTCTTCAAGATAAGAGGTTGTAAATTTGCAACCATTCCTAGAAGACAGTATGATCCAAAAAAGATAGCATTTGATGTCACTGCTTCAGTTTCAATTGCTCGTTTTGAGCATGAACCAGATATGTTCGATGATTTGTTTATCTCATTAGATAATTTTCCTCAGATTTTTGACTTGATCAAGTCTACATTTCAACAGGAGGAAATAAATAAATTTCTCTTATTTAGAAGCCAGAGATTGTTGAGAGTACCTCTAGATCAGCTGAGGACTCAAATACAAAAATCAGAGACAGAAGGTACATCCGGCCAAACGCTAGTAGAAACATCTACCAGCAAAATCATTACACAATCGGCTGTCAACCAGCCGATTGTACATTCTCAAAAAGTGATCACTATTGACAAACCTGATGCCCCAAAAGGGAATACTGCTCAAATGATAGACAAATGCACAAATATCAATGATGAGGTGCATAATCAAAAGGATGGATCAGATGAAAAAAGCACCAAGCAGAGCATAGATAAAGAGAAAGAAAAAGAAATAACTAAGGACGAATGTTTCCACGACCTGATATTTTCCAAATTTTATTAAATCAATATGACTTCCGCCATAACAAATTTGGATTGCAGGATAAAGGTTCAACAATTAGAGCCAGAGGGTTGAAATTTTTCCCGAACATCCTACAGTCATATTGTATTAAAATGAGGAAATCCTCTTTGGATGTACTCTCATGCCCAACATAAGGTCATGTCAAGAGACAAAATAAAAGAAAAGAAAAAGAAGGCAGTATATTCTTTCACTCCATCGTATATTTATGAATATTGTTTATAAGAACAATGAAATGAATCCATTTGAAGACCTTACAAAATTTTCCCAGTATACAGGAGCTTATAGTGCTGCAACAGTGGATAAAGTTGTAGAAGTTTCTCAATTAATAACTCAGAAAGATCTTCACATAGCTTCACTGGAAGAACAAGCTAAGGAGAATCAGCAACTGATCAGCCAATTGCAACAACAACTACAGGATCAGACATTCAGGTCTAAAGAATTGGAGAAACAGCTTGCTGAAGAAAAGAAAAAGGTTGATGAAAAGCTTTTAGGCAAACAAAAGCAGCTAAATGAAGAAATTTCTAAGTTGCAGAGCCTGTTACAAAATGAGGAAAAGGCAAAAATGACTCAAGAAAAGGAATTCCAAGCAACTTTGGATAAGTTTAAAGATTATCCAAAGTTAAATGAATTCAAATCGGAAGCCCTTGAGGCTAATAAATTATTGACTCAGCAGTTAATCGAATTTTTCTCAAAACTGTCACAAGCAGAACCCTTTTGTGAGATTACTTCATCTTTGATCCAAACTATCATAACTCTTAGACAAGAAATAGATGATGCCGATGAAAAGATTTCTGCGTTTCTCAACTGGCAGGATACAGAAAAGGGAAAAGAAGCAAATCTTCCTAGGATAGAGGAAAAACACAAAGAAATCTTGTTTACAGAATGGGAACATCAATTAATGAAATCCGATAGAGCAATATCAAGGGCCAGAAATATAATGAATATCCTCACGCAATTCATAAATGACAGCTTATATTCAATTAATCTCATTTCAGACTGTGTTCCTGGAAGTTTTCCAAAGATAAAAGAGACTGAAGACAGGTGGAGAGAAGAAATGGAAAGGAAAAGTCAACAAATCGGCAAACTTCAAACTATATCCTGGGATAGTATGTGGACTCATGTGATCAAGCCAAACAATCAACAGACAGCTATCAAACTTCTATCAAAAGCTGTCGATTGTCTAATTCCAGAATTTTCTGATGCCACCTATGCTGGACAGTTGCATACTGAGATGAGTCATCCACCAAGACTCCGAGATATGTTGAACATTTGCAACTTGGCTTCATCAAGCGAAGGAGAAAAACAATGAATCAGTTTTTATTCAAAATAGCATTTCAGTTTTAATTTGATAGATTGTAGCAGTAGTATTAGGATTTTGTTATGTAATTTATTATTTAAATCCCTCTCATGCATTTAGAGAGGGATCGGAAGTTGTAATATTTTTGGGATTTGGAGCTAACATTTATGTTCTTCATTCCTTATTATATTTATATGAAAGATCACATCTGGTGATTTTTGTGCTCAAAATGATCTTTGAAGTGTTGCATTTTTGTGCCTTTGGATTTAATTTTACATCGGAGTTACTAGATCAGAGTATCACATTTCGTTTGACAGTCTGCAAGATGAATGAGGTATTTTTATCTGTTCACTGTTGATTTTCTCTGTTATATGGTATTCATTTGAAGAATTTGCTATCATTTATATATTTGATTTTCATAACATTTCCTTTTATATTATCATTTCTGAGTATAATTGGAATGTTATCATTTATAGGCATATATGAATGGTATATAATGATGAATGCAATATGCTAATATAACTCTGTTTAATTTATTAAACAGAGTTATCTTTATTCGTTTCTACAACATTTCAATTTAACTAATAATACATTTTCATGGTTATTATTAGATTGAAACAATCCTAAGTTGTATTCACATATTATTACCCGGGTTAAAATTAGAATTTCTTTATCAGCATTTAGTTTAGATTAGATAGTTTTATTATTCTGTCAATTTAGTCACATTTTCACCCATTCAATTCAATCCACTTAGTTATAAGGAAACTGGTCCTTTAAATCCAGTCGGAGCCACCATCCCAAACGGAAAAGGAGCTGTCTTAAGGTCCCGACCGGGTGGTTTTCCCCCAATGTTTGAAGCAGAGATTTTCTAGGCTTCAACATGTTGTTACTCGGTTGTTGTTACTCATGGTGTTGTTACTCGATTGTTGCTACTCATGATGTTGTTACTCAGTTGCTACTACTCATGATGCTGTTACTCGGTTGCTGCTACTCATGATGTGGTCACACTGGATGTTGATACTCGATGCTATTACTCCTTGATCGATGCTGTTACACTGGATGCTACTACTCGCACTGCTGGTACTCCATATGTTGTTACTCACACTGTTGTTACTTCGGATGCCACTACTAGCACTGCTGTTACTCCAGATGTTGTTACACCGGATTCTGTTACTCGCACAACTGTTACTTCGATGCTAATAATTGATGCTATTACTCTAGATGCTGTTACACCAGATGTTGTTACTCGCACTGCTGTTACTCCGGATGCTGCTACTCACACTGTTGTTACCCGAGATGCTGTTACACTAGATGTTGTTACTCGCATTGCTGTTACTCCGGATGCTTCTACTCACACTACTGTTACTCCAGATGTTGTTACACTGAATGTTGTTACTTGCACTGCCATTACTCGAGATGCTTCTACTCGTACTGCTGTTAATCCATCTGCATCATTACTGCACCGTCATCCTACCAACCGTCACTTCGTCCAGGTAGGCCGCTAGGTACACCTCCACGTGACTTTTACCGATTTAATTAAATATCCCATGTGAAGAATTTAATACCACGAATGGTAAAAATTTAAGTTGTGGGGGTGTCGTCATAGTTCAAGGATTGTGTAATAATGACCTCATAAATCATTATGATAGTCTGTGTGTGGTACACCTTGCGATCCCTATCAACATTTTGTATAATAATTCAATATGTATTGGGATCTGTAATACGTCTTTTCCACTCCATATGAAATAATTATTATTTTTATTCATTAATACCATATTATTTTATGATTTTTCTTGGTTTTCGAGAATTACCATCTGTATTTACCGTTACCACCTTTCATTTTCACCATGCTGTTTTTCTGAATTTGGTATCCACCATTTCGCCCAACTGTCTGCTGTTCCAAGAAGTGCTGCTACAACTCCCCATAGTATGGGCGGACTGGCTGTGCGGCATGAGCCTAAAAACATAGCTTCGATCCGCAGCAATCCAGAGGTATGGAAAATATTTCTCGATGCAGGCTGGGTTACCTACTTCGACAGATTTCAGGGGTTTGACAGGGGAATAACAATGGATTTTTCACTTAATTTAGATGAGAATCACTCACGGGTTATAGGACTGGAATTTCCTGTCACAGAAGAGGTAATTGTAGAGGTTAGCAGGCTAAGACAGTAGGGGCAACAATGGTTTTCTTAGAGAGTTTCTCTCCCGGAGTTTCCCGAATTATTCTTACAGGAAGGGGAAAGTGTCCTTCAAATGGGCAGTGGATATGAGCACAAGAATGCGTTGTATCCTTGGAACAAAGTCGCAGGTTTTGTAATGAAATACATAAATTGTGAAGGATGGACCACAACTCTGTTTAAGTATCGTTTTAAAATTCTAACGCAACTTCAATTTCCACAGGCTCAGGTGCATGCCTTAAATATGCCTTTCTTCCTATTGAAACAATTGCAGCACATGGCACAGTCTGCTTGGCATTAACGCCAGATGCCGACAGTGCTATCCAACCATCGATTGGTGCATTTATTGGTCAATCATGCAATAAACAGGCTTCGGGTCTCCTGGGCGGAATTCTGTGGATCCTCAGAAGGAGAGATACCAAACGTTATTGCTGCTAGAGAAGAGGAACCAATCTCTCCAGCTGGTTTAGCAGAAGAAGAAAATTTGGAAGGAATTTATCAAGAGGAACCCGAAGAAATGGAAATTGAGGTTGATCAGGAGGAACCCAAAGAAGTGGAAATGGTGGTTGATCAGGAAGAAACTGAAGAAATGAGAATGGAGGAGATAATTGGCGACACAGTTGAGGCTGCCACACAAGAACTAGCCTCGCCTAAGGAGCCCACATATGAATAAATTATGGATATCATGTAGGAAGTCGAGACTGCCATACAGTCGTCGACTTTTGTCAATGAAGAATAGGGGAGTGAAATGGCGGAGAAAGGAATGGAAAGTGTTAGGTCCCTATATTACTAGTATAGTCCCTATTGTTGTTAGTGTAACCCCTTTATTGTTATTATTGTACCCTTGTAACCCCCATATTTTTATTATAATGCCCTTAAATTATTATTGTTAGGTCGGCTAGGATTACATTGTGGCCCACTAGGATTACATTATGGCCCCATGGAATCCTATATATAGAAAGGAGGTTTTGTATATTGTATCATCCAAGAATTGTTCATTTATGTAATGTATTGGAGGTTTCCCCCTCGAAGTGGCTTATTTATAAGGCGTTGATATCTCTTTTCTTCTATTTTTGGAGCTATTTACACAACATTTGGTATCAGAGCTTTGGATTCTAGGGTTTCGCTGCTCCAAACAGGTCATTGTGGTATTTTCGCTATAATTTTTTTTTTGTGAAGTTTCAGAAGCTGAAACTTTTAGGGTGTGAAGAAAAAATCCTAAGGAACATTTTCTAAACATTTCAGAGCTTGGTTTGCAATATTTTCAGAGATATGATTTGTGGAAATTAGGCCTTTTTTCAGGCTCCTAAACAGGTCATCGTGGAATTTGTGCTATAATGCTTTTTCTACAAAGGTTCAGAATCTGAAATTTTTAGGGTACGAAGCCGAAATCCTGAGGAAAATCATAAAAAAATTTAAGATCTTGGTTCACAGTGTTTTCAGAGATATGATCTGTGGAAGGTAGTGCTTTTTCAGGCTCCCAAATTTCATCTCAAAGAGGTGATTATGGGAAAAGATTCATAAATCTCTCTATGAGCATCAGATTGGAGTGCCGTAAAAAGTGGTCACAAGTACACAGAATATAGTTTCTTGGCTATCAATTTCAGAGCTAAAGGATGAAACCATGACATGTGGCAAGTCACACAAGTTCGCTCTACTGAACCAGTCCATAATTAGGTAATCGAGGGAGATTGGACACAACTTTGTCTTGGAGAGTCAAAATTAGGTCAGACCTGTGGCATTCGAAAGATAATTCAGAGGGCTACGTTGGTATCAAAATTCAAATATTGAAGTACTGCAATCACAGAGATAATCCAATTTCAATATCGAGCTCCTCAAAAGCAAGAAAAAGGTGTGTATTTTTTTCCGAATTGCATAAGTCTTGTTTGAAGAATCAGTTTGAATTGATTCCAAGGGAAAATTGTAGAATAGATATCAGTATTTGGTTCTAAAATATGCCCCGTAAAAACAATTCAACACCCATTAAGCCTTCAGAAGGCTCTACTACGACTCATGAAGATGAAGAATTGCAACATGATCTATCTAAATTACAAGAGCAAGTGCAACAAATTTCGCTCTCGCAAAGAGCAACAAAAAATGTAATGGAAGTTTTAAAGAAAGGCGTGGAAGCTAAGATGGATGGAATGGAAGCTGGCATGGAAGCTAAGATGGAAAACATGAAGAATGATCTAAAAGCAGACATGGAAGGTTTGACAAAGTCGATACAAGAAATGTTTCATAATGGTGAAAAGATAGTAGAAGAAACTCATGATGAGAACAAAATAAATGTTAATCGTGATTTGACAAACTCTAATGTTGGTGGGAAGAACCACCATATTCCAAAAATGGAGATGAGGAAGTTTGATGGAAAGGATCCTGTAACATGGATACTACAAATGGAGCAATATTTTGATCTCCATAATGTGCAAAACACACAAAAGGTACGCATTGCAACTTTACATTTAGAACAAAATACAATTGTATGGTATAGATGGCTTTGCTCCCGTAAAAAAATAGTCACTTGGTCAATTTTTACGGAGGAAATGATAGCACATTATGAGGATACAAAGAGCAACACCTTCTTTAGCCAATTGATAAATCTCAAACAAAAGGGCTTAGTGGGGGAGCATATTGAAGACTTCCAAAAATTGAATATAAGGGTAATTGATATTCCAGAGGAACATAGGATTGATCTCTTCATAAGCACTTTAAAGGATAACATCCAACATGAAGTTTCATTTTTGGAACATGATTCATTGGAGAAGGGATTCAGGTTGGCAATAAAAATTGAATGTAAAATTATGGCGACGAGGAAGCCTACCACTCACTTCTATAAAGAAGGAAGTGTTGCTACACCTAGATTTCCACAACCTACAAGGTTGACACCACAAAAATTGGAAGAAAATAGAGAAAAAGGGCTTTGCTACAGCTGTGATGGAAAATACACTAAAGGTCATAAGTGTGCTAAGAAGAAATTATTTTACATAGATTGTGAAGAGGAAGAAGAAAATGAACAAGAAGAGGATATACACCAGGAACCAACCATAGAAGGGGAAGAAATGAATCCAACCATATTGTGTAACGCACTGGCAGGAATTACCCCTCCTCAAACTCTCAAGATAGAAGAACATATCAAGAAGAAAAAGGTAATAGTGTTGATTGATTCAGGTAGCACCCATAATTTTATTCATTGTAAGGTAGCCAAGGAATTAAATTGTTTCCTATACCCAGCACTAGAATGTCAAGTGATGGTTGCAAATGGAGGAACTATTAATTTCTCTGGAAAATGCCATAATATCAAGCTAACCATGGGAGAATATGTATTGAGTAGTCCAATGCTTTCCATTCCTATGGGAGGTGTTGATGTTGTACTAGGAGTACAATGGTTACAATCTTTGGGGACGGTAGCTTTTAATTTTCAAGAACTTTTCTTGAAATTTTTTTCAGAAGGAAAGGCGGTCGAATTACGGGTTATTGTGGGGAAGCCAGGAAATATAATAAGCTCTAATGTCATGAAAAAGCTTCTAAAGAAAGAAAAACGAGGCGTAATTGCACAATTATGATCACTAGAAGTTCCAACATCAAAATCATCTATTTCTGCAAATCTCCAACAAATCTTGGACACTCATTCCAAGGTGTTTGAAACTCCCAAAGGAATCCCACCTATTCGTGATCATTATCATACTATTCATTTGATTCCAGGAAGTGTTCCTCCAAATATCAGGCCTTATAGATATCCTTATGTCCAAAAGAGCGAAATTGAATGTATGATTGCAGAAATGTTAGAGGCAGGTATAATTCAACCTAGTCAAAGTTCTTTCTCTACTCCTGTAGTATTGGTATACAAGAAGGATGGATCATGGTGAATGTGTCTGGATTATAGGGAGCTCAATAAGCTCACCATTAAATATAAATTTCCCATTCCTGTTATTGATTAATTATTGGATGAATTACATGGAGCAATTTATTTTACCAAGTTGGATCTTTGTTTAGGATATCGTCAAATTAGAATGAAGACTAAAGATATTCCAAAAAAAACATTTCGAACTCATGAGGGTCATTATGAAATTTTGGTCATGCCTTTTGGCATTACCAATGCACCTTCTACATTTCAAGGGTTGATGAATTCCATTTTCAAACCCTTCCTTAGAAAATTTTTGCTAGTATTTTTTGATGATATACTAATCTACAACAGGTCTTGGAAGGATCATGTTGAACATGTTGACATGGTGCTCAAACTATTGCAGGAGAAACAATTATATGCAAAAACATCCAAATGTTTCTTTGGAGTACAAGAGGTGGAATATCTGGGTCATATTATATCTCACGAGGGTGTTAAAGTAGACCCTAACAAAATTAAAGCCATTAAGGAATGGAAACTCCCCAAGACAATAAAGCAGTTGCGAGGATTTCTCGGGTTAACAGGCTATTATCGCAAGTTTGTTAAGAATTATGGGAGAATAGCAACACCTCTAACAACATTATTGAAGAAAGATGCATTTTCATGGACTCCTGAAGCAACTAAGGCCTTTGAACGTCTTAAAGAGGCAATGTGCCTAGCACCGGTCTTAGCTATGCCAGACTTCACAAAAACCTTTATTGTGGAATGTGATGCCTCAGGAAATGGAACTGGTGTTGTTTTAATGCAGGAAGGAAGATCCATTGCTTTTGAAAGTCGTCCAATCAAAGGAAAGTATTTACAGAAACCTATTTATGAGAAGGAAATGTTAGCAATACTACATGCACTAAAGAAATGGTGAACTTACCTAATGGGAAGACACTTCAATGTAAAAACTGATCATGATAGTCTTAAACACTTTTTGGAACAAAGACTATCTTCAGAAGAGCAGCAAAAATGGGTCACAAAGATGTTGGGTTATGACTTTGAAATAATCTACAAAAAAGGAAAGCTTAATGTTGTTGCAGATGCACTCTCAAGAAAGAATGAAGAGGTGGAAGCTTTGCTTTGTGCCATTTCTATTATCCAACCAGATTGGATAACTGAAGCAAGAGATGAATGGAAGAAGGACAAAGATGTATGGACACTCATTCAAAAGTTGCAGCAAGATCCTAGTACATCCGATACATTTAGTTGGAAAAATGATTTCTTATGGTACAAAGATCACTTATATCTTTGTAGGAACTCCTAACTAAAACAAAAGATTCTTTTGGAACTACACACTTGTCCTTTAGGAGGACACTCAGGATTTTTAAAAACTTACCACAGGGTGAAGAAAGAATTTTTTTGGGATGGCCTTAAATCTGATATTTAGAAGTTTGTGGCGGAATCTTTGGTTTGCCAGCAGAATAAATTTGAGACAATTAAGACCCCAAGACTTCTACAACCTTTATCCATTCGAAGTCAAGGTTGGGAGGATATTTCAATGGATTTTATCACAGGTTTACCTAAGTCCGAAGGAAAGAGTGTCATCATGGTGGTAGTTGATAGACTTACCAATTATGCACACTTTTTTGCATTATCTCATCCATTTAAAGCAAGTACAATTGCTACTACATTTATGGACACAATTCAAAAGCTACATGGAAACCCAAGGGTTATTGTGAGCGACAGAGATCCCATTTTTACTGGAAATTTTTGGACGGAGTTACTTTCTTGTTTGGGTACTCAATTAGCTCATAGCTCATCTTATCATCCTCAATCTGATGGTCAAACTGAGATAGTAAATAAATGTTTGGAAGGATATCTTCGTTGTTTTGTATCTTATAAACAAACACAATGGGTCAAGTGGTTACCTCTCGCTGAATGGTGGTATAACACTTCCTTCCATACTGCAGCAAAAATGACCCCATTTATGGCACTTTATGGATATCATCCACCATCCATCACATCATATTTAAGAAAAAATTCAAAGGTTCAAGCAGTGGAAGATCACATCGAGCATCAACAAGAAGTTCTCCAACTCTTAAAGGATAACCTGAATTTGGCACAAAACCGAATGAAACAACAGGCAGATCAACATCGCAGCGAGAGAAGTTTTGATGTAGGAGATTGGGTATTTTTACGGCTACAACCATACAAACAAATGTCCCTCAAGCAAGCTAAGAAGGATAACAAATTATCGCCAAAGTACTATGGTCCTTACAAGGTGTTGCAAAATATTGGTACTATGGCATACAAATTGGAGCTTCCTGCTTCTTCGCGAGTGCATCCAGTTTTCCATGTTTCATGCTTAAACAAGGTTATAGGTGAAAATCTTCCAGTTCAAACAATATTTCCAGAACTTGATGAGGAAAGAAAAATCATATTGGAACCTGAAGCGGTCACGGAAACAAGAACTTGACAGCTACGGAATCGATCAATTTTAGAGTATCTCATCAAGTGGAAGAACGTACCCACTAAAGATTCTACATGGGAGGATGAGAATTTTATACAAAAGCACCCAGAGCTACTCAAGTGTTGAGCACAACACTTTTTTGAAGGAGAGGGGCATGGTAGGTCCCTATATTAATAATATAGTCCCTATTTTTGTTAGTGTAACCCCCTTATTGTTATTATTGTACCATTGTAACCCCGATATTGTTATTATTGTGCCCTTAAATTATTATTATTAGTTTAGCTAGGATTACATTGTGGCCCAATAGGATTACATTAAGGCCCCATGGACTCCTATATATAGAAACGAGGTTTTGTAAATTGTATCATCCAAGAATTGTTCATTTATGTAATGTATTGGAGGTTTCCCCCTCGAAGTGGCTTATTTCTAAGGCGTTGATATCTCTTTTCTTCTATTTTTGGAGCTGGTTACACAACAGAAAGTGATGATGTTTTGAAAGAAAAATCATGACCTACCCAAGCCGATATGGATGTTGAAACAAGTGGGGTTGCTACATAAGAACCATCCTCGATTCGTCTAGAACAAAGAAATAGGGAGGAGTCAAGCTGCGAAATCGACATTCTCCCTCAAGGACTAGTATCGATTGCGGAAAAAGAAGCAATTCATGAGGAACAGGAAGGTAGAGAAGGAATAAACTGGGAGGTCGATACTGTCCCATAAGAACCAGTATTGACCCTAGAAGAAGAAATGATGAACAAAGAGCAAGAGGGCAGAAGTGAAACAAGCTTCGGAATCGATGCTGCCCCACAAGAACCAGCATCGAACCTAGCTAAGGTAGTAATGCATGAAGCTCTGGCTCAAGCCGGAAATAAGGATGATGAGTCTATCCCCTGTTCTCTTTTCCAGTCCATGATGCCTAGAGGGGCGAGGGGATTTCGCTCGCCCAAACGATTAATGGAGGAAGTAGCTATTCCACTAGTGCTTAAATTTGTTGACACAACCAAGATTGACCTAGTCACTGCCGAATCTCTATTGGAGCACTCAGAGGCTCGTAAAGAAGATAGAATTCTTGTGGAAACACTGGAACACAAAGTGGTTGATGAAAATGTTGACCAGACGGCAGGAGTTCTCGAAGGGAATATAGAGGAAGAAGCCCCTGAATATAGGGAGCCCAGCTAGAAAGGCTTAACAAGAGAATCTGCTGAGAATAACAACAACATTCTGTTTCCTCCCGAGCCTATAATAGGCCCAAAAACTGAATTTATTTTCAAACAAGAATGGATTAAACATTGTGAGAAAACAAGGTTACCTCTCAAGAAGAGGTATCAGCTGCAGTTCAATGAAACCATGAGACTAAAAAGGGAAGTTCGAGATTTGAAAAGGCAAGTTTCCCAACTAAAAAAGAAGGTAAAAATTTACAAATGAAGGGCAGTAAAGCCAAAAAATTGAGGTCTCCTCTATAGCCACCTAGATTGGCCCGATTGAAGAGTTTTTTGAAGGACAGGATTTTTTATTGGCCACTGAGATCCAGAAGTGGCAGTCTGCTGTGAGTGACCATAAGAAATAAACAGTTCGGTATCGCGAACAGGCTACCAAAACTGTCACAGGATACATGGATCAGTTATATAAGGCGCGACTGAAACAAGCTAAATAGAAGGCCAGAATAGAAGAATTGGAAGAACAAGTGCAGCTGCTACAATCAGATAAGGAGAAGATGTTCTCCCTGGAATAATAGGTAATGGCCTGCAGACCTCCTGCACATAGCTATGCCTTATTCCTTCATGAGAAATTTCTTTTCTTTTGTCTTGAAAGTATATATAAGGATATTTGGTATGAGATTGAGGACCCCATTCAATTCCTCCATATTTTAAAAATTCATGATATCATAGGACAACACTTAAAGTGCGAGCTCTACATGCATGGGTATTTCTTGAGGCATGATCAGTCTTTTAACACCATTCCATTCATGTGGGACATTCATTTAAGAGCTTTCACCTCCTATACCATCAATCAGATTAAGTGGAGAAAGGCCTGGGATACGTTTGAAGAAAATCAAGTCGGAAGGCCGTTGATGATGAGGAAGGAGCATGGCCAGTCCTCAAACATTTATAACAAGCATTACACATTTTTACTAATTGAGGGCCATAGAGAACACATGTTGGAAACCCAGAAATGGTGTGCTGACCTATGTGTCGGAAAGATTATGATGTTCCGTAAAGAAGCACTGAACAGTTGTCAGAAAAGGTGGATGTTGTCATCCTCAGCTGTCAGAGGATGAGAACCATTTGGGGCACCTAAATTTGCATGGGACCTAGAAAGGATGCCACATTTCATAGCATGCATTCATACCTGTGGGGTCAGATGGATGGGGCTGAGGTTTCAATTTTCCCTTATTTGGTTGCCAGCCGAGCGATATACTCCTGCATACAATGTTGATTCAGATTGGTGGAAAGATGTTGTTTTGACGGAAGGATATAAACCACCAGGGATGGAAATGGCTGAAGAATATGATCTAACACAGCTTCATGCCAATCACAGTCAGTCCAATCCAGATCTGAGGAGACAACGAGCTTCATGAGGACATGTAGATAGACCAGTTGGGGGGAGATGTTGGGTACCGGATTTGTATACTTTTCTCTCCCATTTTATCCCATATTTCTATATCTTTGTACCATTATTGTTCTTAAACGCATGCGATAAACCCCTTTCTTTTATCTTTCATGGGATATTTGATTAATGAAGTAATTGTCATAAAGGTTTTACCTTTTTGCAATATTAACTCCGATATTTCTACAGATTAGGCCATAGCGGGAAAGTTACAGCTACGAGTCATGGAACAACCCATAATTTCTAGTGCTATCTTCATTTTTTGTTACAGCGTAACAAAATCTGTTTCACACCATCATTATTTTAGGCCTTTAATGGTTTCCTTCTAGGAAATTAGGTTGTTGTTGTAACAAAGTATATTTCTGTAAATATTCAGTCCTGAAGGGAATCTATGATGGCCAGAACATTTGTATAAAGAGGGCTTGCGGGTTGTGAATTGGGGTTAAGCCCAATTACATACAGATTTTGTAACATTATATTCTACCATTAATTGAATGAACAACATCTTGTTGTTTCACCTATAATTCATGAGTTTATTGCAACCCTGATTAGAGAGTTGGGCTACTCTTCTGATCAGGTGCTACATTTCCCTTTCTTTTCATTGTTTTTATGTTTTAAGTTTGATTTTGTTACTGCTGTTATAGTGTAATATTTTAATTGTTTTCAATGTATTTTTAATTCTACAATCCATTTTAATTGTTGTTATATTAGTCTATGTTTATGGATTTAAGCCTGTGATCTACAACAGGTCATGTGATTGCTCCTGCATATACTATGTCGTTAGTCTTGAAATAACTAACGCCCTCGGGTTGATAATTTATGTGGAAAAAGGGTTGAATATTGTTCATATCCGGACACCAGCATGCACATGTATCACAAGTCATAATTTATAACCATTCATAATAATTACCCTTAAAGACTACGAAATGTGACCTGCGCAAATTGCATATCACAAATTTTATAGGATAACAATTTGGCATATGTTATAAGTTGTGCAAAATGTGAATTGTGATTTTTTCAAAACTTAAGTGATTAAGATTGCCGAAGGTTTTATATTCATTTCTTTATTTTCTCGTCAGGTCTGCGAAGTCGCAACTTATATCGATTTGCTTTCAATGTTTTTGATTAATTAAGTGAGGTGTGATGCGATAAGGTAAATATAATGGTGATTGAAGGTTTTGCAAAGTTCAAACATATCTCCAAAAAAGTTGAGTGCATATCACGGCTCACACATTTTAAAGTTTACGAGTCTTTGAAATTCATAAGATATGCGATTTGCATTGCGCTCAAGGAAAATAAAGTGGAAACCTCTTAAAAGAAAATATTTATTTCCTAAGTCTTTTTTTTTAGAAAATTAAAAGAATTTTGTATTTATTTCCAAAGGGTCCCTATTTATAAAAATAAATGGGGGGTTGTTGTATATCAAAACAATTGGCGATTCACTTGGGTGAACCTGATATCTCTGATAATTTTTTTGAAATTTCTAAGCTTTTTAGAAAATAAAAAATAGTTGTAGGAATGAAATTTCAAATAAATAATATCTTAATAAGCAATGAAAGTTTCTCTTATTCAATATTCATAAGAATTCCTCTATTAAATATATAAATATGAAAATCTATATCAGTCCTTACTTCGTATAAAAGGATAAAGTAGGTGGCCTTTATAGATCAACTTTATAAAAATTTACTCTTTTATCACATATAGAGCCTCTGTTCCAATAGGAAATTTAAGCTTTTGGTAGGGTTACCCTTTACCCAACAATTATTCATTGTCCCATCTGGTATTTTTTATAATTTTCAGAAGTAAATTCTAACCTTTGAGAATTTTCTTTTATATATTATAAAATTTACTTAAAAGCCATTGTCTTGGCTTGGCAACTAGATGATGATAATGCCACTCACTAGTAGTAATTGTTGGGAAAAATACTGAGAGGGGGGGGGGGGTGAATCAGTATTTACTGCATAATCAAATCTTTTTACTTTTTCATTCCTTAAAACCCATACGCTACTTTCCTTCAGTAAACTAGCGTATATACGCGGATCCCCTTTATGAAACTCGCGTATACATAGAGATCTAGATATGTCATTAAACTTCACTTAAACCATTCCATCATTTATTCATCAGATATTCAATAAGCAGTAAACATGTGCAGTAAGAACAAAATAAACCATCACACAAAGCATCACACATGAACACCAGGATTTTTAGGTGGAAACCCAAATCGGGAGAAAACCACCGCTGCAGTTGCTCAGCCTTCAATATTTTATTATAGAGAAAACATCTTACAACATATGTGCCGGCGCAGACTTGACCAGCACGCAGGCACCCACCTGCGCTCGTTTACCAGCCTCTCCTGGAAGGGAGCTCCAACCCCCTGACTCGTTTACCAGCCTCTCCTGGAAGGGAGCTACGACCCCCCGATCTCGTTTACCAGCCTCACCTGGAAGGGAGCTACAACCCCCTGACTGAAGGCTACAACCCTCACCACCACCTTGGACCACGTTTCATCAATTTTCACACTGGATCCAACAACTTCAATAGAACAACACTTGCAGGCCACGTTTCATCATATTTTCAGACTGGACCCTTTCCATATTTTTAAGTTCAACCATACATCACCAACAGATACATATCAACACAGATCAGATAGCAGAAACACAGCAGAACAGATCAGATATTTCATACCCCTTGCTTCAGCAAACCCTAGTTTGCATACGCGCTTTCCCTTCACTGATGTCGCGTATATACGCGCTTCCGTCCACACAAACCAGCGTACACCTCAGTGTATATTTTATTGCGCATACGCGCTTTCACTTCAGCGAAGCCGCGTACATACGCGCTTCCTCCGCGGCAAAGTAGCGTATAGATCTTCAATCATTACAGAGCAGCATACTTTCTTCAGATCAGATATTCAGTTCAGATTTACCCTTTTACTTCAGACAGATGTTCGCCTAGATGTTCGCCTCATCACAGATCTAATCACTCCATAAACAGATCTAGCAAATACAAGTACATTTCAGATCTAAATATCCCGCTTCATCATTTCTTCATAAGTGCTTCATAGATTCAGATCTATCATCAAACCTTTACCCTTTCCATACAGATATACTTCACAGAGAAGTATTCATTCAAGCTCAGACATCTTGCTCCCACTCTTGTGATTTGCACAATGAATTTCTTCTCCTTATATAGGTTTATCCTTTTTCAATACCATGAGCCCCTTTTTCAATACCATGGGCCAAAGCAATACCATGAGCCCAAAACAACCTGGACGGGGTCAATTAGGCGGATCATTACCCAATACAATGGGTCAATACCATGGTGGTTACCCTTGGTTTTGCACTTTTTGAGCGCTTTTGCCCATACGCGACTTGGAACGTTATTTTCCGCGTGCATACGCGACTTCCCCTAGGCCAATCCGCGTATACAAGGAGACCTACTCTTTTCATCATATTCTGAGCACATTCTGAATTCCTTTCTTCATTGCCTTCTGTACATACTATAGAAACATCATATTTTCTTCATCAAGAACATATTCTCTCAAGCACAGCTTCATCAAGTAAGTTGTCATTATCTTTATCAAGTGGGTTGCTTTTCAAGAACAACACTCAGCATCATATTGTCAACAAACATCATATTTACATCATTTACCAAGTCCATCAAGTCAAGAATAACTTCATCAGGTGGATTGCCATCAAGGACAACACATGTCAACAGTCGCATGTCTTCATCTCCATTCAGTGGGTTTCCATCAAGGACAACACTCTGCATCATATTTCCAACAATCTCCCCCTTTGGACTTGATGGCAACCACGATGGTGTTTGGTTACCATAACAGATAGGTACATTAAGAATACAATGACACCATGTCATTCTCCCTATTTGCCATGTCACTCTCTCCATTTTTGGCATCATTCAAACACCATGTCACTCTCCCCCTTTGACATCAAGGGCAAAGGGCACATCATTATCTTCATTCAAACACTATGTCACTCTCCCCCTTTGACATCAAGGGCAAAGGACAAAACCAACAGATCAAAACCAACACACTCTCCCCCTTTGACATCAAGGGCAACGGGCGGATCAAAACCAACATACTCACCCCCTTTTCTCCTCATGTAGAAGAAGCGTTCTGCAGATCTGATGTATACTGAAGTGACCAAGCTCCCCCTGAGTTCATGCTGAATCTTTAAACATATTTTCAATGAAGTACATGACTCTATGAAGTTCCTATCACCAATGACTCATACTTACATCAAATATCCAACCAAGTGGATTTACATATAAGACTCAAGTACCCAACCAAGTGGGTTTACACATTTCAACTCAGCTACCCAACCAAGTGGGTTTACAAACATGACTCAGCTACCCAACCAAGTGGGTTTACAAATTTACAAGTCCTTACATGACTGAATATTACAATTTTACAACATGGGTCTCAACCAGACCTTTTCATCAAGGTACAAATATAACTTTAAGACCAACACTAGAAATTCCTCAAGAAAGAGAACATATTTCAGAATCAACACAATGCCAACAATGCATTATACTCAGCAAGGTCAATGTTCCCCCTGAATCTGTGCAACCAAGCAATCTTTCCAAAAGACTAAGGCTCCCCCTTAGTTTGTGCATCCTGAAAACTTCCACCAACAAATCATCAAGGCATCTTCATCAAAACATTAGACACAGAATTATGAGAACTGGAACACCACCAGAGATACCAAACAATATCAGAGATACCAAACAACACTGCAGCTGTGCTGAAGAGAGCTAAACCAATCAAAAATTGTCAGCAATCAGTCATACGCGGTTTTCTGTGCATAAACTCGCGTACATACGCGACTGTGTTTCAGGAAACCCGCGTATCCCAAGCCATCTTCTAAATTTCAACTAGATCTGATTCTCTGTGAGAAAAAGGCTGTGTTCAGCTTCTTTTGAATGCTTCTCTGGACTACAGATAGATAGAACAGTACAGTTGTGTCTTCAAGCGTCATCCAACGGTTGTAGCATAAGCACATTAGTAACCAAGCCTTCATATTCTTTGCAGCATCAATACATTCTTTCCATACCAGAACAACGTCTTCTCATAAGTGTCAAGCAATCATCCATGTGGTCCAACATCACCATGATCTTCAAGATTTAACATGAAGTAACATATGTAGGAAAAAGATCTCTCAACCATAGTAACAAACACTGCATGATTTATTTCTGAATCAAATGACATCCAACTCATCCCTGCTGCTCCTCCTAAACCAGAGCTCTTCCTTAACTTGTGCAATCTGAAACACCTTCAACAGCAAGTCATCAACAACAATCTCTGCATGATCTGTCTTCTGAATTATAAGACTTTCATCTGAACAATGAATGCTCTTCATCATAACGCAACCAGGATTTCATCCATAATCTTCAACACAAGAACCCATGTATCATTTCATTATCATGAGTATAACCAGAATGATGCTAACAGTGCAATCATCAGCAGTCAGAATGATGCTCCCCCTGGACCTCTGCTCCAGATCTTCAGCTATCAGATAAATTCTCTTATCATCAATGCATACGCGACTGTGTCTGCTTAAACTCGCGTGTATACGCAACTTTTGTGAATATAACTCGCGTATGGAAAGTGTAATATGGAAAATTTCACACCTTCATCTCCTTCTGCAAATTTGCCTTCTGTTCCTGTCTTTTCTTCACCACAGATGCACTGTCAGAAATACATATAACCAGAATAATCAAATCAACCATGAGAGACATCATGCATTGCTCCCCCTGTGACGATACATTACTAAATCTTATAATGTATCCCACATCATTACTCCCCGCAAATAATCGAGAACTAGAAAATTCTAGGGTTGCATGATCGCAGGGCCGACCCCTACGTTTCCGATCTACCCTCCTCTTTCCAAATTTGTTTTGAACTTCTATTCGAGGCCGAAGCATCCACTTCCAGACTGTTTCATCCCAGATTCCTACTAAGCATGTCCACGTATATAGCATAACATCTCATGTGGTGAGAAAAATAAGCATAAGAATCATAAAGAGTATTTCTAATCTTCCTCCTTTTGCGATCAGCTGCTTTATGTCCATACATGTTACATGAGAAACAATATGCTCTGAAGAGACTAGAGTACCTTCGGGAGTAGATCTCGTTTGTTTGTAATAAACAATCTACTTCGCAATTTGCTGCAACATGCCCATAGTTATGACATCTAAAGCATTCAACATTATTGAATGATTTCCTTTGAGAATTCAGGACTGTTGGTTGACCTTTTGTTTCTTTCAACACTTCAGGTTTTGCATTGTCTTCCTTTGAATCATTAGAATTCCCTTGTGAACTAGATTCACCTTTAATGGTTTCATGGAAACCAAGACCATGTTTGATAGCAGGAGACCTTTGATAACTCAGAATATTGTCCAAGATATTAGTACTATCATGAAACCTCAAAAGTTTAATCTTTTCTTCTAATTTACTTTTGAGAATGTTTACCTCAACCTCCAAGGCTCGATGATTGTTTTGTCATGCTTTCTTCTTTCCTTCTTCCATCTTCTACTTGATCCTTCCTCGTAATTAGACTTTCTTTCAACCAAATGCTTACTCTACATGTTTGTTGCAACTCTTCATTCTTCTTCGATGTTTTCTTTGAGATCTCTTTGAGGGAGACAATTTCTGCTTCAAGTCTTGCATTCTTCTCATTTGATTTATCCAAGTCTTCTTTGAGGGAAACGATTTCTGCTTCAAGTCCTTCCTTATCAAATGATGGAAGATGTTCCTCACTCTTCTTACTTGATGCTTCAAGTTTTTCTTGTAGAGAGATGATTCCAAATGCCTTCAAGACCTTCATAATTTTCCTTTTATTTTTCCAAATTCATGAGAACGTCATTTCCAAGTCCTTCATTCTTCTCATTTGGATTTTCAAGTTCGCTTTCAGTAGAGATGATTCCAGTTTTGATATCCTTTACTTCGATTGTATACATCATCGAACATCCTTTCGCTTTAAAACACAAAGCTTTGGAGGCACTGGGCCTTCTCATTAAATATTCTTTGTTGATTCCGATAACTTTTAAACTTCAACATCATTGCTTCGGACGTATAAGATTGCAAGGATCACTGGCTATCAGATCTATCTTTGTCAACTGCACGGGCTTCACATCTCCTTACTTTGAGTGTTTTGCTTCTTTGCCATGAGCACTTGTAGAGCTTGGTCAGAATTTTCTTCATCTTTAATCTTGACAGCTTCTTCTTGGTCGATAACATATTCTTCACTATTGTTTGTACCACTAAGATCTTTCAAAGGATGACCCCAATCACTATCAGATTCATCTCCTTTGATTTCTGGTATCCATTTTCTCTGAAATATCTCCTTTCTTCGAGTAGGCTTCTTCTTTTGCTTCTTTCCCATTGCGACAGATCTCCTTCAAGCAATCAAGCTTCTGTAGAAGGACCACCCTCTGATACCAATTTTTGGGAAAAATACTGAGAGGGGGGGGTGAATCAATATTTACAGCATAATCAAAACTTTTTACTTTTTCATTCCTTAAAACCCATATGCTACTTTCCTTCAGTAAACCAGCGTATATACGCGGATCCCCTTTATGAAACTCGCGTATACACAGAGATCTAGATATGTAATTAAATCTTCACTTAGATCATTCCATCATTCATTCATCAGATGTTCAATAAACAGTAAACATGTGCAGTAAGAACAGAATAAAACCATCACACAAAGCATCGCAACATGAACACGGATTTTGTAGGAACCCAAATCGGGAGAAACCACCGCCAGTTTGCTCACACATTTTATTATTGAGAAAACATCTTACAACATATGTGCTGGTGCTGACTCCTACCAGCATGCAGGCACCCACCTGCGCTCGTTTACCAGCCTCTCCTGGAAGGGAGCTCCAACCCCCTGACTCGTTTACCAGCCTCTCCTGGAAGGGAGCTACGACCCCCTGATCTCGTTTACCAGCCTCACCTGGAAGGGAGCTACAACCCCCTGACTGAAGGCTACAACCCTCAGCACCTCTATTGACCACGTTTCATCAATTTTCACACTGGATCCAACCACTTCAATAGAACACAACTTGGTGTGGCACATTTCATCATATTTTCACACTGGACCCTTTCCATACTTTTAAGTTCAACCATACATCACCAACAGATACATATCAACACAGATCAGATAGCAGAAACACAGCTGAACAGATCAGATATTTCATACCCCTTGCTTCAGCAAACCCTAGTTTGCATACGCTCTTTCCTTTTACTGATGTCGCGTATATACGCGCTTCCGTCCACACAAACGAGCGTATACCTCAGTGTATTTTTCATTGCACATACACGCTTTCTCTTCAGCGAAGCTGCGTATATACGCGCTTCCTCCGCGGCAAAGTAGCGTATAGATCTTCAATCATTACAGAGCAGCATACTTCTTCAGGTCAGATATTTAGATCAGATTCAACCCTTTACATCAGACAGATGTTCGCCTCATCACAGATCTAATCACTCCATAAACAGATCTAGCAAATACAAGTACATTTCAGGATCTAAAGATCACATCTCATCATTTCTTCATAAAGTGCTTCATAGATTCGGGATCTATCATCAAATCTTTAAATTTTCCATACGCATGTACTTCACAGAAGTATTCATTCAAGCTCAGACATCTTGCTCCCACTCTCATGATTTGCATAATGAATTTCATCTCTTTATATAGGATTATCCTTTTTCAATACCATGAGCCCCTTTTTCAATACCATGGGCCAAAGCAATACCATGAGCCCAAAACTACCTGGACGGGGTCAATTAGGCGGATCATTACCCAATACAATGGGTCAATACCATGGTGGTTACCCTTGGTTTTGTACTTTTTGAGTGCTTTAGCCCATACGCGACTTGGCACGTTATTTTCCGCGTGCATACGCGACTTCCCCTAGGCCAATCTGCGTATACAAGGAGACATACTCTTTTCATCATATTTTGAGCACATTCTGAATTCCTTTCTTCATTGCCTTCTGTACACACTGTAGATACATCAGATTTCCTTCATCAAGAACATATTCTATCAAGCACAACTTCATCAAGTAAGTTGTCATCATCTTTATCAAATGGGTTGTCTTTCAAGGACAACACTCAACAACATATCACATCATTTACCAAGTCCATCGAGTCAAGAATAACTTCATCAGGTGGATTGCCATCAAGGACAACACATGTCAACAGTCGCATGTCTTCATCTCCATTCAGTGGGTTGCCATCAAGGACAACACTCTGCATCATATTTCCAACAGTAATTAAGCTGATCAAGCTAGCTCTTGATGAGACCCCCTTGTCCTTTTGATATAATCTCAAGTCATTACCTTGTTTTGGTAGGCAGTATTGGTAATGCCAGTTTAACTACTTCCTTATGAACATGGTAAAAAAGCTCGTGATGAGACTTATTATCTTTTAAGTTTTTCTTCCAATCATAATTTTTTTTTTTTTTTTGAATTCCTTTCGAAAATTTATAAGTTTTCTCGGATGGGATGAATCATTGGTCTTTTTAAGATTCTGGATGATAATGTTGAGTTTTAGATTACGTTTCTGTAAACAGGTCTTTACAGTGTTAATGTTTCTTTTCTTGACTGATAATAGAATATTCATGCTATATAAAGATGAGATTTCATCAAAGAATAAATGATTTTAATGAAATTCCATTTTTCAGAAAAATAAAATCAATTTGTATTTCTAAATCTTTCGATTATTTCCTTAACATTTTTTTATTTTTATAAAAAAAATTAAAAAAAATTCCGAAAACATAAACTCTAAACTCTCACCACTGAAATCTACAAACTACAATTAAAAAAAATCATCTGAGATTATATTTGAAAAGCCAAATATTAATACTAAGCAACTTTTATTTTCTTAAAAAGAAAAGAAGAAAAAACACTAGTATACAAGGATAGAAGGGGTTACTTTCTATGAGAAATATTTTTTAAAAATCTACCCATTAATAGGTAAAGAATCCTTTTTTCCTGATAAATCTTGAAATAAAAATATTGACGGGCCTATTTCTTCAATTATTTGAAATGGACCTAGCCATAGTTTCTGAAACTTCATGTGTTTACCTTTTTCGTCATGCGCTTTGTCCCATTTCAATACCAAATCACCAATTTGAAAATTCTTTGGAGTGGCAGAAGTTGAATCAAACAAGGCTTTTATTATCTATTGATGATGAGCGTGAGTTTGTTTGGATTTTTCTGTTTCTTCTTCTAACTTAAGAATTTGATGTTGTCTAATTTGTAAATAAGAAGTAGGAGTTTCATCAATGAATTGAACTAAGGAAAGAGAGGGAATAGCTACGTTGGTGGGAAGTACCGCTTCTTTTCCATAGACAATATTGAATGGAGAAGTACTGATAGAAGCGTTTTGAGTTATTTGATCTGGCCAAAGAGAAAAAGTTAATGACTTATGCCAATTTCTTTGATTATGATCAACAGTTCTTTTGATTATTCTAATCAGGTTCTTGTTTGTGGATTTTGCCAAACAATTTCCTTGTAGATAATAATTTGCAAAATATTTTATTTTAAAACCTCTTTTAATCAGAAATTCTATCATAACAGTTCCAGAGAAATAATATGCATTATTAAAAATCAGAGCAGTAGGTAAGCCAAACCTGGTTATGATATTCTGGTCAATGAAACCAATGATATTTTCTAAATTAGCTACTTTTAATGGAATTTCTTCCACCCATTTGGTAAATTAATCTATAGTTGTGAGAATATATTTGTGTTTTTTGGAAGAGTTAGGAACAATCTCACCAATTATATCTAATCCCCATTGCTCAAATGGTTGTTCAATATTGACTGGTTGTAATGGGAATGTTGGCTTTCTTTGTCTTCCAGATGTACTTTGGCATACTTTACATTTTCTTTTATATTCATAAGCATCTTTGAAAAGTGTAGGCGAATAGATGCAAGATCTTATGTGCTGTTGTATTTCCTCCAAAATGTCCTCCAACTGGTCCATCATGGAGTTCCTACAAGATTTTCTTTGCTTCAGATTTTTCTAAGCATCTTAAAAGTATAGAATCGAAATTTCTTCTAAATAACACATCGTTGACTAACTCATATTGTTTAGGTTTTAATCTAAGATATCGTTTTGTCTTGTAACTGAGATGATTCAGAGCATATTCATTCTTCAAATAAAATATAAGATCAACATATTGTGACTCTGAATCATTAAGGCTTATCTCTGATATTTGCACATGATTACCTGAATCTTCTTCTGGTGGAAAATGTGATGCTCCTATAAGCATTCTGCAAAAACCTTGACCTCTAATGATTTTAGAGGGTTTAATTTCTACATCATATTCTTGTAACGCAGTCACCTAGTTAGCTCTTTTTTCTCCTAATTCTTTTTGCATCAAAAGTTGTCTTACTGTACAAAATGGAACTATGATTTTCGTATGAGACTTTAGGAGAAAAGGTCTAAAATGTTTTATGGCCTTAAAAACAACAAATTCTTGCTTTTCAACAGATGTGTAATTCAGTTCCACACCTTGTAAATTTGAACTAAAGAATGAAATCGGTTCTTCTATTTGTTGGTCATTCAACTGTGTTAAAATAACTTCATATGATGTATCCGATGAAAAAGTGTATAATGTAAATGGATTAAGAAAATTGCGGGTGGTTAGGAATGGAGCATTGAAAATTGATTGTTTAATCAATTTAAATATTTCTCTTTCATTATGTCCCCATTTAAAGACATAATTTTTCTTAATCATGTTCTGCAATGGTAAAAATATTTGAGAAAAATTGAGGACAAATCTCTTAACCAAATTAATTTTCCCAAGGAAGTATTACATGGTTTTCTTGTTATGAGGGAAAGCAATTCATTTAGTTTCATCAATTCTTTCAAGATTAATATAGATACCATTTTTTGACACAATAAATCCTAAAATTTTTCCTTCATCTAAAGAAAAAAATGATTTCTTTGGATTTAATGAAATGCCATACCTTTTGCATCGCTCAAAGACTTTCTTTAGGTCATTCACATGACGAGTTACCTATTTAGAGAAGGCATTAATGTCATATAACTAAATAAATACTGTTTTTTTTATGAGTTCCCTAAAAGTTGTGTCCATGGCTCTTTGGAAAGTGGCACCTGAATTAATTAATCCAAAAGGAATTTTTTTATAAGAATAAGTTCCCCACTTAGTTCTGAATGTAGCATTCAATCTGTCATCTTGATGAACGAGAATCTGATTGTAACCTGAAAATCCATCTAGAAAAGACATGAGCTTAGAACCAACTACTTTCTGCAATACTTATTCCATGGTTGGTAATGGAAAATTGTCCTTCTGACAAGCTTTGTTTAAATTTCTAAAATCAATGTAGATTCTAATATCATAATTCTTCTTCCTGACAGGTACCAAATTTGATACCCATTTAGAATTTCTAACTGGAAAGATGATTTTTTCCTTGAGGAGTTTATTCAATTAAGTTTTAATTTGATTTTCCACGTTTAGATGAATCTTTCTCAATTTCTACTCTATGGGCTTTTCCTATGAGATCATAGGAATCATGTGTTGAATTATAGAAATATTGTCTATTTTAAGATCAATATAATCCCAAGAAAAGACACTTTTGTATATCCTAAAAAATCCGATTCTTCAAAATACAAACAAAGACCTAGATTTACATTTTGAGGTTTTTCTTCACTTCCTAGATTAATTAACTCAAATATTAAGGTACAACTTTGTGTTTTTGAGTTAGTTACTCTTTTAAACCTGTCCTTTAGATCGCATAAGTATTATAACTTGACAACAGATTTGGGAATAGGATTTTCATCTTGTTCTTTCTTAATCTGAGTATCATTTTCGTTATCATCCAAAATTTGATTATTGTAAGATTTTTCAGATGTTAAAAAATCTATGATATCTGAGTCATTATTAATACTATCCAATAAGTGATATTATCAGGAATAGATGGTCTAAAAATTAATTTAATAGAAAAAATATCAGGACTAAATTCTTGGGATGGGACTAATTTTGTGGCTACATTAGCGAGTAAATCTGCACTAACATTCTGTATTCTAGGTATAGAAGAAATGTTGAAGGCTAAGAAATGAGTAGTTAATTCTTGGACTAATTATTGATAATGTTTTAAGTGTCCAAAATTAAAATGGATAGTATCTCTCACTTGCCTAACTATGATTTCTGAATCTCCTAAAACCTTCAGATGTCTGATATTCAGATCAATAGCTTTTATTAAACCTTGAACTAATGCTTCATACTCAGCCATGTTGTTGGTACAATCAAATTCTAATCGGTAGGCTAACATATTATTTTCACCTTCTGGGTTTATTAAAATGCAACCAGCACCTGCACCATCTTCAGATTTAGAACCATCAAAATAAAGGGTCCAAAACAAAGAATTAGCTATTTTTATATCTAAAAAATTAATACATCTAGAATTATCTGGTTGGGAAAAATTCTCAATCTGAGATACAACCGCGTTATCAAAGAAAGGTGATGGTTGAGCATTAAAGTTTCCTAAAAATGACTCTGTAGAGTAATTTCCAATAATGTTGTTATTGAAGGCTGCTGTCTCATTAATATCTTCAAGATCAGTCACCGTATTCTTCATAAAATTTTCATTGTCAACTCGAATTTGGTTTGGCTTTCGATTATGTGGTAACCACATATGTGATCAATCTGTTGAAAAATAACCATGAAGTTTCTCAGACCATTCATGAATTAAAAGTAAACCATAAAATTCAGGAATATCTACCACCAAAATATCAATTATCTGAGCAACTTTGGGATTTGATGACAATCTGATGGAAATATAATTTATTTCTCCTACCACTTCTACTCTAGTTCTGTCAAGTTGTACTATATGGACTGGAGAAATCTGAGGAAATATGTTCAATTTGGCACAAATGGATTTTGGCATTATATTTGAAGAGGCACCTCAGTCTATTAAATAATTATGAACATTTTTGTTATAGATCTCATAGGTTAAGAGAAATGGAGGAGTATGAGAGATGGATCGATCACCTATCATAATTAAGTCTTAAGTATCTATTTTCATTGAAGGAGAAGGTGGATTACCCATTTCATTATCAGCTTGAACTATGATTGGAGCAGGTAAGTTTGAAGCAGGAACAAATTTTAAGTCTCTAAGTAAGATTTATTGTTGTTGCTTCAATTTGGTAAGCTCATGAATTGAAATATTTGCCCTAGTTTTATTCATGTCGTCAACTATATTATAATCAATGGTATTTGAGACAAAAATTGTTTTAGATGTAGGTGGAGAGTCTGAGGTAACAAGACTTGTTTACGTAGCCTTTGAATTAGACTTTTTGCTTACCGATTTGTCTTTAGCAGTAGTGGAAATTTTTTGCTGTTGACTAGGCTATGTTTCTTCAGTAATATTTTTGCTGTGTGTTCTGAAAGGAAAAGCTTCATGTTGTTATTGATTTGGTAGGATGAAATCCCACATTCCATTTAGTTCAACTTCTTCTTCTTCGTCATCTTCTTCTACCTCTATTTGTAGTTCCTCCTCTTCTTAATCTGATTCAACATTAGATATAATATTTGGAGGTTGAGAATTAGAGGATTGTCCTTTCTTAAAATTCCTAAAACTCTTTTTTGATTTTGAATTTTTGACGATTTGTTTCTTGATATCTTCCATCTCATTGGTCATGGTTTTCAAGACTTTTTGAATACCTTCTATGTCAAATGGATCCTTTGGCATCTTCTTCTTAGAATCATCTTTGAAAGATATCTTCTTTGATTTTCGATCTTCCTAAGAATTATTTTTCTCAAGAGAAGTTATGTGTTTCTCTACAGATAGAGACTCTTTCATATTTTCTGCAAGTGTTGCTAGCTTTGCTCTATGAACGAAAATAGATGTATTAGATGGAAGGGATGAAATATACCACTCAATTTGAACTTCTGTGCCAGGAACTGCTGTAACATGAAATTTATTGATTAGTTTATTAAATCTTGAATTAAAATCTTGTATCTTATCACTTGGTTTAGCTTTAAGATTTGAAATATCATTTATGAGCGTAGCAGTAGTTCTGTCATCTCCAAACTTAGCTAGAAATTGTTCTTCAAACATATTCCAGTTAGTTATAGAGTGAGAAGGTAATGAAAAATACCAGGATCCTGGAGATCCTTTTAAAGTATATGGAAATAATCATACAACACAATCCTCTTCAACTACTGCATTCAGATTGAAAGCTAACATAAAATTATGAATATGTTCTTCTGTAGGAAGACCATCATCGGGATTAAATTTGGGTAGCCATCTTTCAGGATTTTTAGGCAGAGCATGAAGAGGGGCAGGCATGTTTACATCCCCTGGATTGCTCCATGGGTTTAGATTCGGTGGAGGGGGTTGACCTGACATTAGATTTTGGATGGGTTGGTTGGGTGGATTTTTAATTGACGATGAGGCAGGTTGAGCACTAGTACTAGTAGTTTGTGTATTGGAACTAGTGAAAGTAATACCGACTGTTGGAATGAAATTTGTGGAAGTGAGTGGAGGTAATGGGGGTGAATGAGATAAGATATCATTGGTGATTAAATCTAATTGAGTCCTCTTTAATTTCTTCCAAGTACTACCGATAGGAAATTCAAAAGGGAGAATCCTTTTTTTTGACTTTCTAATCGGGTTAATATTCTTCGAGGTTGTAAAGAAGATGAAATACTAAGATCCAATAATTGATAAGATTCAGGATTTTCATCAGAAATAGATACTTTCTCTTACTTTTCTATCAAATATTGAACTTATGGAGAATCCTGGTGAAACTCAGGAAATAGTATGGTTTGAGTATCGCTAGGAGACTTAGGGGAAATATAATCAACTTCAGATTTTACATATGAGGATCCAGATAATTTTCTGGAAGTTGATGCGGATCTAGAGGGAGAGAGACTTTTTGATTGACCTTTAGATTGATCAGATCTTTGTGCCATTGACTAGGCCCTCCTTCTAGCGCCAAAATTTTGAGGCCTCAGAATTCCACTGCCAAAACATGGGGGAAAATCACCCAGTTCAGACCTTAAAGCAGATCCTTTTCCGTTTGGTGTAGTGGCTCCGACTAGGGATAATGGGACCAATTTCCCAATAAAGATGATTTTGAGGGTGTTGTGAATATAGCATGCAAATGGATAATGATTTTAATATATATGCATCAATCTAAACTAATTAATCTAATATATACTCAGGGTGTTTTTCCTTTATGCGATCTAAAATGATATCTTTATATTGTGAGTAATATAGATCATTTAACAGCTGAAAGAGATGAAAATTATGTAAAATGATTCTTCTAGAAAAGTAGTTTGCATAGAAGAATTGTGTAAGAAATATTTCATTTATCAGTGTGATTACATATTCAATAAGAAACCATAGCTAAATTTTAGAACAAAAATGCATGTAATATTCATATATGACGACGTTTCAAATATATAATGAAATAAAAAGATGACTGTTAATCTATGAAGTAAGACTTAATACAAGTGAATAGAAGTACCATATGTACGAAGTTCTACTCATGTAAACTGACAGCAATGAATTTGCTCCTTTTCACTTTCAAGCAATTTAAAAAGTACAATAGTGCAACATCAGTTAAACAACTTTAATTGTCAAAAGATTATAGACGTGTTCCATTAATTCATCAAAGCAGTCATAAACTTCCAATAGTGCATTCTTTGCAAATTTTTTTGACAAATTTCTGGACCCTTCTCTAAATGCATGAGAAGGGTTTAAATACTAAACTAACTATAAACTAAAATAGATTATTACAAAAATATAGAAGAGGTTTGAAACAACCTTCCTCATAAAGCTAACTTAAACTACAATATAGGAAACTAAACTTACAATTCTGATTTATGAGTCCTTCCCTTTCTTCTGAATGTGGTCACAAAGTTGACAAATATATAACATTTCTTTGAGCTGAGCTGGCTATGATATCCTTGATCTGATATGTCCCTTGAAAATAGAATTTGAGAGTACTAACTGGGATCTCTTCCTTGAATCTGTAAGAGACTGCAGAGTCTGATGCTGATGATAAGGTTTGATGAGAAAATTCCAGTAATTTTCTTGATCAAACTTATTTACCTTTTTAATAATTTCCTCCTGTGTATCCGCTCTTTGCTGCCACTGTGTTTCCACCTGTCTTGTTTCTGAGAACACATCAGACGTGTTCTCCTTGAGAAGTTCTACTCTAGAGAGTTGTTCACACATAGATTCAATAATCTCACTTGATATCTTGGATGTCTTTGCTACTGCTTTATCTTCCTGTCTGATTTGCGATTCCCATTCTCTGAATAGAATTTCTTTGTGAAGCTTATCTACTTGAGGTAGATTAGCTTCCTTCCTCGAATCTGATACTTTCCATTGGATGTGTTCTTCAATTTTCTTCTCAAGTCTTTCACATTCAAGTCTCTGGATTTCTATCTACTGGATCAGTATTTTATTTGAATCAAAATAAGAGTCAATTATAGAAGCTTGATGAAAAAACACTTCCTGTTCTTTCTTTAACTTAGTGTTTAAATCCAGTGCTTCTTTCATAAATTGCTCTAATTGCTGTTGTAGTTGTAGCTTGGTCATTGCTATTTCCATCTGTGCTTGTTTTTCATTAATCTGTGTCTGATGATGCAATTTGAGGCTTTCAACATCTTTATGAAATTGGGCTGTGTGTACTTTGACTTTCTCACTGGAATTAGATTTTTATTCATTCAACAACTTCTCTATTTCTTGTAACCTGTCTTCCTTTTGTTTTAGCAACAATCTAACCTCAGTAGCTTTATCAACAGTATCAGTAGCATATGCCCCTGCATAATGTGATAATTTGGTTAGATGTTCAGTAGGATCATCTAAGGAATCTTTACATAATACATCAACTATTTGATCTTTAGGCTTTGAAGTTTTTTCATCAATTCTCCTCCTTTTGTTTCTTTTAACTACAGCCTTATAACTAGGACTGTAGAAAATATCCAATGAAGGAATATCTTCAATTTGTAGAACTATCTGATCTGTAGGGTAGGTTGGTATGATTTCTTTATCATGCATTGCTGGAACTCTTTGTAGTGGATTAACATTTTCCACTATCTTCTGGGAGTGTTCAGGTGTCTGGAAACTCATTTCCTGATCAATATTGGGATTATCTTTAGGATTTTTTATTGCTTCAGAAAACTCCTTCCATTCATCTATAAGATCTTTTGTTTGTGGTGAACTAGATTGATCTAGTATATTATGACTGTGATGAACTTCTTGAGAATATGATTTTGTTCCATTATTTCTCTTTTCTTCTAGCATCTCTATCTCATGGATTACTTGGTAAATTATATTTTCTAGTCTTTCCTTTTTAGATTCAGATTCATTTTCAATGTGATCCGAATTATGAAGTTGCTGTTGTGACTGACCTGATTTATCTTCAGACATATCTTTTACTTCATCATCCAAGCTTATACTTGGAGTGTGTTTGTTGTCATCTTCAATAGTTAACAAATTGAGAGGGAATTTATCTAGTCTCCTTTTTCTGTATGTTTGGAAAGCTTCAAAATCATCTCGACTTAGTTGGCTGGATGCATACTTGATAATGTCTGAAAAATTTTCCATGCCCTGGAAGAGATCATCAAATCCAAATTTTTCCTTTACAAAAGGCTTTAACTTAAGCTATGTGATGTAATTTTTAATTACATCATTTGGATCATATAACCTTTTTGGCATTACTTCCAATTTCAATAAATGAATGTTTAAAACTTCCTTGTAAGTATGGCTGATGTCAAACAGTGCAAAAGTGCCATGCTGTATAGGGTAATTAGGCCAAATAGCCTTTTTAGCATCTTTAAGCTATTTCGTGACACCATTAACAAGTTGATAGGCTAATTATCTTGCAAGTAACTTATCGAGAACTTAATAGGGTAAAACATGGGGAGAAGCATAAGTCCTGAATACTCTAATATATGAAAAATTCTCCTCTGAAAACCATCTAGCTACAAAAAGAATGTTTGCATTAGCTTCTTCAGAAACCCTAGGGGCCTTTTTATTGATAATCCTCTGGTGCATAGGCAATCTGACTCCGTAACAGATTTTATAGAAGTGTAGGTGGAAGTCTGAATCCTAGAGTTCTCTATGGTGAATGTGAATTGGGGTAGGGTCTTGGGTAGTCCATTTCCATCGCATGGTAGGAAAAACAAAAGTAAAATAGATAGCGTCCATGACATAGCCATACATATAAAAGGGAGGTATTTCTCTGGATGAAATACTCCTTTTATTCCTATATACTATAATGTGTTTGGCTATATTATCAGATAAGATGTTTGCCCAATTCAAGATTGATGAATTGACGATTACTTTAATCAGGGGAATCCATTCTATTGAGAATCTAGTGCTATCAGGTCTAGAAAATAATATACATAACATAACGGTATCATAACAGTAAAGATTAGGAATTTGGGTAATTGGGTACGTACCAAGCTTATCTCACTTCAACTTCCCCTATTAATCCTTCCATTCTTTGATGACTTTGATAAGATCTGGATGTTCTCCTCTAAAGATTTGCAAAAAGTCTTTGTCATATTTCTGTTGCGGGGGTGGTAGATGATACATTTCAATTAAATATTCTGCCCTAAAAGAGCTCATAGTTTCTCCCTTCGAATTCTTGAACATTCTATCTCCAATGTCTAAGTGATCAATTACCCACTTAACCATGTTTGTGTAAGGGAAAATCTTTGGTATTGTAGCTATCCTGTGGACGTATGAGCATGCAATGTCAAAAAGAGTTGCATTGGAGGTAGATGTCATGCCTGTCGAAGAAACTTTGGTTATCACCTTTGGTCCTTCGCTTTCAAAAATCTTATACATTGCCTCCCATGTCGAACTGCTACAATATTTGTTGCAGACGATATCTAAAAATAAGGGAGACGTCTCTGTATCTTCAGTAGACGACGTTTGAGAAATATCTTTGCCCTTTTTTCTCATTTTACTCTTTCTCAATCCGTTAACTAGTTTCCTGAGAAAAAGCAAAATTTTCAAGTATAGAGAATCAAAGAGAAAAATCTATCATTTATTTCAAACACATGCAAGAAAATATAAATCTATCAAGGTATAACATCAATCATCAATTATAATCTCTGAATTAATATCTCATACACCTTCACGTGTAAAATATATCAATCACTTTAAAGCCGTTAAGATCTCGAATTTCATTTTGATATGACACAAGTTACTTCACATGCTTGATCCATTAAATTCCGTCGGCGCGTGTATCGTAAGTTATAATTTATAACCATTCGTAATAATTACCCTTAAAGACTACGAAATGCGATCTGCGCAAATCACAGATCGCAACTTTTATAGGATAACAATTTGGCATATGTTATAAGTTGTGCGAAATGCGAATTATGCTTTTTGAAAAACTTAAGTGACTGAGATTGCCGAAGGTTTTATATTCATTTCTTTATTTTCTCGTTGGGTCCGCGAAGTCGCAACTTATATCGATTTTCTTTTAATGTTTTTGATTAATTAAGTGAGGTGCGATGCGATAAAGTAAATATAACGATGATTGAAGTTTTTGCAAAGTTCAAACATATCTTTGGAAAAGTTGAGCACATATCGTGGCTCACACATTTTAAAGTTTATGAGTCTTTGAAATTCATAAGATATGCGATTTGCGATGCGCTCAAGAAAAATAAAGTGGAAAATTTTTAAAAGAAAATATTTATTTCCTAAGTCTTTTGTTGAGAAAATTAAAATAATTTCCTATCTATTTCTAAAGGGTCCCTATTTATAAAAATAAATGGGGGGTTGTTGTATAGCACAAGAGTTCCATTTTCTTTTCTTTTCTGCAAGAAAATACTTGAAAATTAATATTTAATTCCAAATTGTTTATTTATTATACCTAATCAAAAAATTCAATGATTAGATATTACATTTGAAGCATACTGTTGTTCAGATGGCTCCTTGTGCAATGCAATTATGTCAATTTCTTTGAACATCTCCTCGTACACTTTTTTGGACATTCCTTTTGGCATATTTTTGATATCATCTCTTTCATCCTTTGAGATTTTCATAATCTTCCTGAAAATGTAACATGACAATAAACTATTTAATTTTTATATTGATATATGAAAATTAAATATAACAAAAGTGATATTTATAAATGATTGCTTTCTAGTAATAGATACATATAATTCTAGAAAAACATTTAAAGAAAGATTACTTTTTCATTCCTTCTTTTTTGTTGTTGTACGTTTTTTCTATTAAAATTCTAACATGTCTCATTGACGAATTACCTGGAAACTCATCCTGTGGTTTAGATAAAATTTGGTTCTTAAAATCATTGGATTGATTTTTGTATTGTAAGTGGAAAATAAGTTTATCAATTCTTTCCACTGGATCCCTCAAAGCTTTGTCAATTTTTTTCCACCTTTCGTTAACATCGAGGACCACTTCATATGAGCTAAGGAGCAATTCATTTTAATTTGCATGTACTATTTTCTTTTCTTTTCTTAGAACAACATTCATTTTCTAAGTTGTTGGTCCCTGTAGAAAATTAAACATATGTGAGTTAATAGATTGTTTGAAACATTTTATCTAATATTTTTATGTATATTATTAATGAAAATTTAAAAAATAAACTCATAATGGATTGATAGTATTTTTTTATTCACCTGATTCATCCTTTTGCAATTTTTCCATCAAAATTTTACGCTCTTCTGGTCTTAGATCAGAAATAATATTATTGAGCTTCGTCATTTTGTGGCTTTGAATAATACATAGTAAAAAATACATATTAGTTAAACTTACATATGGTTCAAAAAAAATAATTTTTGTAAATAATTTACAAATAACTTTCCTTTTTTTGTTTCTCGATGTGCTATAATTATTTTTGTTACTTGATCTCTTGTTAGCCATTTATTTATCAAAATGAAACATGTGCCATACCATTCATTAATATATTTTATAAAAAATCACAGAATTTTCAGGTAAAAAAATAAAAAAATCAAGAAAACGATGCACCTTTCAAGAAGTACGCACTCACATTAGTCTGAAGTTTTCTAATAAACGCACCGCCAAAATAGTAGAAACACTGTACGGTGCTCTTTGTTAACAAGGAGACCTGGTGCGTCATATGTTAACTAGTACACCCATTGATACAAACAAATTAATAAAATCCTCTAGTGTTATTTTTTATAACATTTGATGTTGTGGAGGAGGCGGTGTGACATGTTCTTTTAAACGCACTGAGAAAACAGGGGACCTTCGTACGGTGTTCTCTATCAACAAGGAGACCCTATGCATTATATGTTAACCGGTGCACCGATTAACATAGACATAAAATAAGAAATTATTTTTATCAAACAGTACGTGTTCGGTGCACCATTTTACACAGGGTGCATGGACTAAAAAAAATCAGTTTTTAATTTTTTTTTATCAAACAGTACGTGCATGATGTGCGATAATAAAATAGTGCACCGATGCGCTATTTTACATAAGGCCCACAGATTTAAAAAAAAAAAACTATTTTTAAATTGTTTTTAACAAACAATACATGCACGGTGCACTATAATGAAATAGCACACTAGTGTGCTATTTTCCATAGGGCGCACCGATTAAAAAAAATTTGTTTTTTAAAATTTCACGTAAGGGCCGACATGGATTGGGATTCGACTCTGTAAGTTGTCCCTGAGGTTAGATGTCATATATATATATATATATATATATATATATATATATATATATATATATATATATATATATATCAATACAAACCCTATAAATCTAAAATGAAAAGCCCCAATTCTGAAACCACAGAAACATGAATAAGCAAGGGAAGAAACAAAAACAATCAAGGGTTTAGTGTGTGTATATATATATATATCTGTGTGTGTGTGTGTGTGTGTGTGTGTTTTTTTTTTTTTTTTTTTTTTTTTTTTTTTTCTGAAAGTGAATTGTAAAATTTAAATTTTTTACTTACCATGTATTAAATAAAACAAAAGTTGTAAAAAAAGCAAATATTACAGTAAAATTTAATGACCAGCTAGTTTGAAATTCTATACTATAAGGTTTGAATCACTAGATCTTTGAAATTATTATTCTCTAAATAGTAATGTTCGAAAGTATTTCGCTGCTCCACAGTGCTCTCGTGCTCTCTTGCTCTAGGTATGTCTCTTGTGCAAATCTCTCCCTAAACATTTTTGCAAAAATAATGAAATAATGAAACATTTTTCTATTTAAAGAATTTTTTTATGAAAATAGATTTCCGAAAACAATTTGTTGCCCATTTTTCAATTTACTCTTTTTTTTTTCACTCTAAGAAAATAATGTTGCGTTTTTTTATTTGTGGCTATTCGGTGTGTTTGTTATCTAACCACACTGGTGTGTCAATTAATAACACAACACTAGTGCACAGTTCCTAAAACGCACTGGTGTGATTAACTATACATTAGCAGCAATAACAATAAGTCCATTTTTAAGGCACATAAATTACATTTAGGTATGTACACCAAAATTTATTGTTGATTTTGCTCAAATGCAGGGAGAAAATATCATAATTATATCGAATGGACAATTCTTCAAAATCCAACTCGTTCCATAATATTTCTCAAAGTCCATCATGGAGTTCTGCCTATCCATCTCGAGATGTAATATTTACTTCAGATTTTACTTATATTTTCATTATCTAATTGAATTTATTTATTTTATCTGTGTCAATTAGCTAAATAAAATTAATGTATACAAATTTTCAGGCTCATGCAGATTTAGAATCAAGTTTAGAAGCACAAAATATTCAAACAAATCCAAAATGTTGAAAGCTCTTATTAGGAGAAGCATACTGCAAGGCGTGTTTGGTAGATGAAAATAGACAACTGCTTCACCCTACCAATTGTGACATTGCATCTTCTAGCCACAATCCTAGGAAAATGATGGTAATAATAATAGTTTGGTATATTATTGTAATTATTTCAATGCCAAACCAATCAATCATGCATTTCCGATGTGCTTACTAATTGATATCATATATTTTGTTCTAATTATGTTCAAATATAATTTTTGAAATTATTAGGATTCTAGTGATGATGAACGACCTACCTACCATCTTCCGTTGCACCATACGACAATGTGAAATTGAGAGAAGGCTGAATTAAGAGAAAAACTGGAAGAGGAATAATACCAAGAATGGTTAAATCAACCACCTATTCAATTCCCACTCTGTCCAGATTCACCAATTAGGAATGAATACAATAATAGTAGTTCTTCACAAGCTAGCAATGGAGGAAATAAAATAGAGGTCGGTATGGATGATTACTTAAGGGATACGACTGTCATGGAGACAATGTTGCTAGATGCATTCTAGAAAGATGATCAGCTAGGGGATGATGCTCATATCGTTGATATATTTTTCGAAAGCCTTAAATTTGCTTCCACCACCCCTCTCTTTGGACTTGGAGGTTAGTCAAAGTCTACCCAGTTGGGGAAAACAATGTTACTGTACAACTTGAAAACAAATTTTGGATTTTCGAATGCATGTTTCTTGGAAATTTTGAGGTAATTGACCATCAAGTCCTCCCTTATATTTTGATAAATATAATCACAAAATAAACATTACATATGGTCAATTTTGTGAACGTTAATAATTACATCAATATTAATGTACATTTAATATTTTCCATGATCACCAACTACATGTTATTCAAAGATAAGGTTCTTCCAAGTGATAATGTCTTGCCGAGTAGCCATGAAGAGGCAAATAAATTGTTGAAAAGGTTGGGTGTTGAGTACATACGATATCATGCATGTAAAAATTATTGTATTCTATATAAAGGAGAATATGAAGAAAAAGAGATATGTCTGAAATGTGGGCATGACAGGCATGATAAATAAAAAAAGAAGGGTAAATCATGTGGTCCTTATTTTAAGATATTGAGGAACATGCCTATAATCCCAAGGATTTAAAGGCTCTTTCACTGCAAATAGTTAGCTATGTTGCAAGGATGGCATGTCTCACATAGAAGTGAGTTGGGAGTTATGAAAATCCCAATAGATTCAATAGCCATGAAGCATATAGAGGATACATGGCCTAAAAAATTGAAGGATGAAGTACGAAGTCTACGACTCAGCAAATCCATGGATAATGTCAACCCTTATTCTCTCTAGAACAAAAAATATTATGTCTGGCCTGTAGCAGTGATCAATAATAATACCCCCCCATGGTTTTTTGTGAATAATGAACATCTTACGTTGGCTCTCATAGACCCTTGTAGAAGATAAGTGAATAATATGGATGTCTACTTACAACCATTGGTAGATGAATTGAAGGAATTATGGGATGGGATAAATGTATATGACGTATCAAGACCCATCACATCAAAGAGGAGTTTTAAATTGTATGGCATATGTTCTTACACGACACATGATTATCCAGGTTTAGGACTTTGTTTTGGTAAATTACATGTTTATTGATTTGTTTATATACATAACAATATTATTTTGCATATTAATTATTTAATTTGTTGTAATTGTTCTGATATCCACGATATTTTTTAACGTGCCATGCATATATATTGTATACAATAATTTCACAGGTCTTGTAACAAAAGGGTATTTTGGATGTAAATGTTGTGGAACTTATCTGAAAGCTAGATGGTCCAACGACCTACGAAAGCCGGTGTATGACTGCTTGAGGATATTCCTCCCAAAAGAACACCCTTACAGAAGAGAAGCATCCTGTTTCAATGGTAACTGAGAGAGAAGCCAAAGGCCTCCAATAATGACACCAGCTGAATGGCTTAGAGCATATGAGACAGAGAAGGAGAAGGCGTTCATAGAAACGTTTGATTCAAATGGGGAGCCTATGTTCGATGATCCATAATTCTTAGACACCTATGTAGAGAAACTGGCTATTGGGATGAAAAGGAAATCTATCTTTTATAACCCCCCATATTAGGAGAATCTTAAGATTACCCACTTATTAGATCTCATGCATATATTTAAAAATGTTTCATCATTTTTATGGAGGCACATATCATCGAAACAAAGTGACACATTGGATGTTAGGAAAGATCTTATTAATTCAAAAAATAAAAAGAAACATTGGCCAAGACGATTAGAAAGTAAAGGATCAGAGGAAGGTGCTGGTCCCTCAAATTCATGGTATTTCAAAGAAGGTGATGTCCCATGGATTTAAAAAAAATATTATCTTTCTTTGGCCAAGGAAGTTAGAATGGGTGTGAGGGTGCCATATTCATATGGGTCATCACTACGGCACTGCGTCACCGTGGATGACCATTTTTCGGGGTTGAAATCACATGATCATTTGAATATTCTAAGAGTACGTATAATGTCAAAAGAATTATTTTATTATTTTTTATATTAATAAATTTTATCCCATGCATGGATCTTAAAACATAAATAATTATGTATATTATTTCACGTGTTTATAATTTTGCAGTATCATTATCCTTTGTTCATGCGTGGGTGCGTGAAACATGAATTCCCCCAAGACCTAGAATGTGTCATATCTAAATTATATGCATTTGTACGTTGGATCGTGTCATAGGAGATTCATGTGCCTAACATTCCACGGTGGCATCAAGAGATAGTTGAGATTTTTTGTATGTTTGAGAAGGAACTACCGACAAGTTTCATGGACTTGCAGTTTGATCTTCTAATCGACCTAGTAGATGAGGTTGAATTAGTTGGGGTAGTTTCTTGTTGTTGAATGTTCTTCTTAGAAAGGTACATGAAGAAATTGAAAGGTTTTGTTCGACAAAGGGTAAAACCCGAGGGGTTTATGGCAAAGGGGTAAAAATCATATGAGTCTTTCTATTATGCTAGTGAGTACATCAAGAAGACCAACAATAGAGCAGGTGTGGTGATTTTTGACGATGAAAGGGATGAAGAAAAAATAGAAGGGGAGATGCTCCAAATGAATTGAAAAAGGTTCTTGATAAGAGTAAGCGACTTATAATTTTTCAAATTTATAGAAAGTAAAAATTTGTGTTGAACTTCGATATAATGTATATTTTCATCTCATATGTACTATATGTCAGTTTTATTTCATCAACAAATGCCGAAATTGAAGAAATCAATAAATTCGTTCTTTCCAATTCCAAAGCGACATAACCGTGGGTCGAATTGTTCGAACAAAAGAGGATGAAATGGGATAGTGACATGAAATAATTCAGACGGTTAAATGGTAGAAGTGTGCCTTATCCTGATCATTTGAAAGAAAATATGCCAAAATTATGCCCCAACAGTTGGGTTGCTGACCAAGTCAGAGAGAAATACGGTGCAACCGATCGTTATCTGCATGCTGAAGAGGATGTGTTAAAATTAGGGATTGGGTGTACCCACTCAGTAATAATCTATTTATGTAAATTTTAAATTTAATAATGCACCTTTGAAATGTAATTACATATATATTTCATATTTTAACTGTTGGGTTATTATAAGACACATGAAACTATGATTTTTTAGCTTTTTTTATAGGTGCATTTGTTCCCATCTATGTGGGCATATGGACACCATTTTCACACAGAAAATGCCGATGCTGTACACATGGCAAAAGACTGTGGAGTGTAATTCGAGTTCGATGAATCTAGTCGATATGGCCACCGTGATCAAAACCTAGTACAAGGGACGCTAGGTTACGTCGGAAAGATACAAGAAATCATTGAAGTGGATTTATCTTCTTTACAATGTCTTATTTTTAGGTGCAAGTGGTGGGACACATTTGATCAGAATAATTTAAAGTAAGATCGCGATAGTAGGCTGATATGTATCAACTCTAGAAATATCTTGGATGAATCTAAGGAGCCCTATGTTTTCCCCAAACACTGCAACCAGGGTTTTTTTTTTTACCCAGATGTGTTGGATAGGGATTGGTGGTTCGTATTAAGACATGACCCTGGATCAAAACATATTTTTGAGAACAATAGGGTTATCATGCCAAGCGAGCTAGAAGATAATGAGGGTGGTCATGAGAACCAAGAGTGATATGGTACATGCGTTATTTCATCATTTATACTTTTTAAGATGGGTTTTTATAAAGAAGAGGACTTAATTACCATATAACTAAGACTCTTTTTTTCAAAAGATTATAATTTGTATTTTGAATTAATAGGTAATTTGTATTGTGTTAATGTTAAAATCATTTCATTTGATAATTTGCTATTATGTTGATCTCGAAAACAATGGCGTACTGAATAAGTTATTTTTTTAATAATGCCAATTCCTAAAATAATGCAACTACTTGATTGCTTCAAATGTGTGTGAATGATATCTTCAAAATGTATACTGTTATTTTTGGTATGTATGATCATAATAAAATAATGATAATTCTAAAGTACATGACTTTATTTGCATTATTTTCTAAACTTTATTATGTTACAAAACTTCATATTATTCTAGATTTATTATTTTACAATTATTTATATTCATACAAATTTACAATTTTAAAATTATGGTATTTTAACAATATTTATGGTATTCATTTTACATACAGTATTTATGGTTCAAAATTGACAATTAATTTACAATTTTACAATTTTACAAATTTACAAATTTTAATAAAATTGAATGATGACAATACATACAATTACAATTACAATTTTACAAATATTTTAAGTTATACAATTACAATTACAATTACAATTGCAATTTTACAATTTTACATACGATTACAATAATAATTATAATTTTAGAATTTTAAATAAAATTACAATTACAATTTTACAATGTTACATACAATTAGAATTAGAATTAGAATTACAATTTTACATACAATTACAATTACAATTTTACATACAATTATAACTAAAATTACAATTACAATCATTTCACATTAATAAAATTAAAATTTTACAAATATTTTATATACAATTACAGTTACAATTAAAATTACAATTAGAATTAGAGTTACAATTATGAATTAGAATTAGGATTAGAATTATAATTACAATCACAATTTTACAATTACAATTACAATTACATTTTTATAATTTTACATACAATTACAATTACAATTTTACAATTTTACATACAATTACAATTACAATTACAATTACAATTTTAGAATTTTACATACAATTACAATTAAAATTTTACAATTTTATATACAATTACAGTTAAAATTACAATTACAATAATTTCACATTAATACAATTAAAATTTTACAAATATTTTACATACAATTACAATTAAAATTACAATTACAATTACAATTACAATTTTACAACAATTACAATTGCAATTTTACAATTTTACATACAGTTACAATTAAAATTACAATTACAATCATTTCACATTAATACAGTTAAAATTTTACAAATATTTTACATACAATTAAAATTAGAATTATAATTATAATTATAATTACAATAATTTTACAGGTTGACATACAATTACAATTAAAATAACAATTACAATTTTAGAATTTTACATACAATTACAATTACAATTACAATTTTACAATTTTACATATATACAATTACAATTAAAAGTACACTTACAATCATTTCACAATAAATTAAATATTACAATTACAATTAAAATTTTACAAATATTTTACATACAATTACAATTAAAATTACAAATATAAATACAATTACATTTTTGCAATTTTACATACAATTAAAATTAAAATTTCAATTACAACCATGACATAATATTTAATAAATATAATGATTTAATATTAAAAGTAAACATGACTATCATGATAACCATCGTACAAACATCATATTCGACTAAAAAACACATTCAAATTCACTAAAATCATCTAATCATCGTGATCATGATCATCTAACAAAACACACACATTGTATAACATCATCACAACACAAACATCAAATATACATCTAATGTCAAATAAATTATATCACATACACATCTATCAACAATTTGCACATTAAATGAACATACCTAACATGACCTAACAATATACACATCGTGATGAACACCAACATGTAAATTAATTACATCTGCAACATGAACATAAAATACAAGGACTATATATATATATATATATATATATATATATATATATATATATATATATATATATATAGATATATATAATGTCAAAAATATACAACTGTAATATAAATGCATATAAATGTCAAATATCTGGTGGTACATCAATAGTAGTACTAGTCGAGGCCTTCTTAGTCGATGGTGTAGCCTCGACATGCTCAAATAGATGATGATCACATGCCTACTGATCTGGAGGTGCCTGCTGATCAAGAACTGCCTGCTCAATGGATGGCGCGACAACCTACTCAGTTGATGGACCTACCTCCTCAGATGGACCTGCGCCCTCCTTAGGATCAAGTGCCTACTCAGGACTAGGACATGTCTGCTGAGATGGTGCAGACTTCTTAGACGATACGTGCTCATGATCGTGATTGGATGCTGCAGGCTGCTCATCATGATCATCTCCGGTGTGAGGTGGAGGAGGAGGTGGAGTACCAAAAATATGACCACTCCCCTTATTATCATGATTATCAGATGATGCGCTGCTTTGTCGTACTACATTTCCACCATGCCTACCCCTCCTCGCCTGCGGTAATACTTTGGTAGCTCCAACGATATGCCGCATGAGGGTCAACATATCACGGGGCATGACTCTCCATATCTTTGTCAACCAATCATCATCGTTTATCTCTTTGACAGTAACCGACATGACTCCATCCTCAACTAGGAGCTGACAGAGTTGGTCGCCCAAATCCATCCTAAATCAGGTGTCAGGCCTAGGCCTCACACCCACCAGTATCTGCACCTGATCAGGACTGGGTCTGTCATCGGCCTGATGCTCCACCTCTGCCATCTCCTCGTCAACAAGATCTACACCTGGATCATTCGGTGGTGGTGCAATCTCATCGCCAACTAATGACCCAATATGTACAAAATATATATAAGTACACAAAAATAACTTGACAATTTCATTAAATAATTTAATAAAATAAGTTAAATAACGTGTTAGAATAAATTTGATAATTCTAATTAATTAATTAAGACAATAAAATGAAACTATATTAATTTAAAGAAAACAATAATATTACCTCTTGCATTGGGCGACTTATCCTATGTGAAGTGGATGTTGGCACACCCTCGCCAATCCAAACCAGCATACAGACATGGCACAAGAACGAATGAGTGATCATGAACACTGGATAACAACTTTAGTGCATCATGAGATATCCTAGAGGAAAAGTCAAACTCACCCCTCTTGAGCATCATTTGACCCCACATCTCCATTCGTATGTGCAACATCATCCTACGAGGCTGCCGAACAAAAGTGGGCCTCATCTTTGGAAACACCTAAAAAAAAAAAAAAAACTCTGAAGAAAAACAGAAGTTCAACCTCCCATGTGCCTAAGAATGACATCTATCTAATGTTGTACAAAATTACTGTAAAAAAATCGTAGACCATCTCACAAGTGGTGGCGCCTGTAATAAATAATCAACATAAAATAAAAGAAAACAACTAATCCATTGCCCATCACTAGTATGGTGTGAAATGGTCATAAATAGTAGTGAGAGGCATCTCACCTTCTCTGCACCAAACAAAGCAATACGTAACTAACCACCAAACACCTGAAAATCTGCGAGAGAAATTATATTGTCACTAATGTATCTCTCGGAGTACACCAACTCACTACGTACTGCATAGCCGACGGGGACCTCTCGGAACTGGGGAAAGTTCCGCCATCTCCTAGATAGGCTAGTAATAAAATATATGTCCTCCTCAGGGGCATGTACAACTAGCTAGGACTGACCTAGAAAGCCTATTGGTGGGCATCCAACCTGAAGATGAGCTGTCCCAATAACCCATTATGGCCATTTAGGGATGTAGGCTCCTCATAGAACTTGAGGAGGCATACCTCCCTTAGGAGCAACTGGGTGGGTGTCATAATAGGGCGAGGGTACATAATTCTTTGCCTTTCTCGTGCCTCCCACAGGTGAACCATGTTATACTGGTCCTCCATGTGTTCTTGTTGTTCCCTTTGTTCTCTCCATTTATGTTGCTCAATGATTCACATATTAAATACATTCTTTTTATTAAATGCAACACACACACACACACACACACACACACACACACACACACACACACACACAGATATATATATATATATATATATATAAAAGTTGGTGCATCCAAAAAAACAGTCATGCATCGGTACTAGTGTGTCCGTTTTTATAACGCGCCATCCTCGGTGCACATGGAAATTTTCTGTGCACCGAAAAAAATTGAATGTACTTTCTTCTGCGGTGCATTGATGAAAATATCCACCCCAGGGCAGATAGTTAGGTCGATGCACCGCCCAAAAATAATTCATGGTCAATGGTGCAGTCATTTAAATGACCACACCGTTGACTATGTACCACTATCGGTAGGGCGATGCGCTGACCAAAGTATGCGCCCCGGGGTAGATAGTTTGGTCAGTGCACCACACTCCTGACATCAGTACATGGTCAACGGTGTGGTCCTATAAACGACCGCACCATGAACTTTGTACTGATGTTAGGAGGGTAGTGCGTTGATCGAAATATCTACCCTAGGGCAGATAGTTTGGTCAATGCACCACCCTCCTCACACTAGTACATAGTCAATGGTGCGGTCATTTAAACGACCGCACCGCCATGTCAGGTTTTATAGAAAAACACGGTGCAATTTTTCGGTACTCTACCAGAACCCGGTTTGGTTTCTATCAACATCGTTCGCGGTGCAGCCTATAAATTTACAGGAAGCACCATGAACGGTGCGAGCCGAACGACTTGAGAGCACCGCGCATAATTTTTTTTTTTTAAATGGTAAATATTAATATTTTTTACAAATTTAATCCGCTAAAAGGTTTAGTTATTGAGAAACAAGTAAAATACATGTACATTTGGGCATCGATGAGGCATATTTGCTAAATAATTCGAAAAACCAAATTTACCCACCATTTTCCAAAATTCAAACTTCACAGGGTGGGCAATGGCCAACAACCGTGCGCAGAATGGGAGCGTCAATGGCAGGGCACTCACACAAGAGAAATTCATACCGGTGCTTGAGAGCTCTAGAGCACTGAAGAAGTGAAAATGTGGGATTTTCGGCTGGTAATTTTTTTTTTATTTAACCCTGTTTCAGTGCGTGGGGTTTTAAGATGCACCAAGCTTGTTTCTGCGTAGTGCACCAGGCTTGTTTCTATTTTATCTCGGGTGTTTAAGACATACCGAGCCTGTTTCTGAGTAGCGCACTAGTATGTTACAGTAATGAGGTGCATCATGCAGGTTTGTACAGAGAGCACAGTGGACTCTCAGTGTGTCAATTTTTAGTTTGCATTGGTGCATCGAGAGTTAAATGCATTGGTGCAGTTTATGATGAGAAATGCACCGAACAAAAAACATCTGCAAAACCCTCCACCCGCCAACCTCCTCTAGAGACCTCTGCTAAAAACATATATTTGGGCTATTTTTATGAGGGGTTCTTCAAAAGCATCCTTTATAGGGTCTTTCCCTTGTAGTGTCATGTTCATGAAGGGCATGGCCCTGCTGCAATCCTATGTGGTAATGCTCTAAATCCTCCTCCCCGATATGGAAATTGCACGATGTTTTTTGGTTTTGTTTGTGTTTTTGATTATATGACCACTTTGTCTTTGGGATTCATGTAAGAAATGGAAATATCTTCTATGTTTTTTCACTGTTCTTCTTTCTAACAGATTTGGTCTGAAGGAGCGAGAGTAGAAGGCCTCTTAAATGTACATTTTATATTTTTGAAAAAATAATGAAAGTGCTTTGATCGAAAAAAGAAAAAAAAATATTCATAAACAAATACAATGAGATACACTCACTAATAATTAAGTGAATTTTGGTTCAAACCACAAATTTTAACTTTTTCAGGGCATTTTTCCTTCTTAATTTTAACCAAATTCCAGTAGAGAATTTTAAAAATTTTAGTTTAAGCTGTTAAATATGTACAATTTGAGTTCCCCAAATGTTTTTCAATGTGTTGAATTCATTTATGCATTCAAAAAAGTATTTTAAACAACAAAAATCACAAAATTTCTTAAATTGTATCACCATGTTCCTGTGAAAAAGACTATTTCGTCTATATGTTAGACTATGCTTATAAAAAATAGTTAGACACATGAAAAAAATGATATAGATTCACGTTTAACTATTATATAATTGTTTTAAAAATGAAAACCATTTATTTATATTACCTAGGTATTTGTTTATTAAAAAATTTGGTTTAAGAGTATGACAATGATATGAATTTTAACAAATAAATTAAAATATAGTAAAAAAAGTATATAGTTTTACTTAATATCAATAACAAGTTACTAAAAAATTACAAATAAAAAATTAAAATGATTATCATTTCAAACAAGAAATAACCAAGTAAATAAAGCAATTCCAATTTTAAAATTTATATTTTTTTTTGGAATACATTTAACCTATCTTTCATAGATATATTTGGCAAAAAAAACTACCCTTTAAAATACATCTATTTATACTTCACACAAAAAATGTAAAACCTAAATTGAATAGATTCTAAACCTTAATACTAACTTAAATTCAATATTTTATTTTTACTTAACTATAAGACAAATACTTGTTATTATTCTTATTTTATACTTTAATATACCAACACTAAAACCCGAAATTAAATTTATTAAAAAAATTATATATTTCTCAATAACTTTTTTTCCCTAAAATTTCAAAAATTATAAAACATATATTAAATGATTAACACATAAACTATATTTTAAGTTCAACTTGTGCCAAAAGGAAAAAAAAAACTATTATGGAGCGATGTATTAGGCTAATGAACTTAAAAAGTGTGTTTTTCCTTGCCATTGATATTTATAAGGATTTAATGAGTTATTAATATTTTTATTAAATTATTAAACGTTTATTTAATGGGGGTTTTATAAAGTTTTATTTTAGTTAGTGATTGTTTTAATTCTTAATTAAGTTATGAATCTGGATAAAGATGTTAAATAATTTTGTAATGTTTTAGCTAAGGATTTAATTTGATTGGAATACTTTTATTGATTTATAAGTGTTTGTATCAAATGTTTAATATTTTTAAGTGAGATAACTAAGTGGCTAGGACAATGAAATGTTATCTTCTCTACATAGTGATATAATGATATGGTGCTATTCAATGGCTTATCATTTGAAATATGGTCTAGATTATATACTATATTTTTCATTTATTTTATTTTAGAACTTATACTTTATACTTTTTATAATTACAAAGTTTTTTTTGGAGAAAAATCCCTACCATCTACTTAATAATTATTAATAATTAAATGAAAATTTTAAAAATGCTATTCCAAAACAAATGAATAGAAGAAAAATTTAATATCTAATAAAACAATCATAATAGAAAAACATAAATTAAAAATAAATTTAATATATAAATGATAATTTAAAAATTATATTATTATTATTATTATAATTTTATAATAATAAATTAAAAAAAAATATATATATATATATATATATATATATATATATATATATATATATATATATATATATAGATATAGAATCTTTTCAGCAGTTTCCAACGGCCTTCGATTCCTGCGGTCTTCGCATATGACCCCCTCTTCTTTGTCTTCGAGGCTAGTTAGTTTTTTCCTAGGAACAAGGTTTACCTTAGGTAGTTTTTTCCTATGAGCAAGGTTTACCTTACCACTGCCACCCTTAATTCCCCATCATCCTACTATCCTTCCCCCCTACATGCCCTCCTTCCTTCGCCCAACTATACTCAACTTCGTCATCATGAGTGAGGATAAAGAAGATTTCGATTATAGTTTGGAGTCAAGTCACATACTCCGAAGAAAATTATATTTTATGTGTCAGGCTAATCATTTTGTTAATTTCTCCTCCCAAGGAACACAAACTAATGATCCTTCTCCCCCCCTTCCCCTATATCATGGCTTTCTTGTACTGCACAATATTGAGTAGGTCACCCCTGCAGATGGTTATCCAAATCAGGAAAGCGGCTCTAGGAAAAAATGAAACAAGAAGGGCATTCGAGCAAAGTCTTGAATTGCAAAATTTGTAGTTGGTGTGGAAATTTCGATCTTTAAGGTGCCAGATTACTTGGAAAAAGCTCTCGTGGGATGTTTCTGTGGGAGAATGGCATCAAAAGCAGCAATCTCAGATTGGCTTGATGAACACTGGAGGCCCCTACTGGGGTATACGCCAACCTTTCACCAGCTCTCGTGAGGTTGGCTCCTCTTCAAAGTAGTATGAGCGGATGACCAGCTCAAGCTCACTTAGTGAGTGTGGAATTGGGGTCCTGCAGGTGTTTTTCTTTAGAATTGGGATGTTAGTTTCAACTCTGAGTGCTCCTCGCAGCATTTACTAAGAGTGTGGGGCTCCCACAATTTTTTTGGAAATGTCCCCTCCTAGACACTATTGGCAATAAACTTGGCTCGTTTGTCGAATTGGAAAATGACTGGGATACGAAATTTGATATAAGGTGCACAAAGATTCAAGTAGAGTTGGACATCTGAGAAGGTTTATATGAAGGAATCTTCCTAGAAATGCATGGGAGTTCATGGAAAGAATGACTGAATTACTGGAAACATCACTTCAGATGTTTCTCATGTCGTCAAGTTGGTCACCTTGCTCTGGACTGTTCGTGCCTTGATCATTCCAGGAAAAAATTCAAAAAAGTGTGGAGTAAGAAAGGGCCACATCTGGCGGCCCGGACCATCACACCCGCCCCTGCTTCGAATTTTCCTGAGTTGGAGAAAATGGCTGCACCACTTTAGGTTCTGACTTCACCTCCTCATTTGTCAAAGTTAAGCCCACTTTTGGCTCTCCCCTTCCTTTGATTTTGGATGCTATTTCTCCACATAATGACAAAGAGGGTGGAACTTGTCTATAATTGTGCCCCTCCCCTACTATCCCCCTACCCTCCCCTGAGCCTCCTAGTCCTTCTCCTCTCTTGTCATCGCCCTTGTCCTCCCCCAAGGTGGCATCTCCTCAGGATGTTACCCTCGGACATCCCATCCTTCCTGCCACTTCATAATATGTATCGAAACTGAGACCTCGCTCCTCTTATAGAAAAAAATAGGAACATGCTATAAAGGGAGGACTCGTTGTCGAGCTGCCACCTAAAATCATTCCAGGTCGTAAGACCCACTTGTCAAAAGCACAGAATCAAGCTTCGCTAAAAATCCATGCTGGAAAACAAAAAACCATTGAAAGGGCCCTTGGAGCAGAGAGAGGCCCAAATAAGGGCCTCTTATGATTGTCCTTTCCTTGAATGTGTGGGGTATTGGGGGCATCCCCTCTCAACTAACCCTCAAACGGTTAGTCCAAACCATTTCCCCTGACCTCCTACTCTTACAAGAAACAAAGTTGGTTGGAACCCGTGTATTCGATATTTTAACGAAATGGTTAAAGGATTGGACTTTCACTACTAGTGATGCTTTGGGCTTGGCGGGGGGTCTTGTTACAGCCTAGAGCCCATCAATCTCGGTCCTCTCTTCTGACAGCCACCCGACGTATATAAGGTTCTCCTGTGTTTACCCAAAAACGGGTGTTACTTTCTCTTTACTTAATATTTATGGCCCCTTCATAGAAAAAAGACCTTTATGGATGTCTTTGATCACCTCTAAAGTCGCGAACACACAAAATCTGAATATGGGAGGTGACCTAAATTTCACCCTGACACAACAGGAGGTTTGGGGGATTTCAGCTAGATCTGATCCTTTGGCCCCCTTTATACAATCACTCTTGGAAGCACACGGGATGGTGGATGTTCAACCATTGAAACTTGTCCCTACTTGGAGGAACAATCGAAAAAATGAGGATGTCGTTGCGAAGAGGTTGGATAGATTTCTTATATCGGAAGGCCTCTTGGTTGGACATTTCAGAATGCAGACTTGGGTGGAGTTGGGAGGATTATGAGACCACCACCCAATAGCTCTGTCACTGGAAACTCCTGAACAAAAACCATCCCCCTTCTTAAATTCAATCTGGTATGGTTAATGGAGGAGGATTATAAGAACCCGATAACCAATTCCTGGCCCCCTCTGACCTCCGCCCATTCACAATTCTATATTGAACAATCGGTAGAAAACATTTCTTATATAAAGAAGGTGACGAAGGAGTGGGATCAAAATTTTTGGGCCAGACAACAGGAGATGCTAAAAATTACAAAAGGAGAAATCACAAACCTCTATAAAAGAAATTGTACATGTATCCTCTCTAAGGCTGAACTAGATTCCCTAAAGTTCCTGGAGCTTACACAACATGACCTCCTCCAGAAGGAGGAACAATTATGGTGTTTGAAGAGCTGTGCAATCTAGATTCAGGAGGGAGATAACAATACAAAGCTCTTTCATAGGTTTTTGTCCCACAGACGCAACCAAAACACTATTCGGGAAATCCAAAAATCAAATGGTGAGAAAGTAAGCTCTTTTGAAGAAAAAACAAAAGCAGGGGTGGAAACTTCAAGTCTGCTTTCTCATCTTCAGAGAGATGCCTGATCGAGGAAATTCTATAGGTCTTACAAATTTTCCCTCGGATGATCACGGAAGAGGCGAATGAAACACTACAAAAAGAGGTGGATGCTGATGAACTAGAATGAATCTTATGATCTTTCCAGAAAGGTAAGAGCCTAGGACCTGATGGAATGACTATTGAATTTTTTTTGGGTTTTTTCGATCAATTGAAAGATGATATGGTAAAAGTGGTTAGGGAGTCACAGAGATCACAAAAATTCCTAGGCTCCATAAATTCGACTTTTATCGCATTGATTCAGAAGAGCCAAAACCCCTCTACCTTTGGGGACTTTTTCCCTATTTCAAGTTGTAACCTGATTTACAAGTTGATCTCAAAAATCATCGCTCAACTAATGAAACCCATCCTAAGAAACATAGAATCAGAAGAAAATTTTGGATTTATACACAAAAGAAAGATCCATGATGTAGTCTCTCGGGCTCAAGAAGCCCTACACACAGTGCAACGAAAAAAAAAAGTCTCCTATGCCCTCAAATTAGATTTATCTAAGGCCCATGATAGGGTAAGCTAGACCTTCCTGAGGATTTTACTAATTCAGATAGGGGTGGCAATGGAGGTAATGGAATGGATCATCGGGTGTATCCAATTGGCACCCTCCTTCGTCCTTATCAATGGCTCCCCCACTACTTTTTTTTGACCTACAAGGGGATTACGGCAGGGTTGCCCCCTGTCACCTTTCTTGCTCTTTCTAGCAGCAGAAGCTTTGAGTTGTCTATGTAAACATGCATGGGAAATAAGGAATTTAAAAGGAATCCACATTGCAGGTAACAAATATATCACTCATATTATTTTTGTGGATGAGATCATCATGTTTGGTGAAGCTATAGAAGAAAATGATACGGATTTACAAGGGCTTCTAGACCTCTACCAAAAGGCTACGGGTATGCAGATACATGTTGAAAAAACATGCCTTTTCCATAACAACACTTTGGAAGGACTACTGGCAAAACTCAGAACATCCCTTCCCTTTCCCTCCTCAGTTTGGGCAACTGGATTCAAATACCTTGGATTTATACTAAAGCCAAATTCATATGGTTTCAAAGATTGGCTCTAGCTCTATCAAAAGGTTGAAAAAAAAATAATGCATTGCACAAATCGATTCCTCTCAAGATGGGGATGACTAGTGTTGTTGAAATCTATTCTACAAAGTATCCCGGAGTATTGGGCCACAATTGCTACTATCCCAAAAGGAATTTTACACAAAATATAGAAAAAATGCTTTTATTTTCTTTGGACAACCAGTAAAAAGTTTGAGGGAATCCCTCTAACAAAGTGGACAACCCTGGCCCTATCAAAGGAGCTGGGAGGCTGGGTAATAATAAATCTCACTATCTTCTGTTTATCCTTAGCTGCAAAATCCTTATGGAGGCTTGCTGAGAACCCGAGATCTTTGTGGGGAAGGATAATTTGCGCCAAATACCTACTGATATCCATAGTCACAACATGGTTCCGAACACAAAGCAAAACTCATAAAAATGGTTTAATCGGTCGAAAGGCACTTGTTCAAGCATTCTCGTTGATTGGAAATTGGACTGCTTGGAGTATTGGTAATGGGACACAAGTAAAAATAGGTCTGGATCCATGGGCTGGGGCAAGAGAAGCTTACAAACTATCTGAGGGGCTAAGGAATAAACTTAGAACAAAAAATTATTCTCACAATAATGGATGCAACAAATTCCCCTCCACAGGAGTGGGGAACCCCAGGTTCAAAAATGGCCTTGCCTCTCGAGATAAATGATCTAGAGACTTAGGAATGGTCATCCTTTGTTCTCTTACTTGTAAACAACTTCATTCATCTCGACCAGGAGGTAGATGAACTTTGGTTTGGACTAAAAACGCGGCATCTGGCGCCTAGATAGCGAGGAAAGGGTACAAATAAAAAATGGAGGAATCAATAACAGGGGAAAAAGAGCAATGGTGGAAACAACTATGGAAAGCCCCTAGCCCAATAAAGGAAAATATTGTTTTATGGTTGGTTCATTACAATAGGCCCCTCACATAGGAAAACCTTCAACGCCAATGCTGGGATGGACTGAGCCGATGTTCACTATGCGGTTTAGATGCTGAATTTGGACCTCACCTTTTCCTTCTATGTTCTTATGTAGAGTCGGTATGGAACACGATGGTTGCCTCTTTCTCATCGGCTCACCTCGACACGACAGACAATGTTCTCTCCGCGATGAAACGATGGTGGAATGATCCTGGGATAAGCACCTATGCATCCTTCCCTTCCTTCTTCACATATGGCATTTGGTGGGCTAGAAACATGGCCTTATTTCACGGGAAAGCCATTTCGGAGGAACTGATCTTGGCTTTAATTGTATAGTGGATAAATGAACACAAACATCCACCAAAAGAGCACAAGAATCAGATCATTTAGCCCTTGAAAACTAATCATGACTTGCCTTGGGATTTCTTTGATGGAGCCAGCCAAGGCACTCCCTTGCTCACAGGCGCAGGAGCCACCATTCATCTCAGTCCAAACAAAAAATTTCTGATCAAGTTTGCGCCCAGTCATGGCTCAAATAATATGGCCGAATTGGCGGCACTACGGGAAGTTTTAAAAGTGGAAAGCGATAAAGGAATAAAAAATCTATAGTGTTTTGGCGATTCAAAAGTGGCAGTGCACTGGGCTATTCAGTGAACATAGATCATTGTACCCCACTTACAGGCGGTCCTGCGATCAATTCTTAGCCTCATTCCAAAGTTTCATCAGCTTTCCTTCAATCATGTTTACATAGAGTTGAACTCAGAGGTGAACTGTTTATCAAAACAAGTGTTCACACTTTCCCTAGGACGATTGACGATCGTGGATGCATCCTCTGCTGTAGAGGAAGTTTTACAAGTCTGAGCAAGAACTCGAAGGCAGGGACATGATTTTTGGAATCAGGAACAATTTGTATACACAGAAGGTCATTTTGTAAAATCTCCACTACACGATACATTCCATATATGATGGAAACAAGGAAACTTTCTGCGGGTTGACTATGATCCAGAATTTTTTGTAAAAAGGGCTTTTTATGGCGACGAGTTTCTAAAATCGGTAAAGATGTAGATAAGCAAGACAACACAACTCAAGGAGAAAGTGTAAAACCCTTCGGGGCCGGTCTGTTATTATATATATATATATATATATATATATATATATATTCACACACACAAAAATATACAAATATTGATTTATTTTAACTTATATGCCAAGTATTGAGATGGGTCAAATATTTAAGATGTAAAAATTTATTTTTATGTTAAAAGACAAGAACATCTATTATTCTATTGAGTTTTTGATATATTTAGAAATAAGATGAATCTATTCTCATTTTGAACTAATACACTAATAAAACTTTTTAACTATAACAAATTTTGAAATTTCACTTGTTTTTTACAATCTATATATATATATATATATATATATATATATATATATATATATATATAAACATGGAATGAATAACAAGTCTCTATCATATTTTGAATTAGAAACAAATGATTAATTGTAATAATTTCTATCTATATAATTAAAATATTTTACTAATTAATCTCTCTATATGATATTGAAATCTTTTATTCAACATGCATATTAAAATATTTGATTTGTAACCTACATTAAACCGTTTTTTAATTAATATTTTTTAAATAATATATGTGATCTCCATATTATGAATGGAATAAGTTACATATGGAAAGTGAAAATATACAAATTTTTTATTTAAATTATTTTAAATTTCTCTCTGTAAAGTCGATATAAAATTATGTTCTCATAGTTATTTTTTGTTTGTTATTAATACATTTTTTTATAAATGTTACATATTTTGGGTACATAGAAGGAATTACACATTATGTATAGACAATGTTATTTTTACGTGTTATTAGTTAACTCCATATTAAGTAGTAAAAGAATTAGTAATATATATATATATATATATATATATATATATATATATATATATATATATTACTTTCAATTACTTTATCTTTTAAATAAATTTGATGTAAAAATAAAATAGAAATTAAAACTTTTTATTTATGGTAACTATTGATTTTTTTTATTATTGATAATTTTTAGTTGTTAATGCAAATATTATTTTATTATTTTTAAATGTAATGTTACTTCAAAACACTTTCATAAAACTGAATTGTAGAAATTTCTTTCTTTTTATTTTATTTAAAAATTAAGAATAATCATGTTTCCTTTATAATGAATCTAAGTATTAGTTAGCAATTTAATTTATAAGGGATAAGCTATTTGGTTTATGTAAAGTTAGCTAGCATCAAATTTAGTTTCTAAGTTTTACACAACTATCTTATTGGTATTCAAGCTTTGACTAAACTTCATATAATCCTAATGAAAGTGTTGCATACACACATCTATCCTATAAACTCACACCTCAGTCTTCGAAAACTCAGCTGATCTGGCCGAAAATCAACCAAATGAAAAAACTATATATTCCCTGACAACTTGCAAAGTGAGGACGACAGACTGCCAGGTCCACTCAAATCGATTCTTCAAAGCATTAAAGTTGTTGCAAACATATCCACATGTGCAGCAAAAGACGATTCAACTTGTGAAGCCATGCGGCAACGTAGAAAAACGACAATCTCAATTTTGAAAGGCCGTAGTCTAACTAGCCGGAGGAATCGCCCTGAAAATCATGAAAATTCCGGTAAGATTTTCAGAAAATCCGGCAGGAATTTTTCCAAATCCATGTTATAATTATCAAAGTTTAATATTTTGGGTGTCCTACAGGTTTTTGATGGTGCTGAATCCATTTCCAATGTTAAAATCAGGATTCAAGCACTGTTTGTGCAAGATTTTTTAAATTTTTTTGACCCGGATTCCGGCCAATTTTGGCTGTCCGAGCAATTCCTCTGGCTCGTTAGACAACGCCTTTTGAAAGTGTTCTTGAATCCGCTACTGGATCCCACGAATCATTGAATTCGAGTTGTATGGGCCCTCTGCCGCTTTGACAGAATCTGCTAATATCATTCACAGTCGTATTGCCACGAGAAGGTTGTTTCGAATCAGAGACTACACCGACTGCCACACAGTCCGATGAAGCAAACTCGATATTTACAAAAAGATGAGGATGCTACAGATACAATGATTGGGTTGCCATCAATAATGCTTCTCCTTGTCCACGTCAGCCGTAATACAATCAATAATACCTTCTCCTTGTCCATGTCAACAATAATGCAAACAACTGCGGAATGCTGTTTCAATTCTGACAGGCTGGCCAAACCTACACAGATGGAGGCCACTAATTTATTCCCCAAATGATTGAGTGGGGCATTCCACTTGTTCACGCAATTCAGTTGTTTTATCTTCCTCCGCCGACTATAAATAAATACTTACACATCACCAATACCGACCACCACTTCATCTCATCTTTGGTAAGTTGCAATGGTGTCTCTATGAGTTAACTGTGGAGTTGTGGTCTTTTACAAATTATGTGGTATTTTAGATAGCATTATATATTTCTGATAGTTTTGTCAAGAATGATTTTTTAATTGAAAAATATCAAATTTAGAAAAATTACTGTCATAGCTTAATTAAAGTTAACTAGTATTAACTAGTTAAAGACATTTGTTATTTTAATTTATGGCAAAAAAAAGACTTGAAACTTTATTGTATATAAAAACAAATTATTTTGTTGAAATTATTAAATTAAGAGGATTATTTAATGAAAAGAAAATCTTTTAAGCTTTTGGTAAAAAGGTTTCCAAGAATAGGGATGGTTGGGGGCAGTTGGAAAACAATTATCTACTCTTATGAGAATAAAGCTGAATCCTAGGGGAGGAGTAGGGGTTATGTGATTTTTGGTAAAAGGGAAAAGTATTTTCTAGACCTCCTCCATTCTCATTTCTTCAGGTTCCTCCTAATCAACCATCATCTCTTCTTCCTCGGGTTCCTCCTGATCAACTTCCATTTCCATTTTCTTGGGTTCCTCTTGATCAATTCCTTCTGAATGTTCTTTTTCTACTAGACTAGCCAGAGAGACTAGTTCCTATTCTCTAGTAGCAATAATGGCTGCTACCTCTTCTTTTGAGGACCCACAGAGTTCCGCCCAGGAGACCCAAAGCCTCCCTATTGCATGCACAACCAATAATTGCACCAATCCGTGGTTGGAAAGCACTGTTGGCATCTGGAAAGAGCGCCGAGCAGACTGTGCCATGTGTTGTAGTTGTTTCAATAGGAATAAGGGCATGTTTAAGGCATGCACCTGAGCCTGTGGAAATCGAAGGTGCATTAGAATCTTAAAATGATACTTGAATAGAGTTGTGGCCTGGTCCTCACAGGTTATGTATTTTATTTCGAAACCTGCAACTTCGTTCGAAGGATATGACACAGTTCTGTGCTCATATCCTCTGCCTATTTGAATGACACTTTCTCCTGGATGCAAGAACAATTAGGGGAATTCCAGGAGAGAAACTTTCCGAGAAAACCATTGCTAACCCTGCTGTCTCAGCCCGTTAACCTACGTAATTACCTCTTCTGTGATAGGAACTTCTAGACCTCTGACCCACGAGTAGTTATCCTCTAAATTAAGTGCGAATTCGATTGTGATTCCTCCATCAAATCCCTGCAATGTGTCAAAGTAGGTATCCCACCCTGCGTCAAAAAAGATTTTCCATACCTTTGGATTGTTGTGAACTGAAGCTATGTTTTTAGGCTCATGCTACACAACGAACCCACCCACACTGTGGAGACTTGTAGCAGCACTCCCTGTAACAACAAACCATTGGGTGAGGTGGTGGATACCAAATTCGGAAAAACAACATAGTGAAAATGAAAGGTGGTAACAGTAAATATGAATGGTAACTCTTGAAAACCGAGAAAAATCATAAAATAATAAGGTAAGTGTGGTGAATAAAAATGATAATTGTTTCGTATTGAGTGGAAAAGACATCTTATGGATCCCAATGCGTATTAAATGATTATACCAAATGTTGATTGGAATCGTAAGGTGTACCTTGAACGGATTGTAATACTAATTTATGAGGTAATTATTACGCCGTCCTTGACTATGGCGGCACCACCCCCCCCCCCCCAAACATAAATTTTTTCCACCCACGACATTAAAATCTTCACATGGGATATTTAATTAAATTGGTAAAAGTCGCGTGGAGGCATACCTGACGGCCAACCTGGACGAAGTGACGGTTGGTAGGATGATGGCACAGTAATGATGTGGATGGAGTAATAGCAATATGAGTAACAACATCCGGAGTAACAACATTTGGTGTAACAACATTGAGTAGCAGCATCAGAGTAATAACATCTGATGTAACAAAAATGTGGTGTAACATAATTGGGAGTAATAGCAGTGCGAGTAGCAGCATCAGAGTAACAACATCTAGTGTAACAACATCGAGAGTAACAGCACCGAGTAGCAGCATTAGAGTAACAACATCTGGTGTAACAACATCTGGGGTAACAACAATGCGGGTAGCAACATCTAGAGTAATAACAATGTAGTAACAGCATCCGGTGTAACAACATCTGGAGTACAACAGTACAAGTAATAGCATCCGGTGTAGTAGCATCGAGAAATGAGTAGCAACGTCGAGTAGCAGCATCCGGTGTAACAACATCATTAGTAGCATCAACTGAGTAATAGCACCATGAGTAGAAGCAACTGAAAAACAACACCATGGGTAGCAGAAACCGAGTAACAACATCATGAGTAGCAACAACTGAGTAACAACACCATGTGTACTAGCATCCGAGTAACAACACCATGTGTAGCAGCAACCAAGTAACAACATCATGAGTAGCAGCAACTAAGTAACAACACCATGTGTAGCAACAACTGATACTTTGGAAAAAAATTCTTTGATTTTTACTCCTTTGTAGTAACTCCTGCAAAAAGATAATAAGATAAACAATATAATTCTTTGTTCTTTTATTATTATTATATATATATTTGTTTATTTATTTATTTATTTTACAACAAGGGTGCATAGGATGGATTCTCTGTGCTAATGACCTTCAAACCAAATTTCTCAGAGAGGTGTTTAATAAAATCATCCTTAGAGGTTGGGCGGTGGTATACTCTCAAGCGATGTACATTGACTATAAATGAAGAACGTGTATCATCAATTGTGACTAGCATGACTATTCCATTATCAAATACAGCGTCCAACTCATAACGTCCTATCCAACCAGTGCAAAGCTTCCCTCTAAAATCCTTAAAATGGGAATCATAAAGTAGTGCCCAATATCCCCTTTGAAACACCTTATTTTTAATAAAATTATCGTGCCATTTCATTCTCTGCTGTTGGATAGTATTATTTCGCTAGACAACCATTCAATGGGTTTCATCGACTTCACTGAGCTGAGCCAGTCGGTGTTTACGGGCATTTGATAGATCTAAACCAACTTCCAGAGCTTTTTTTAGCATACTAATTTAAAATTCTATTGGAAATAATGAGGATTTCCCATAAACCAACTCAAATGGTGAAAACCCGGTTGTATTCTGCCATGTTGTTCTATACACCCAGAGAGCTTCTGGGAGCTTTTGAGCCCAATCCCAACGATGGTATGCCACAATTTTTGTCAAAATGTTTTCCAATGTCTTGTTTATGCTTTCCACTTGTCCATTTGCTTGGGGCTGGTATGGAGATGCCACTCTGTGCTTGACCCCATATTTCTGCATGAGATTTGCTATCATGTGTGATGTGAATTATGCTCCTCCATTTGAAACAATCTCTCTTGGAGTACCATAATGAGAAAAAATTTCTTCAAATAGAATATCTGAGACCACTGTTCTGTTGCTTTCGCAACAGCTTTGGCTTCCATCCACTTAGTCATGTAATCAATACAGACCAAGATGTGGACTTTTTGCTGGGAGGGTGGGTTAAGGGGTCCAATGAAGTCAATAGCCCATTTCTCAAAAGGCTCAAGGACTACCTATGCCTGCAAAGGAATTTCATCAGCTTGACTGGGTTGCCCCATACGTTGGCAACTATCACACCTCCTAACATAATTCCTAGCATCACAAAATATGGAAGGCTAGTAATATCCGATTTGTAGCACCTTATGGCCTATTATTTTGTCTACAAAATTCCCTCCACAAGAGCCATCATGGGAAACTTTCAATATCTCATAAATATCATCCTCAGAGACACAACGTTAGATCTGCTTATCTTCTATATGAAAAAGGTACCCTGCGATCCAAGAATATCGAGCACTGTGATGGATAATTTTTCACTGTTCCCTATATGACAAATGAGGAGGCACTTTCCCTGTCGCAATATAGTTAGCAATATCTGCATACCACGGAGGTTTAGTAGAAACTACAAAAGGATGTTCATCAGGAAATATATCTTCTATGGGTGTGCATTTATCATTTTTATCCATTCTAGATAGGAAATCAACCACTACATTATCTTTTCCTGCCTTCTCTACTATTATAATATCAAATTCTTGAAGCAATAGAAATCATCTTGTAATACGTCCAGGAGTAATAGGTTTATTCATCTAATACCTGATTGCTACGTGATAGGTATGGACAATAGTAGAGTACCCAGTGATGTAACGGTGGAACTTATTCATAGCGTAAATGACAGCCAAGAATTATTTTTTCTGTCACCGTATAATTTAGTTCAGCAGGAACTAAATTCCTACTGACATAGTAAATTGCATACGGTGTTTTTTCTACCTACTGTCCTAAAACAACCCCTATTGTTGTTTGAGAAGCATCAGTGTGTATGTGAAACGATAATGCCCAATCAAGTCCTTGAATAATTGGAGCCATGCACAGCAGCCCTTTATTTTCATGAAAACTATCTCACAATCTTTAGTCCATAAGAATTCTGCATCTTTTGTTAACAATTGAAATAGTGGATGTGATATTTTAGAAAAAATTTCTATAAAGCTTCTGTAATAACTAGCATAACCAATAATGCTACGTACTTGTGTGGGTGTTTTGGGTACGTGGAAGTGTAATATTTCCTCTACTTTAGCCGGATCAACTTGAATTCCAGCAACTGAGAGAAATTTTCCCAATACTACTTCTTCCCTCATCATATGTCATTTGACGGTACTCAGAGATACATGGGTCTGTTTACATCTTTTGAGTACTTTCTCTAAATTTGCTAATCCTTCCTCCAATAAGTTTCTATATGGAGTAAAATCATCCATATAGATTTCAATGCTATCATCGACAAAATCAGAAAAGATTCCCAAGATTTCACTCTGTAAGGTAGCAGGAGCATTACACAGGCCAAATGGGAGGACCCTGCATGCAAAGGTTCCCCAGGGGCATGTGAAAGTTGTTTTATCCTGATCTTCTAAGGCTATCTCGATATAGTTATATCCATTGAATCTGTCTAGGAAGGAAAATAACTTCTTCCTAGCCAAGGTATCCAGGACTTGTTCAATGAATGGCAAAGGAAAATGGTATTTTTGCGTTGCCTTATTTAGTTCCCTGTAATCTACACAGATCTACCATTTACCATTATTTTTGGGAAAAATAACTAGCGAGGATACCCATTGACTATCTGAGATGGGGTAAATGAATCCTACATCCAACAATTTTTGTAGTTCTTCCTTGACAATGTTTCTAAGAGCAGGATTCATCCTCCGTTGAGGCTGTCTTATAGGGTGGAAATCTTCCTTAATATAAATACGATGAGTGCATAGGTTGGCAGGGATACCCTTCATGTTGGTATAATCCCAGGAAAAAGCTTCTTGATGATCTTGAAGGACTTTCAAAATCTATTTTTTCTAGGATTCAGGCAGGTTTGGATTGATATTAAGTGTTTTCCCTGGTTCAATCTCAATTGGAGTACTATCATGGGATGAGGTTACAGGAATGTATTCAATGTCATCTTCTGGTCCAATGTTTTCCTGTGTCTCATAGTTCATAGAAGATTCTAGAATATGTCGAGTTGAATTGGAAATAGAACTGGAATCATTAATGAAAGCATTAATAGTATCATCTTCAGTTTCTGTTTTAAATTGAAGGGCCTACCCAATAATGAGGACTAGTCTAACATCTTCATTTTCAGGGTCAGGGTCTTCTACAGGTAGACATTTCTGACTGGGTAGTGATTTTTCAAATGGGCTCGGTTCTTCAAGAGGATAAAGCTTAAGATTATTTGTAACTATCCCATTTGATATGATAATGTGCCCAGATCGACACCCTATGTAGGCATCTGCAGTTGCAAGACAGGGTCCTCCTAAGATCAATGGGTGACCCCCTGCTGAAGATCGAGTCTGTAATATAAGGAGGTCCATAGGGTAATGCAATGAATCTACTGAAATGACCACATCCTCTAATTCCCTTACTGGTTTAATTGTGGACTTGTCTGCAAGTTCTAGAATAGTAGGGGTTGGTTTAATGTTTCCAAGTCCTAGTGTGTTCATTGTTTCAGTAGTGATAATGTTAATGATGGCTCCCAAATCCACCAGTACATTTGGGATTTCAACCCCATTAGTCTGCAATGTTAGAATCGGGTTCCTCGGGTCTTCATATTTTACAAGAATGATCTTTCCTAACATGATATTGGATAGTCTGCCCATTACATGAATGGTTAATGGATCCTTAGGTTTCCTCCCTGGTTTCTTTGAGCAGTTTTCTTTTATATTTTTTGCGTATATAGGTACATCCCTCATAGCTTGTAGTAGGGGTATTTTAACAAAGAGATTTTGCAATTCACCTATGAAGTGAAATTACTCTTGAGGGTTTGGTTTACTCAAGGTCAGTCTTTCAGGATATGGGGGAGAAGTTAAATGACCTTGATTAGGAACATCTTGGGGAGGTGTCTAATTTATTATGTTTTGATCTGAATTCTCCCTCACTGTTCTTTGTTCTGGTTACGTATCTTCATCGTCACATTGTTCTATAATAATAGGCGAAGTAGGTGCATTTACTACTTGGCCAGACCGTAGATTTATCTAATTGACTGTTGCGGTAGAAATGTTGTAAAATGGAATGTTCAAAGTGTCTGTTTGTTCGACCCCTTTATTATTCGAATTCAGGTTGGGCTAGATAGGAAGATGGGGTCTAATGGCTAGGTTTCTTGGGGGTACATTGGAAGGCAACTGAAGTTGTTGTTGAGGCATAGGCTGAGGAAACTGTCCAGTAGGAGAGGGTCCACAGTAGGTCTGATTCCATGAAGGATTTAGACTGTCCTGGGGAACCCATTGTTGCTAAGGGAGATATTGATATTGAGACCACATAGCTAAAAATGGTGCAGATTGGGGACCCATATTGAAATTGTTAAAATAATGATATGGGTCCTGAAACATACCTGGATTCATAGCTGGTGGTTGAGGTTGCCATGGCTTCTCCTGCCCCATGAAGTACAAATGGTCTACCACGCTTTCTTCACTTGCTCCTTGGAAAACTTCTTTCAGCCTGGGCAAGGAAAGACACGAACTGGTCGCGTGAGTCTATTCAAAGATTGTGTAGGCTTCCACCGTGTTCAACAAGCATTCCTTCAAAGGGTGCTTCTTTTTGCACTGTGGGAAGAATATGCAGGCCATGGTTTTTTCCAACTCCATTTGGTTTTGTTTTGCCTATAGAGTGTCCATCTGGACTGATTTTGTGCTCAGAATATCGGTCCTTAGATTATCCAGTAGATTTCCAATTTCTGCTTTTGTGACCCCTCCACTGGAAGTCTTTGATGACCGAATCCCTTGTCCACTCCTTGCAGCCCCCTGTGAACAATTAATACAATAATCACAAATAGTATCGAAGTCTTTTTTTGAAATATCCCCATTTCCTACTATATTCAGAAGTTACAGTGAGTCTTCCCTAAGTGCTCGAAGAAGAATGGTCTTCACAATGTCCTTGTCCAGGTCACTATGTCCAGACCTATACAATATGTATTTAAATTGTTCTACATAGTCCTCCATGTTTTCATCCTCTTTCTGTACAAATTTAAATATTTCCTCCTTAATGTCATGGGACTTATAGTACTCTTGGTATTTCTCCAAGAAAGCTTCTTTCAGTCCTTCCCATGAGGTAATTGTGCTCCCTCCTAAACCCATGAACCATCTCAGGGCCATCCCCTTTAGGGTAGCAGGAAATATCTTCAATATCTAGGCATCAGTAATATATTCATATCCACGACAAAAAATATCAAATTCAAAAAGGAACGTGTCAAGGTCTTCAAAAGAAAATCCATGGAAACTAGGAAAGGTTGTTAAAGGGATGGGTCTCATTGGTGCATCACCTGTAACATGTCCAATGGGAAAATCAATAGAGGAAATTATAGGTTCCATAAATACCCTCCAATACTCACTTGGAATTTCAACTGGTTCTGCAGCTGGTATTTGGAGTGATTCAACAGTAGGAGGTTGCACCGCACTCCCTTGGTCCCTTGATGACACAAAATATTTCAAGAATTCCTTTACCAAATCAGAATTTTTTGATTTAGCTACAGGAATTTTTATAGCGTTGCCTTGGTCTCGTGGGGTTGAAATCCATTTTAGAGGTTCTTCTTCCCAGTTAGAGTTGCTCGGTTCTTCTAATCCCCTACTTTCCATTTCTTCCCCTTTTGTTGTTGATAAGGATATCTCCTCCACTGATACCCTGTTTATTAAGTCTTCTGTTGTAGAAATAATACCTTCTGGTACCTTGGATGGCACTGGTTGCTCCACGGAATGCCCTTCGGACTTCGTCTGAACTCTAACCCTAACAGAAGCATGGGATGATGCCTCAGATCTAGATTTTTCAATAATCTCTTGAATGTATGTCTTCCTTCCCAGATCCTTTCCTTTCTTTGGGGGTCTTCCTCTGCCCCTCTTATTCAGATCCTTGTTCATAGAAATTGTGAAGAGGGTTAATCAAAGTAACAAAAATCGCTTAGGACCTGGATCAGGACAAATAGCTTCCTCCCCAAGATGAGAGAATAGGTTCAAACAGACAATAAAAATAAAAAAAGGAAAATCCAAGTTCAGGACCTAAAGTAGAGTAATCAAATACCCTCCTGAGGACGAGGAGTTGGCCCAAAGAAAAAGAAATAAATGCCCAGGACTTATGGCAGGGTTACAAAATACCCTCCCAAGATGAGGGATTAATTTTAATGAATAAAAAAATAGAAAAAAGAAGAAAGAAAAACAACATGCTATGCTCAGGACTTGGAGCAAGGTAATAAATGCCCTCCCTAAGACGAGAGATGAATTCTATAGAAAAAAAATAAAAAGAAGGAAATAAAAACAAAAAGAACTTATGCTCAGGACTTGAAGCAGGGCAATAAATTCCCTCCTCAAGATGAGAGATTAACCCTTAGATATGTTACAGATCCTATTCTTGCACCTGTTAGCCTTCCTCGGCAACAACACCAAAATGTTGGTGTCCGGATATGAACATAATTCAACCCTTTTTCCACATAAATTGTCAACCCAAGGGCATTAGTTATTTCAAGAATAACGACAAAGAATATGTAGATACAAGCACATGACCTACTGTAGATCACAGGTTTAAATCCATAACACACAGACCACTGTAACAACAATTAAATAAACTGCAAAAATTAAAGGACATCAACATCAATTAAGAAGTAAACTATAATAGTAGTAATGAAATCACACTAAAATGAAAACAGAGAAAAAAAAAGGAAAACACAGCACCTGATCAGAAGAGTGGGCCCAATGCTCTGATTAGGGCTGCGGTAAACTCACAAGTTACAGAAGAAACAACAAGATGATGTGCATTCGATTAATGATAAAAGATATTTGTTACAAGATCTGTAAGTAAAAGGGCTTAACCCCGATTCACAGCCCACAAGCCTCTTTATATATATGTCATGGAACCCTCGATTTCCCTCAGCAACTCCATAATTACAAAAATACATTTTGTTACAATGACAACCTAGTTGCCCAGAAGGAAACAGCAAAAAGGCCTGAAATGGCGCTGGTACAGATAAGTCTATTATGTAGTAACAGAAAATGAGGAAAACACTAGAGATGATGGGTTGTTCCTCGACTCACGGCTGCAACGCTCCTATTTTGGCTAAATGTGTAGAAATATTGGATTTAATATGTAAAAAGGTAAAACCTCCATGACAACTACTTCATTAATCAAATATCCCATGAAAGATAAGGAAAAGGGTTTTACCTCATGTGTTTAAGCATAATAATTGCACAAAGAGATAGAAAGATAGGGTAAAATGGGAGAGGAAGGTATACAAATCTGGTACCCAATAGTGATCATGTGTACTTATGCATCAAGCCCAAGTGGAGCTCTTGGAGGATTGGATCGTGTGAAAAGGTGGAAAATAGGTATTGTGGGCCTTTTGAGATCCTTGATAGGATTGGACGAGTGGCCTACCGAATTAAATTCCATCTGATAGTGAATGTCCATGATTTTTTTCATGTTTCATTTCTTAAGAAGTATGTCCAAGATGTTTATCATGTGATTAAATAGTTTTTATTGCAAGTGGAACCAGAGGGAGAATTCCACCCAAAACCACAATGCATATTACAAAGGAATTATCTCATGACTCGTAACTAAGAAATAGAAAAAGTTAAAGTGTAAGTGGAACAACTTTGGGCCTCATGGAGCTACATGGGATATCATTCATCATATGCGGCCTTTGTATTCTTAATTATTTGTTGGGTTAAGAAAATGAGTTTTGATATATATATATATATATATATATATATATATATATGGTTGTAAGTATTGTGATGAGTTATGTTATAAATCTCCAATAAGTGGTATGGTTGTCATTTTTTCATTTTGTTAATGGTTTTAAATAGACGTTCATTGTAAATACTGCATCCATCTATGTTATAAATCTCCATACACAATATGTTTTTTTTTCAGTGGTTTTATAGTTATAGGTTTCATAGAATACCGAGGATGGTGCTCCCCTAAGGGGGGAGGGTTTCGTAACAACATCGGGTTAACATTTCATGTAATAAAGGTTAATAAAGGAAAAATTAGACCAAGGTCATGGGACACATATTCCAAGTTGAATGCTGGAAAAAGTGGAATTATTTTTCATTTAATTTTTTCAGTTTGGTGTTGGAATTAGTTTCATAGAGAGAGAGAGAGAGAGAGAGAGAGAGAGAGAGAGAGGAAATCAAGAAAGAAATAAAGGGAAGGAAAAAGGAGAAACAAGGACAAGAAATGAGAAGGCTGGAAAAGTAGCTTCAGCAACAAGACTTTGTAGGTAACATGTTGCATGTATGATTTCCTACATGAGGTGTGAATGCATCATTCGTGCATTTGTGTATTTGGCTCATTCGTTATCATTTGAATGAGTTTTGTCATGTTTAATAGTGGTTTCAGCCTTTCCTTGTCATTTCGTAGATAACCATGGTGTGATGGGATTCATTATAATTAGTTAAGTTTTAGATTATCATAAGGTTTTGGATCTGAGTGTGGTAGTGGGGAGGAGATGGTTTTCTCTGGGAATCTCTCAACATGTGGGTGGAGAGAGGAAAATTACTCAAGTATGGTGAAGCAATTATGACACATCCAATCTTGGTTTGGTTTTGTGATCTCAAGACCAATTTAGGTGAGATCACATTAGTTTGAGGGTGGATATGGTTTAAACTTTGGATTCCCTTGGCTTTTTATGTCTTGGTTTATCCCATAAGTTCCCACATTCATTCTTGGAATATTGAATGGGGGTGATTGGATGAAAAAAATATTTAGTTCAACTCAATTTATGGTTGGATGGTATGTGGAAGTGCCTGACTTGGTTGGCTTCAGCATATGTTAATAAGAGTTATTTTTCTATTGTGATTTATGATAATTTTTACTTGCTATTATGTTGATTTTATGGTTGTTCTATCATGGTTAATATTCTGGTTATACATTGGTTATAAGCATGAATAAAGATGTGCTCTAGCTATGAATCTTATTATGCTATGATAAGTTAATGAATGGTTGATGAATTCATGGGCTAGTAAGTGTTGTTACAACTAGTTGAGAGGTCATTAAACCTTCTTTCTGATTTTAAGCTAAAGTACATGGATTTACACTCAGATATGCATTCATGACCTCTATATTACACGTTTACCATGTGTTTGATGAAATGTCTAGTATGTTCTAGTCAGTCTAGGTCAAGGAATGACTTCAAGTTTGAATTAATAGCATTGGTGTTATGAGAAATGTGATTATGGAAAGCTTTTGGAATCTGTCAGCAGTGATCTCGAGGCTAGACTAGAAAATTGGTTCATATATCAGTACCACAGTCACAAAACTGAGGATATAGGGTCATAGCCACATGGAGCAAGGATTTTTAGTGTGGTTGGAGGCTCACAACCAGATGCAGGCAGTGTCAAGGGTGCGGTTTTAGGTCTATCCTTGAGAAAAAATGTTCCAAGTCAAGGATTGGTCACCTGGGGTGGTTGTTGAGCCTTTGAGTGATTTTTGGTTCCTAAGTAAGATCAATAAATCCTAGTTATGAGAGCCAACTCTTTAACTAGAACTACAAGGTCAAGCCATCTCATTAGTAACAATTCACTTCACATTTACTTAGAGGTCTTGTAAAACCGAGAAAATGTGGGGAGGGTCATGTTACAAGCATATGATTAATGGCATGGATGAGTCGAAAAATCTTGGGAATTGAGTTCCAAATTGGCCATGTTTGTAGCTAGGATAAGCAAGGCTACAACAACTAAGTAAATGCACACAATTATGGTGGTGCCATTGATTAATGGTGACTACAAAGAACTGTTGGTTCAAGAATAGAAAGAGACACATTTCCACAAATACTTTAATGGATTCAATGGTCATTGTCAAAGGCAAGAGACTAAGACAAAGAGGACCACAATTTACAGAGGTAACATTTGACATAAAAAATTCCATGCTTGAGATTTCTTCCACGTGATAAAGAATTGAATTAAAAATATGGTGTGCTACAGTTATGGGCTCGGATAGGTATTAGGGGAATTTTAAGGTCTAAAATGGGCCTCCTAAGAAAAATTTACAACAAAAATAAACTTTATAACAACCAATAGGATTCAAGATGATGATGTCAACCATGGGGGATGTTTCAACATTTTTTAAGTAAGAGGGAAAAATATTAAAAAATAATAAAATAATAAAACTTCTTTTTCAACTCATATTTTCAACTTATCTCCTAAATTGTTTACTCAAATTTCGAGTGGGAGTACTTGTTGGATGCAAAATTTAATTCCTCATCCAAGGAGTACCCATGTTGCATACTTTCGATGGACCTTACTACACGAAAAATGAGAAATACATAAAAAAGCATGATTTTCATGTATTTCTCACTTGTTTTGTAGAAGGACCCATAGAAAGTATGCAACATGGGTACTCCTTGGATGAGGAATTAAATTTTATATCCAACGAGTACTCCCTCTTGAAATTTGAGCTAAAACTTTGGCAGATAAGTTGAAAATATGAGTTGAAAAAGTGGTTTTTTTTCTTTTTTCCCTCTAAAATTTGATGATGTAATCAAATCTTATTTTATTATTTCCACTATTATTTTATATTTTCCTTAGGAGGCCCATTTTAGACCTCAAAATTACCCTAATGTGTGTTTCACTTTTTCCCTTGACACCTATACGACTAAAAGAGATAGTCGATTGTAAAAATATCTCATCTCAAACTGAAAGAGCCATGCCTAAAGTACAATATATGTTTTGTGAGAAATTAGGAGAGAATGGAGTGCGATGTAATTTTTGTAGAAAAAATTCATGAGTGATACTCCTTGAGTGTGTAGGTCGATTGAGATTTAATTCTGATTATGGTGAATCACATATGTGCCCATTCTCATTCTTAATTCAATTGCAGTGTTCAGGAAATTTGAGGCAATAGTAGTAAGGAAAACCATGACTTTGAGTACAGTAACGAGTAGTGAAATGGACAGTAGGGACTACATCATTCCCGGTGTAGTAGAGGAACAAAACGTGCGATTGTGATTGAAAAAATGGGGTATGTAGCTTTGTTGATTATGATGAGTGGAGATATCAGTGTGTGAGTATGTTGTTGAGAGAAGGTTGAATATGCTTAGAATATAGAGATAGTCCAAGAGTGGTCATGTACAAAGGAAAGAGGCTAAGAGTGTTTGAGGAAGAGGTTCGAGAGTAGAGAAAAAAATGTTGAGTGTTGGTGTAGAAACTGCAAAGGATAGAGTGTTGCAAGGGTTGAGCATGAGGGTATGATGTTGATTATGTATGAAGTTTTTTGAGTAGAACAAAGGTACAAAATGCAGAGGAGAACAAAGAGTTTAAAATAGGCAGAGAGGCTTGCGTTTACTGTGAACCTTAGTTCCTTATTAAGTGTGGGTTGGTGCATACAAATTAGGGAGTTAGTTCTTCCATCGTAGTAGACGTTTGAGTATATATTGGGGGTCAGTGCCTCCTACAAGCTGGTTCTTGCATAAATCCAAGGAGCTGCAAGTTGGTTCTTGCAAAAAAACCATGAATTTGTTGCTTCATTGATGCTTTTGATATGTTGATCAGGTTTCCACAAAATAAGGGAGTTAGTGTTCTTCTAGTGGGTTCTAGAAAACAATCAAAGGGAGTTGATTCTTCCTTTAAGGGGTGGATCATAAAAAAAATTATGTAATAGAGTAGGAGCTCATATTTACATCAAATAAAAAAAAATCTTCACTCTTTTTTCTCCTGAAAATATTTCCATGTTAAAAATTTGTGCCTCACGTGTTTTCTCACTACAAGGAAAAGACCCTCTAGCGGGGGTTATAAAGGAGATTTTCAGTGTTATAAAATTGGCCAAAATTGTCAAAAAAAAAATTTCTACAACATTCGTTTATGGTTACGGAGGTTCTGGCGGAGATTTTAATGGAAATTCAATGTAACTAAAAAAACTGGGTGGCTGAAGGTTATTACGGATGTTTATTTCATCGATGTGCTACTAAGGTTTAAATGCACTAGTGTGTGTCATCTAGAAGGTGGCCCGGGGTGGTCGAAGGTGCATGCACCAGGCCATCAAGGTATAAAACCACACCTGGCGTAGTGTTGGTGATAGAACAAACGAGGCCATTCTAATTGGTCTTGGGATTTGTGCAGTGCCCATAGGTCTTCTCAACGCACTGGTACGTAGACTTATATAAATGCATCGTTGCACCGTATTAGACAAACACACCGAGATTTATAATTAGTATTGGTATTTTTGCAGTGCTTATAGGTCATACAAATGTACCAATGTGTAGTCTCACATAAATTCATCGGTGCGCAGTATTGCACAAATGTACTGATATTTTTAATTGGTTTTGGTATTTGTGTGGTGCCCATAGGTCGTAGAAATTCACTGGTCCGTTGCAGCATACAAATGCATTGGTGTACAGTAACTCACATGAAGTGGTGTTCATTTTGTATTTTTTAGAAACATCGACCTATGACAGTGCAACTATTGTGATTTTTAAAAATTCAGTATTCATCAAAATTCGACACATATTATAACAATATTCATATTAATTAATTTTTTATTAATGCATTTGAATGTGATGTTTGGATTAGTTTGTTATATCATATCATAATTATTGTGATATTTTAAAACTCATCAAAAGTCGACACATATATATCTTACAACAGTATTCATATCAATAAATTTTTTATTAGTGCATATGAATGTGATGTTTGAATTAATTTGTTATATCATATCATTAAATTTCACATCTATTCATTATAATATTTAATCATCCGTAAATTTAATCAGTGGTGTTACATTTCACAGTGACAATGGAGAATGCAATAGAATAAATTAAAACACACACACACACACACACACACACACACACACACACACAGATATATATATATATATATATATATATATATATACGACAGTCTTTGTCATACAAAATGGGACAGTTATTGGTATCTCTTTGTATTTCAATTGGGACATTATCTCCATGACATTAAACAAAATGTATCATTTCACAGACAAATATTTCAAAAAATACAATGCGTTGCTTTGATATCCAAACATAGTGATCATCACTCTTTGCTTGAATTTTTGTCACTGCTAGAGCTACTTCCATGACACGGGTTATTTTCAGGAATGTTTTGTTGACGGTTTATTTTTTTCTTCTTCTTCACCTTCCATATACAAACATAAAAAGAAATTTTAATGAGTGTATATACAATGGTGAGCATAATGAAAATTTAAATATTAACTAATATACATGAATGTAAATTGAAAAGAAATGATGTACCATAGCAAAAATTGACTCATAAACTATACACATTCTTTCAAAACCATGTACCATGCCACCTTTCAAGATTTCATCTGTTGGCGCAGTTCAATACTTTGTTTCCTGCAAGTTTTATACCCCATAAAAAATCATATATTTAATACAATTTTTGTTTTTGTTTTATTAATTATAGACGGAACTAAGTAAAACAAGATCGATAGATGCCTACAAATTCCACAATTAATTTCTGATATGCCAACATATAATCACAACCCATATTTAACCCAATTTCAATCAATTCGTTTGATGGTTCTTATTTGTATGTTAGCACCTATTTGAGGACATTCAATGATGATTTTTGTAAAACAACTTAAAAAATACAAAAATGAAATCTAGTTAAGTTGTTATAAGGAAGTAACAATTACTCACAAACTTAGATATCAACCCTTTTCTTCCTTGTCGTCCTATTTATAAAAGTTGAATGGTTCCATTTTATTTTCTTTTCTGCAAGAAAATACTTGAAAATTAATATTTAATGTTAAATTTTTATTTATTGTACCTAATGATCGAAAAATTCAATGATTACATATTACATTTGAAGCACGTTGTTGTTGAGATGGCTCCTCCTGCGATGCAATTTTGTCCATTTCTTTGACCATCTCCTTGTACACTTTTTTGGACATTCCTATTAGCATATTTCTGATATCAACTCGTTCATTTTTTGAGATTTTCATAATCTTCCTGAAAATGTAACATGACAATAAAATATTTAATTTTGATATTGATATATGAAAATTAAATACAACAAAAGTGATATTTATAAATAATTCTAGACAAACATTTAAAGGAATATTACTTTTTCATTCCTTCTTTTTTGTTGTTGTACGTTTTTGCTATTAAAAGTGTGACATGTCTCATTGACCGATTCTGTGGAAACTGTTCCTGTAGTTTAGATAAAATTTGGTTCTTGGAATCATTGGATTGGTTTTTGTATTGTAAGTGGAAAGAACATCTATACATTCATTCCACTAGATCCCTCAAACTTTTGTAAAATTTTTTCCCCCTATCGTTAACCTCCATCACCACTCCAGATGAGCTAAGGGGAAATTCATTTTCATTTGCATGTTCTATTGTTTTTCTTTTCTTAGAACAACTTTCCTTTTTTGAGTTGTTGGTCCCTTTAGAACATTAAATAGATGTGAATTAATAAATTGTTTGACACATTTTATCTAATAATTTTAAGTATATTATTAATGAAAATTAAAAAAAGAAACTCATATTGGATCGATAGTATTTTTTAATTCACCTGATTCATCCTTTTGCAAATTTTCCATCAAGATTTTATGCTCTTCTGGTCCTATCTCAAAAATAATCTTAACGATATTTGTCATTTTGTGGCACTGCATGATATAGAGTAAATAATAAATATTAGGTAAACTTACATATAGTTCAAAAATAGTATTTTTTGTAAATATTTTACAAAGAACTTGCCTTTTTTTATTTTCTTGATGTGTTATCAGTATTTTTGTTACTTGATCTCTTGTCAGGCATTTATTTATCAATCTGAAACTTGTACCATATCATTCATTAATATATTTATAAATAAATTGTCAACTTTTCAAGTAAAAAAAATCTCAAGAAATCGGTGTGCCATTCATGATGTACGCACCGACGTCAGTGCGTGGGAGTCTTATAAACGCACTGCAAAAGCAATATAATAGACTGTACGGTGCTTTATGTCAACAAGGAGCATCGATGCGTTACACGTTAAGCATCACACCGATCTACATAGAGAAAATAATAAAAAATTTCCAGTGTTAGTTTTTGTAGCATAAACACCCTGTGCAAACAAGGGACCACCATACAGTGCTCTTTGTCAACTAGGATACCCAATGTGATGCATTACATGTTATATGTTGCACCGATTAACAAAATAAAACATTTTTTTGCGAAACATCACGTTTGCGGTGTGCCATAATGAAATAGTGCATCGGTGCCCTATTTTACATATGGCGCACTGATTAAAAAAAAATTAAATTTTTTTATCACACAGTAATTTCGTGGTGCGCGGGGATAATATAGTGCACCGGTGCGATAGATTACGTCAGGCACACCGATTAAAAAAATTATGTTTTTTAAAAATTCACGCAAGGGCCGACATGGATTGGGATCCGACTATGCAAGTCGTCTCGTGGGTTCGATCTCTTAGGCCTATATATAGCAATACAAACCTTATAAATCTAAAATGAAAAGCCCTAATTCTGAAATCACAGAAATAGAGAGAAGAAAGGGCAGAAACAAAAAGAATGTAGGGTTTAGGCTAAAAAGGGATATTTTTTATTTTTATTTTTAATTTTGTTTTTATTTATTTATTTTATTTTATTTTATTTTTTTCTGAAAATGAAAAGTAAATTGTTTTTTTTTTCTTACTACGTAAAACAAACTGTAGAAAAAGTAAACAAAACAATGAACATTGAAATTTTTTTCTTACTACGTAAAAAATCTATAGAAAAATTAAAAAAAAAACAATAAACTTTAATCACGAGATCGTTTGAAATTCTATGCTACAGGGTTTGAATCACCAAAGGTTTGGAATTCTGATTGTTTGAATACTTCTGTTGCTCCAGGTATGTCTCCTGCAAATTTCTGCCTAAACATTTTTGCAAAAATAGTTAAATAATGAAAAGTGTTTAGTATTTAAAGAATTTTTTTATGAAATTAGATTTTCGAAAATATTTTTGCACTCATTTTTTAATTTACTGCTTTTTTTCACTTAAATAAAATAGAGTTTCATTTTTTTTAATTTGCGATTATTCTTCACTGGTGTGTCACTTAATAACACTCCACCGATGCATCCATTTATAAAATGGCACGGGTGCGCAGTAATGAAAACGCACCGATGCGGTGATCTGTACATTAACACCGATAACAAGAAGTCCATTTTTAACGCACCAAAATTACTTTTAGGTGTGTGCACCAAAATTTATTGCTGATTTTGCTCAAATGCAGGGAGAAAATATCATAGTTATATCGAATGGACAATTCTTCAAAAACGAACTTGTTCCATAATATTCTCAAAGTCCATCGCGAAGTTCTCCCAATCCATCTCGAGATGTAATATTTACTTTAGATTTTATTTATATTTTCATTATCTAATTGAATTTATGTTATTTATCCATGTTAATCATACCCATCTTAATTAAATTTATAATGTATACAAATTTTCAGGTTCATGCAGATTCATAATCGAGTTTAGATGCACAAAATATTCAAACACCTCCAAAACATTAAAAGCTCTGATCAGGAGCAGCATACTAAAAGGCGGATTTGGTAGTTGAAATTTGACAACCACTTCACCCTGCCGATTGTAATAATATTGCATCTTCTAGCCACAATCCTCAGACAATGATGGTAATAATTATAATTGTTTGTTATAGTGATTAATGTAATTATTTCAACGTCAAAACAATTAATCATGCAATATTTTCAACGTGGTTACTAATTGATATCATATATTTTGTTGTACTAATCATGTTCAAATATATATTTTTAAATTATTAGGTTCTAGTGATGATAAGCGACCTACCTACCATGTTCTATTGCACCCCATGACAATGTCAAATCGATAGAAGACTGAATTAAGAGAAAAAATGGGAGAGCAATGCTACCAAGAATGGTTTAATCAACCACCAATTCAATTCTCGCTACGTCAAGATTCACCAATTAGGAATGAATACAACAATAGTAGTTCTTCACAAGGAAGCAATGGAGGCAATCAAATAGAGGTTGGTATGGATGATTACTTAAGGGATACGACTGCCATGGAGACAATGTTGTTAGATGCATTCCAAAATGATGATCAGCTAGGGGATGATGCTCATATCGCTGACACCTTTTTCGAAAGCCTTAAATTTTCTTCCACCACCTCTCTCTTTGGACCTGATGGTCAATCAAAGTCTACCCAGTTGGGGAAAAATAAGTTATTTTACAACTTGAAAGAAAATTTTGTCTTGTCGAATGCATGTTTCTCGGAAATTTTGAGGTAAGTTACCATAAATTCCTCCCTTATATAAATTTGAGAAATATAATCAGTACACAATGAACATACAAATGGTAAATTTTATGAAAGTTAATAATTATATCAGCATTAATGTACATTTGTTAATATATTTTTCCATGATCACCAACTACAGGTTATTCAAAGATAAGGTTCTTCCGAGTGATAGTGTTTGCTCAGTAGCTGCGAAGAGGCAAAGAAATTATTCAAAATGTTGGGTGTTGAGTACATTGTTGGAACAGGGTCTCCTAACAAGTTGTGAAACTGGTCCGTTTTGGATATTTTTTATTATATTTAATCTAGCGGAGGGGTTTCGGGGTGGGTCAAAGCCCCGAAAGAATTGTATTGGGTAAAAGGGTAAACCAAGGGTCCGAAAAACATGGTTTGCGGACCATAGGAAAGATTAGGCTAGATTGTTATAAATAGAGGACCATTTTTGTATTGTAAGGTAGGAGATGATGAGCTATTGATGCGAATTGTGATTTAAGCTATCTGTTTGGGTTTTGGGGAACGGACTCCTGCTGGCTGTGTGTGCGGAGATCCAAGTCCAGCTGTGTGGGGACCCTGCTACTGTGTGCACAGGTTGGGAAGGGAATTGTAAGGAAGAATTGATGAATGAATGAATAAAAAGGATTGATAGAGAACTAAATTTGTGAGTAATCTGGTGTGAATTGCTGGTAATTGTTATACTGTGTATTTTCTGTCTTTAAGCTGTGAAGATCTGCGTAAGTATGTTTCTAGATCTTGATGTAGTTTGTTCTGTTTATATATTTCTATGTTATTGTCATAAAAGCATATAAATATAGATCTAGCGAACATGGATGCGAACAGAGACCTAATTAACCCTACGCAGAACAAGGTAATCGGGGATTACAGGACCTAGCACAGCTTTTCCTACTTTACAGATCCTTTCTCAAGGTGCAGAAACCTGGTTTCAGCACCCACCCATACTACTTTGAGTGAGACTTTGACCTGCGCAAGAAGTTCACTATCGAAAGGGCCAGTAGTATAGGGGTTTGCTGGCAAACCTTGCACACCGAACCTGGGTTAGGACCCCTCGAGCCAACAAATGGTTCTATTTCCAGGACCTGGAATAATTTTGAGGAAGTGATCTAGTACTGACAAGAAAATACTAAAGATCTGATGCGGAAGTGAATGAGCGCTACTCTGGAGGGGAGTACAACATGAAGCGGTAAGTATAATCAAGCCAATCCAGAAAATAATCACTCTATCCATAGCCCGCCGAGGAGAGCAATGGCGCAAGGTTCGTCAGGCTCGCAGGAGAGCAAGCCCTCAACCAAAGCCTTGTTAGAAGGAGACATGGTAGTACACTTGAAATTAATTACCTTTAAAGCCGCAGCCAATCAAGACATGGATCGTTTTTGGTTCATGGCCAACTCGGTATGGATGACACAGGTGGTGGTAAGCGATACTGTGAAAAGAGCACAGTTGTCCTTGGCCTTTGAAGACAGAGCACTAGATTGGTATATGTGGTACATATCTCAAAACAAAAGCGCATCCCTTCAAAATATTAAGGATGCCCTAAAAAAACAGTTCCAGAAGCCAAAGTCATACTCTGAGTTGGTAGCAAAAGTAAAAGACTTCAAGCAAGGTATGTCTGAGTCAGTGTGGGAAGCCGCTGAGCAACTGAAGAAAGAAATCAGGAAGGAGGGTTCAAGTATGGTGACAGAAAACACATGGAATGGTTCATCGCCATGTTGCTACCTCACTTATGCATACCAATGGGTCAACATACCTTCGAGTCACTGGAAAAAGCCCTGGAAGCTGCCATGAAGCTTGAAGCCGCACCCAAGGACGATGCGTTGGGGGGAGTGGAACGAGAAAAAGGAGTTAGCATAGACCTTTGGTTGCATACGATGTTGGGTGTCTGGCCATACCAAGGACCAATGTCCCCTATTGGTGGATTACCTATAGATAGGGGGACCTAGTTTGCTACGTCCCAGATCCGACGAACCTGTGCTCTGGTGCGATGATTGTCGGGTAGCGTGACTACATGATACAAACTAGTGCTCCCGGCTAAGTATGGGTGATCTGAAGCAATAATGGTGCAGGTTCTGCCTATCAGTAGGGCAGATGAGTAGAATTGTTTCACATATGAACTATTTGTAGATCAGGAAAACCTCTATAGGGTACAGTCAGATCCCGCGTCACCGAGATCCCTAGCGAATTTTAGTGGCTCTCCAGCAAGGGGTAGGGGAGAACGGGGAGGAAGAACAGGACGGGGTCGGGGGCAGTTGATCTGCTATAACTGCAGAGAGATAGGGCACTTCACAAGGGACTACCCAAATCCCACCAGGAAATCCTGCAAATATTGCTGACAGCTGGACCATTATATTGAAGATTGCCCAATTTTAATAGCCAAGATGCAGGAAAAATAGCCCACCCCTATGCAGAATGTGAAAAGGGTTAAAACTGAGTTATGAAGTGGGATGATCACCTAGGGAGAAAGGGGAGAAGTGCACCTCATAGAACAAGCACCACGGGTAGGCCCTGCATAGCTTCTGGCGCACCTCGAGAGAGAGGACGAGGTTGAGCCCTTTCTAACGGCATGCTTGAAACTGCTATGTAACCAGTCGGCTGTATAAACTCTTCAAGTATTGCTACATAGCTGCGTAGCTCGACCCAACACCATTCCTGAGACCCGAGGTGTCCACCAGCTATATGGCTACAAGAAACACACCGGACGAGAAATGCGGTTGACTGCGCAGATTGGCGACTATGAGATGGACCAAGTTATTCTTGATTTGGGGTCAGATGCAAATGTAGTACCAAAGCAGACATGGAAAAGAATGGGTGAACCTAAGTTGGGTTGGTCCATTTTCCAGTTGTGCATGGCGAATCAACAGAGGATCATCCTGCTAGGATGGTTTCCAAGAGTCATGGTGGATATTGCGGGAGTAAAAATCCTAGCTGACTTTAAGGTAATCGAAATCGTGGAAGATGCGGATCTGTACCCTGCACTACTTGGGGCTGGACTGGGCTATAGACATGGGGGGTGTCATCAATCTCAAAAAGAACATCATGGTGTTTGAAAACAATGGTACACGCGTAATAGTACCACTAGATCCAGCAGAGGGTGTGCGGTATACAGAACCGGCCTACGAACGGGAGGAACTAGACCACATTTACATATTGACTACGCAGGATGAAGACAGGATCAAATTCGTGATAGACGGGATATTATGGAGGGATAGTGAATGTTATTTGACGCTGATGAGGAATTGGAAAATTGGCAAAACTGGTTACATGAGGTTTTGGTACTGCGCTGCCCCTGGGTCACAAGAACACTCTACTGCATTTCCTCTGAGGTAAGAGATCTACCCCACTTTGATGAGGCTAGTAGTGTCCAGGAATTCCTAAGAACACTAGAAGTTAGGGTGCCAAGAGAACGATGGCTCTGGGCCCTTAATCTGGCTATGCGCAGGACACCCACACGTTGCTAGGACACCCACAAGAAAGCATTCTTGGATTGGGAAACGTGTTGACAAAAGGATGCTTCTATGGTTTGCCCCTCCAGTTGACATACGCATCAGGGTGTTCCTCGCACTTGGGGATCCCCTTGCACATCTGCGTGTTTGGATGACCAAATGGTTCGACCGAACTACAGAAGAATGGGTCCATATATTTTTTCATGCCTTGGGTCCTATCCCGGTCGCTTGGTACTTAAGTGCGGAATTGCACCAGCACACCCATCACCGGGAAATGCTAAAGGAGGACTTTGTCAGAAGATTTGGATTGATTGGAGGGACAAAGATGCTCGACGAAGCTCTGTAGGATATTGATGCGTTTTTCTTTAAGAATTCTCCCCACCACGCCGCCCTAATGGTCTTGACATGGGACGCGCAGATGCAAGACATAACCAATTGTCGGAGCTTGGTGATTGATGAGGATGAGGATAATCCTCGAAATATTTTCGTCCTGGAATTTGAAGGAGAACACGTTGTTGTGGGGCCATCGATGTAGGATATTGATGTAATGCAGCCTCTTAAGCTGAATGACATTAATATTGGGACGAAGGAACACCCTAATCTAGCTATGATTGCGGACTATTGGGATGAGGAGACTGTAGGAAAAATTACAGAATTACTCACAGAGTATTAGGACCTCTTTCCGACAAAGTTCTTTGAGCTCAAGGGCATCACTGGGGACCTTGGTATTATGCATATCACTCTAAAACCTGAGGGGCGCCCCGTCAAGCAGCGACCTTACCAACTGAATCCTAAATAAAAGCAAAAGGTCAAGGAAGAGCTGGATAAAATTCTTGCCGCAAGTATCATTGAACCAGTTGAGCAGTCAGATTGGGTAATTCCAATGGTCATCCAGGAAAAGAAGACCAAGGGGTAAATACACATCTGCGTGGATCTGCACAAGTTAAATGACGCCTGCATCCATGACCCCTTTCCTACACCCTTCTCTGATGAAATCCTTGATAGCGTGGGCAGACAGGAGTCCTATTCCTTCACTGATGCATTCTTAGGGTACCATCAGATCCGAATTGCACCTGAAGATCGTAGTAAGAATACTTTCATGACTGAATGGGGGTACTTCCATTATATGGTCATGCACTTTGGTATCAAAAACACCCCTGCTATTTTTTCAAGGGTCGTAGTTGCTTTATTCAAGGAGTTTATTCATAAGTTCCTGGAGGTTTATTTCGATCACTGGACGATTTTTGTATTATTAAAGGAACATTTCTCTAACCTGCGACTAATGTTGGATGCATGCTAGAAGCACAAGATTTCCTTGAATATTAAGAAATGCATCTTCTATGTGCCATTTGGAATCCTGCTCTGACACATATTCTCTCGTCAGGGATTGATGGTTGATCCTGTGAAGGTAGTCGTAATTATAAACCTGGCAGTCTCCACAACGGAGAAACAACTACGTTCTATTCTTGGAAACACTGGCTATTACAGGAAATTCATTCAGGGGTACGCCCTGATTATAGCGCCTATGGAAAAGATACTAAAAAAAGATGTTTCTTTCTTTTGAGATGATGAATGTCAGAAGAGCTTTGAACTGCTCAAATAGAAGATGATCTCTACCCCCATAATAATATTTCCTGATTGGTCAAAGGAATTTCTTATACATGTGGATGCGTGAGGCATCGCCTTGGGAGTTGTTCTCACTCAACCTGGAAAGGAGATATTGATCACCCGGTTGCCTTTGCGAGTCAGGAACTCTTGGGTGTAGAACATAACTACTCCACCACTAAGCGCGAAGGATTGGCTATGGTCTACGCGCTACAGAAATATTGACACTATCTACTGGGTGGACAGTTTAGAATTTTCAATGATCATTTAGCATTGAAATACCTGGTCATCAAGCCTGTGTTGGGGGGGAAGATTTGCCATTGGCTGTTACTATTTCAGGAATATGATTTTGAGATCATCGTTAAGCCCGGAAGGTTGAATGCAGACCTAGATCATCTGCCTCGCATTGAAACAGGGGAAGAATCTACTAGTTTGGACGAAGGCTTGGTAGATGCGCAACTATTTCCCATTAAGGTGGTTGACGCACACTTTGCTGATATCATTGAGTTCCTCACTATAGGCGTGGCCTCAGTTGGGTATTTGGTACAACAGAAGAAGGAATTGGTTACTCGGGCAGTGGACTTTACTATCCTCGCCGGTCAGTTATACAAGCTACGTGCCGATGAAATACTACGTAGATATGTCCTAGAACATGAACGACCAATCGTGTTAGTAGAAGCACATGAAGGTGTCGCAGGAGGCCACTATGCAGGATGTGCAACGACACAAAATATTTTTAGGGCTAGGTTATGGTGGCCTACTTTGCATCAATATTCTTACACTATTGTCAGTCTTGTGATACCTGCCAACACACAGGATGACCTTCACGCTGCGATGAGATGCCTTTACAACCTCAAGTGGCTTTACAGGCTTTTGAAAAATGGGCCATTGATTTTTATAGGACCCATCAATCTGCCAGGAAATAGAACAGGTGTGTGCTACATTATCACCACCACTGACTACATCACTCGATGGGCTGAGGCACAAGTGGTGAAGGATTGTACTACAGATAATACTGTGCATTTCATATTTGAGCAGATCTTGACCAGGTTTCACTGCCCAAAAATCCTAATGAGTAACAAAGGTACACACTTTGTCAACGAAACAATTCAAGCCTTGAATGAGGAATTTCGGATCCACCATGCGAAGAGTACCCCATACCACCCTCAGGAAAACGGGGTGGTTGAAGCTTTTAACAAAATTTTGGAACAGACATTAACTAAGGTTTTCAATACCGATCGCAGTGACTGGGATGTTCACATTCCCTCTGTTCTGTGCGCCTACCGAACAACCTGCATGAAGCTAATAGGTAGAACCCCCTTCCAGATGGTCCATGGAAAAGAGGCCATTATGCCCATTGAATACATTGTTCCTAGCCTACGCATCGTAGCATTTACCAATATGACAGACCCCGATATCATAGAGAAGCCCCTTACGCAACTTGTGGCTCTGGAGGAAGATCAGTTTATTGCTAATTTTCATCAACATGTTTAGAAGGCTTGTGAAAAAGGATGGCATGATCGACATATTCGCTGAAATATGTTCATCGTAAGTGAACTTGTCCTTTTATAAGATAGCCAATTTGCAAAACATCTAGGAAAATTCCGACAACACTAGATTGGTTGTTACACAATTAAGTAAATCATGAATGGTGGAGCAGTCTAGCTAGATACCCTCCACGGGGACATCGCACCAGGCTTTGTCAATGGTAGTCGACTGAAGCCTTACCAGGTTCAATGACTATATGGCAGCTGCAGTGACTCGGGACGAGTCACAAGATTTTGTTGGGGGACTGTTGGAATAGGGTCTCCTAACAAACTGTGAAACTGGTCCATTTTGGATATTTTTGATTAGATTTAATCTAGTGGAGGGGTTTTGGGGTGGGTCAAAGCCCCGAAAGCATTGTATTGGGTAAAAGGGTAAACCAAGTGTCCGAAAACCATGGTTTGCAGACCATAGGAAATATTAGGATAGATTGTTATAAATAGAGGACCATTTTTGTATTGTAAGGTAGGAGATAATGAGCTATTGATGCGAATTTTGATTTAAGCTATCCGTTTGGGTTTTGGGGAATGGAGTCCTGCTGGTTGTGTGCACGGAGATCCAAGTCTAGCTGTGTGCAGACCTTGCTACTGTGTGCACAGTTTGGGAAGGGAATTGTAAGGAAGAATTGATGAATGAATGAATAAAAATAATTGATAGAGAAATAAATCTGTGAGTAATCCGGTGCGAATTGCTGGTAATTGTTGTATTGTGTATTTTTTGTCTTTATGCTATGAATATTTGCATAAGTGTGTTTCTGGATCTGGATCTAGTCTGTTCTATTTATATATTGTTGTGTTATTGTCATAAAAGCAAATAAATATAGATCTAGCGCACGTGGATGCAAACAGAGACCTAATTAACCCTGTGCAGAACAAGGTAATCAGGGATTATAGGACCTATCACAGCTCTGCTTGCTTTACCCATCATTTCTTAGGGTGCAGAAACCTGGTTCTAACACCCACCCATACTACTTCGGGTGAGACTTTGACCTGCGCAAGTAGGTCACTGCCGAAAGGGCCAGTAGTATAGGGGTTTTTTAGCAAACCTTGCACACCGAACCTGGGTTAGGACCCCTCAAGCCAACATACATATCATATCATGCATGTCCAAATGATTGTATTCTATATAGGGGATAATATGCAGACAAAGAGATATGTCTGAAATGTGGGCATGATAGGTATGATAAATAAAAAAAGAAGGGTAAATCACGTACTCATCCTCCTTTTAAGATATTGAGGCACATGCCTATAATCCCAAGGATCCAAAGACTCTTTCGATATAAAGAATTAGCTATGTTGTAGGGATGGCATGCCTCACACAACAATGAGTTGGAAGTTATGTGAATCCAAACTAATTCAATAACCATGAAGCATATAGAGGATACATGGGCTGAAAAATTCAGGGATAAAGTACGAAGTCTAAGACTCGGCATAGCCATGGATGGTGTCAACCCATATTCCCTCCAGAAAAAGAACTATTCTGTTTGGCCTATAGTAGTGATCAATAACAAAATCCCCCCATGGTCATTCATGAAGAATGAACATCTTATGTTGGCTCTCATAGTCCCTGCTAGAAGAAAAGTGAAGAATATGGATGTTTACTTACAACCATTGGTAGATGAACTAAAGGAATTATCAGATGGGATAAATTTATATGATGTATCAAGACCCATCGCAGAAGAGAGGAGTTTTACGTTGTATGGCATATCTTCTTACATGACACATGATTATCCAGGCTTAGGAGTTTTTTCTGGTAAATTACATGTTTAATTTATTGATTTTTTATATGCATAACAATATTCTTTCACATATTAGTTATTTAATTCATTGGAATTGTTTTGATCTTCATCATATTCTTTAATGTGCCATGCATATTAATTGTATACAATAATCTCGTAGGTCTTGTAAAAAAAGGGTATTTTGGATGTAAATGTTGTGGACCTTCTCGGAAATCTAGATGGTCCAAGGACCTATGAAAGCCAATTTATGATTGCTCCAGGGTATTCCTCACAGAATAACACCCTTACAAAAGAGTAGCATCCGCTTTCAATGGTAAATGAGAGAGAACCTAAAGGCCTTCAATAACGACACCATATGAATGGCTTAGAGCATATGAGAGAGAGAAGGAGAAGGAGTACATATAAATGTTTGATTTGAATGGGGAGCCTATGTTCAATGATCCAGAATTCTTCGACATCTATGTAGAGAAATTGGCCATTGGGATGAAAAGGAAATCTATCTTTTATAACCTCCCATATTGGGAGCATCTTAATATTACCCAGTTATTAGATCCATTGCATATATTTAAAATGTTTCATCTTCTTTATGGAGGCACATATCATTGAAACAAAGTGACACATTGGCTGTTAGGAAAGATCTTATTACTTCAAAAACTAAAAGAAACATTGGCCAAGATGATTGGAAAGTATGGGATCACAGGCAGGCGCTGGTCCCTCTAATTCATGGTATTTAAAAGAAGGTGACGTCCCATGGATTTTAAAAAAAATATGATATTTCTTTGGCAAACGAAGTTATAATGGGTGTGAGAGTGCCAACTTCATATGGGTCTTCAGTACGACGCTGCTTCACTGTGGATGACCATTTTTTGGGGTTGAAATCGCATGACCATTTGAATCTTCTAAGAGTATATATAATGTCAAAATCATGATTTTATTATTTTTTATATTAATAAATTTTATCCCATGTGGGGATCGTAAAATATAACTAATTTTGTATATTATTGCACGTGTTCATAACTTTGCAGTGTCATTATCCTTTGTTCGCACATGGGTGTGTGACTCATGAATTCCCTCAAGACCTAGGATGTGCCATATCTAAATTATCTGCATTTTTACATTGGATCACGTCAAAAGAGATTCATGTGGCAAGCATTCCACGGTGGTGTGAAGAGATAGTTGAGATTGTCTACATGTTTGAGAAGGACGAGTTTCATGGACTTGCAGGATCATCTTCTAATCCACCTAGTAGATGAGGCTAAATTAGTTGGGGTGGTTTATTGTAATTGGATGTTCTGATTAGAAAGTTACATGAATTAATTGAAATTTTTTGTTCAACAAAGGGCAAAACCTGAGGGGTCTATGGCAAAGGGGTACATATTGTATGAGTCTTTCTATTATGCCAGTGAGTACATCAAGAAGATAGACAACAGAGCAGGTGCAGTAATTTGGGAAGATGAAAGGCTGTCGAACAAAAGTAGGCCTCGTCTCTAGAAACCTCTCAAAAAATAAAAATAAAATCTCTGAAGCAAAAGGGAATTTTACCCTCCCTTGTGCATGAGCATGACATCTATCTAAGGTTGTACAGAACTGCAACAAAAAAATGGCAGACCACCTGAAAAGTCGTGGCTCCTGTACTAAATAATCAACATAATATAGAAGAAATAAACTAATGTGTTTCCTATCACTGATGTTGTGTGAAATGGTCAAAATTAGAAGTGAGAGGCACCTCACCTCCTGACTACCAAATGCACTAATATGTAACTGACCTCCGGAGACATGAAAATCTTAAGGAGACAGTATATCTACGCTAATGTATATCTGGGAGTACACCAATTGACTCCCTGCCACGTACCTAACTGGAACCTCTGGGAACAAGGGAAAATCCACCCCTATCCTTGATAGCTCTGTAAATAAATATTTTTCCTCCTCAGTGGGCACGTAGCACTAGTTAGGACCAACCCGGAAAGCCTGTTGGTGGGAATTCCACCTGTAGATAAGATCTCTCAAAAACAGACCATGGTCCTTTAGGGAAGTAGCCTCCTCATAGAACTTGAGGAGGCCTACCTACCTTAGGATCCCCTGGGTAGCTAATGTAATAGGGCGAGGGTACGCATCTCTCTCCATCTCTCATGCCTCGTACAAGCGAGCCATGTTATAATGGTCTGCTTGTTGTTACTGTTGTTCCCCCTCTTCTCTCCTTTCACGTCTCTCAATGATTGACATATTAAAAACAATTTTTTAACTAAATGAGACACGTATTTAGTAATATACATATATAGCTTTTTTTCAAGAAAAAAACAGTCGGTGCGCCACAAAAAATAGGCATGCACCAGTACTAGGGCATCATTTTTTGTCGTACACCGGTGGCAGTGCACCTGAAAATTTTCAGCACACTGTTGACTATGGACAGTGTCGGTAGTGCAGTGCTCTGACTAAACTCTACACCCCGGGGCATATACTTTGGTCAGTGCACCGACCTCCTGACATCATTACATAGTCAACGGTGCAGTATTTTACCAGGCTGCACCATTGACCTTGTTGAAATGTGCAATGCGGTGCACTAACAAAAATACCTTCCCTCGGGTGGATATTTAAGTCAACGCACTGCATTTCCGCTATTCCACATGGTCAAAAGTGTGGCCAGGTAACTGACCACACCGCACATTTTCTAAAATTTTAAAATAAAACGCTGTGCCTTTTGGTACCACCTCGGAATCAGTGCAGATACCGTTAGCACCAGTTGCAGTGCGACCTGTAAATTTATAGGAAGCACCACAAACCAGTGAGAGACTAACGACTCGAATGCACTGCATGAATTTTTTTATATTTTAAATGGTCAATTTTAAGGTAATTTGAAATACCTATACATTTGGTCGTCGAGGAGGCATATTGGCTATAGAATTTGCAAAAGAAAATTTTCCCACCATTTTGAAAAATTCAAGCTGGAGATTGGTGGGCAATGCAAAGCAGCAGTGTGTGCAATGGGTGCAATGGGAGCACCAATGTCAGGGTGGCTTAGACAAGGATAAATTGAACTAGTGCTTGAGAGCTATGGAGCACTGAGAAAAGTGAAAAACGCGGTTTTTTTGCCATAATTTTTTTTTTATTTAATCTTGTTCTAGTGCACATGGTTTTATAGGCACACCGATGTGGTTTCTGTTTTGGCATGAGATTTTATGACGCACCAGGCAGGTGTGTACGGGGCACATGCTGTCCAATGTGCGAATGTTTTGTGCTTACCAGTGCTTTCTCTTGTTGAATGCATCGGTGCGGTTTAGGATGATAGGCGCAACGGACGAAAAACATCCGCAAAAACCTCCACCTGCCAACCTCCTCTAGTAACCTCCTCTAGTAACCTCCTCTAGAAACGGATGTTTAGGGTATTTTTATAAGGGGTTCCTCAAAAACATCTGCTAGAGGGTCTTTTCCTTGTAGTGTCTACTCATGATGTGTGTGCTTATGTTGATTGATATAGTTGTTTTTATGATTTGTTAATGGTTTCTCACATAGTGAATGACAAGTTTGTATGTGAAGCGAAAAGATGGAATAAAATTTTAAATTAGCCTTAATACTGATTCACCCCCTCCCCCACCTCAATATTAACATTGCTTCCAACAATTAGTATTAGAGCAAGGTTCCTTCAAGAAAAACTTGAAGTCTATATTAAGGATAAAGCTACGAAACAATAGTGAAGATTAATGAACCTTGTTGCTTACATAGTGAACCTGAATCTCTGAATGTTGTTGATAATGAGAAGAGGAGAAGGAAGAAGAAGAATAAGTAATATCAGAAGAAATATGCTCAGAAGATTGAAAATATTTCTTCGAGTGAGCATTATGTTTGTCATCACTCTCAAGACGATGATGAAGAATAGATAAGAGGCCATGCTACTCAAAAGATAACTTATTTATTTGTATAAATGAAAATAAATAATTCAATCATTAGCTATATGTTCATGTGATTCACTTGAAGATAAAGGTAACCATGCATCTAGTAGTAGTAATAAAGATAGACCTACCTTAGTAAAAATAGCAGAAGGAGTGACCTATCAAGAGGAAGGAACACCCGATGAAGAAATAGGAGAGAGATCATAAAAGTGTTTTCATGTAGAATATAATCAGAGCATCCTTGGTAGTGATCAATATGAGATACTTCTTAGACTCTTGAAAGACCCCATGGTCACAAAGAGGAATCTAGATCTCTGTGGTGGCTCAACTTGTACCTTTGATAGTGAAGAAAAGGATCTCAGTGAAAGATATAATTTAGAAAGAAGTTGAACTCTAATCTAAGAGATATTAAGGATCCACTATAAGCAAATCTCAAATAGAAGGAGAAATTAAAAAATTATGAGATTGAGAATGAAAAGTTGAGAAAAATAGTAGTTGATTTAAATTCTCAACAAGAAGAGGCTAGCATACTGAATGGGTTGTTAACCAGTTAGTATAATGATAGAAAATCCCTTTGTAAGAGATTATGACTTGAAGTTGTCTCATTGAGAGACGAACTAGGAAGGGTAAACAAAGAGTTATATCAATATCAAAAGCTTGAGGAGAGAAAAAGGGCCTTGAATGAGATGCTTGTTAAGCCTAAATCCCATATCATCAAGGCTGGTTTGGGTTTCAAACAATAACCAAGCTCCAGGAAGGAAAACGTTAAACTTTCAACAATCTCTATAAGGGCAGTTGGAAATTCCAACAAAAACAAAAGAAAATTAGTTGTCGTATAGTAGTAGCACAAAGGAAAGAAACAACAACAAGAGAATAAAATGCAGCAATACAATGGAAAGTGGAAATAGTAAGGAGAGTAGTAGAAGAGATTCAATCAACAACAAGAAAGAATAAAAAGTAGCTATACAAACAACCATGGAAGGAACATGAAGAACCAACAAAATTCCTTTTCCTTCTAAAGGAAAAAGCCTCGAAAGAAAAGGCATCTTATGTTATAAAAATCCTTTTCATGGTTATTGTTTTTCCAAAAATAATTTTGGACATGAAACCATGTATTTTATATGCCATGCAAGAAAATAGAGTTTGTGGAGCCGCAATAGGAGTAAGCATGTTTGAAATGATAGGAGTTTTGACAAGTATGCTATCAAGGATAGTAACTCCTTTGCCCCATACTTGTGTTATGTAAAATGCTACAATTGTGGAAATATTGGGTATAATATAGAAAGTTTCATATATGAGAATAAAAATATTTTTTCTCAACATATGCATGCAAATGTAGTAGCTCAAGATTTGAAGACAAAAATTAACAATATAGTGGAGGAATATGAGTTTTTCTTCAATGATATATGTCAAAGGAGAAGGTTTAAAAGAGGAGAAATAAATCAAAATAAATATGCTCTTACCCTCATAGGAGACCCTTCTATAAGGAATAATTGCAACAAGAATTTTTGGTTGAAGAAAGAGCATGTGAAGGAGAAGCATCCTCTAGTCATATGTAGCTAAGAAAAACCCCAAAAAATGGCAAAAGAGAAACTGGAAAGAAATGATATTGTCAGGACTTGGCCAATAAATGTATTCAAGAAAAAGCAGGAAATTATACTCAAGCAGAGTAGATTATATGTTTCTCTTCATTAAAATAAGAGAATGTCCTCAAGAGAGGCCTAACAAGTCAGATGCAGACACAGTAAATCTTATACTGAGGAGACACATCTGAACTTTGGAGGTATGGTATTTCCCCTTGTTGATTACAATAATGAGTTTTATTATTTAAAATTTATCAGCATTGAAAGAGACAGGATAATTTAGTGAACATGGTTTCAGGAGGAGTCCACAACATTTTTTTTCCGTGAGAAAAAGGATGAACTACAACTGGAGTGTGGAATGACAAGAGGCCCATAGTTAATTCAGGTCCACAAGATCAGTCCCCACATATAAGCAAGGAAGAAAATGTAGGATATCAGAGAGAATTGGATTAGGGGGGATTTATTTACTATTAGTAGTAGGTAATGATCAATATCCTCAGGAAGAGGTGATTATATAGGAAATTAAAGGTTTTCATCTTGATTGAAATACCCTTTTCATTTAAGTTGTGAATTTTATTATTCCTATAAATCTTGTGTTCATGAAAAAAAATGGTATAAGCTTTGAATGTACATTAGATTTCAATTAGTATCACTATTTTAATTGGTGGTCTTTTGTTCATGTGGAGAAACCATTTTTTGCAAGAGGAAATTTGTTTTTCAAAAGGAGCTATAAGAGCTTTCTGGGTACATTGTCCAATATATATCAAATTCTTGGTGGAATTGGTATCATTTAAGCATCACTCCCATTTTGGAGAGGTATGATCTTAGGGGGAGAAGAATTTTCTATTAGGAATCTAATGTTAAGTGAGCGCAACCTCACCAAGAGCAACAATAGTAAATAGAAAGTCGAAATGCATCAGTAATGGTTGGAATCTGCAACAGTAACAATACCATTTGCAATCTATTTTCTATAAATTTCTCTTTAATTGGTACAAAATATGTATTGTCAAAGAGAGTATTCAGCCAACATCCTAAAGCATTCATAACTAGAGAAGTTCAAATAAGAGGCAATATATGTTCAGGGGGATCATATCATAAATGTCAAGTTCCTAAATAAGCAGTAGTAGCTACAAGAAAACAGAAGGACATACTTTAATAATTTCATATTTTTCAGGTGTATTTTCCCATGATTATTCTGGTTGAGTATTGGATGACATAATTCACATGCTCCATCATGAAGATATCAGCCCTCGAAGAAGATGAAGTCTACAAAGAAGAATGCACATCAACAACCAGACCCTCTGTCACTGAAAGACAAGAGACTACGCAACTTGTAGCTCCTTTCCATTGATTTCAAATCGGAAGAAAATATTATTTGAGAAGTAAGTTTTGATGGCCCAAGCGGAGGATAGAAAGCCATTAGTGGCTAATGCAAGGATAACTGTGAAATCAACATGAGGATTGGCCATCAATGTGTAAAATTTATGAGGTGTTTCCATCAATTCCAAAAGGGGAGATTGTTGGATAGTTGGAACTACTTGGATGGCTAGTGGAAGTGATTGTGTTGGAATTGATTTCAACATCCATGGGAGAGATGTGTTCAGCAATTGGAATTTTCTGATAGTTGGAAACTATGTTGGCATTTGTGTCAAATAGATGATCATTGATGTGCTTGGTGTGTCAAGCTCAAGGGAAGTCCCATGTTTTTTGCAGTATCTGATAGAGAACCATCATAGTAGAAGCTTGAGGAAACAAGCTAAAATATTTTACATATGATGGTTATGGATACCCAATATTTCAAGAAAATTTTTCATTAGGATATTAGCTCAAAAGCTCTTTTAAATGGCATAGTTGATAGTATATGAAAATAGATCTCGAACGGTATGCTAAAGTTTGAAAATTACCCCCTGGAAACACATGATAACATAGAGCCAAGCTAGAAAGGAGAAAAAATTGACAGATTGTTAATCGATAGATCCCGTAACAAAGATCTCCTGGAAGGTTGAGCTGGAAGAAATTTGAATTGAGATATGCACATTGTCATGGGACCTATAGGTGAAGGTCTTCAGTACAATAAGATAACAAGTGGAAAGTGGGCCAAACTTGGAAGATTTTAGAATTGAGAACTAATAAGATGTTATGGGTGCCTCTAGGTTCAAAATTTATGAAGGTATATATGGATATGGGCTAATGCTCAACATCAGGTTATAATATATCAGAGAACCTAGGGAGTGGAAGGTTATAAAGGGAATTAAGGCCTTGCATGCTAGCGAAGAAGGTTATCGCCTAGATGCTTAGTTGAAGGTCACAACACTTGGTCCAATGGTGGAAAACAGGTAAGGGTTTTAGGGAAAAGTATTAAGGTATTATTTATGGTGCATGTTGGGCCTCCAATTGGCCTCCAAATTGTCACGATTTTGCTAATCAAACCATCGATTTTTTCATCATTCCACTCACCCATTCTCATCATTATTTACCATATTTCCTCATAAATGAACCAAATTTTTGCATACATGTTTACATGGTATATTATTATTATTTACATCATTTTTAATGAATTAAGAATATTTTTGCATGGTTTTATTAATGACCATTTCACAAGTTCTAAATTCTGCAGCTCAGTCAAGATTCCATAGCCATCTCCATGGTTAAGGTAGTGGAACCACTCTAAAATGAAATATGAGACTTGGAAATGGTTTCTAGAAGCTCTAATAGGGATTTTTATTGATCAAATTCCACCCAAATCACGCATTTACCTCTAGGAAAAGATCAAGGGAAAATTATAGCAGTTTTGACTAGTCAAATTCAAATACATTTTCTAAGCAAACAAAAGCAAATTAGGCAACAAATAAACATGGGTTTGGTTTTGTACGGGCCCAATTAAGTTTGCAATGAGCATTTTTTTTCGAATTCATCTCCCTTTGGGAGATATCTCCGGTTATTTGAACCCATATTTTGTATAACGCATGAGAAAATGCCCCAGGTCATCACAAGACGGTGTGACAAGTCATCGAACGCCAACTTAGGAAAGAGAGATATGGGCAGTTGGAAAATCATCCTCTTAATGATTTAATTCCATGTGATCAACTCAAATAATCAATCCAAGGTTCGAATAAGCACTCCAAGGGATTGGTAACACACGTGCACAAAATAGTAGAACCCAGATCCATAATTCATGGTACTAATTTGTTTGTATGGATATGGCACTAATGATCACAGACCTATAGGCTTGATTTAGATTTCTGATACGCAAAACCAATTTAAACATTAAATTTAAAGAACCTTAAAAATTCATGAAATGATGAGGGGATGAATATCTATGTTTTCGTCATGAATGCTTTGTTTCTATGACGTTGTTTTATGAATAAAAATTTGAAGAAAATTTCGATGTGTTTCTGATTAAGTAATTGAGCGTTCAAACTGAATTTTATGCGGAAGGGCCCCCACGAACAGAAGGTCTTCCCTTTCCAAGTTATAATTTTCTTTCAATTGCAGTGTGATTTCATAGTTTAAATATCTATGTGTGCATTTTGATTTTATAATTCATTTCGATTTAAATGTGTGAATTTCCTGTGTGTGCACCTTGATTACATAGCTCAATTCAAATTCTTCAATTTTCCTGCATATGCTTTCATTTCGTAGTTTAGTTGCTTGTGTGAGTTTTGATTTTACAATGCTTTTGTTTTCGTACGTGTGCTTCAATATCTTAGTTTAGAATGAATGCATTTGATTTCAATAGTTTAGATTTTATCTCTCTGGTGTATCGTTTTATTTCCAAGCATAGAACCATTTTGTTTTCAAACATAATTTAGTTCTATTTTCAAAAGCATAGTATAGCTTTGATTTCAACATAGTGTACCTTTGTTTCCAAGCTTAGACATAGTTTCTAGTATCATAATTTATTTTAGTTCTTAAAGCATAATGTAGGAATACTTTTGGTATGATTTAGTTTAACAACTTAGTTTTTAAATTGATAAATTTTTGAGCTATTGGATTGGATAGTAAGTAGATCTCACTACATTAGATCTCATTTTCTGATTAAAAATAACTTTACAGATCTAGAATCATATATAGAGATTTTAAGATAAAAATAAAATAAAATAACATTAACTCATCAATAGAGTAGATTAATCCATGTAAACCATTAAAACAACAAAATTCCTTCTAGAGATAAGATTTCCCACCATCTCCAATTCACATTAATCAATTTCGTAATCCATTAATCACTTTAACAAAGAGGATTTCTAGCACATATTATGCACAAACACTTCACAAGCATACAAGGTCTGATTGAAAATAAATGATGGAATTTAAGAACAATTAGATTGCCAAAAATTTTGGTGTCGTTGTCGAGGAAGTGTTTATAGGAGTCATTTTATTTTCATTATATATATATATATATATATATATATTCAATCACCTACCACCCCCAGTATATCATGTGGTGCATAAGAGCCACACATCCACATCATGAATTCTTATTTTTCAGGTATAAGAAGAGGGAACAAAGGAGGTTGAAGAAATCGATGGAGACGATGACAATGAGGAAGATCCTCTTGGATTTCCCATTCAAGAAACTAATACCAACATTTAAATGAAGAACATCCCTCCATCCGTACTTCCTAATTTCAAAGTTATAAGATTAGAATACCTAAAAAATTTTCTTTTTGAATTTGAAATCATTTCATTAGGAGAATTTTGAGGTCTAAAGTGGGCCTCCTAAGGAAATTATAGAATAATAGTGGAAATAATAAAGTAATATTTGATGACATCATCAAATTTTAGAGGGAAAAATAAAAAACTACTTTTTCAACTCATATTTTCAATTTATCTCCCAACATTTTTACTCAAATTTCGAGCGGGAGTACTCGTTGGATGCAAAATTTAATTCCTCATCCAAGGAGTACCCATGTTGCATACTTTCTATGAGTCCTACTACATGAAAAATGAGAAAAATATGAAAAGCGTGATTCTAATCACGCTTTTCATGTATTTCTCATTTTTCGTGTAGCAGGGTCCATCAAAAGTATGTAACATGGGTACTCCTTGGATGAGGAATTAAATTTTGCATCCAACGAGTACTCCCACTCAGAATTTGAGTAAAAAATTTGGGAGATAAGTTGAAAATACGAGTTGAAAAAGTAGTTTTATTGTTTTATTATTTTTTAATATTTTTACCCTTTTACTTAAAAAATGGTGACTCATCCCCCATGGTTGACATCATCATATTGAATCATATTGGTTCTTATAAAGTTTATTTTTGTTGTACATTTTTCTTAGGAGGCCCATTTTAGACCTCAAAATTCCCCTAATGGTAGATCTTATGGCTACTCATTACACATTCAAAAAATTAATTTGTTTCCAGAAACATTGAAGGATAGAGCTCTTAGATGGTTCATGACATTAGGAACAAATTCTATAAGGACATGGGATGATATGAAAAGGGTATTTTTGGAAAAATAAAAATATTATTACATACACCATGACCTTAGAAATGAAGTCTTTAAGATGAACCAAAAATATCATGAAAAACTAGAAGATTTAGTGGAGAGATTTACTTATAATATCAAAAGATCTCAATTGCATAATTTAGGATTAGAAAAATTAAAAATCTCCTACTAAATCATATAAAGGATGAATATATTGATCTTCTTAATTTGGTGGGAAAAGGAGATGTCTATCAATTTCCATTTCAAGAAATTTGTGAACTATGGAAGAACATATCAAGAGGAAAAGCAAAGTATGTACGATCTCCTCAAGATCCATTTATGGCAAGAGTAAGTAAGTCGGCATCAGGATTGGTAATTCAAAATAGAACTAACAATTTTCTAAACATTCTTGGACAAAATGACATGCTAAGAATGCAAAACAAGAAAAAAGTTGCTTCATTTATATTTTTCCCTAAATGTAGTAAGAAACATGCTTTGCATGAATGTTCACTTTATAAAATTAAAATTTGTAAAATTTGTGAAGAATCACATACTACTGAAGATTTCCCATCGTTACCATGGTTGAAGATAGTTTACCAGAAGGATAATGGAGCAAATCAAGCAGAAAATCAACTTTGTTATGTAGCTCTAAGAGGACTATGGCAGCCTCATCAACCCAATATGATGCAATATCCTTATGCATAATTTCAAGGTTATGCATAACAATCTCAAGGTAATTGGAAAACACCCTTTCCTTGGTAACCTTGGTCATCTCAATCCCAACCTCAAAACCAATATTGCTAAAGTTGGAAAAGGCCCCACAAAAGAAACCACCATATCCTCAATATTTTTCTTGCTATCCTCAATACCATAATCAATGTTATCCATACCACTAACCTCCACCACAACATCAATTTCACCATCAATCGACCTCAATTCAAAATTTCCCATTACCACACACACAAGCAACCCAAATATCCATTCCCACTCCACTACTTGCACAACCATTTCATATCCACAATAATAAAACACCTCAATCAACTTACAATTTTGAGGTATTGCAAAATGATTCACCAGCTACCATTGAAGAAAAACAACCAGAAGAAGAATATTAAGATAAGGTCCAAGAATCATGGATGCATGTCGATAAAGAGAAGTTGTTGGAACCGAAGAATGAAAATTTTCATGCATGTATATCACCAGATCCTATGAATGGATATCACATATCTGAGGACTTGAATTGCACGATAAAGGAAAGCCAAGGAAGACAAGATTACATTGAATCTTGGTTTAGGAAAATCATCATATCCCAATGCTCAATTCTTCAGTATCTTCTGACATCATCTCAATCAAGGCAATTGGTCTCTCATATACTGGTACATATCAAAGTGTATCTTTCAAACCTGTGTATGAGTTTGTCTATCATCTTGTTAAAAACATGGTTCCATTGGAAGTATTCATGTACTTGAACAAGATTTCTTTTTCAAGTAGAGTATGACATATAAAAAAATAAAAAATAAAAAATTAAAGAGAAAAATAAGTCCTATTGTGAAAACCATCTTGCTGGTGCAATTGGACATGATCTTTTCTTGAAAACCAAGCAACTGGCGAGAAAATTTCACAATAAGTTTTGCAATTTAATGATGGTTTCAATATTTTATAATTCTTCAATTCATTTTTGGTTCTATGCTCGAATTGGATGATGTGGAATTCCTTAAGGCCCACATTCCAATAGATCTTGTCCCATCGACCTCAACACCTTATGTGCGATGAAGATCAAAGATTATTTGGAGTGCCTTTGAACTTGCATACATAAATGGAAAGCCTCCTCGTTGACAATGATGGGAATACAACAATGTCTCTTGATTTTTAGATCTTGAAGGTGACTCGACTTCAACAAATTCATTCATCCTTGTCAAGATGCACTCAGGTACCTTGACAGTCATTTAAATTATATGTGAGTTTTCTTGCATGGTTAATGATTTTCATTGTTTATCGATAATCGAATGATTTCTTCCCATGCTCAACTTCGAAACATTCATTCGCATGGTAACACTTGTACCATGAATTTTGGATTCGATGAAGACTAATGGTTTTATGGAATCAACAGCAACTTGTAGCAGCACATTTTATTGGTTTTTTGTAGTAGCATGTTCATCTTTTTTCATTCAATGGAAACATGATGGAACCATTTCAACATTTTTCATTCATTTCATTTTCAATCAAAACAATAAATTTCAGTCAATATGCATTATGTTTCATGGTTTCTACTTCAGCAGGAAGTACACAATTCAAATCAGCAATTCAAATTCAGAGAAAGTAATTTTCTGAAAAAATTGACATTTTTTGCAACAGCTGCAGAACGTTGTAGTTTTTGTAGCTATTGTTGTAGCAACCTGTTTTTGTTGTTGCAACTTTTTCGAGAGGCAGTTTTGGCAGAAATATTGCAAGAGATTGGAGCAAAAATAAAAAATTCTGAGCTTCTGGGTTTTCTCAGAATATGATAAATTGTGTACAACTTGGACAGAATTAAAAAAATAATAATTTTGAAGGGCATTTCAAGTGGGTTTCTAAGGCATATTTTCATTTTTTACCATTATGGACAGATTAGGGCAGATTTTGGTATATTTGCACATCACCAACTTTTCTTCACCAAAATGAAATTATGAAAGCATGTGGTGGTAGAAAAGGTAAAATTACATGGCTTCCCTTTTGAATCACTCAATTTGGCCTTAAAATGAGTTTGTGGCATATGTTTTTGTTTCAACATTGGGCAGTGTGAAGGGTGAAAAAGGGCAGAAATTGATTTCATCATAACTTTCAAACCGTTCATCCGTTGGTTCTGAAATTTTTGTGGTAGATGCAGTGAGGTAGGGTAAATGAACACACGAAAATTTTGAAAATTCTAGTCTGTATTTTTCAAGAAATTGGCCACTTTCACCTGTAGGAATTTCACATTTTTCTAGAGATCTGTTTACCCATTGTTTGAGATATTTTAGGGGAAGATGAATAAAACTAATAGTACAAGCTTAGAAAATTTTAGGAGAATCTGATTTACCATTTGAGAGAAGATGGAAAAACAAGTTTGCTACATGAAAATGGTACATTTCGTGGAGCAAGTTCAAAGCGATGGAGCAGTGTACCTGAGCCAAATCAACATCTACATCTCCTACTTCAGCATTTCAAGTTATTCAAAAGGTAAAGTTGAGGTAAAAATAGCCTTAAAATTTTTAGTTTGTTAAAAATTTTGGAAATTGTAACAAGAAAGCTATTGTAAAACATGTATTTCTGCCTATCATATTCACATTCTTCAAGCCATTCTTTTTTATCCTTCATCCCTATTCTACTATTGTCAGCCTTCATACCATATTGGATGCTCTACCAAATTTGTTATAGTTGAACCCCATCCCATGATTTCATAATCTTTTCCTTCTAAAGGTCTTAAGTTTTCCCTAGTAATAATGTTGTCTCCCACAATTCACATGATTAAATTTCTCTTCTTTCTACAATACAAATTAATTCATACTTCCTTGATGAAAAATTTAACTAATTCTCTTGATAAAAAATCATATTACATGTGTGTAGCACATGATAAAAATTACATGAAGCACTTCAATTGTTCATTTTCAGATTTTAATGGAAGCCAATAAGTGATGAGTACAAAGCCACAAGAAAACAAAATGGGGGTTGAAACAAGGCTTTATTCACACACTCTTGAATTCACAATGGGAAGTCTCCTTGCATAAAGATCATGTATTCGTTGGCGAGCTCTTGAAAATGATATTTGAGAACATTCTTGAAGTAGGATTGGTTGTTGTAAAAACCTGTTTCTATGCATGATGATAAGAAGACAAGCATGTGCTACATTGTGCTACTTTGCAGAGGCTCTGAAAATAATGAAAAAGTACTTATATGTACTATTTTGTGGGCACCCTAGGAATTCACACAAGTTGTATATGATAATGTAAAACGGGATAATAAGTGATGGAGGGACATTTCTTTTATTAGAGAAGAATAAATCAACAGGCGTCGCTTCTACCCTTATAGCATCCATGAGCAGCCTAGTATGTGAAGACTTCAAGTTATTTGACTTTCAAGGGAGGGATGGGTAACTCTTCTTTCTTATTCTAGTGACCCAACAAACAAGTATGGAAACAAATATTTGTGCTATAAGATGTGTAATTTTGGAGAATGAATTCATTGGTTCACTAAACAAGAGAGAAAAACAAATCTTACCAAGATAGATGGTCGACACAAATCCTTTGGAACTTTGGTTAGGGATTTAATTAAAATAACAGAATAAAGGAACACAACAAACCGGTTGGATTATGAAATTTTGCAAAGCTTTTTTTGCATGAGGACATGCGAAAACTCAGGTGTGGGGGAATGTTGGGCCTCAATTTTGCCTCCAATTTGTCATAATTTTGCTAATCAAACCATCCATTTTTGCATCATTCCACTCACCCATTGTCATCATTATTTACAATATTTCCTCATAAATGAACCAATTTTCCACATACATGCATATATGGTTTGTTATGATTATTTCCATTATTTTTAATGAATTAAGAAGATTTTTTCACTGTTTCCATTATTTTTAATGAATTAAGAAGATTTTTTCACTGTTTACTAATGATAGTTTGACAAGTTCTAGATTCTGCAGCTCAGTCAAGATTACGTAGCCATCTCCATGGTTAAGGTAGTAGCACCACTCTAAAATTAAATCTAACACTTGGACATGATTTCTAGAAGCTCTAATATGGATTATAATTGATCAAATTCCACCCATCTCACACATGTGGACCTCCACGCAAAGATCAAGCAAACATTACAGCATTTTTGACCTGTCAACTTCAAATGCAATTTTCGAGCAAACAAAAGCGAATTAGGCAAAAAACAAAACATGAGTTTTGTTCTGCATAGGCCCAATTAAGTTTTTTTATGATAATTTCTTCCAAATGCATCTCCATTTGGAAGATATTTCAGGTTCTTTGAACCCCTATTTTGTAGAACGTGTGAGAAAATTCCCCTAGTCATCACAAGAAGGTGTGACAGGTCAACGAATGGAAACATAGGAAACATAGATATGGGATGGTGGAAAATCATCCTCTTAATGATTTAATTCCATGTGCTCAACTCAAATCATCAATCCAAGGTTCAAATGAATGCTCCAAGGGATTGGTATTACACATGCTCAAAATAGTAGAAGCCAGAATCCATGGTAGTAATTTGTTCGTATGAATATGGCATTAATGATCAAAGATATGTAGGCTTGATTTATATTTTTGATACGGAAAACCAGTTTAAGCATTAATTTCAAAAATCATTATATATTCGGAAAATGACGATGGGATGAATATCTCTATTTTCGTCGTGAATGCTCTATTTCAATGAATTTGTTTTATGAATAAAAGTTGAAAGATAGTTTCGATGCGTTTCTAATTGAGTAATTGAGCGTTCAAATTGATTGTTATGTGGAATGGCCCCCACGAACAAAAGGTCTTCCCTTTCCATGTTATAATTTTCTTTCGATTGCAGTGTGATTTCATAGTTTAAATATTTACATGTGTGTTTTGATTTTATAATTAAGTTCGATTTAAATGTGTGAACTTCTTGTGTGTGTACTTTGATTACATAACACAATTCAAATGCTTCAATTTTCCTGCATATGCTTTGATTCCATAGTTTAGTTTCTTGTGTGAGTTTTGATTTCACAATGCTTTTATTTTCGTACGCGTGCTTCAATATTTTAGTTTACAATGAATGCATTTGATTTAATAGTTTAGATTATATCTCTTTGGTTATCATTTTATTTCCAAGCATAGAACCATTATGTTTTCAAACATAATTTATTTCTATTTTGAAAAGCATAGTATAGTTTTTCTTTCAACACAGTGTAGCTTTGTTTCCAAGCTTAGACATAGTTTCTAGTATCATAATTTAATTTAGTTCTTAAAGCATAAATTAGGAATAATTTTTGTATGATTTAGTTTAAAAACTTATTTTTTAAATTGATATATTCTTGGATTGGATAGTAAGTAGATATCATTACATTAGATCTCATTTTGTGATTAAAAATTACTTTAGGGATTTAGAATTATATATAGATATTTTAACCAAAAAAAATAAATTTAACAATAACTCATCAAAAGAGTATTAATCCATTTAAACCATTAAAACAACAAAACTCCTTCTAGAGATAAGATTTGCCACCATATCCACAAATATAACATTCACATTAATCAATTTCATAATAGATTAATCACTTTAACAAAGAGGATTTCTAGCACATATTGTGCACAAACACTTCTCAAACATACTAGCCCTGGTTGACAATAAATGATGGAAGTTAAGAACAATTATATTGCTAAAAAATGCACATGAGTGGGCCAGGTCAGAAGCTTGTAAGCCTGTAAAGTGTATGAAATTAATTTTATAGAAGTTACAGGCATGCGAGCATCCAGGGTCCAATAGCGTCATGACATATTTATATGAGTGGGGTCGAGTGAAATCAAAATTGGAAATTTCACGTGTTTTAGTCACTATGGGTGAAAATATTTATAGAGGAATTAAGTCCCCACAAGCTAGAAAAGAAGCTTAGAGCATAGAGGCCTAGCTTGAGGTCACAATACACAGTTATATGAAAAGAAAAGGGAAAAGGTTCCAAAGGAAAGGTGCTAAGGCATTCCCAAACTTGAAATTTTTCAGAATTGAGTTTTATAAGAAGTTACAGGCATGAAGGAATATTGGTTCATATTTTATGTTGCGACATATGATTAATGGCATGGATGATTTGGAAACTCTTGAGCATTGAGTGCCAAAATTTCCATGTTTGTAGTTGTGATAAACAAGGTTGGAGCAGCTAAGTAAATGCGTATAGTGAGGTCAGTGCCATTGATTTGATGGTGACTACAAAAAATACTAGCTCAATAACATAAAATACCACATTTGCATAGATTCTTTAATGGAGTCAATGGTGGCTTTCAAAGGAAAGATACTGAGAGAAAGAGGACCATGATTTGTAGACATAGAATTTTAATTTAAAACAACCATGTTTGAGCTTTCTTGTAAGCAATAAAGAATTGAATTGAAAATATGGTGTGATGTAGTTAAGGGCTTTGATAAGTGTGCTGAACTTCTTCCCTTGACTCTTATATTCTTGAAAGAGATTGTTGATTGCAGAAAGATCTCATCTCAGACCAACAAAGCCATGCCTGAAGTATAGTCTAAGCTCTTTGGGAAATTAATAATGAATGGAGAGCCATGTTATTTGTGTGGAAAAAATTCATGAGTGGTACTCCTTGAGTGCGCAAGTCAACTAAGATTTAGTTCTCAGTGTGGAGAATAACATGTGTTCCCATTCTTATGCTTAATGTAGCTGTAGTGTTCAGAAAATTTGATGCAACAAAAAAAGGACAACCATGCATTTGAGTACACTCACATGTAGTGAAATTAATAGCAGGGACTACATCATTCCCTGTGTATCAGAGGAACAAAACCCAGGATTGTGATGGAGAAAATGGGGTATGCAACATTGTTGAATGTGCTGAGTGGAGAGCTCAGTGTGAGTGAACTAGTGAGAGAAGGTCAAGTGTGCCATGGCTATAGAGAGAGTTCAAGAGTTTCATTATGAAAATGAAAGTGGTCAAGAGTGCCAAAGGAAGAGGGATGAGAGCAGAGAAAAAATTGTTGAGTTTCGTTGAAGAATATTCAAAGGAAAGAGTTTTGCAAGGGTTGAGAATGAGGGTATGTTGTCGAGTATGTTTGAACATTGTTGAGTAGAACATAGGGAAAAAAGGAAGAGGAAAAAAAGTAGCTTAAAATAGGTAGATAAGTTACCATTTACAATGAACCTAAGTTCCTTATTGAGTGTGGGTTGGGGCCTACAAATGAGGGAGTTGGTGCTTCCATCTTCGTGGATGTATGAGTATAGCTTGGGGGTTGGTGCCTCATACAAGTTGGTGATAGAATAAATCCAAGGAGCTGCAAGTTGGTGTTTTAGTTGTTGCTTCTGGTAAGTTGACTAGATGTCTACAAAAGAAGGGAGTTGGTGCTCCCTAGTAGTGGGCGCTAGGAAAGAATCAAAGGGAATTGGTGCTTCTTGTGAGTGGTGCCTCACAAATGAATTGATGTAATAGAGTAGGAGCTCATATTTACATCAAATAACAAACAAGCTTTGGTGTTTTTTTTAATCCCATAAGGGTTTCCATATTAAACCTCTATGTCTCATGTGTTTATTTCTCATTATTTGTATGCTGGTGTTGATTCATATGGTTGCTATTACAATTTGTTAACGATTGCTCAAATAGTGAATGCCAAGTTTGTATCTGAAGAGAAAAATTGGTATAAAAGTTTAAATTATCCTTAATATTGATTCACTGCCCTTCCCCCATAATATTAACATTATTTGAAACACTAAATCACTAGGAATTATGGTAAGTGATCCTCCATCCAACTCGAAACTCAGAACCTAAGAAGTTGAATTTGATAAGTGGAAAATATAACCAAAGAATTTTATATTGTAATTTGATTTCATAGCTAAATTTAACCTAGGGGTGGTAGGAGCAAAGGGGTTGATCTATCACTCCAAGGATCAATGGGAATACCACTTCTCTTTTGGTTTGAGAATCACCAAAAATAAGAAACTAGAATCATGTGTGCTTCTACAAGTTCTCTCTTTCGATACAAAGAGAAACATTGAATATCTCATTATCATTAGTGACTCTATCATTCCTTTGCACCACCTCATCAATGTATCTCCTCCATCTAACATCAAACTCCAAAATATTGTAAAAATGAACTATCATATGATATGAAGCTTTCACTCCAAATCATTTATTCATGTCCATAGGTACAAACCCAAGAAGGTGAACCTCCTCATGAATTAGCAAGTCCATCAAGAAAAATAAAACTTTAAAGTGGATGACGTTCTAAGCTTAACTTTAGTTCCTTAATCCTTCCCTTAAAGTAGGTTTTGTAATTGTTACTTTTTAGTTGGTCTTTTTTGGAGGATCTACATGCTAAAATTTTTAGAAAAATGGAATGCCCCTATGCCTACTCCAAGGCATAATTATGGGTGACATTTTATAAATGGTTTGCTTACTACAATGTTAATTAGTCTGGACTAGCAAGAAATACTTGTAAATATTGTACAGTTGTGCCCCCCATCACATATTTTATGAAATATAAATATATTTTTAGTTTAAATTTTAAAAAGCATTAATGGTTGGCACTGAGCATAATTATTCACCTAGAATTGTGAGCTTAAAACAAGAAATATAGCGTTAAAACCCTGTATTTTTGTGTTAAACACCAAAAATCAACCCAATAATAAAAAGTGGTGCTCAAATTCACCACTTTTCGGGGGATTCAAAATTACAATATTTTTCAACTATGACCTTAGTCCTTGGAATATTGCAAACAAAATCCTTGATATTTATCCCCAAACTAGAAATTAGTACTCCTCCAATCAGCTACTTTGTCAAGGGAAAAACTACAACTTGTTTGAAATCGTATCCTTGATAATCAATATTGTTATGATCAAACCACAAATGAAAAACAACATTACTATTGTTACATTTTCTATACCAAGTCGCCGGTTAAAATTGCAAGGAAATGGTTGACTGAAAAAGTAATATCAATACAACCAAAACCTAAAAATAAATCCACAAATAGAAAAGTGGTGCAAGCAATAGTAATGTTATTTTCTTAACATTAAATACAAATTTCCTTTTATGACGTTGACGAGTATTATTGTTGCAATAAAAAATTTACAGTGAAATGTAACAACTAGCTTATTGCTAACTAATGATTATGATATGGTGTTAAGACATTAAGACCATTATTGTTACTTTTATTTTTATTTTATTTTTACAATATATTATGAGCAGAAAATTAATCTTGATTAAATTAATTATGGAATCGACTTCCATAAAATAATAACAAGGCTGATGGTAAAATTAATTCAAGAACTGAGAGTTAGTTGAACAGAATCAGTTCAAACAGTTACCACACCTCTGAGGATAAAGGCATAATTCTAGTGAGGTTTGGGGGTTCTATTCGGTAACTAGGAAAAAGGAGAATTTGTAGAGAAGAATTCCCGAATTGGTGCTAACTAGTGGAATGCTCTGATTTTCTGAAAAATTGTCTGGATTGGAAGACTGGATTGGACTGTCCCGAGGTCTCTCTAGAATTTTTTTTCAACTCTGAAAGCTCAGACTTGGAACACGAGGGAGAGAAGAGGATGTGATTGCCTCTCTCACAGTAGGGAGGAACAACATCAGTCAGTGACATTGCAGAACATATAACTTTATTGTTAATGTGTGTTCAAAGTTATTTAGTCTGGAAATATTTAACCAGAATAGATCTTTGGAAACTGAACTGTTACAGTGTTTAAATTTTCTGTGATATGATAGGTTATAAATATGATACTGTCTAGAAAAATAAGAATAGACTAGTGGCAGTAGATTTATATTCAGAAAATAAAGGATACAGGAAACCGTTAACTCAGTGCCCTCTGATAGAAGGCTCTGAGTTGGTCATTTTCTGCTAATAGGGAAAATGCGGACAAAATGGTCTGGCCATTTCATGTTAGATGTAAGGAGAACTGTGTGTGAAATTAATTAAATCTAAATTGTTTCTTGAAAGTGGAATTAAAAAAAACAAATGAAGTATGTTTTAATTCTAAACTTAAAAAATAAAGAATAAAAATTAAAACACAATATCTTTCTTTGAAATGTATATATATCTTAATAGTAGAACAATGTTCACATTCCACAATAGAAATTATGAATCAACAGAGAAAAGATACAGGGAAAATATTCTAAATAGAAACATGCATTACAAAGTGAATTCCATATAAGTCACTTCTTACACAATCTATATATTTGATTTCCAATATCACATTATTAGAAAAAAATAGGAAGAAACCAAAGAAAATTTTTAAAAACCCCATCGAGAAAATATCGATAATCAGATTCTAGCGGAGGAGAATGAATTCTAGTATTCATTAAAAGTTTACGAAATTACTGTCCAAAAATTAACCACATTATATGCAAGGGTTTAACCCTGACAGAAACATATCTTTATGCATAGAGGCGAATTAGCCAAATGAGGAAATATAATCATTCTTATAATTCATACAAAATACATAGAATTATCAGAGAATTTGCAACAAACCACAACTGTAGCACCAGGACAAAAGCTGGACTCGGATTTTAGTAAACATAGCTACAAAGTAATGAAATGTTTGAGTCTGTTATTACAAACACTATTTGATATGCAAATGTAGTGTATTGACCGTAGCAAGAATCATCAATTCCTTTCAGATAACTGTATTAAACAAGAAATTAAACCGTTATCGATTATTAACCCTCTACAAGCCGAAGGAGTTTCCCGAGACCAAAAGGTTCACATCAATTGCTACCTATCAGAGTCGGAGGAGGTTAGTGAAGCTAATGGGCGAGCTTCATAGAAATCATCCTTACAAGAGAAGAGGCAAGCCAACCTGCAACCAAGATTTTAGAAGGTATTATTAGTGAATTTCGACGTAGATTTGAAGGACTAAAAGAACAAAAAAATCTATTATATAGAGTTGTAGATTACCTGTAAGAAATTCAACACTGAAGAAACAAGGAGCACATCCTACGGGAAATACTTGAATGGTAAGATTGCTGGAAGTGCTTCAAAAAAATTCAAGGAAGAGTACTTGAGGAAACAAACAAGATAAAATATTAAGGGTTGCCTTAGTGATTCTGGGTTTGCTATGGAAAAGAAGGTCCTTAAGTGCCAGAACTGAGATATCACTGTGGCTTGAGGAAGGAACGGTAAGATCTTAAACAAGGAAACTCGAGAATAAAATTTACTAACAGTAAGTTGTAATAATGACAAGACAACAGAATATTATAAACTTTAAGCCTGTGTGATTTTTGGAAGATTTAAAATATCATGACACAACCAGTGCCGTGTGAGAAAGAGTTATGTAGATAATTGCAGTGGAAAGAATTTCAGTTAGGAAAACTTGAATAACTTACCATAAATCTAGTTGTCGGAGTAGACCTGCCCATGTCGGAGAAACCTTGATAGGTGGTTGTAGAGGCGAAGAGCTCTGGCTGAGGAGCAGGAGGCAGAAATGATTGGGAAAGAATGAAGGCAGTTATGGGAAGTAGGGTCATTACCAAAACCCTATGTCCTTGCCACTGTCGAATCCCGAGGAGTTAGATCGAGGGCGTAGGATGCCCCACTTGTCCTCCGTAGTGGCACTAATCTCAACCAATACATTGAATGAGCCATAGTTTCATACCAGATACACTATGTAGCGAATTTGATATTCAAATTCGCATTCATAGGAATTATGTACATTTGCATAAGTATTATTAAAGTTGATTAGAAATTCTGACAGAATATTTCCCGAGAGGTTAGATACAAAATCGACCTTAGTAGATCAACTATAGTCACATATGGGATATTTATGAATGTCGAATTTATAAAGGGTACAGTTGTATGACATGTGTGATAAATGTATATTTTTTGAATGCTGTATATGGTGAGTTATGTGTTAGATTGTTAGTTAGACAATAATTTCTAATATATATTTATTAAGTGTGAAGGTAAGTAAAGAAAAAGGTTGTACAAAGTAATTTTTTTTTTTATGATGGTAAGATGTATGTTACAAGTGGTATCAAAGCCTCGTTTGTGCACTCGGACCCTATGTGTCAAATAACGTTTTAAGTTTCATATTAACTAATGCATAGAGAGAGAAAAAAAGAAATTATAACAGGAGACATTATGAGATGGAATCAAACACCACAGCCACCCGAGAACACTGGAGAAACCCAACCCCGATCAGAAATGAATCCGAAGATGTGGGTACAACTGAGTGTGGACTAGGACCAACAAACCAGTAGGCTGCTAGAAGAGTAACAGCACCAAACCAGCATTGTGCTAACTACAATACTGAAATTACAAGAGGAAATGGAGAGGGTGAGAAATGATAATGCACGTTTGAAGCAAGAACAAGAGAGAATATTAAAAAGCCTCTCAGACAAATAGAATCAAGGAATTGAACAGGCCAGCACTGATAGGCATTTGTTGTAAGAAAGAAATGAGCGACAAGAAAGGGACCATGCCACTAATAGAATGGAAAGAAGTCAGTCTCAGAGGAGTAATAGAAATAAAAATTACAATGAAGCTGAGTCAGAGAATGTATCCAATCAGAAATAATTTAAGAGACAGAATGTGGAATTACAAGGTGAATTTTGAAAGATAAAACCACCTACATTTGATGGAGTTGAGGAGGAGGTAGCTAAGGCATGGCTGGTAAACATGAACAAGTATTTTCATGTGTATGAGTACAATAGTAATCTTAAAGCCAGATTGGCTATTTATCAATTGAGGGAGAAAGCCACGCTATGGTGGGAGGATGTGAAAATTTTCCACAGTATAGATGATTAGGACATGACTTGGGATTTTTTCCAGTAGTATTTTAAAGATAAATACTTAACATAACACTTCTATGACGAGAAATCTAGGGAGTTCCATGACTTAAAGTTGGGACAAATTACGATGGATGAATACATCACCAAGTTTACTTCCTTACTCCGTTATGTTCCTTATTTAAGGGATGAAAAGGAAAAAGTTTAGTGGTTTATATGTAGTTTTCTGACTCATATGAAGTAACATATTGAGTTTGTGAATCCCAAAACTATGGACGAAGAAATCTAGAAGGCAACAATGTGTTACTAGCAAGGTAAAGAAAAAGGAGAGAAGAATAAAAGCTGGCAGATAAAGAAAGAACGTAAGGGTAGCTATGGTTTTAAGAAAAACAGAACCAGTAATTTCAAGAGTGCTCTCAGAAGTTCAGTTAGAAAAAATTTTGGCAGGAATCATCAAAGAATAAGATGGTCTGCAGAAGATAAACCCACTGAAGCTTCCAGCAAACCAGAACAAGCACAAAACCAAAAGCCACCCTTACAGTGCTGGGGGTGTGGTGAGGCGCACTACTACAAAAACTGTCCATAGTGAGGAAGGACTGAGGAAGTTACCGACTTACAGAAGGCCTCAACAGTGGGAGATGTAGCCAGAAACATACCCAAAATTAATGCAACCTTGGAAGATCGGCAGGTAGACTACTAACTGAGAAAAGATAGAGTTAGAAGGTAAATTACTAACTCAGCTTGTTTCTGTTTTAGTAGACTTGAGTACAAGTTTAAGCTACGTAAGTCCCAAAGTAGTAGAAATTTGTAAATTGCAGAGTCAAAAATTCAGAAATCCATGGCTGGTATAGTTAGCCACGGGAGCAAAGAGGAAACTTTGTGCAAAAATTCCAAATTGTGCACTAGAAATTAGTGAACAATAGCTAACTTTGGTTCTGGATATATTACCTCTCAGTTCTTATGATGTGCTACTTGGTATGGACTGGTTGGAGAAAAACTGGACGTTGGTAGATTGTAAAGAAAAAGCTATATACTACAGAATGCAAGATGGAACCCATAAGGAAATTCAAGGTATAAAGAAACATTTACAGTTGCGTCCAATCACAACATCTCAAATGGGTAAGTGCATGAGAAAGGGATGCCAGTTATATGCCATTCAAGTGGGCTTTACTAATTCCAAATAATAGGCTCCAGTGATGGAAAACATTCTGATAGTGCAGGAATTTATGGATGTATTTCCAGAGGAAATACAAGGCTTATCGCTTAGAAGGGACATAGATGATACCATAGAATTGATACCTGTACCATCACCCATTTCGAGGACACCTTATTGAATGAGCATACCAGAATTAACTGAATCGAAGATGCAGTTACAAGAAATACTAGATAAAGGGTACATCCGACCAAGTGTGTCCCCTTGGGGAGCACCATTGTTATTTATGAAGAAGAAATATGAAACCATGTGAATGTGCATGGATTATATCCAACTCAACAAATTAACTGTGAAAAAGAGATACCCTTTATCGCGAATTGATGATCTATTTGATCAAATGAAGGGAGCAACAATATTTTCAAAGATAGATCTAAGGTTGGGATACCATCAAATCTCGATAAAGGACGAAGACATACATAAAACTGATTTTCTTACAAGGTATGAACATTACGAGTTTCTAGTGCTACCTTTTGGACTGACGAATGCACCAACAACATTTATGAGGCTGATGCATGGTATATTTCACCCGTTTCTGGATAATTTTATATTAATATTTATTGACGACATTTTAGTTTATTCCAAGAATGTGGAAGAACATAAAGAGCACTTATGGATAGTGTTGGAAATGCTAGGGAAGCATCAGATGTACACTAATTTTAGTAATATGATTTCGTCAAAGAAGAAATATAGTACCTAGGTCACGTAATTTCTGTTAAGGGTATTGCAGCTGACCCAAAGAAAACCAGAACGATTATGGAATGGAAAGTACCACAAAACGTGGCGAACATCCGATATTTTATGGGTTTGGCTAGTTATTATCAACGGCTTACTGAAGGTTTTTCAAAAGTTGATTTCCTAATTACTTCCTTACAGAGGAAGGGAAAAATATTTAAATGTACAAAGGAATGTCAATACAGTTTTGAAAAGTTGAAACTGTTATTGACTAATGCTCTAGTATTAAGGCAACAGATCGTAATAAAGAATTTGAAGTCTGCACAGATGTGTGCAAGGAAGGAGTTGGGGCGATTTTGTCACAAGAAGGTAAGGTTGTTGCCTATGAATCTTGGAAATTAAAAGATCATGAGCAGAGGTACTTAGCTTATGATTTGGAGCTGACAACAGTAGTGCATGTGCTTCGGGTATGGAGGCACTACTTAGAAAGAGATTTGTACTCAAAACTAATCATAACAGCCTAACAAGTTATTTTAAGCAAGCTGACCTTAATTCTCACTAGGCAAGGTGGAATGCCTTCTTGAGCGAGTTTGACATTGACATGCATCATGTGAAGGGTAAGGAGAATAGAGTATCTGATGCATTACGTAGAAAATTGCATAATGTTTATGAGTTGTACTATAATCAGGTTGAGTGCAGATTTTTGGAGCAAATAAAAGTAGAAGCTGAGAAAGATCCTGAATACCATTTTATGTGGCAGTAAGCAGAAGAGTTCAGAAAATAAGAAAAATATTCTTATTACAAAATTAATAAAGATGGGATGCTAACTTTTAAAGAAAGGATTTTTGTTCCAAATCGAATGGAATTGAAGGAGCTGATTCTAAACGAGCATCACCGAAGTAACTACTCTCAACATCCCATGTATTAGAAGATGCTAACAACAGCAAGGAAAAATTATTTCTGACCAGGTATGAGGAGAGATATTGCGGAATATTTAAACAAGTGTTTAGAATGCCAGAAAGTGAAAGTGGACCACTGGACCCCAGCTGGGCTGATGTAGCCTATATCGGTACCTGAGTGGAAGTGGGAGGTGATATCCTTAGAATTTATCACTGGATTATCTAGGTCAAAGAAAGATAATGAATCCATAATGGTAGTGGTGGATCGATTAAGAAAATAAACACATTTTATACCTATGCAGTCCACTTATAAGACAGTGCAAATAGCAGACATATTTATGCGAGAGATCTTTAGACTGCATGGAATCCCAAAGACTGTCATATCTGACAGGGATGTGAAGTTTAATTCAGAATTATGGAAAATGTTGTTTACATGTTTTGGAACTCAAATTAATTTTAGCACTGCTTACCATCCACAGACAGACAGACAAATAGAGTGAATGAATCAGATCTTGGAGGATATGTTACGTATGTATGTGATCCAACATCCAACTAGGTGGGAATAATACCCGCACCTAGTGGAGTTTTCATACAATAATGGATATCAGGAATCCCTTAAGATGAGTCTGTTCGAAGCCTTATACAGACAAAAATGCAGAACTCCTAATTGGAGTAGCCCAGAAACCAAGTTGATTCTTGGATCGAACATGCTAGCTGAAATGTTGACAGAAGTAAAGAAGATCAAAAAAAATTTGAAGGCAGCTCAGGATAGGAAAAAAGTGTATGCAGATAAGAAAAGGACTTATCATGAGTTTGAGGTGGGGTACCATGTGTACATAAGGATTAAGCCCAAGGAAAGCACTTTAAGATGGGCCTCATGTGCAAAGTTGGATCCTAGGCTTTGTGGCCCTTTCAAAATATTGGAAAGGATAGGACTTGTGGCTTACTGATTGGCCTTGCCCAATCATATCTAAGTGTGCAACATCTTTCACGTATCATTATTAAAACGATACATACACGATCCAAAACATATAATCCATCGATGGAGTATTAATGTAGGATATGAATACCTGATTTGATTAAAAAAGTTAAAATTTATGAGTAAGCTAATTCAAAGCTCATTGTTTGCAGGTCGAACCAGATGACGAGGTTCTATTTGAGCCTCAATGTATAATCGATTAGAGAGAAATCATGCTCCAGAAACAAGCCATCACCAAGGTTAAAGTGCAGTGGAAGCACTTTGGCTTGGATGAAGCTACCTGGGAGGATGAAGGCTTTGTGCGGGAAGCATATTCAGAATTGTTTGCTGGAGCAGACTGAGAACACCGAGGATGGTGTTCACTTCCAAGGGGAAAGTTGTAACAGTTGGCTTATTGCTAACTGATGATTATGATATGTTGTTAAGAATTTAAGATCATTATTGTTACTTAGTGAAGAGTTTGCCTGATTATCCACAGTCTTATGAAACATTTGTCGACATTTCGAATCCCAACGGGGATCCATCTTCAGGACATTGGAATGAAGAATTTTAAGAAGGGTCATAATCCATTAATAGTGAAGAAGGTAGGAAAGGCAAGGGCCGACCAAAAAAGGGTACTTATTATTTCAATTTTTATAATTTAAATTCTTAATTTTAATAATAATATTAAGTATAATGTTAAAAGTAATATAATAAACTTACTAAATTTATTTTATAAATAAGTTTTACTATTTTCAAAGTTATATTATTTATTAAAAGTAATAAACTTATTAAATATATATATATATATATATATATATATATATTTTATTAATAATTTTTATTGTTTTCGAAGTTATATTATTTTTAAAAATAATAAACTTATTAAATAAGTTTATTATTCTCAAAATCTTGAAAAATCCTAATAAATCAAAGTTGTTTATACTTTATAAAATGCTAAAGGTTAATTTAATTTAGTCAAGGGTAATTTACTTCACTAAAACTAAGGGCAATTTACTTTAATTTGGCTTATTATTTTTAATTTAATTTTAAAATAAAATTAACTAGTTAAAAATATATAACAACCTATCTAAATTAATTTTTCAAGCTCTAAATTAATTAAGAAAACTAAGAATTTTCTAATGAGTGTTAATATTTATTTATTTTTATTTTTAAAAATAAATACGTATTTAATACCCGAGAAAATTATTGGTCATAATCAAAATTGTTTAAAGATTATTAATGCTCACTGATTAGTTAACTTTAATTATTACTGATTAGTTAATCCCTAATCTAAAAATATTAATCTAGTAAACTTAATAAAGAAGGGAAGAAAATAAGTATTTTCTAATTTAATAATTATTTTCTAATTTAATAATTATTTATAAATTAATTGATTTTTATTATATGAAATAAAAATTAATTAATGTTAATAATTATTAAAAAATTCCTTATTTGTTAAACCAAAACATAAAGAAAGGAGACACACCTGAGACTAAATACCTACAAACTCATACCTGGAAGGAGTGGGTTTTTGGAGGAGCAGATTTGTCGAAGAAGAGGACGCCAGCTGTCGCTAATTTCATATCCCCCATCCCTATTGACGTTTTTAGGATGTTTTTTGATCTCCAGGGCCTCTCTTACTTTTCTCCTGTAATAGTGATCTTCTCTTACAATGATCTTCGCATCTTCAAGACACACTTGGTGCTTAGTTTTTTGAAGAGTATTCCGCAAGGGATGAAGTGCGAAGTCGTTCATGCTTGATATTGGCTCCATGCTCCTGAAGTCTCTTCTGGAGTGAACGCCCGGTTTCACCGATATAACTTATCCCGCATGAACAATCAATCTTGTACAATCCTCTAAGTTGTCCTCGACTTATAACATCTTTAACTGATCGCATTCTTTGTCTAATAGTTCCTGCTGCTGAAAATTGAGTGAAAATGTCGTTCTTTCTTAGAGCCTTGGCGATTTTATCAGTGACACCTTTAATGTATGGTAAAAAAAATCTCCCTCCTTTTTCTTGGGGTTCAAGCCGATTCTGGGGTAAGATTGCGCCCTCAGCTCTTTTTAGAGCCTTCCTGATATCTCTTTCTTTATAACCCAAACCCTTAAAAACATATGATAAGTGGTTGATTTCTTCATTAAGGTGTTCAGCATCAGATATCCTCAAGGCCCTAACAGCAAGGGTATTAAGGACACCAAACTTCTGAGCAGGATGATGGTAGGAATCGGCATGGAGATAACTATCAGTGTGGGTTTTCTTTCTGAATACATGGTGCCCAAGGGTTCCATCATCATTTCTAATAACCAGAACATCCAGAAAAGGAATGCACCTATTCTCTTCAGTTTCCATGGTAAATTTGATATCTGGGGAAATGGAGTTCAAGTGATGAAAGAAATTGTCCAGATTCTCTTTTCCATGAGCCCACTTTATATTAGTATCATCAACAAATCTTTTCCACCAGTCTGGTTTTAAGGGATATGAGGCAAGGGCCTTCTTCTTGAAGTGTTCCATATATAAGCTAGCGACTATAGGGGATAGTGGAGACCCCATTGCGACCCCTGATACCTGCTCATAGAACTCTCCTTGAAAGCTAAAGAAAGTGGACCGAAGGAAGATTTCTGCAAGCTTGGCTGTTGCTGGATCAGTAACCTCTTTGATGACCTGGATTGCTTCATCTAAAGGAATCTTAGTAACCTTTTTATTTTTATTTTATTTTTACAATATATTATGAGCAGAAAATTAAACTTGATTAAATTAATTATGGAAGTGACTTCCATAAAAGAATAACAAGACTGGTGGTAAAAGAGTTAGTTGAACAGAATCAGTTCAAACAGTTACCCCACCTCTGAGGATAAAGTTATAATCCTAGTGAGGTTTGGGGGTTATGTTCGGTAACTGGGAAAAAGGAGAATTTGTAGAGAATAATTCCCGAACTAGTGCTAACCAGTGGAATGCTCTGATTTTCTAAAAAGTTGTCTGGATTGGAAGATTGGACCAGACTACCTCGAGGTCTCTCCGGAATTTTCTGTCAACTCTCAAAGCTCAAACTTGGAGCACGGGGGACAGAAAAGGACGTGATTTCCTCTCTCGCAGTAGGGAGGAACAAAATTAGTCAATATCATTGCAAAATAGATATGTTTATTATTAATGTGTGTTTAAATTTATTTAGTCTGGAAAGATTTAACCAGAATAGAAGTTTGGAAACTAAGCTATTATAGTGTTTAAATTTTCTGTGATATGACAGGTTATAAATATGATACTGCCTAGACAAATAAGAATAGACTAGTGGGAGTAGATTTATATTTATAAAATAAAGGATACAGGAAACCATTAACTCAGTGCCCTCTCACGGAAGGCTCTAAGTTGTTCATTTTATGCTAATAGGGAAAACATGGACAAAATGGTTCAGCCATTTCATGTTAGATGTAAGGAGAAATGTGTGTTAAAGTAAGTAAGTCTAAAGTGCTTCTTGAAAGTGGAATTAAAAAAAACAGATGTAGTAAGTTTTAATTCTAAACTTAAAAAAGAAAGAAGAAAAGTTAAAACACAATATCTTTCTTTGAAATATATATATATATATATATATATATATATATATATATATATCGGAATAGTAGAACACTGTTCACATACCAAAATAGAAATTATGAATCAGCAGAGAAAAGATACAGGGAAAATCTTCAAAATAGAAAGATGCATTACATAGTGAATTCCATATAAGTCATTTCTTATGATATTTATATAATTGATTGCCAATATCACATTATTAGAAAAAAACAAGAGGCATCCAAAGAAAATTTCGAAAAACCCATCGAGAAAATATTGATAATCAGATTCTCACAGAGGAGAACGAATTCCAGTATTCATTAAAAGTTTACGAAATTACTGTGAAAAAATTAACCACGTTACATGCAAGGGTTTAACTCCGACAGAAACATATCTTTATGCACACAGGTGAATTAGCCAAACCAGGAAATATAATCATTATTTTAATTCATACCAAATACATAGAATTATCATATAATTTGTAACAAACCACAACCGTATCACCAGGACAAAAGCTGGGCTCGGATTTCAGTAAACATAGCTACAGTAACCAAATGTTCGAGTTTTCTATTATAAACACTATTTGATATGCAAATGTAGAGTATTGAACATAGCAAGAATCAACAATTCCTTTCAAATAACTGTATTAAACAAGAAATTAAACCCTTATTGATTATTAACCCTCTGCAAGCTGAATGATTTTCTTGAGACCAAATGGTTCATGAAAATTGGTACCTGTTAGAGCCGGAGGAGGTTAGTGAAGCTAATGGGTGAGCTTCATAGAAACCATCCTTACAAGAGCAGAGGCAAGCCAACCTGGAACCAAGATTTTATAAGGGTATTAGCAATGAATTCCGACGTAAATGTGAAGGACTAAAAGAACAAAAATATCTATTATATAGAGTTGCATATTACCTGTAAGAAATTTAACACCGAAGACACAAGGAGCACATCTCGTAAGAAATAGTTGAATGGTAAGATTGCTGGAAACACTTCAGAACAATTCAAGGAAGAGTACTTGAGCAAACAAACAAGATAAATTAGTAAGGGCTACCTTAGTGATTATCGGTTTGCCATGGAAAAGAAGGTCCTCAAGTGCCAGAACCGAGATATAATTGTGGCTTGAGGAAGGAATGGTAAGATTTTAAACAAGCGAACCCAACAATGAAATTTCCCGATAATAAGTTGTAAGAATGACAAAATAAAAGAGTATTCTAAACTGTAACCCTTTGTGAATTTTGGGAGATTTAAACTATCATGACAAAACGAGTTCCGTGTGAGAAAGAGTTATGTAGATAATTGCAGTGGTAAGAATTTTATTTAGGAAAACCTGAATAACTTACCATAAAGCTAGTTGCCAGAGTAAACCTTCCCATGCCGAAAAAACCCTGAAAGGTGGTTGCAGAGGCGAAGAGTTCTCACTGAGGAGCAAGAGGCGGAAATTATCGGGAAAGAATGAAGGTCGTTATGGGAAGGAGGGTCATTACCAAAACCCTATGTCCTTTCCATCGTCAAATCTCGAGGAGTTATATCAAGGGCGGGGGATGCGCCACTTGTCCTCTGCAGTGGCACTAATCTCAACCAATACATTGAATAAGCCATAATTTAATACCAGATACAATGTGCGACGGATTTGATATTCAACTCCTCATTGATAGCAATTTTCTACATTTTCATAAGTATTATTAAAGTTGATTAGAAATTCTGACAGAAGATTTCCTGAGAGGTTAGATATGACATCGACCTTAGTAGGAAAACTATAGTCACATATGGGATATTTATGAATGTCGAATTTATAAAGGGTACAGTTGTATGAAATGTGTGATAAATGTATATTTTTTGAATGTTGTATATGGTGAGTTAGGTGTGGGATTGTTAGTTAGTCAATAATTTCTAATATAGATTAATTAAGTGTGACACTGAGTAAAGATAAAGGTTGTACAAAGTAAAAAAAAAATTATGAGGGTAAGATGTATTTTACATGAACTCTGGAGTAATAAAGAGACTAGAGTATTATTGTTGCAATCAAAAATTTATAGTGAACTCTGGAGTAAAGAAGAAACCATTGCCATCATTTTCTTTTTTAATCTAAAAGCACATCATTTTAAAAATTATAATATAATTAAGAGGGAAAAAACATATTTATTAAAAATAAAATTATATTATTTTTCTTAATATATATAGATAGATATACTATTTTTAAAAATAAAAATAACAAACAGAAAATACCAAAATAAAAAACCAATTAAAAAATTAATTAAAAAAAAGAGAGGTATGAGTGATTTTTCTAACATGACCTAAGAGGTATGAGTGATTTTTCTAACTCTACTTGGAAAGCCCTTCCCTCTTATTTCAAACTTACTCCTTTTTTTTTCTTTTTTCTTTTTTGCTTTATTTTTTTCTTTATTTTATAATAAATTTTTGAATTTGTTTTTAGATCATTTTTAATCTTTAGTATATAGTAATTTTTTAATTCAAAGTTTTTTTTTTATTTTTTTTATTTAAGCATAGGATATAGACATTAATTTTCATTTTCCCTTTTCTAAATTATTTAATATAAATTTTAAATTTTAAATTTTTTAATCAAATTTAAGATTAACATCGATAGTGTTTTTTTCAATTAAATTATGATTTAAAAATATTTGCAATTTTAAATCTTAAAAAATGATGTCATAATGATTTTTTTAAATGTCAACCCTTGGTTATAATGGTTTAATCATAGTGCTACTAGCTATTAAGGTTATGGGTTAGAACACGACACCATTTTAAATTTTAGAAAAAAAAAGACATGTTAATGATAACATTATTACTCCACTCAGTGGTTGATTTTATGTTTCTTTGGTTGTAGTTGTACTAATTGACAAATCGATTGTTTTTAATGAAAAGTAATTTTAACAAAAAAAAAATATAATGTTAGGAAGCACCATCTCTCAATTCAATGGCTGGTTTTGAGGTTTTCACTATGATAATATCAACTGCCTAATTATATTTTTAAGGTTACCACCTCACTAAAAGAAAAATAATGATGCTAAGAGTATTATTTTTCATTTCAAGATAAAAATAGTAACTAAATATAATATTTAAAGTGTGTTGTCTATTATTACTTAGTACTGAAAAAAAATTAATAATTAAAAATAAAATAAAAAGAGGTTAATAAATTTCATATTATATTTGTTTATATTTTGTTTGTGTCCATTTTTTATGTAATCACTTGTTTAAATTATGATGGTTAGTTGTTCGTAACGCATATTGTTGTGCAAAGATTGCAATATTATGATTATTATTACACTGGGTAAATATAATTTTGTTTTTTTAATTTCTTATGTTTTGATATAATTTTTATATTTCACAATTCAATTTAAAACCATATAAAATTATTTATCAACCAATAACAATAATAATAATAATTACATTTAAAAGAAAAAGAAATTATTTTTTAGTTTTTAAAATATTCGTTTAATATTTATTATTTTCAAACCTTTAATAAATTTCATAGAATTTGATTAAAATTTTTAAAACTAATTGAAATTCAAAGCTTTATGACTAAAATAAAAAACAATATAACATTCATTCGACCAGTATAAAAACTATGGAACATTCTCATCAAATGAATAACTATGTTGTTATTATTATGATATTTTGAAAAACATAAAATTTTGGCTATGTAATTGGTGTAAAATTTGAATTACAAACATATAAAAAATAGCTATTTCTAAAATAAAAAGAGAATCATTTTTCTATGACACTCTCAACACTTTAGCTCTCTCTAATAAATCCCTCTACTAGTCATCAACATATAAGTGATATTCAAATCTACTAGAAAAGAATTAAAAAAAGAAGTCTATGAAAAAAAAGTCTAAATTGGTTGTAGATAAGGTTTCTCTTAGTTTAGAAATTAAATCATTTGTCTATTACCCTCTTAATGCTTTAGCTTCGTCCGTTAAATCCTTCAACTGGTCATCAACATATAAGTGATATTCAAATTTACTAAAAGGAAGAACTAAAAAGGAAAAAGAAAAAGTCTAAATTGCTAGTAGATAAAGCGGCTCTTGGTCTAAAAATGAACAATTTTATAATTTTTCTTAAAATATAAATTAAGAAATCATAAAAAAAAAGGTGTTGTAGACAACTCAACACCTCACTAATTTTCTCATAGTCGAAATTACAACTTATTTTGACAAATTTAGAAAAAACAGTTCATGATTTAAAAATTAATTTAACCTTTTACATTGAATTAAATAAATGACATTCACATTTTTCTTAAAATGAAAAAAATAAATTAATATAAGTTCATTGGAGGAAATGGGATAAATTAAGTAACAAATTATTGCCAATTTTATGAAGTGTTTGTAAATTTGAGAAATACTTCAGATAGTGTAAATATCTTATATACCATTAATTGATTTTGAAAGAAAATTTATATATATATATTTTTAATATGGGTTTGGAAGATAGATAATTGTGTTGGTATTGTTTTCATCGATGACAAAGGAGCTGCAAGGTATTAAAGTTGCCAAGAATTGCTAAATTGTAGATGTTGTTATAAGCCAAGTGATGCAAATATTGAACTACTTGCATATATTGTCATGTTATGATTTTTATGTTTGGTGTGGCTTGATGCATTGTACTTGTTGGTAAATGTTTACAAAGATGATGAAGAGGTTCTACGAAGATGCAAGGCAAGATGATGAGAATGCAAGACAATGTTTTGATGTAAAGCAAAGGAGTAGAAAATGAGCAACAAGAGATGAAGGAGTTGATTGATGTATGATGCGATGGAGATGTTGTGATGCAAGGAAAAGGCATGAAGAATGTTTTGATGCAAGTTGATGTTAACAAATATATGTTGCAGAACATAAGTGTCTTCCAAGCATAGGAATACAAAAGTGTTGACAACAGAACAAACATATATGTGTTGTAAGTTCTTATGACTATAACACATCTTTCAACACTAAGGACATGCATTATAACATAGGTCATTTAGTATTTAGACAATGTTACCTTGGACTACAATGCACTATCCCTTAAGCTATCTCACATTACAATGTGTTTTCTTATCCATCCAAGCCTTAACTCATGTAATCATTAATGTTGGCTTATGTTATTTTGGTTTTGAATAATATGAGGTTTATATGTCTTAACTTACCCTTCAAATTTGAGAGTGAATATTTAGAGACAAATAGACACATTAGAATGAGAAGAGAAGTAACTTATCATTTCATATTCATGTTTGGATTATTCACAACCATAATTTTTTTTTTATAAAATTGTATGAGGTTGGAAGGAAAAAAATGTTATGCAATTAGAGAGTTTATTGAGTTGTTGTCCATTAGTTACCTTGCACATATAGTGAAGATGTGAAGAAAGTTTGAGGAGAAGAAGAAGTATATACATATATGGAGGGATGTAGAGTTATAAACCAAGTAAACCAACATATTATTTCGTGTATTTATCTGAGGGTTGTAGTCTCCTTTCAAGGTATGTTGCAAAGAATTGTTGAGGTCTGGATGTTGTTATTAGTTAAGTGATGCAAAGGTTGAACTACTTGCATATATTTCCATGTTATGATGTTAATGCTTGTTATGGCTTAATGCATTGTACTTGGTGAGAAATGTTTATAAAGATGATGAAAAGGTGTTGCACAGATGCAAGGCAAGGTAAGGTAAGTAGAATCTAAGACATTTTTTTGATGCAAGACAAAAGAGAAGAAAAATATTAAGAGTTGAACGCTTTGATTGATGTATGATTGGATGGAGATATTTTGATGTAAGGAAAAGGAATGAAGAATGTTATGATGCAAGGTGATGTGGAGAGAGATATGTTGTAGAAATTTTTTATCTTTCAAGCATAATAAAATAGAAATGTTGATAGCAGAGTGGGAATAAAAGTGTCGTATGTTCTTATGACTATAACACACCCTTCAACACTAAGGAAATGCATTATAGCCTAGGTCATTTAGTATTTAGACAATGCTACCCTAGACTGTAATGCACTATCCCTTCATCTACCCACATTTCAAAGTGTTTGCTTATTGATCTGAGCCCTAACTCATGCAATCATTAATGTTGCCTTATGTTATTTTGGTTTTGAATAATATAAGGTTTATTTTCCTTGATTTATCCTTTAAATTTGAGAGTGAATACTTGGAAACGAAGATACATAGTAGAATGAGAAGAGGTAAGGCTTATCATTTCATATTCATGTTTGGAATACTAACAACCAAAACTTGTTTATAAAATTGTATGAGGTTGGCAGAAAAAAGTATTAGAGAGTTACATAGTTATAGAATGTTAGATATAATTGAGTTGTTGTTAATTATCTACCTGGGACATATAGATCATATGTGAAGCAGATTTGAGGAGGAGGAGAAGAAGATACAAAGATGGAGGTATGCAGAGTTATAGACCAGGTTAACCAAGAAATAGTTTTGTATATGTATCAGGGGATTTTAGCTTCATTTAAACTTGCAGCTTAATAAATAATAGGTTGGAGTCTAAGATGGTAACATCCTCCTATGGTTTGTATCCTATAGAAAATTTGTGGGATTTGGAGATTCCTCGAAATTTGAGGCTTGTAGAAAAAATTGAGGTAATAGCCTCATGTAGGTTGAATCCTATAGAAAATATGATGTAATAAGGGAGTAGGAGCTTTCCTTTCATTACAAAAATAAAATAAAAAATTGTTGTTTTCTACCTTTATGGGTTTCTATTTATATATGGTGTTCATATGTGCTTCTTTTGCATGTTGATTTGATGTTATTTTTTACATATTACGCGTTGTTCACATATTAAATCTAATGTTAATTTGGTATTACAATGCCCTTATAAAATTCTGGTTGACCTTTTAAAGAAAAAGGTAATTTGTGTCCATGAATATACTAAATTGATTCACCCCTCTCAATTTGGTTAAGTTTCCAACAACTTGTTTCTAGTTTTTAAACTATTCATTTTTCCTTCTTTATGTTTTCATAACTTTTATTAGCAATGGCCTATGGAATCCATATCACTACTCACGAGAGAAAATGCATTTGAATTTTCTGTTTATTTATGTCCGTCGAATTTTTCAATGCCATAATGAAACACTCTTTCACATTGCTAAATTATCCATATTGTAATTATATTCTTATTTTGGCAAGTTTCTCAAAAGATTTATTATATTTCTTTAAATTTTGAAACAAAGTTTTAAGTATGTTGATTTTTAAAAAAAAATTGACACATAATTTTATAGTTTTCAAATTTCTTCTACAAGATTTATACATCATTTGCTGTAAATTTATTAATAAGGGAAATACTATTTCAAATTGAGAAATTTATATTTGTAAAATATTATTTCATATTTCAAAAAAAATTAGTTTATATGGTCTTTTTTCATGGAGACATGGTGGGTAAAAAAATAGATTAATTGATAATAGTTTTTTTTTTTTTTTTTGAATTTAACTATTCTATTTATAATACAAAAATGAATTACAAAGAGGAAGCAGCCTTAGCGGAGCTTGCCCATAGTAGCGGCATTCTTATGCTGCAAACATGACCTAAAAAGTTTACCAGACATACCAGACAAACAAAAACCATCCTGCTGACAAACAAAAACATGCCACCCACGCAAGGGAAACCGGCCTTGGAACATTGACAAATTATCAAAAAACTGAAGTGATGAGCAAGTAAACATGATGAGCTTAGGAGTGTACCCAGCCAAAAACCTGTGAAGAAAGAAACTGTGAGTTCTGACCAGATTAAGAATCATGAGAGAATGAGGGGGGTTCCTCAACAACACGACAGCCATAGGCACACGGGTCATCTTCCTCCACCTGCTTGTTGTATTTGACATTGTGGCAGCCTTGCTTGATGTCGCCCGGGTTGTATTCATGGCCAATGTCCCGAATATCATTGCAGCTAGGATCTTTTCTCTTCAGGCTGACGCTTGGTGGAGTGCAAAGCTTGTTGCTGGCCCATTTCTCCAAGCCAATGCCAGAATGCTCCACTTCCGAACTGGGGGGCTCCTCCTTGAGCTCGATGGTAATGGTGGTAGTTATTGTAGGCTGTTTCAGCGAGAAAGGGAGGCAAATATGGGCGGTGTAAAGATGCCCAGGGTTGATAATTGGAGAGACAAGGAAGTGGGGTAAGCCCAAATCAGATTGAGAAAGCCCACGCCCATGTCCGTGGCCACGACCGCTTCTGGTATCAAGATAATGACTGGTGAAGTTATCAGAGGAGGGAGACGAAGAGTCAGAAGTTGAAGTGGAGGGCTGGCGGGGGAGATGACCATGACTGCTGCTTCGTCAGCAATGCATACGCTGTCGAAGGTGCGGCATGATTCTCTAAGCAAGGTGACGGGACCGACCAGCAGAATGAATGGGGACAGAGTTCAAGGGAGGGCTTTCTCGTAGAGCAGGGGAATTCACATTGGGTGGACTCAGCCACAAATTTCAGAGTGTGCTCTGCGATATGTGAAGGCCAGGAGCTAAATCAATGTAGCAAATGATGGAGCAGTGACACCCTGTGCTGGTTCGAGAGCTAGGCTCTGCAGCAACAGGGGAGCAACTAGAACGTAGTGGGGGAAAAGTAGGAATGAAGCTTCCAGAGGAAGCCATTCTCATAATGGACGGAAGCTGGTCTGGGATTCTGTGCTGCCTTAATACAACAATGCAAATGATGGTGGGTATATTTATGATGAATATGACGTGAGTTTGGGTGGTGAAGTATTGAGCCCACACGCCAACCCACAGCCTCCTCCACGTACCAATGCAACTAATCACCCACATCCAGGGGGTGTTGATCATGGTGCACCATGTTAGTGCAGTCTTGAATGAGTTGAACATCATTATAACTGTTCAAAGGACCCGCGAAGAAGGGACGATGCTGATCTACTCCTTTTTTAGCTAGTTAGTATGCTACCTTATTAGCAGTGCGTCTAATATGCTTGAAGGTGATAGCTCTGGGGACATTAAGCCATCTTTCAATTTGTTCCAGTCTGCTTAAAAGTATCCAAATCGATGCCACTTTAGCTGTTGTAGTGCCTATTTGAAGTCGAATTGCTGCCTCTATAAGAATATGAGAATCCCCTTCAACTTCCAGAGGGAAGAAGTTTTCTTTTTCTGCAATGCAAAGCCCCTGCCATAGGCTTTCAAGCTCTGCTGCATTGTTTTAATCTCGTCCTAGAGAGCCAAAGTAGATGTAAGGAGAAGTGCCTTCATCACTTCTAAAAATGCCTCCATAACCAGCTAAGCCAGGATTTCCCTTAGCTACACCATCAAAGTTCATTTTGAAAGCATGAGCCGTGGGGGGAGACCAATAGAGAGGAGAATCCGGATTGATAGAGGAATTCGGCTTGGCCAGCACTATATGCTTAATATTAAGGTTCCATATTTCCATAATGAGATGTTCAGAAGGGGTGGAAGGCAAATCAGAGTCCTGTCATTGACGGAGAGCTAAGGTTTTTTGCAAATTGCGTTTTAGATTGGACCACAGAATTTCAACAGGCATGCACTCATTTTTGAAGATCCTTTTGTTGCGTTCCTTCCAAATGGTCCAATAGATGAAGCCTGGAATAAGGTTCCAGATAGAGTTGAGCAGATGAATTTGGAAAGGCTACGAGGGCCAACTCCTGATAGTATTGATAATATCTCCAATATAGCTTCCTGTTCTTCTTGTACATATGGAAGATTGCTCCCAAAATTGATCTGCCAAAGGGAAAGTATCCAAGAGGTGTGAGATGGTTTCAACGTGAGAGTTACAGCTGGGGCATCTTGAAGGGCCAATGAAGCCTCGTTTTAGAAGATTGTCCCAAGTGAGGAGTCTTTTTTGCTAAGAAGCCAAAGGAAGGTGGAAATATTTGGCCAAATGCTGGGATCCCAGAATTGATCCCAAAGGTTATCCTTCTAATTCTACACGGGTCAAAAGAGCAGCTGGTAGGCTTCTTTTGTGGTGAATTTTCCCCTGAGAGTATATCCCCATCTCAAATTGTCTGCTTGGTCTGAAACTTTGATTCTCCTTAGGCTGAGCTCCTGGTTGATTTCAACATAAGTCTCCTTCTGCCAGTTATCTTGCCAAGTTTCTGTTGGCTTCCATTGATGGAAATCATGTAAGGAGTGTGGTTTCCAGAACTGATTGACCTGATTAAGGGCAGTGTGCTGAAGTACTGTTTGCTAGTTTGGCTTGTGGAATAAAATGGCTAGTTTGGGTAATTATTTCTAGGAGTCTTCCCAGAATATAGCTTTGGCTTCTAAATGAATCTCCCAAAAACTATGAGCTTGGATGAAAGCACTGTCTTGTTTTGCAGCATTCCATATCAGCAATCCAGGGGTGTCTGTGTTGATGCGAATGAGATCCTCCTGTGGTCTGCCTAGAACATATTTGACCTACCATAGAAGAGCCCATGGTGTGTTTGGCTTAGAGATCCAATTCCACCAAATGCAAGCTCCCATGGTGATATTGCTATGCTGTGGATCTGTCAATCCTAGCCTTCCTGTTGATTTTGAGATGCAAACCTCGGTCCATTTAACAAGTGCCCATTTTTTGTTGAGGCCCATAGATCCCTAGAGAAAGTTCCTTCGTAAATTGTGAATTTTCTTTAAGACCCACTTGGGAGCAACCAAGATTGAAAAGAGGTATAAAGGCATGGCTTAAAGAATAGATTTGATCAAGATGAGTCTACTAGCAATGTTAAGCGATCGGTACATCCACGAGGAGAGTCTGGCTTCCAGCTTATCGAGGAGAGTTCTCCAAGAGGTATGCTTGATTTTCGAGTCTACGAGGGGAGCCCCAAGATATTTGGAGGGAAGAACTGCTATCGAGAAGCCCAGGATCCTTGCAATTTTGCGTTGGGAGATGATGGGAGTGTTGAAGAAGAAGATTTGGGATTTGATGGCATTGATGGTGGTGCCAGAGGCATCTGAGAAGGTGTCAAGCAGGGTTTTGAAGGCAAGGGCTTCTTGCATTGACAGATGGCCAAATAACACGTTGTCATCAACAAAATGTTGGTGTGTGATGGGGGAGTTGTTATGCAGAGAAATGCCTTTAATGGAATTGGTAGAGACAGCATGATGAATGAGACGGCTAAGGCCTTCTACCAAGAGGAAAAATAAAAAAGGGGACAAGGGATCACCCTGATGGATACCTCATGAGGAACAGAACGGTTGAGGGGGGGAGTCATTGAGGAGGATGGAAAAGCTGGGGGTGGAAATGAAGCTCATAATCCATCTTGTCCATGTGGTACTGAATCCAAAGGTTAAGAGAATTTGATTGATGTAGTTCCAAATTAGTTTATCAAATTATTTAGATAGATCAAGCTTGAGGAGCATACCTACTTTCTTGAGTTTCTTTAGAGAATGAATCACTTCATGGGAAAGGATAATACCATCCAGGATCTGGTGACCTTCTACATAACTAGTTTTCTCCGATGAGATAAGAAGTGGTACAAGAGGTTTGAGCCTATTCGCAATGACTTTGGATATCAGTTTGGAGATGACGTTGCATAGAGCGATGGGCCTGTATTTTTCTGGAGTACTGGAATTCTCCTCCTCAGTAATAAGAGCCAGGAAGGTCATGTTGAGAGATGGGAGAATCCAGTGCATGGAACACGATTCTTCCACTAAAGCCCATACATCCAATTTAATATGCTCACGAAATGAGTGAAATAAATTAGCCATGAAACCATCAAGACTAGGCGCTTTTCCATATTTTAGTTGGGCCATAGCCTGCTCCACTTTGTGGAGAGTGACGGGCTGGAGAAGCATGACATTGTGGTCATAAGTAATGATTTTTGGAATATGTTGCGTGATGGATTGAATAGCTTGATTTCTGTTGCCCTCAGGTTCACGAAGAATATTTTGAAAATACTCTCTGAGTTCTTTTTCAATGTCTTCATGGACCTCTAGACGATCTCCATGATTGTTGTTGAGAAAAGCTATATTGTTGTGCATTCATATTTGTATAGTGGATCTGTGGAATTTTTTTTTGTTTTTCTGCCCATCTTGTAGCCATTTGATTCTGGATTTCTGTCACCATAGAGTCTCCTCTTGTTGCCTATGCTCTTCTATTTTGGAGAGGAGGTCATTTTCCTGACGATCATACACTTTCGTTCTGCCTTCAGAGATGATTCGCTATTGTAGAGTGCTCATTTGGTGCTCTAGCTCTTTCTAATGGGCAAAGATATTGCCAAACTGAGTCCGGTTCCATAATTTAAGAGGAATATTGAGATGTCGTAGCTTTTTTTGGAACTGATACATTTTGGAGCCTGCATGGGTGTGTAAGAGTTCCAAGCATTGATGAAAAATTCTTTGAAATCCTGGTGATTGAACCAAAATGATTCAAATCGGAATGGTTTGTTGCATCGAGAGCCAGTTCTAGACCATTGTAGGAGGATGGGCCAGTGATCCAACCCTACAAGACGCATGATGGAAGTATGACAGTCCCCACCAAGATTAATAGCATTATCGGACATAAGGAAGCAGTCTAGGCGAGAGGCGATGTGTTGCGTTCCCTTTTTCTTATTGGTCCATGTGTGCATTCCATTACAGGTTTGAAGATCCATGAGCAGGTTGCTTTGTATGAAATATTTGAAGCCAATACTATCCATCTCCAACGGATTCCTGCCTCCAGTTTTTTCCTCCAAGGAGGTAATCATGTTGAAGTCTCCCCCAGAAATCCAGAGTGGGAAGAGCCTGGAGGAGTTTAGTTTTATTACAGTGTCTAGCAGATCCATTTTTTTTTGGATTTATTGTGGGAAATAAACATTGGTGAGGTGACCATGTGTATTGGATCCCACTAAATGGAATGTAGTTTGTATGAAGTAATGTGAAGTGTGAAATTCATAAAGAGTGAGAACCTGAGGATTCCAGCTAATAGCGAGCCCCCCTGAAGCTCCTGAGGTGTCCACCGATACATAGCAGCAACCCGCCCATGTTCTGGCCAAAATGTGTTCTAGAGCCTTGCTGTTGCATTTCATTTCCTGAAGATAAAAAATCGATGGTTTAACCCGTTGAACCATATTTTTGAGCATTCTATGTTTTGAGGGGCTATTGAGCCTTCTCACATTCCATGAGATGAGCTTCATGAGGAACTGTGGGGTAGCACCTTGTAGAACTTGGTCAGCTTGGGAAACCTGTCGGATTCCACAAGAATTTCTCCAACAATGATAGTCCTTTGCAAGTCTGTTTTTCTTCCTTGTTTTTTGGTCTCTTTCATTATTTTCTTTCCATGCCATAGACTTCTTGCCTGAATGCCTAGAGAGTTTATTTGTTGTGCTCTTAAAAGAACCACTTCCAGGCTTTCAATTTGTCGTGAGGGTATTTTGCTATATTCTCTTTGGTGATAAGCTTCTTCCAAGGCCAGAATATCCAGATCCCTTAGATCTATACTCTCAGCTTCTTCATCCATGTGAGTCAATGTGTTCTTTCTGCTTTATCTAGAGTATGATGGGGGATGAGAGCCAGGGTACCATCAATCTCCATTTGTGAAACCTTAAGGACAGAGGTTTTGTCTATGTCGACAGTAGAGAAAGAGGAAAGAGAGCCTATTTTGGCAGATTCAGAGGGCAAGGGATTGAGAGAGGAGGTGGAGGTTTTGGGGGGCGGATATGAAGCAGAGGGTTGAGCTTGGTGATCTTCCAGGTGTCTTTCATGGCTAAAACCTCAAAGCTATTGCTCGTTTTAGGTTTGTTAGGAGTGGTAGAGATGATAGGGGTTTTCTTAGAATGTTTCTTTCTAGTGGAGACTTGGGTAAAACCTTCAGAATCTTTTCCTACCTCAGGGGAGGGAGATTTGAACTGATGGTTCAAGGGGTAGTCACAATATAAATGGCCATGCTCATGACATTTTTTGCAACGGAAGGGAACATGCTCATAGTCTGTGGTTTGAATCCACTCAAAATCATCATGAAATAGAATTACCAAGTCCGTGAGAGGCTTGGCTAGGTGAATGTAAACACAGATTCTACCATAGGAGGTGTATCATCTGAGTTTCATTTCCTCTGCAACCTTTATAAACTTTCCCAATCCATTGCCTATATCCTTTAAGGTCTCTTCATCACAGTATTCCAGAGGTAAGGAGTACATACGGATCCAAACCAGTGCCCAGTCGAAGTCCTCCTTGTCTGGATTGAATATTTCTATCCAGTCTCGAAGGTACATGCCTGCTGAGTTGAAGAAGTATGGGCTTCCTTCAAAGATGTGATTCTTGTCCTCTAGGCAGTTGAAGATATCAGTGAAGAATCCCTTGGGACCAAGCTGTAGAGTCACTTGTCCCTTGGGCTTCCATTTGGATACTATCCAACCATGAAACACTTTTCCTATCGGTCATAGTCCAATGAACTTTCCAATGAGGGCATGATCCTTCATGTATTGTATATGGCCATTTATACGATGACTAGGGAGGTCAATTTTGACTCTCTCTACTACTTTTGGGAGGCATTGATGCAAGAGCATCAAGGCCATTTTTCATTTGTAAATATGTAATAAAGCAGGGTGTGACATTTTTATTATTTTATTAATTAATTTGTCATTTTTAATAAAATAGGAGATAAAGTGAGGATTTTGTAAATATTATTTTATTAATTAAAAGGATATGAGAGAAATAGATTAGGAGCAAAATTAGAAAGTAGGTATTCTATGTATGGGACTTTGTTGAGTCCACACCTAAAATATAGATTTAGTTGAGGATTAGGTGGAGAGATTTTTGGAGTGAATTAAATGCGTTATTCATGTATAAATATGAGTGGTTTTTGTGAGGAAAATACACTTGAATAGTTGAAGAGTTGTGAGTAGTGAGAGGGTTTCTACTTGAGAGCCTTCGGGCGATTGTAAAGGGCCATAGACCTCGAATATCTAGCCAAACAAGAGTTTGTAAGTAATTTTGTTTTGTTTTAGATTATATATATTGGTTGATTGGGAAATTTCTTGTTATATTCTGAAACTGAGAGTTGAATTATGCGCATATGAATTGGATGTGTTTATGAATTCAAAGACAATTGAATGAATTGAATTTTGTATGGGATTGACAGTTCAATTTGAATAATCGATGCCAATTTTGTTAAAAAAAAAACACAATACAAAACTGATTGCATGTCGATGGCGCTGAGTTGGGTATGAATATTGTGTGAATCGCTACTATTAATGCGTTGGGTCTACGGTCCAATGATAAAGGTCGACGTGATATATGAACCACGTTGTTGAAGTTGTATACAGGAGAAAAGTAACTCGATATGTTTGAATTTGTATCGATTCTGTATGAAATTTCAATACATAATCGTTGACCGCGCCAGTGGTGTGGAGTGGTATCAATTTTATAAGTCGATATCGAGAGCAACAATACATAAGTGTGCTTCGGCCTATTCTTGAAGTAAAATCAATTGAATCGATTTATGTCTGACATTCACAATAATCTATACGGAGGTGATCAGTTTTAATAATTCGATTTTTGTATATAGTGAATTGACTTTGGAATTACAGAGGAGGAACACAAGTCAACGAGCCTGGAAAAGTCATTGAATTGAAGGCGCTGAAGAAATACACTCTGGCAAAGTCGAATTACAGTGTTAAAGAAATGCCGGAAGGGCGTTTTGAAGGACTTCAACAACGTTGAAGACTTGGTGGTGTATAATCGAATGGAATTCGATTGGACAGTGCTGGAAAAGGAAATTGATTGAAGGTTCTTTGTGTAATTGTTCTGTGTGAAGGAGATTGGAACAATTTTCCAAGTCTACGTGCAGTGTAAAGGCGGAATGGTAAGAGTTTATTGTTTAGCATTCGATTTTAGATAAAAGCCTGAGTTGGTAACTGCTATAACAACAATCGATGTGATGAAAGATGAATTGGGATTTCTGTAAGCGTTGAATGGAATTTGATGTTGCATAGTTAATCAAATAGTCAACGTGTAATGTTGATGGGCGATGTTCTGCAATTGGCACAAATTGTTCAATCGAAATCTTAAGCAGATGGTGGATTCTATAAGCCAGGAGCGCTGGCACTAAAACAAGCATGTTCGAGTCTGTGCATGAAATCGAATTATGAATGGAGTATTGTATGCGGCTAATCTTCATTTGTCGAAGTCTAAATGAATGTTGAATCCGGTTGATTTGAAACAGTTTGGTTCCGTGTTGAAGTCAAATGTATGTCTAATTGTTTAATTGCAGAGATTTCGGTTGCAAAGGAGTTCTATCATTGGATCGATGAGGCGTTCATGGAGTTAATCGATCGACTGTAGGTGCATATGAATGGTGGCATTTACGTTTAATGCGTGAAGATTGGTTAATGTTGGAATGCGTAAATTCCATATGCATTGATTTGATTAGTCAATGTCACGCTTGATTGAAAAGAAAAGGGGCATTATCAATAATAAAACCAAACAAGGATTTATTAAGGTGAATTTACATCTTTGGGCATTTGGGTTGTATTCAAGTTTGGAATGATTGCATGAAAATTGACTTGAAGCATGGGTTTCCTAAACTATAGAAATTCACGAACAAGATATTTGAAGAGCTTCCGCGAATTTAAGTTGTTGAAATTGCCCAGACTTGAAGTCTTAGTTTGGGTGTAAATGTTGAGATGGATTCTTATATGCACAGTCTGTTGAAGATTCTGGGTATTGCAGGGTTGGCCCTGCATCAGGCATGTATCTGAGGATTCTTTTGGCAGAGTCACAGATGCTTCCTGATCTGTGCTAATGTCCCTTGGGGCCCTATTTCTTGTGACTACGTCACCTGTAATATCTGTAGTCAGGACATGGTCAGAGCCGGTCTGCAGATTTTGTCCTAAGCTGTCCGATAAATCTGCGGCTATAGGATTGACTGTCTTGGGAGGAGCGAGGATATTCCCACCCCTCCAGAGGGGGGTATCATATGAGAAGTGTCAGTAGAAGAGCCAGGTGTTTCTTCGGGCTCTGTAGTAGAATCAAGTTCACGTTGTGAGAAAACAGATCAACATTGCAGGGTTTCCGTAAACCCTAGAACCAGCATCCTCGACCAGAACTAAATAATTCTTAATTGATAAAAGTTTTAAACATTATGTAGAATTTTAATAACTAATACTCATTCATTTTATTTATTATTAAAATAAAATAATAAAAATAATCACATCATTTCACGATGATTTTGTTATGAAACTAGCTCCAGAAATAGAAGAAAAGAGAGATCAACGCCTTAGAAATCAGCTATTTTGAGGGGTAAACCTCCAATAAATTACATAAATGAACAATTATTGGATGATGCAAATGACCAAAACCTCCTTCTATATATAGGATTCCATGGTCCCACAATATAATCCTAGCCGACCTAACAATAACAATGTAAGGGCACAATAATAACAATATTGGGGTTACAGGGGTACAACAATAAAAATAAGGGAACTACACTAATAATAATAAGGGACTAAACTATTAATATAGGGACCTAACATGCCCCTCTCCTTCAAAAAATTTTCGTCCTCAATGCTTGAGTAGCTCTGGGTGCTTTTGTATAAAATTTTTGTCCTCCCATGTAGAATCTTCAGTGGGTAAGCTCTTCCACTTGATGAGATACTCTGAAATTGATCGATTTCATAGCTGTCGAGTTCTTATTTATGTGACTTCTTAAGGTTCCAATATGATTTTTCCTTCCTCATCAAGTTCTAGCAATATTGTTTGAACTGGAATATTTTCACCTATAACCTTCTTTAAGGATGAAACATGGAAAAGTGGATGCACTCATGAAGAAGTAGGAAGCTCCAATTTGTATGCCATAGTACGAATCTTTTGTAACACTTTGTAAGGATAATATTACTCTGGAAATAATTTATTATCCTTCTTAGCTTGCTTGAGGGACATTTGTTTGTATGGTTGTAGCTATAAAATACCCAGTCTCCTACATCAAAACTTCTCTCGCTGCAATGTTGATTTTCCTGTTGCTTGATTCAATTTTGTGCAAAATTTAGGTAGTCCTTTAAGAGTTGGAGAACTTCTTGTTGATGCTCAATGTGATATTCCACTGCTTGAACCTTAGAATTTTCTCTTAAAGACACAAGAAAATTTGGCACAATTTCCGATGGCCACTTCATCGCTTTTCCGACACATAGTCGTCACAAGAGCGACAGTTTGAGGCCGGACAAAATGTGGTTAGCCATTACGTCAAAATTTCGACGCTTTGACAAAGTGTCGCAATACCGACACTTTTTCCGTTGTTTCCAAACAAGCGTCGCTCTTCCGACGTTTCCCAAACCGTCGCTCTTCCAACGTTTGTAAACTGTCGCAATTCCGACGAAATTTGGTCTGACGTTTTGAACATCTCTCTTCCGACATTTGTATATTGTCGCTATTCTGACGTTTTTAAACAGTCACAATTCTGACACCTTACAAAAGTGTCGCAATATCGACACTTTTCAAAAGTGTCGCAAGACCGACGCTTTGTAGAAACGTCGCAATACCGACGCTTTGCAAAAGCGTCGCAATACCGATACTAGGAAGAACCGACACTTATAAGATGTCAGAAGAGCGACGCTTTCAAAGCGTCAGTATACCGATGGTGGGTTATATTTAAAAAAAAAAAGAAAATCTCTGAATTTATACTACTATGCATTTATATAACAGCAATCGTGAATCTACAACAAACGTTAACTTCATAGATCCTTAACAAACAAATACTGCTCTTCAGCTCTTCTAATCTCTGCCCACTACTTGCCTTAACTGTAATTCACAATCTATAAAACAATTTAATTGTTGTGTTCATATGCCTTCTTGAATTTGATGTGGGAGGCTTCTACTCTCTTCCTTCACTACAATTTCACTATTATGCTATGCTTGCTCAACAACCTTGCTCCAGGTTTTGAAATGTTCCTCCTTTTATTTGAACGAGACTCCTCTGTCATCCAGGTGCATGATGATGCAAACAGAGTTCTGCACAAATCCGGTATTTTCAATTATCTCAGCACAACTACGTACCCATCCAAAACATATGCTCAGTAAAAGAATTCAAAAATAGATAGTTTTTATTTGATATTAAAATATATCATCGTAGAGATTAATTTCAACATCTAATGCAACATATTTCTATGGCACAGGCTTGAATATATGTTCCCCGAAGTAGCTCGGACCTCTCTTAAGGCATGGTTTCTCTTGAAAAGTATTATGGTACCACAGTTCAGATCTTGGCACAGTGAAATACACAACTTCAGATATTTCTATGACTCTACTATGGCAGCTCGGTTAATCTTATGGAGGACTTATCTATCGGACTTATCTATGGGACTAAACATATATTGCTACAGGACGGGAACTAATGCTATAGAATCTAACCTACAATTTCACCAGATGGAAACCTAACATTCTACTAGTCCAGGGTAAAATAGACTAACATTATACAATATGGAGGTGACGACTGTGAGGTTGTCCTGTTGCACTATATCTGATCAAAGTGAACACTGAAAACATGATATGCAGCATGTGACAATAAGACAGTGACTCTTATCAAGACCATGATGGTTAATAGACAATGATCTTACATCAACTATTGACAGTGACCTAAATTAGGCTTGCTGGGCAAGCAAAATTTTTTGGCCCCTAGGTGGCCTGATGTATTGCATCTCATTGTATCTCTTTCTGCTGAACTCTTGATATTAATCGAATAATAAGAAGAATTAAGTTTGGGTTTTCCCCCTTTTGGGTTTTTTCCCTAGTCTTCGACCTAAATACTGGTGTCCTTATTGTCTCCGCTATTATTCTATTGTTCCTTACTGTTACATTGCATTACTATTATGTATACTGCTGATAATGGTGGAAGGAAATTACTGTGATAAAAATAAAAATAAAAATCTAAAATTGTCTATTTGCAAAAAATGCCCTAAAATTAACAACATGATAGATAGTGGTAACAATGAGGAGCAAGGAGATGGCAACTCCACGGTTAATCTACTGGTAGACAATATGCCTTCTCACCTCAAACGGATTTCTCATACTGGGTAGCACACATCAAAAATATGCTAGTGAGAATGGAATGCCTTAAATCTGAAATAACAAGTTATATCCAAATATTGAAGTGGAATCCATAAATCTCAATTTGAAACAATGGTTTTTATAAATGAAACACCAAGAAAACTTACAAATCCAAAACTCACTCAAGGGCTACACCACAATACAATATGAAAAATTTTAATCATTGAAAATATGCACGAGGAGATGAAATCCCAATAGGCTTTTTTCAAATAGGGAATGGAAATGCAACAAAAAACTCTAAATATCTGGGTACATGTGACTCAGGCTTCCCAACCCCCTCACTTACCATAGTGGAGGCATTGTTCCAAGCCAAAATAAAGGAGAAATGCATTAGACAGACCCTAAATTCCAGGCTACATGCTTATTTTTGAAGTTAGAGACCCTAAATTCTTCATTCGCAATCTTCAATTTAAAATTTAACATTTTTCACAGAGTATATAAAAAGAAAAGGGCCTTCCTAAAATCATATTGTAATTTGTCATACCATGGTTTCCGAATTTCTTCAAGACAAAATTCAAGAAATAAAAGCATTTTTTGTTCCCTGTATGCATGAACATAGCTGCTGTAGATGCCGGTGAGCTGAGGAATGATCCATCCTTCGATTGAAGTTTCATTATTTTCTCCCAGTCTACTATTTCTTGCAGGCCTTCCAAAGAATAAAGTGACATTGTTTGTAAGGCATAGAGAAGATCAGGAGGAAGCCTAATCCAAACACCACCAAGGTAAAAGGTAAATTTAGTCAGTTATCACTTTGAGAGATGGAAAATTTATCAATGACAGAGGAGAATGGTGATCAGATTCTAACTTTTGAAGCTTAGCCTCCCACTTTTCAATTATTTGCTTGATGAAAGGAAACTCATAAGGTAGATCTAGACCTAAGGCTTTAGTTTCTTTTAGCATTGCAGGGAATACTATTTCAAATGCACTTGGCCTGTGGCTATCAGCCTCCTCCTCTATTTTTCTAGCTTGTGTCTTGAAAAATTCAATCCCTAAAATATGTACAAGTTAAAAACTCTTCACAAGAAAGAATATACCATAATTTTGTGATGGTGTGAACATATGAAAAGGGCAATCCAGATATCAACATATTTCTACTTCAATCCCCTTTCCCCCACCAAGCAAATATATATTTCAGTTAATACAAAAATGACTTCAATCCCCTTTCCCCCACCACACACATATATATTTCAGTTAATACAAAAATTACATAAGGGCCTTGATTGATGTACACACCTTTTTTTCCTTGTGACTCTCCAGTCTGCCATATAGTAAGATTAATAATACATGCAAGAGTAGCTAGTATTCTGTCATATGCCAAGAAATAGAATTCTTGATCCATCTAAAACCTATGTCTCGGCTTGAAGGACCTTTGAAAAACCATAAGGGAGAAGAACATTGACCCAAGTATGAAGAAAACTTGGAAAAATCAAATGGAGTTTTAGGATGGAGTCTGGACTATGCAGGTATGGAGCTTGAAGACTAAGAATACCATATTAAGTACTAGATGAGAGAATAAAGGATGTCATCTCAATTCAAAATAGAAGGAAAATGGAGTAATGAAGACTTTCAATATCTCATAAAGTATGACAACAAAGATAAAGCATTGATGGCCGAGGAGCAAAGTTTAGTTTATCGTCGTTCCATGATCACTATCTTGAAGAGGAATCTACAAGCATTTAAGTAATCAGCTTGAAGGTATGAGATGTTTATCATACATTTTCTTATTCAATCTCAATTAGAAACTAATAGCCTATAAGGGGGAAAGACTCTTAAAATAATGTTTGTTCAAGGAATTTGACAAGTTTTTAAGTTGGTAAAAGAAGTTGTGTTTGTGGGTCTTACAAATTCATGAAAAGAGGCATAGTGAAACTTGAAAGTGGAGGGGTCTTAACATTCCTCAATATCAAAATTCTGTTATGGCAATGTAAAATGTATAGAGATCCAGCCCAGTACAAGTTCTTAGCACATAACCATGATTTGGCCGACTAAATTAATGGCTAAGATAAAATCCAATTCTGTGAAGCTAAAGAAAATACAAGATCCTATGCAATGGATAACAGACGAAGGACCAGTCAAAAACCTCGGAAAAGTAAGTAATATAACCTCACAAATAACGTTAAATTATTCACCTATATGTCCAACAGGAGAGACAAAAAAAACATTCATACTTGTTCATATAATGAAACTTCTGCCAATATAATGCTTTAAAAGTTCATTTAACCAGTAAGATTATAACCAACTGCATTGATTTCTCAGTTTATAATATTGAAACAAGTTACAAAAAAAAAAACGAAAAAAGGAGCCATAGAGAACAAGATGACTGTAGAAAACACCATACATCTTTGCAAATAAACATAGACTAAAATGGCACTCCTATCCATAGCTTGACTAAATCAATTGATTCAAAGAATCTTTTTTCTAGATAAAAAGTGAGATGCAAGATAGATGTTACTCTCACTACTTTTCAATCTCTCTATAAAGTTTGGCTTCTTTTACACATTTATTCTAGTTTTAGATGATATATTATTTGTTTGTTCCCCTCTAAAAAAACAACTTAGAAAATGACAAAAACACTTACCACAAGTCCATGTGCTCTAAGAAAGTTGAAGGCTGCAAAGACATCAAATTCGTTATAACCAAGATCCCCAATGAACCAATATATGTTTATGGTAACTAGAATAATTCCATAAAGTTAGCTTAGAAATTGTCAAATAAGAGGGATGCAAACCATTTCCATTGTTTCTATTTATGGGGGATTGTGGGAGATGTTTGGGGTAAGAGAAGCTTATACACAATGTAGCCATGCGATTAATTTTAATCCAGTGACCACGTGCTCAATTTTGTTTGCATGGTGTTCAAAGGTTTAGTGTTGATGATTTGACAATATAAGCAGTCCGAGAAATATTCATGCATTTTTATTGATCTTGAATCTTGAATGCCAAAAGACTGAATGAGATGGCTAGGCAACCTTAGAGAGCTACACTGACCCGAATCAATTATCTCAGTCAATTTCCAGATCTTTCTCTTGTCTGTAACCTCATTTAGCAGCCTTGGTCTAACATCTGGGGTCTGACTTCTGTATATACTGCTCTGCACACATGTTTTCTCGAGTGTCAGATAATTGTAAGACTACAGAGACTGTATCATCCTATTCCTATAAAAGATATGCCAAAATAATGGCTAATAGAGAATTTATAAGAGAAAAACAAAATACTATGCTATATGGAAACTTGAAGACAACAATATCTGTACTCTGGAGTAAAGTTTAGACACTAATAAGATATACTATTACACGGGATAAACTAAACTGAATATGGCTGGGAAAATATTCTAGACTCGAAAGAAATAATTCTAGGAGAAAGTTCTTACAAACTTGGTCATTAACACTGTAGGTGGAAGTCTCTCTGAACATTCTATAGCATTGGGAAGGGAACCAGGATCAGCGACAATTAAAGTCTGCATAATAAAAATGATCTAGTTAGAGTTTAAACTTTACCATTAATTAGCAGTGCATGTACATAGTAAATGTTCATGGAATCAATTTACCTTTGTTGCCAAGAGAAATCCAATTGGATAAGATCTTTATGTTATGTCGTTCGTTGTGACTGCCAACAGGGAACCATCTTTACTGAAACGAAGGTGAGGACTAGAATTGAACATTTTGGAAAATAACACAAGGATTATACATTGAGACGTGATTAAGAAAACTTGCAATAATGTGTTGAACTTGAAATTTTTTTTTCTCAAAATCACTATCTCTCAAACTCTAAAATAAGCCATCCTCATCTTCAAAAATAACTTCTGACCGAACTACCCTCAACATCAATTGTTACTTCTGACCGAACTACCCTCAACATCAATTTTTGTCATGATATTGGTGCTATCCTATCCCAGAAATTTATTTGAAATTCATCAGCAGCTGCCAAGAATCTATTCCTATTTTTATCAAAGTAAATTGCACAACACCTAAGGAACGCTTCTTAAAACTAGAATATGTCCACTTGATTGTTCCCTCACTTTCATTCCATTTTTTCACCAACATTTGTTCCAAATGATCGATAAAGCCAGTGATGCAAATTTTAACCACTAGCCGGTGTGAAAATACTTATAAAGATAAAAGGTACAGCTTGAAAATTTACTTTAGGAATTTATTTGAATGAAGAATTGTATTGAATGGAATTTGAAATCACCTAGCAATTTTTTTTCTACAAAGAATGGAAATCCATACTCATAACATTTGAACCCTGATTGAGAGTTCTTGCCCACAGTGTTTGGCAGGTCATCTTGTGAGTACATGTTAAGAGGATGAATTGGGCCTGGGCCTCGGTAGGTCACCTACAATTAGAAAGTAAGCATTCTTAGTTTGTAGAAAAGAAATGCTCTGTAGAATAAATGACAAATCCTACTCAAAATTGAACACATACAACAGTCAATGGACCTTGTAGAAAAATCAAGAAACATGAAACAAACAAAAAGTAAAAGAGAATTTAGCATTAAGTTGTGACTCAATTAAGAGTAATGAGCACATGGACTGCAAAAAGACAATTTCAATCCATCATATAATAAAATTTCAATCTTAATTAATGCTCTGTATGTACCTCCTTGGACTGATCACCCCAGATGTGCTTCATGAGGTTTTCAGAATCAGCAGATTGATAGTCTACAATAGGACCATTTGATGGTGGAGTCCTAGGCTCATTTAGGAAAGCAGTTGATACAATTCACAGAATGAGAAGTCAAAATATGCTCTATTTGGAAAAATCTGTTATAGAAAAAATAAAAAATATTTATGACATATTTGAACAAAAAGGGCCTACTAAATCATCCCACTTCAAAGGACAAACTGTTCTCTCTTATTCCACAGTTCCTACTCAAAAATATTCAAGCATGCCATACAATTTTTCCAAGAGATAACATGGTGTTAGCCTACCAAAGAGCATTTTACAAAATATAGTAAATTAAACTCACCTCCATTTGGGGGTGGTGCAAGAGACACTGGTCCAGAAGAGTGTGGAGAAGCTAGATTAGAATTTTCCATCCATCCCAAAATATTGCCGGAAGAAGCACCATCAGGAAGGAAAGGCTGAAATAGAAGATGCAATATACAATATGTTAGATAGAAGATGCTGACAAAACATCCTAAAATGGATCAATAAAGGATTGCCAAGAATTTTCAACTTATCAACCTTCTAATCATCAAATGAGTATGTTGCAACAGAGTAGAGATCAAGTTGTGGCATCTTTCATGTTGGTATTTCTATAGACTCTGTATGATATTGTGCAATGTGAAGCCAAGTCTTTTTGTTAGGATGCAGCTATTGTGAAGGCAATCTTGCTGCATGTCATAAATTTGGATAGGTTGTGAGTTAAACGATGTAGTCTTGGAATAAATAGCATATAATGCAAGGGGGAAAATTTCGTTGTTACATTTACTGTTCATTAGTTAGCACTAAAATACTCAACAACATTTCCATGACAACTTCTTTGTACCTATCCCAGCGTCTATTGGTGATTTGAAATGTCTATAATAATATATTATATCAATACTCCAGAGAGAAATATGCACCAGTCAAACTAAATACCAAGGTGAAGGTTAACACAATGGTTGAACTTGTGATAGTTATAGAGAGGCTTGCTCTCAATGGAGGGAAGCCCAGGCACTTAAGATGTCTCTGCAGGAAATACCCCAGAAACTGATGCTTTTCTCCTTTCTGGAAATAGTGCTTATGATTACAAAAATTTGGATCTTCCACCTTTGGAAGATACTTCAGGCTCAAGAAAAGTTGAAAATGGAAATTTGGAGGTCATTTTGTTGAGTGTGGACAGTCATGTAATGACAGCACCTATCTCATCATTTAAGCATGTAGAGAGTGGAAATTTATGTGAAACTCAAGTAAATATTGTTGATGGTCAGGATTCTTGTAAATAATCTAGAGAGAACCAAACCTATAGGCTAGGTGTTGGATATCCACAGCAAGTTCATTAGGCACAAAGATCAGTTCAATGGTACACAAATAACCTTAAATATATAGTGACTTATGTATATATTGTGTCAACTATTTGAAACAGGTCCATGCTATTTTACGTACTGCTTTGAATACTGGGTACCTTGTCAACCATTTAAGGTTCAAATTTAAGGATGAAACTTATACAACAAATATAATGCTTGTTGATACCTGTGCTTCAAAAAATGGCATGGACACACTAGTTTTAGCTTTCAGGATGTTTTTTCGGCATCTTCTATCTAGCATATTGCATATGACATGATTTTGTTCAGTTCTAAAATGGCTCAATAAAGGATTGCCAAGAATTGTTAACTTATCAACCTTCGAATCAGCAAATGATATAGGCCATATGTAGCCTCCTTCTACAAATTCATGTAGCTGATATTCTGATTGTAAGTTGCAACAGAGTAGATCAAGTTGTGGCATCTTTCATGTTGGTATGTCTATACTATATTGTGCAATGTGAAGCCAAGTCTTTTTATTAAGTTGTAGCTCTTGTGAAGGAAATACACTAAACTCATTATAGGTGATCAAAGGCTAAATCTTCAATTTCTCTTAGTGGTGGTTGAGAAATCCACTGGTAGGGATGGAATTGACAAAACAGAGGTTGATAAAATTAGGCTATCATTGAATATGCATTCTTTGGATAGCATTTCACATGTTAGTTAAAGCAATGGTGAAGTTTTCATTTCTTTTTTTTAGTACAGTTTGATATTTTCACATAAGAAAATGGGGAACAAGTTGCTAAGTAGCAACTCAAAATTTCCTTCTACTGGTGAAGGTAATGATGAAAAACTACAGCTTCCGATGATATCTGATAACATAATGGATTCATCTTTTTTGCCACCAAAAATTCCAGGAACCAACAAGACTCCTTGTATTATTCCTTTTGTACTAGAATTAGCAAATGGAAGTGATATACAAAATGCTTGTATTCACTTAAGAGTCTTCAATAATGGAGACTATTTCCAGTGCAACACTAGATTCAACCAGTCAAACTAAATACCAAGGTGGAGGTTAACACAATGGTTGCGATTGTTATAATGAGGCTTATGTTTTTTCAATGGAGGGAAGCTCAGGAACTTAAGATGTCTCTGCAACATCGTTGACTCAGAAAGAGATTTGAAAGTAAATAGTCATTTTACTGACACTTCTCATGAAGTAACAATTCAAGGTCGCCGTGAGAATGATGTCGACTCATTTTGGTGAAAATTTGGTGAACATTACTGAGAATAATACTGCATAGAGAAATATGCAACATCCTTGACACAGAGAGAGATTGGAAAGGAAATAGTCATTTTACTGACACTTCTCATGAAATAACAATTCAGGGTCACCATGAGAATGATGCCTGAGATTCCAATGAATGTTTCCTTCAGACAGATGTAAATGTAATGACAGAACCTATTTTGTGAACCTAAACTGAATATTGTAATTGGTCAAGATTCTTGTAAAGAATATGGAGAGAGAATAGACTTTGTAGCCCAGGTGGTGAATGGATCCACTAAATATGAAATAGATAACCATGATATGAAATGGAGAGAAATCTCTAGTCAAAAAAATGCAGATCAGAATACAGGGCTGATAGTGAATGTTACTGCTACTAAAATCTCCAAAGGAATATGCAAAGTCAGTATGAAATTAGTATTTATTGAGAGATTGCAAAGGAAATAGATATTTTATTGCAATGTCTCGTGAAATAACAAACCAAGGCTAGTATGAAATTAGTATTTATAGAGAGATTTCAAAGGAAATAGATAGTTTATTGACATGTCTCGTGAAATAACAAACCAAGGTCAGTATGAAATTAGTATTTCTAGATTTGTCCCTCACTATAGAGATTGCAAAGGAAATAGATAGTTTATTGACATGTCTCATGAAATAACAATCCATAGTCATTATAACAACAATGCCGAAGAATACAATGAATGTTACCTTCAGACATATGTAAATGCTTGTGACATGTCAAGAACTAAGAGTGAACTTGAGTTTGCATTTAATGATGAAGTAAAGCCCCCCTCCTACATTGAACTTCTAGAGAGTTTTGGGAAGGAGACTACCTCTCTGAGATCAGAGTGAACTTGAGTTTGCATTTAATGATGAAGTAAAGCCCCGCTCCTACATTGAACTTCTAGAGAGTTCTGGGAAGGAGACTACCTCTCTGAGATCAGTTTTTTTTTTTTTTTGCTAGCTTATGGTGCACAAAAGAATCTTGACAGTGGAGAATCTCTGAAAGAGGGGTAATGAAGTGCCCACCAAATGTACTATATGTCAATCAGACGAAGAAATTTCCCCACATCTATTTTTAGTTTGTCTCTTAACCAAACAAGTTTAGAACTACACCATTAAAGATCTCAGCATTCAAGCGGGCAAAGGAATGGAGGCAACTAAGCCTTTCTTGGAAAAAAAAAATCCTATGGCCAAAAAACTAAACAAAAAACAAATGATGGTGAAAGCATGGAAGGACATCCCAAAATACATCTCATGGAAAATATATATGGTCGGTAATCATGTTCTCTTTCAAAATAAATCCCCTAGACCCAAGATAGTGGCGGACCAGCAAATAGCTCTTCTAAATGAGAAAATAATTTGGTACTTGCTTGTGGATAAAGTTACAAACAAAAATGCCTAACATTTAGAAATCATAAGTCACAATTGAAAAGATAAATGATTGGTTTTGCAAAGTGTTTTGAAAATAAGGCTATTTAAGAAGTTGTATTTATCACATTAAAGTCTACATCTGCAAAGGAAAACGATCATTAATAGAAAACTATGTTCAAAGCAGCAAATGCTTATGGATAACGTTATCTGCTGCCAGTAATCTTTAGTATTAATCTGTAAAGAGATTTTGATAAAGGGTTAGCTCTATAAAGAATTTGTAAGAGATGATGGACTTCACCCGACAGTTGTTTGCATTATGGATAACTTGAGGTAGCCATGTGCTTTAAGGGTTCATATTTTTATACCAAAAGGCCTGGCATATCTCAAATATTAGGTAAGATTGCAGAGAGCAATGTTCTCTCACAGAATGCAATTAATGTAGGATATGCACAAAATGACATGCTCTCTTTCAAAATAAAGTCCTCGGACACAAGATAGTGGTATGGGGCATGAAAGAGCTCTTATAAATGAGAAAATACTTCGGTACTTTCTTGTGGACATAGTTACAAACAAAAAATTCCTAACATTTAGAAATCATAAGTCACAAGTGAGAATAAATGATTGGTTTTGCAAAGCGTTCTGAAAATAAGGCTATTTAAGCAGCTGTATTCATCACATTTAAGTCTACAGCTGCAAAGGAAAACGATCATTAACAAAAAATTATGTTCAAAGCAGCAAATGCTTATGGAAAACGTTACCTGCTACCAATAATATTTAGTCTTAATCTGTAAAGACAATCTGATAAAGAGTTAACTCTATAAAGAATTATAAGAGATGATGGACTTCACCCTACAGCTGTTTTCATTCTAGATAACTTGAGGTAGCCATGTGCTTAAAGGTTGTGATATTTTTACACCAAAATACCTGGCAGATCTCAAATATTAGGTCAGATGCTAAAGAGCGATGTTGTCTCACGGAATGCAATTAATGCAGGATATGCACAAAATGGAGACAGTGAAAATGCCTTGAAACTCTTTTTGGCCAAATGCTACTAGCTAGAATGAAGTCAAACAAATTCATTTTTCCCACTGTTGTTAGTGGATGTGCGACATTGAAGGATACAATTGTTGATAGACATTTGTAATCTGTAGGTGAAGTTCATCTGGATCAAGCCTACCTTGATACATGTATAATCTAACTCTTGTCCCTTAATAACCACATTACTCAATTGTTTGAATCTTCATTTCGAAGAGTCGCAAGTCAGGGTTGGCATTAATAATGTCAAAATATGAAACAAAATTTTCCAACAACCTAATTAAAAGTGCAGTAGTTCTTGGCATATAAACTCTTGGAAATGTGCGAAGTGGTAGTTAAACTATCCAAATCCAGTGCATATAAATCCTTGTCGTATGCTGAAACCTATTTTGACTAATTCATAATGACAATCGCTTGAAAGAATTCGGTGAATTTGAAGTAATCTGAAAGAGACATGGTATTGTGGCATCAATAATTCTAAAGAAACCAACTGTGAAAATCTCAGTCATTGTTTTGGAGATATGATGGTTTGTCTAAGTTCCCTTTATGAGTATTACAGGTGTGAACTACTATAATACTCCTTACTAATATATGTTAAGACTCAACATGGCTATAAATGAAGAAGATTGCTACACATCAACATCAACATGTTTTCAAGTAGGAGCTGCCTTATTTTGTAACAAACTTCTCTCTGGATGTCAAAATTTGCGAACACTGAAGATTACTCAGGTGATGCCTGAAATTTCCATTGAATTCCTATAAGAATCTTAGATTTGTGACATAAATCCTTTTGCTAATATATTAGCTTACTCCTTTTAATTTTGTCTCATTCAACTAATAAAAAATGTTTCAAGGAGTATAATGAAAACTAGATTATGTGTGAAGCATAAAATAATCATTGATGCTAGACTTGGAAGTTAAGAAGTATAACAAGAAGTAGATACACTTCTCTAAAGAATAATACCATTTTTCTGAAGCATAAGACAATCATTGATGCTAGACTTGGAAGTTCGAATAAGACGAGATAAAAAAATGAAAAAGGCATTCCATTACTTGCATGAAATATGAGTACCGCCTTTTACCAGTAAGTTGGGAGCAAGGTCTAGATTTTGACTGGCATCGATTCTTGTGAAGTCAAATTTCACTAAAAACATAGTTTTTTGTATGGTTCTTCAGCACATGGTTAAAAATGATAGTGCATCAAAATCTGTATTGTTGGGCCGAATACATAAGTAATAAAAAATTCTCTTTACCAATTTATTCGCTTCATCAAAAGCCTAATCTTCACATGTGACACTTTTTCTAGGGATAAATATCAAGTGGGTTGTGACATTTTAAAACTTGGTTAGCGATGAAGTGCCCAAAAGGAAAGCCTATCAAAGCATCTACGACCTGTGTAATTGCATAGTAGCGGATGATTTGATATCATAATGGAGGTGCTCCAATTCAAGCAGTGTAGAAGAGGTAGGAGCCTACAAGGCAGATCCAAACTTTGGAGAAGAGCAAGGCAAATCCTGGGAAGAATGAAGAATTTGGGAATCCGGGATCTCTTCCAGAGGCCATGATACCAAAGGTTTGTCCTGTTTGTAGATATTTCTCATCTACATCCAATATAGCCTTAAATTCCCACATAGATCACTGTCTATTAGGTGAGTCAAATGCTAAAAAATCTAGAACAAAGTTTTCCAAGCCTAAAGTGAAGGTGAGAAAAAAACGATCAATCCTAGATATAATTGCTGCGGCACCTATTTGCATGCTAGAGGATTTGGATTATAGTACTAGCAAAGAGCAATCGACTGCTAATGCACATCCATTGCCTTTGGATCAGCTCAATCTTAGAGACACCACCAAGCAGAGGCAACATCAATGCAAAGATCTCAACATTTCAAAATTAATGCAAAGATCTCGCGTAGTGGTAATGCATGTATTTCAAAAGAAACAAATAACAATGCACATTCTAACCCATTCGAATAACCACTGTTGCCAGGTTTTACATCTAATTAGATCCAATTCATATATCGATGGAAAAAAATTAATATAATTACATTTTCCGTAAAAGAGGAAACTTTGCGAAAATAGAAAAGGAATTTAACCTTACTTGAGCCACGCCAGAGTAACTGTGCTACCCATGAACTGATCATCTAATCTTCCAGTTCTAGTAGTAGTGGAGTTCAAAAATGAAAACGGTATCTGCAATCCAAGTTATCTCATCCCTGAACCCCTCCAGTTGAAGAGCTCTGCCTGAGCTTTTTTTATAACATTTGCGGGCAGAGTCGCTGGCCTTGCAGTGAAATTGAACACGTGACCTTCATCCTGAACTGGATTTTAGAATCCTATTCATGGGGTTGCAGAAGATAGTGCCATGACTATGCATGTGATAGACAGCATTTTTGTTGTGCATCCTCCCTCCTTCCCTGGAAAAACCATGTAATCGAAGGGAAATGAATTAAAAATTTTGATATTTGAAATTTAAATTTTGAAGAGGGAATGAATTAAAACTTTTGACTTAACAAAGAGTAATAGCGTATAAGTGTCATTATTGCGGTAGCCCAAAAGTGTCGCTATTGCAACGGCTTCTTCCAAACGTCGCAATTGTGACACTTAGACAAAGTGTCACAATTGTGACGTTTGGAAGAAATCGTCGCAATAGCGACTCTTTTGGGCATAGTGTCGGTATTACAATGGATTCCTCCAAATGTTGCAATTGTGACACTTTGTCTAAGTGTCGGTATTGTGACACTTGTCTATAAACGTCGGTATAGCGACAGTTTCAGGCGGGATTTGAAAAAGTTGAAAAAATTTGGGGAAATTTCTGACATTTGGTCAATAGTGTCGGAACCAAGTGTCGGAATTTCCGCCAAATGTACTAGTGAGATGATTTGATGGATGATGGATGATATCCATAAAGTGCCATAAATGGGGTCATTTTTGCTACAGTATGGAAGGAAGTGTTATACCACCATTCAACGAGAGGTAACCACTTGAGCCATTGTGTTTGTTTATCAGATACAAAAAAAATGAAGATATCCTTCCCAAAATTTATTCACTCTCTCATTTTGACCATCAGATTGAGGATGATAAGGTAAGCTATGAGCTAATTGAGTACCCATACAAGAAAATAACTCTATCCAAAAATTTCCAGTAAAAATGGGATCTTTGTTGCTCACAATAACCTTTGGGTTTCCATGTAACTTTTCAATTGTGTTCATAAATGTAATAGCAATTGTACTTGCTTTAAATGGATGAGATAATGCACAAAAGTTTGCATACTTGGTAATTATATCAACTACCACCATGATGACACTCTTTCCTTCAGACTTAGGTAATCCTATGATAAATTCCATTAAAATCTCCTCCCAACGTTGACTTGGAATGGATAAAGGTTGTAGAAGACCCGGGGTATTAATTGTCTCAAATTTCTTTTTCTGGAAAACCAAGCTTTCCACCACAAACTTTTGAATATCAAATTTAAGGCCATCCAAAAAAAAATATTTCTTCACCTTATGGTAAGCTTTTAAAAATCCCGTGTGTCCTCCTAAAGGAGAAGTGTGAAATTCCAAAAGAATATTTTGTTTTAGTTGGGAATTCTTACAAAGATATGACTGATCTTTGTACCATAAGGAAACATTTTTACAACTACATATATCAGATGTACTAGGGTCTTGCTGCAAATTTTGAATGAGTGTCCACACTTCTTTGTCCTTGTTCCATTCATACCTTTCTTTGGTTATCCAATCTAGTTGGATAATATAAATGACACAAAGAAATGCTTCCACCTCTTCATTCTTTACTGAGAGTGCATATACAACAACACTTAGCTTCCCTTTTTTTTAGATTATTTCAAAGTCATAACCCAACAATTTTGTGACCCATTTTTTCTACTCTTCTGAAGATAGTATTTGTTCCAAAAAGTGTTTAAGAGTATCATGATCATTTTTTACCTTGAAGTGTCTTCCCATTACGTAAGTGTTGGGTTGGAATTAAGGTATGTTTTCATCCTATGATTACTTTGAATTGTGATACATTTTTAAGAATTCTTCCTCATCTTAACAATAAAGAAAAATAAGATTTATAAAAATAAGGAAAATTGGGCTAAACGACAAAAGGAATGTTCTATAACAGAAATTTGACTTATTGTATCTCTTTGTACACGGAACCAGAGCAACTGAACCAACGTTAAATGAAATACGACTGAAAAACACATACTCATGGAATCTCAGTAACTCCCAGAAATCAACAGAAGGCAGAAAGAAAGATCCAAGCTCGAGAACCCAAACGACAGCCATGAGCAGGGGGTGTCGTTTGGAAAATACCGTCCCACTGTGTGAAAACGCCTTTAAAAGGACCAAGGATAAACTAGATAGGGGAGTTGAATAGGAATTTCCTTCTGTAATCAACGTATCAGGACAGGACTATTCAGTTGTATCCCTATATTATCCTTCAATTTGATAAAGAGTTTTTATGTTTTGAACAATCATCTTTTGAGTTTTTCATTGTGTTAGAACTTCTGGTGGTCTAGGCCTAGCCCGTGGGAGTTTCCTGAATTGATGTCTAGTTATCTGATGCAGTTTTTGAATTAATTTTCCACTCGATGAAATAGAAATACATGGGGTTACAATTTCTCTTTCACCTGAATAGTTTAGCATTCATGCTTTCTGGTTTAAAGTAATGCTTTGCTGTTGTTAGATGTTTTCATTTTCTCCCAATTCTTTTGTAGTCGCTTTATGAATCGTAGAGTAATTAATATTAAATTTTATCTATATTTAAGAATTATATTTTTCCCTCAGTACAATAAGGCATGCAATTATTTATTAAGTACATAAAGATGTCAATTAGTTAATTTGCAAAGAGAATCACATTGCAAAATTATATAAGTATTTGTTGATTCAATTTATTCAGATTGTTGTTCAATTCATTAAGGTTGCTATTAAATTCATTAAGTTTGTTGTTCAATTCGTTAATATTGTTTTTAAATTCACCATTATGCTATTCAAACAAAGGTTTCTCTCCTTATGAGATAGACAGACTAGTTAGGTACATTCTACCATTTCATTTCTCTTTGAGTTGATTGAACTTCGAGAATTAGATAATCCTTTTCATAAGAAATATAAAGTAACTATTATTCAACCTCACTCGCATATATTGTGCTTACACTCTTGAAATAAGAATACTTGACCTGGTTTGACAATTGAATGTGAAGCCTATAGGTTTCCTATAATAAGTCACCTTTGTGAATCGACATTTTTGGCATCGTTGCCAGGGAGAGTGTTAAGAGTGATATCCTTTATTCATCTTTCTCCATTGCTGTGAAGAATTGGGTATTAAAAATGAGAGGTAAGAACCTGCATACCGGCAAGAAAAATTCTTGATCCATAGCCCGCTTCTTAGGAAATTGTGCAAATATTGGTAGAATAGGTGCTTTTGTTTTATGACTAGGAAGAAAAAGATAGAAACAAATCAAAATCATTCGCAAAAATCCCCAAAATCAAAGGGATCGGTGATCCTTGGAAGGACGACCTATATAAACGAAATAATTAATAAATCTAAATCCTAGGCATCTATAGGACCTAGAATCATTCCCACTCAAATTCCTACGACTTGCCCTCAGGCAGCAGCCTCACCGTCTATAGCCCACGTCGAGATTCACAGTGAGACGGAAGGATCTGAACTAAGCCTTCAAACTACCGATCATATAGGTACTGACCCTTCGAGAGAGGGAGGTTCTTGTAACTTACAGGAATGGGAAGGAGAAACTAGTGGTGCAATACAAATAGAAGCTTCAGAGCCTAAATCCCCTAAAGGAGTGATCGAGACAGAGATACTCGGTATCGTATATCAGGGAAGCATTCTAAAGTTTCCTTCGCACTCACCTCCCAATCCCGCCAGGGTTACTCCTCTAGAACAAGAAATTCCCGAAGATTACTGGCATGCCTTTAATTAAATGACAAACAATCAAAACTAGAATCAAAGGCAGACATCAACATTGGAATACCCCATTTTTTATCTTGCTGCAAATGCCCCTATGAAAGCCATTCCCTTACAAAACATCCCCACCTTCCATGGGTTGACCACGGAATATCCTGATGCATTCCTGTTTGAATTCAATGTCCTATGTAGGGGGTATAACTACACCAATGATCCTCAGAAAATGAAACTATTTCCCTCTACTTTAAAGGGAACAACATTACGTTGGTTCAAGGGACTAGGTGGGGGAACCATCAATAACTAGGACCAAATGAAGAACATTTTTCTTAATAAATATCAAGACTATTGCTGAACTCAAGAACTAAAAAAATGAAATATTCAATATGTCTGCACGGGATAATGAAACATTCGAAAAATACGTAGAAATATTTCAATACAATTTACAAAGGTCTCCATATACTACGTTATCTAAAGACATCTTAAAAGCTACAATGATTACGATAATGAAATAAGAATGGGTTGAAACACTTACCATAATGGGAAAAGGGGATATTTCCCAGGAAGAATATGATGAGATTATTTCCCTATGTATTAGGTGCTCTAGGGGTAGTACGTGTAATAGGCCAAGTGAATGTGACCCAATAAAAGAATACGTTAAGAAGTCTAGTGGCAATGTAACTAGAGCATAGTTTGGTAATCTCTTGGAAAATTTTAAAACTGACATTTTGGGTACTTTGACAACATAGCTTGATGTCTTACCAGCCAAGCAGAAGCAAGCTACATCAGAGTAGAACTTGGCCATTTTTTTCCCATGCTATCAGAAGAAGCACAGCCAAAGGGAATGCCCCTTAGACATGGTTTAGACGTATGCCATCTGCACTAAGGACCATAACACGGACGATTTCCCTTCACTCCCGGGGCTGAAAGTGGTTTACAAGGAAGCAAAGGAAGAGACAGAACCAATCTACCTAATGAATCTGCATTGACAATGGCAGGCACGACCAGGTATGCCTCAAGACCTACCTCAGTTCTTTTCTTCTATGTAGTTTAACTAGCAAAACCTAGCAGTAACTTGGTAGAATCAAAACCATTTTTCTACTTGTTTGAACCAGTCATTTCCTATACCACCTTGGCCAACACAACCCTCAGCAGGGAATAATTGGCCAAGTTTTCCCTGTTCTCCTCCTTACTGGAAAAACACTCCATATCAAGCCCAGTAGCTATCATCCCCTTCTCAAACCACTAATTGGCCTCATAATTGGCAGCGACCCCTAGGAATGACCAACCTACCTATGGGAGTAGGGGTCTAGAATCAACCTACACTTCCAACTCCATACCCAGTCCAGCACAACCCTCAGCCTATCATACGTACTCAATTACCAGCAAACCCAATCCTAATCCCAATAACAGGCCGATTCAACTAATTGAGATTATATAAGATCCAAACCTTCACACTAAACAGAGGCAATTTAATGAACTAAGGCTAAGATTAGGACGTACTATCTCACTAGCAAAAGTCACGACCTTACCTCAATCCAAATCTATAACTTCAACAGAGCCTAGCCAAGCAAATATAACGGAAATAGAGGTAGGCCAAGAAAATGAAATGGTTGATCAAGGGGGGCTTGAAGAGCTTAGGGTGTCTCCACCTCCATTCCCTTAAAGGTTAACTCTACCTAGACCAATAGTCTCTCCAGATTTTGACATCCTTGGGGAGTTAAGAAACCTTTGTATCAAATTTCCTCTTCTCCAGGCCATACAAGACATTACCATCTACGAAAAAACAATTAAAGAGATGTGTGGGAAAAATCAAGTAAAAAAACAAAGGTTGCGCCCACCGTTCATGTGGTAGGGATGCTATCTGACTTATTACTAGGTAAGGAACCGCCCGTAAAATATGAAAACCTAGGAAATCCCATAGTAACTATGCAGATCTCTTGCCACTCCTTTCCAAACAAATTGGTTGACTTAGGGGTGGACATTAACATCCTAAATATGGGAACCTGCAAAAATCTAAGCATATCAGCTTTAGAACCCACAGCTACGTTGCTGGAGCTTGCTGACAGGTTTGTTATCAGACCAGAAGGAATAGTGTAGGACATCCTGGTCTCCATAGACTCATGGGAGTATCTAGTCGATTTCTTAGTTATTAATCCAAAGAACATGATGGAAGGGCACCCATTGATTCTTAGGCGACCTTGATTGGCGATAGCCGATGCTTACATAGGTTGCCAAATAGGCACCATGACCATCATTAGAGGAAATTCCATAAAAAATATCATTATTTATCAGCCTGCCAAACCAAGCTTACCCATGGTAAAAATTCACAAACATCCATATGCATATTGGGAGTAAAACATTCGTCCACCTATGACATTAGTGGAATCTCTTGAATTTAAAGATCAAACTGAAGACGATGTAATCAATAATTTTATGAGTTAGCCACCCACATATGAAAAATTGAAATGCCAAATTTTGAAAATGGTCCTTGAATATGAAGTTCAAGAGGACCCCTTGATAGACCTTTAGGATCAATATATTCCCACAACCACTATGCGTAACAGCATACCCATTGAGATTGAGCTAGGAAAGATGTTGAATATCAATGGAAATTTGGATAGTAACCAAAATCAAAGGCTCATAAAAGTTCTACAGAATCATCAAGGGGAATTTTATTTGGACTACCTAGAAATGAAAGGCTTAGATCCCCAGCTTTGCACCCATCACATTTATTCTGATAAGGAAGTTTGACCCATTAGACAACCTGAGTGAAGGCTAAACCCACAATTAAAAGATATTGTAAAATATGAGCTGAAAAAACTGCTGGATGTAAATTTCATTTATCTTATTTTAGACAAAAAATGGGTCTCCCCTTTGGTAGTCATCCCTAAAAATAATATGAAATGGAGAATTTGTGTGGATTACAGAGAAATACATAAAGAAACATAGAAATACCAGTTCCCACTCCCTTTCATTGACTAGGTCCTTGACACATTGGCAGAGAAACGGTTATTTTCCTTTCTTAACAGTTTTAGTGGTTACAATCAAATCCAGATAGCCCCGAAAGACCAGGATAAGACAACCTTTACTCGCCCATGGGGTAATTTTTCTTATAGAGTTTTACCATTTGGGCTATGTAATACCCTAGCAACATTTCGAAGAGCCATAATCAACATTTTTTCTGGCTTAATAAATGAGGGGCTTGAATTCTATATGGATGACTTCACACCATATGGTGAGGACTTTGATCAAGCAATATAAATGCTAGAAAAGGTGTTCGAGCGATGTATTTCTACTAGGTTATGTTAAAGCAATGAACAATGTCACATGATGAAGATTGAGGGAGTAATCCTAGGTCACTACATCTCTGCTGCTGGAATACAGGTAGATATAGAAAAAATAGAAGTAATCCTTCTATTAGCCACACCTTGTACGCAGAAGGAGGTACAGAGTTTTTTGGGATATGCAAGATATTATCGTAGATTTATAAATAATTTCTCACAAATAGCTGCACCTTAGTATGCATTAACTGGAAATGTTGAATTCCATTGGACTGATAAATGTGACACCGCTTTTGCAGATTCAAAGAAACTTGTCTCGACAGCACCAATTTTGTGAGGGCCTTCTGGAAATTTCCTTTTCACATCTCGTTAGATGCATCTGACACAACAATAGGGGCAGTTATTGGCCAAGAAGAAGACAAAAAAATCCTATGCTATTTATTATATCAGAAAAAACCTCACTCCTACCGAATTAAATTATAAAGTGATTGAAAAGGAGTTCCTAGCTGTCATTTATGCTATTAATAAATCTAGACATTATATAACTGGCTATCAAGTACTCATGTATACTTATCACTCTGCCATTAGATATTTAGCTAATAAACCAATCACGAATGGGAGAATAACTTGTTGGTTGCTGCTACTGCAGGAATTTGATATAACTATCAAGGACCATCCCAAAAAGGAAAACGTGGTCCCAAATATCCTGTCCAGGGTTCCAAAGACAGACAACATGCTAGTAGTCGATGATCAGTTTCCTAATGAATATCTGTTTGCAGTACAGGTAAAAACTCCATTGTATGCAAATGTGGCAAATTACGTGGCAGTGGGACAGCTACTCAGACATTTAACATCAAGAGAACATAAACTAATTGTACAATGCAGTGCAAGGTTTTCCTAGATCGGTGGATACCTATTCCATACAAGGGCCGACATGCACATACGCAGATGCATAAGGGAGGACAAGATCTATGACATCCTATGGGCCTGTCATGATGAACCTTGTGGTGGCCATTTCGTAAATTGTAGAACGAGGCACAAAGTGTTACAATTAGGCTATTATTGGCCTACTATTTTCAAATATGCGAAAAAATATTTCCAAGCTTGTGATAGCTGCCAAAGAATGGGCCACCCAAGCCAAGCAGATGAAATGCCACTACAACCACAATTGGCGATAGAACTATTCGAACGGTGGGCACTAGACTTCTTTAGACCATTCAACCCACCATCAAACCAGAAAACCTACATATTGGTTTCCACATATTACGTAACAAAATGAGTAGAAGTAGTGGCCTTGTCAAGAGCCACCGAGGAATCTATGATTAATTTCCTTTTCGAGTTGTTCGTGCGATATGGTTTTCCACGGGAATTGATAACCAATGGGGGGGAACAGTTCGTAGGTAATAAAGTTACAGCCACCCTTAAAAATCACCATATCATCCATAGAGTTACATCTCCTTACCACCTGCAAGCAAATAGGTAGGTCGAAAGCACCAAAAAAGTTCTAGAGGCAATTCTTACCAAAAAAGTATCAACACATCACTGGGACTGGGCCACTAGATTATAGGAAGCCTTATGGGCCTATCGTAGAACCTGGCGAAACACTACCGGATATTCACTATATCATCTAGTATTTGGGAGAGAGCCTATTTTCCCTATTGAGTTGAAAATCAAGACTCTAAGAACATCTCAGGAGGTAGGATTGGACTTAACAGAAGCCCAGGTTAAAATACTCCAACAAATAAATGAGCTAGATGAAATGCGGCTACTGGCTTTGCAGCGCACATCGATCATCCAACAACAACGAGCTAAGTGGCATGACAACCTTATCAAGAAGAAGATATTTCAAAAAGGAGATTGGGCACTCCTCTATGACTCCATATTCCAAGATTTTCTGGGAAAATAACAAACAAGGTGGCTCATTCCATAAGAAATTCAAGAAGTACACAACAGTGGCACACTCACCTTGATCACCATAGATGGGTCTAGTTCTACATTTTGAGTGAATAGGCACAGAGTGCACCTATATCGCAAACCTCTCACAAAGGAACCTTTTTTCCAACATTTAAGAAATGATCCCACCATCCAGGTTGTGAAAACAGGGGGTGACAACCCCACAACCTCAAGTACATGAGAGTTTGCTACCATCATTTGTAAATAGTGTATATAATTTCTTCACAATTCCTAGTTCTTATTTTTTTGTACATTCCTCACGCTTGAAAGTGTATTATTTTTCTCATCCTCTTTCATTTTTTATCTTTTTTTGTTCAAATTCTTTGAATGACTGTTTTTCAATCCAATTGAACAGTTGTTGTTCAATCGGATTGAGAAGCCGTGTTTTTTGTGTTTTTACCTTTTGTTGTTCAAATTATTTGAATGGTTGTTGTTCAATCCAATTGAAAAGCTGCTATTCAATCAGATTGAATAGCCATGCTTTTTATGTTTTTACCTCTTGTTGTTCAAATTATTTGAACAACCGTGCTTTTTGTATTTTTACCTTTTTCTATTCAAATTATTTGAACAGTTGTTGCTCAATCGGATTGAACAACTGTGATTTTTTTATTTTTATCTTTTGTTGTTCAAATTATTTGAACGTCAGCTGTTCCATCCCATTGAACAACGGTTGTTCAATCGGATTGAACAACCGTGCTTTTTGTGTTTTTACCTTTTGTTGTTCAAATTCTTTGAAAGGCTATTCTTCTATCCAATTGAACAGATGTTTTTCAATCCATTTAACAACCATGCTTTTTGTGTTTTTATCCTTGCTGTTCAAATTATTTGAACGGTTGCTATTTAATTCAATTGAACAACTACTGTTCAATTGGATTGAACAACTGTGCTTTTTTTTTTTTATCCTTGTTGTTCAAATTCTTTAAACGGTTCTTGTTCAATTCAATTGAACAATTTTTGTTCAATCGGATTGAATAACCATGATTTTTGTTTTTTTATCCTTGTTGTTCAAATTATTTGGACGACTGCTGTTCAATTTAATTAAACAACTATTGTTCAATCGGATTGAACAACCGTTTATGTTTTTCCTTGCTTTTCAATCGAATTGAACAGTCTTATTTTTTCATTTGATTCCTTCCTTTGTAGATATCCCCCCACGATCCGCGCCCTAGCTATAAAAGGCATCTATGAAGGGGAAGTGGTAGTTGAAGAAAGGAGGGAAGTAGTAAAAATTACCAATATGATGATTCTTTGACAATATAATCTCTAAACTGGAAGCTGAAACTGTACATATATGAAATAAAAGGCTAAGTCATTCCTAGCTCAATTAAGTTATCATACAATACATGATCTTATGACGGTATATATTTTTGCACTTTCGAGTAGTATTTCCCTCCAATATGAAGAAAGAGAAATAAGGAAAATTAATTGTATTGGCATTCTTTTTACTTCTCTCACCATCCCTAAATCTTAAGGAGTTAATGAACCTCCCTTAATGTATAGAATAGCTAAAATGTTTTCATGCAGATTGTTACAAGAGGATAGGGGGTCTCATCACGAGCCATCCTACCATGATCATAAGGGTTTAATAACTGATATGCCCATAGTGGCCATCACACCAGGGTAATGACCTTCTCATATTCTTGAAGGATAGGATGTCTCATCACAAGCCGACCTAATCAGTCTATTACAATCCTAGTGAATGTCACTATGACTATCTAGCCATCACACCCACACAGTGACCTCCTTATAAATCAAAATTCTTATGTTTAAAAAATAAGTACTATGCTTACATGAAAATTTTAAAAAGAGGATAGGGGGTCTCATTACGAACCAGCCTACGATGTTCATAAGATCTTAGCAAGTGACATGCCCACAATGGCCACGAAACTAGGGTAATGACCTTCTCAACTGCTTGAAGGACAAGAGGTCTCATCACGAGATGGCCTAATCACTTTGTTACAACTCTGGTGAGTTGCACTATGGCTATCTAGCTATCATACCAACATAGTGATCTCTCCACAAAATTGGAAGAATAACTATTTTTACTTAAGGATCCTGGCTCATTCTTCGGGTTAAAATAGCAACCCTGTCGAGCCTATGAACGCTTGCTGGTAGCAGTGGCTGTGCTTATGGCATGAGAGTATGTTTTAGCAATAGCCAATTACTCTTACATATATCATTCTCTTCCACTCTTCTTCCATAAGCCACTACTCAAATTAGTGATGATTCTAATCTACCACATAAATAACTATAAGGGAGATATGCTTACATATTTGAACCTCGAGATGATAGCACGAATCATTACCTATCTCAGCCTTGCTTCTGTCATACTTTATCATTAAAGAAGGACACAATATCATAATAATAGTTATATTTTTTTCTCTCCCTCTCCGGTCACTTCCACACAAGATGTATTTATGTCAAAACTTCCAAATCTGACCTTTACACTACATACGCTCATAATTACCCAATTAATCCTCATCCCCTAAAACTTGAAAGCCACGACCTCCTCTCTCACGTATAGGCTATGATTATCAAATCCCGACATTCCCCTGTTTGCAATCATGATTGGCCAAATCCCTCTTGTACTTGAGGATGTGGGTGCCCTTACATCGATGGAAGGGGTGTAATTAGTCATAAATAAGCACACATGTGAATTTACTACACAAATATCATTAGATATGCTTATGAGACCAAAGGAGCATCGCAATTAAGGTATGAATTTACTTGCAGAAGGATGAAAGCTCCCTTTCTCTTGCATACAGTATTCATTCGAAACAACAAAGCCGAAAGAGAATACAATCAGAAGGAAAAAAAAGCTTAGGAAAGCACACCAGCCATGGGAGGAAATTCTCTTTGGAACAAACCTTCGAACTTCCCAATTTTAGATGCATCTAGCACTATCCTCTAGTAAGTCGGATGAATAACATATTTACACCGATTACAAGGATTTGATACAAAAGTAACAATTGAGTTTCTGCAAAACCTACAATAGGGACAAACCAGGCTCAAGGGAAGAGTTATACCAGTCACCGAAGAAATTATTGCTTAAGTCTCTGGAATACCAGCAGAAGGAGAGAGATGGACAGAGAAACATCTTCTCTTATGAGAGGCAGTTGCAGCATATTAGGATCTGGAAGATCCATTGGAGTGAAAAGGAAAAGGGATTAACCCTACCTCTCTACATCAACCATGGAAGGAACTGATGAAATTCATCCAAAGATTCATTACATGTGATGGACGCCAAGACCTGGTAAAACCTTGTCAACTTAAACTATAAGTAGTGCTTAAGAAAAATATTTCAGTTAACCTGCCTGCTTTCTTAAATTCTATAATACATAACACTTTTGTTCGAATAAGAAGAGCTAAAAACCACCAAGCAATTGTCAGTAACCATGGGATAATCAAAATAATCACCATACATGAATTAGACAAGCAGGAAATAGCTTGGGGAAACTTTGTTAATCCTGCCACACAGGCACCTGAGGAAAACCCTGGTGAAACCGAAATCGAGCTCCCCCAGGTAAACATACCTAGAATAAAAGGGACCCGTACCTCAATTTTAGAACCAATCAGGAAAAATTGGCCCAAAATACTTCAAGGAACCTCAGACTTCATAGAGGAGGCAGGGCCATCCCATTCACTACCCTCAAGCCCTAAAAATTCACCCTTGGAAGACTATGAGGAGGAGATGACTCAAGTCCTGGAGTAAATGAGGGAAGGCCATGAATCTAGAAGCCTATCAGAATCTAAAGAGCAAGAGGAACCTATAGAAACGTCTGCCACTACCAGCAGTTCTGGCCACACCGACGTACTACCCCACCAAGAGGAATCACATGCCTTTTGGGCTTTGTCCCCTCTCGAGAATTATGAGGTAAATAGTGAAGAGCACGTAGAAGGGAGAGAAGAATCAGAAAATTAGTCAGGAGACACTATTCCTTTTGAGAAAAACACAAGCATAGAAATAGTTCCTTTGACACCTGAAGGTAACATTGCTACACCTAGTCAGGACCCTCATACAGAAGTAAACTCTGAAGCTCAAGTAGAAAAGACCATCACAGGAAACCCTAAGGTTGGTAGCACTGTTCCTGAAAATGAGAATGTTGCTCCTCCACCACCCACTGAAATTAGGTCAGGTGAGAATTCAGCTAAAAAGAAGATTAAGAAACTGAGCAGCACCTGCAAAAGATTGAGGAAAATGGCGAAACATTTAAGAAAACAATAAAAGGAGGTAAATAAGGCCCAAAAGCCTAAGAAAGAATTGACCACAGCCGAAACCCAAATGGAACTGATCACCAATTAGTTAGATACTACTGAGGCTAGAATGCAGATTGACCTAACAGAGACCGCTGAGGCTATAATGCAGAGTGACCTAGAAGATACTGCTGAGGCTAGGATACAGACTGACTTGGTAAGCACCATTGAGATTGTGGTCCAAATAGACATAGTGGACACTCTTGAAGCCTCAGTCCAAACTAGGCAAGAATTAATCGATGAAAAGGGAGCCCAAATGGAGGAAACCCCTGCCTATGCCCCTCTAGTTGAAAGAGCTGCCAAGAAAAAATGGTATAATGAATTAATTTGAACAGGAAATGAGTTGGCACAGTGCAAAAATGAAGTAGTATGAGCACAGGAATATCAGGCACTACTAAATAAATTCACAAACCTTTCCACCAAAGAAGATGAAACATTTTCCTAGCTTAGAGAGGAGCAGATAAAGGTAAAAAGGGCACAATACCAGGTGGATCAAGCCAAGAAACAAATCACTATGATTTTTTCTCTGTATAATGATGCACTAACATGTAGGGCACTAGCCACAAACTATGCCCTATTCTTAACAGAACGATACTTACTGCTAAAAATCAAGGTCGTTAGGGCAGGGAATCTCACAAATTTCAAAACCATATAAGAGTTCGTTCACTACTCCAATGATCAAGATGAACAGGTCCAACACCTTTTATGTGAACTTTACATGCACAATTTCTTTCTAGAAGAGGACACGGACAACAATCCTAGTCCCTTTATAGGAGATGTTCAGTTCCAAACCTTCCTCTCGTTCGCTAAGAACCAAATTAGGTGGGCCAAAGCCTATAACATCATCTAAAAAAGAGAACATGGCTTAGACCTATGGGTCAGAGGAGAGCCTACAAAACCCCTTGAGTTGTTCATCCAACACAAGAATTTCATGTGAAGAAAGGGTGTAAGGACCAAGTTGGGACATATCCACAAAGACATTATAGAAAATGGGCAGGAATATTTTGGAGACATTCAGGAAGCAGCCCTGGCAGCAGCTAAACAAATATGGATGACCTCCAAAAACAATGTAAAGAGTAGGGAGCCATTTGGCTACCGAAACTTCAAAGCAGTCGCCTCTAGATTCCTTTCATATAGTAACATGGTCTTCAGCATGGGTATTGCATGGTTAGGATGCAGATATAGATGCCCTCTTATCTGGTACCTTGCTGAGGGATATGATCATGACTATGAATTGCCAAAAGGGCACAAAAATGCTGCTTTTGCAAAAATTAGACAGAAACAGGGTTTCAGAGCATGCAAGGAAGAAGTCCACCCTGCCTACTCCTTAACATAGTTGCATCTCAACCATTTGTTTGCATGAGGACCTGCAAATAGGTAAGCAGGGGAGTATTTTGGGCTAGAATTAAGGTATGTTTTCACCCTATGATTACTTCGAATTGTGATACATTTTTAAGAATTATTCCTCATATTAACAAAAAGACAAAGAATATTTATAAAAATAAGGACAATTTGGCTAAACGACAAAAGGAATGTTTTATAACAGAAATTTGACTTATTGTATCTCTGTGTACAAGGAAGAAGAGCAACTGAAATAATTTTAAATGAAAGACGGCTGATAGATACAGACTCACAGAATCTTAGTAACTCCCAGAAACCGATAGAAGGCAGAAAGACAAATCCAAACTCAAGAACCCAAATGACAGCCACGAGCAATGAGCTATCGTTTGGAAAATATTGTCCCATTGCGTGAAAACGACTTTAAAGTGACCAAGGATAAACTAGATAGGAGAGTTGAATAGGAATTTCCTTCTGTAATCAACGTATTAGGACAAAACTATTCAGTTCTATCCCTATATTATCCTTCAATTTAATAAAGAGTTTTGATGTTTTGAACAATGATATTTTGAGTTTTTCATTGCGTTATAACTTCTGGTGGTCTGGGCCCAGCCCCTGGGAGTTTCCTCACCAATTTTCGTGCTGAACATTAGTTACAGAATTGATGTCTAGTTATCTGATGCAGTTTGTGATTTACTTTTGCACTCGATAAAATAGAAATACATGAGGTTATATTTTCTCTTTCATCAGAATAGTTTAGCATTCGTGATTTCTGGTTTATAGTAATGCTTTATCACTGTTAGATGTTTTCATTTTCTCCCAATGACTTTATAGTCGCTTTATGAATCATAGAGTAATTATTGTTCAATGTTATCTATATTTAAGAATTATATTGTTCCCTCAGTAAAATAAGGTGTCCAATTATTGATTAAGTATAGAAAGATGTCAATTAGTTAGTTTGCAAAGAGAATCCCATTGCAAAATTATATAAGTAACTGCTGATTCAATTTATTCAGATTGCTGTTCAATTCATTAAGGTTGCTATTCAATTCATTAAGGTTGTTTTTCAATTCATTAAGATTTATGTTCAATTCATCATTATGTTGTTCAATCATAGGTTTCTCTCCTTCTGAGCTAGACAAAATAGTTAGATGCATTCTACCATTTCATTTCTCTTTGAGTTGATTGAAATTCGAGAATTACATAATCCTTTTCATAAGAAATATAGAGTAACTATTAGTCGACCTCACTCGCATATACTATGATTACACTCTTGAAATAAGAATACTTGCCCTGGGTTGACAATTCAATGAGAAGGCTAGAGGTTTCCTATAATAAACCACCTTTGTGAATTGACAGTAAGGTCACCATTTCTTTAGTGCATGTAGAATTTCTAACATTTCCTTCTCATAAATAGCTTTCTGTAAATACTTTCATTTTATTGGATGACTTTCAAAAGAAATGGGTCTTCCTTCTTGCATTAAAACATCACCAATTCCATTTCCAGAGGCATCACATTCCACAATAAATGTTTTTGTGAAGTCTGGCATAGCTAAGACCAGTGCTAGGCACATTTCCTCTTTAAGATGTTCAAAGGCCTTGGTTTATTCAGGAGTCCATGAAAATGCATCTTTCTTCAATAATGTTGTTAGAGGTGCTACTATTCTCCCATAATTCTTAAAAAACTTGCGATAATACCCTGTTAACCCGAGAAATCCTCGCAACTGCTTTATGGTTGTGGGGACTTTCCATTCCTTAATGGCTTTAATTTTGTTAGGGTCTACCTTAACACCCTCATGAGATACAATATAACCCATATATTCCACCTCTTGTAATCCAAAGAAACATTTGGATGTTTTTGCATATAATTATTTCTCCTGCAATAGTTTTAGCACCCTATCAACATGTTGAACATGATCCTTCAAGACCTGCTATAGATTAGTATATCATCAAAAAATACTAGCACAAATTTTCTAAGGAAGGGTTTGAAAATGGAATTCATCAACCCTTGAAATGTAGAAGGTGCATTGGTAAGGCCAAAAGGCATGACCAAAAACTCATAATGACCCTCATGATTTTGAAATGTTTTTTTTTTAAATATATTTAGTCTTCATTCTAATTTGATGATATCCTGAATGAAGATCCAACTTGGTAAAATAAATTGCTCCATGTAATTCATCCAATAATTCATCAATTACTGGAATGGGAAATTTATATTTAATGGTGAGCTTATTGAGCTCGATATAATCTGGACACATGCACCATGATCCATCCTTATTGTGCACCAATACTACTGGAGTAGAGAAAGAACTTTAACTAGGTTGAATTACACTACCCTCTAACATTTCTGCAATCATATGTTAAATTTCGCTCTTTTGGACATAAGGATATCTGTAAGGCCTGATGTTTGGAGGAAAACTTCCTAGAATCAAATTAATAACATGATCATGATCATGAATAGGTGGGATTCCTTTGGGAGTTTCAAACACCTTGGAATGATTGTTTAAAATTTTTTGGAGATCTGCAGAAATAGATGATTTTGATGTTGGAACTTCTAGTGAGCATAATTGTGCAATTATGCCTCTTTTTTCTTTCTTTAGAAGATTTGTCATGAAATTAGAGCTTATTATCTTTCCCGGCTTCCCTACTATACCTTTTAATTCGACTTCCTTTCCTTCTAAAAAAAATTTCAAGGAAAGTTCTTGAAAATTAAAAGCTACCATCCCCAAAGATTGTAACCATTGTACTGCTTGTACAACATCAGCACCTCCCATAGGAATGGAAAGCATTGGACTATTCAATGCATATTCCCCCATGGTTAGCTTGATATTATGGCATTTTATAGAGAAATTTATATTTCCTCCATTTGCAACCATCAATTGAAATTCTGGTGCTGGGTATAGGAAAGAATTCAATTCCTTGGCTACCTTACAATGAATAAAATTATGGGTACTACCCAGATCAATCAACATTATTAACTTTTTCTTATTGATATGTTCTTCTATCTTGAGAGTTCGAAGAGTGGTAATTCCTACCAATGCATTACACAATATGGTCGAACTCATTTCTTCCTCTTCTAGGGTTTTTTCCTGGTGTATATCCTCTTCATTTTCTTCTTCCTCTTCACAATCTATGTAAAATAATTTATTCTCAGCACACTTATGAAATTTATTATATTTTCTATCACAACTATAGCAAATCCATTTTTCTCTTTTTCTTTCAATTGTTGTGGTGTCAACCTTGTGGGTTGTGGAAGTCTAGGAGTAGCAACACTTCCATATTTATATATGTGAGTGGTAGGCTTCCTTGTCGCCATAATTTTACATTCAATTTTTCTTGCCAACCTGAATGCCTTTTCCAATGAATAAACTTCCCAAATGAGAACTTCATGTTTGATGTTATCCTTTACGGTCCCTATGAAGACATCAATCCCGTGTTCCTCTGGAATATTAGTTACCCTTATATTCAAGTTTTGGAAGTCCTCAATGTGCTCCACCACTAAACCCTTTTGTTTGATATTTATCAATTGGCTAAAGAAGGTGTTGCTTTTTGTATCCTCATAATGTGCTATCATTTCCTCCATAAAAATTGACCAAGTGACAATTTTTTTACGGGAGCAAAGGCTCAGATACCATACAAATGTATTTTTTTCTAAATGTAAAGATGGAATGCGTACCTTTTGCGTGCTTTGCACATTATTGAGATCAAAATATTGCTCCATCTGTAGTATCCATGTTATGGGATCCTTGCCATCAAAATTCCTCATATCCATCTTTGGAATATGTTGGTTCTTCAATCCAACATTAGATTTTAAGAAATCACAATTAACATTTATTTTGTTCTCATCATGAGTTTCCTCTACTATCTTTTGGCCATTAGGAAATTTTTTTTGTATCAACTTTTCCAAACCTTCGATGTCTAATTTTAGATCATTCTTCATGTTTTCCATGTTGTATTTCATTTTTTTCATCGATCTTAGCTTCCATGTCATCCATCTTAGCTTCCATGCCATCCATATTAGCTTCCATGCGCACTTCCATGCCATCCATCTTAGCTTCCAAACCATTAATCATAGCTTCCACGTCTTTCTTCAAACCATCCATCTTAGTTTCCACGCCTTTCTTCAAAAATTCCATTTCATTTTTTTTTGCTCTTTGTGATTGCGAAATTTGGTGCACTTGCTCTTGTAATTTTGATATCTCATGTTGTGTTTCTTCTTCTTCATGAGTCATAGTAGTGTCTTCTGAAGGATTAGACGGTGTTGAATTCCTTTTAGGGAGAATTTTAGAACCCAATACTAATATATATTCTTTAATATTCCTTTGGAATAAATCCAAACTAAATTTTTTCAAACGAGACTTATGTAATTCAAAAAAAATACACACCTTTTTCTTGATTTTGAGGAGATCCATATTGAAACTAAATTATCTCTGTGATTTTGGATCTTCAATATCTTAAATTTAGTCCTAAATTAACCCTCTAAATCTTCTTTCAAATTCCATAGGTCTGACTTGAGTTGCTTTCTTCAAGACAAAGTTATACCCAGTCTCCCACGATGACCTAATTATGGACTAGTTCAGTAGAATGAACTTGTATGACTTGCCACTTGTAAATATTTTCTCCTTCAGCTCTGAAATTGATACACTGAAAGCTATATTTTGTGTAATTACGACCACTTTTACAGAATCCCAATCTGATGCTCAGAGAGAGAGTTATGATGTTTTTCCCACGGTAACCTCTTTGAGATGAAATTAGGGAGCCTGAAACAATCCTAAATTCCACAGATCATATCTCCAAAAATATTGCGAACCAAGTGTTAGCCAGATATAAAATTTGTTATATCAAATGCTGGCTAAATCATTTTTGGAGCCTTCAAGAAGAAAGTTTTATTGCTAAAAGTTGTTATCTCTTGAAGACTCTTGAAGGCCTCATGCCTTTGTCCAAATCTTCATTGTTGTTCCCATTTCAAGCTCAGAAATTCTGCTGATTTCAAAGACAAAATACTACTACAAACACCATTTTCCCTTTCCTCAATTCAAAAAATAACCTCCATTTTTCTTCCCTTTTTCCTCCATAAAAATCCTCTATTTGTATAATTCCCCTTCTTCTATTTATAGAAATAATTTTTACAAAGTTTAAAACTTGTTTTGAACTATATCGAAACCCCCAAAATCCTTCTAAACGTCTTGAAAATGTCCTAAAAAACAAGTATTTTGACTGTGGGTTTAAGCCCCGTTGGGCTAAATCCAAACCATTTCCCCTCCATGTGCCCCAGCGCTAGAACCAAGTGCTAAGGTCCTAAGCGCTTATCGCGTCAGAGCAAACTCACGGAGTGCCTTTGTTTGTGCATTAAACAAAAACCTTGATGCCGATTAGCCCTGTATATTATAGCCATCGATCATATTACATTTCATATAGACCATGGCCCCGTAGACAGGCGCCAAGCTGTATTATAAATATATATTCTGCCCCCGAAGCAATAAAACCTTTTTTTATATTAATTTTTTGGGTTTTCATATATCGTAACGGTTTCCGCTGGTGCAAAGCTTAATTCTCTCCCCATCGTCGATCTAATCTGCAGATCAACGACCCACAAATCAATCGCCCTAGTGGTCCCCATGGTCACTTACTATTCAAAAACTGGAGCAGTTTGATTGCACCGCCTTTGTGGGATAAGCTGTATTCCCCATTTGATCGCGATCAATGCCATAGGCTGACACATGGCCTCAAGTAGTTTTGAAAACCTGCCCTCCCCGCGTGTTAAATATCGGCTGTGGGCTCAGCGCGATATTGACATACGCCGTCCAATTTGAGGCTATCTCATTGAACGATGATCACGCTCAAAAGAATCTTGGAGGATAAACTAAGGTATGACGTGACCCATGGCCCACAATCAGTCGCCCTGGTCCCCATGGCCACGATAGCAGTTAGCAGTCCCATAGAACTGATGGTCCCCACAGCTAGTCAGCACCCATGCGGCAGCAACAGATTGGAGCGGGTCTTCATTGGTGGCTTGCATAGTCATCAAATCTAGACCCGATAAGCTTTATATGGTGGATTTTATAAAAATTTCACGTCATGCTTGGGCTGACATCAACAGGCCCCAAAACGGACCCAGGGAGCTTTATATGGCAGATTTTATAAAATTTTTGGGTCACAAACACCATAACGTCAGCGGGCTCCTTTTGTGATCCGAAATGTTTATGGAGATTGGATTTATCAGGGGCTTTGAAGTCCGGTGTATAATATTTTATAAAGGGTGTTTAACATATAATCTCCATCATCGATCTTGTAGGCCTATCTCATCTGACGACCCACGATTTTCCCGAACCCCAAACACCATTCTTAACCATATTTTCCTCATAACAAAGGTTTTTAACCTTATCTCATCGAATTTTCGCCATTTCTTTGTAAAGTGACTCCCTCGCTTTATTTTATCCTGATCAATCCCGACCGTCGATCACTGCGTGATCAATGGCTCTGTCTTAATTCTTCCTTCACTTTCCTTTCAACCTCCTCCAAAATGATCTACACCATTGGATGATGCCATCCAACGGCCACGCTCCTCCCCATACCTTCTGAAGCAGTAAAACCTAAATAAAGCAGGATTTTATAACTATTGTTCGTATTTTGCAGGTTTCAATGGTTTTCCATCATATTAAAGAAAAATCCAAAGGCTGAGAGTGACGATTCTCCCGCCTTCGATTCATTAAAAGAAAGCCATCCAAGGGTTCGATTTCCATGTCTCGCCGATGCTTCATAGGCATTGATGCCATACGAGCCCTATGCGGCCTGCACATCAACAAGAAACATAGTTAAATAAATTAAAAGAGTATCATTGTCGAAGATAGAACACAGGAACATAAGATTGAAGACAAATTTGTAAGGATTATGGCTAAGATTGGTTATCAAAAGCCTAATCCTCCAAATTAAAACAAAATTAAAGAAAATTATGAGTGTTTTATCAGACAGAAAGGCCTCCACTGCCACATCTGAGGCAAATTGATTCCTCCCAGTTACCACAGAACCACCTGTTGCCTCAAAGCATTCAAACAAAGGCCGAAGTTATTGATCAAATCAGATATTTTCCTCAGCGCAGCTAAAAATTTAATTTTTCTATGGGATCTTAATGCAAAAAATATTAGCAAAGTTATTACATCCTGAAACAGAGCAGTAAAAAGTCAACAAAATCTCCCTCCGAGCTTAATCTTAAATGTAAAACAATTAATACAAACAGAAACATCTGTAAACTTCTTCATCAAGCCCCTCAAAGGCCGAGAAGTCATTAGTCTGTATTAATTACCCTGCAAGATCTTTTATCAGATGTCACCTCCTCATTCTTCTATAAATACTTCTGTAGAAGATGACAAATTGTTGCTTGATTGGTTGATCACTAGTTGTAATACTAAAACTCTCTAAAATAATACATAATCTGTTGAATTTGAAGAAGAAATTGAAGTCTTGGAAGCCTTGATGATGTTTTTGCATGCTTTTTTTTGAGAAGGCTCTATCATTGGATCCATGAGCTTGGCTGTTGGTGAAGTATTCTGAACTGTTTAATGTTTTCTCCTATTTTCATTTTTTTCCATAATTTCTTACTACAGCAGGTTGAAATTTTTAGGCTAAGAAATGACTCCTGGAAGCACCTTAGACCTGTTCATCCTTCACTGTTTCATGTTTTCTTTTGCTGAGGTATTTTAGAGTCTTTAATCTCTCTCTTTAGTCCAAATGCTTGTTTATTTCTATGATAGTTTGAATAAGTTGGTTTCAACATGATTTATGGTTCTCCCTGCTTGTTTTCTGCCACTTAAAGGCTGTTATTGAAGTCTCCCTTTGAAGTATTTTTGTTTATAGTGATCCAAGGAGGTCTGTTATGAGCTTGCCCTTTGTTCTTGCTTAAAAATTTGTCTTAAAGGTCCTTATAGTGGTAATCATAGATGTGTTAGGTGTTCCCTCTTCTATGACTGCAATTGTCGGTGAATATTTTATGTTTTCTAAGTCATTTGAAATAAAATATTTGAGGAAATAAGGTGTTCCATGAATCTTAGATTTCATTTTAAAATTTGTTTTGATGTGATTATTTGCTTAAAGTGTGGTTCATAGAATTCATGGCCAGCCCTATCTATCAAATTCCTCTTTATTGTTCAAGTTATGTTTTCAATTTCCCTTTGTTGAGAATTAAAATTCTCTTTCCAAATCATTGATGTCCATCTCATTTCAAAACCAAAGGATCCTGCAGCTGAGTTAGATTTGCCCTTTCATATCCCATATCCATTGATAAGTTTTTCATGAACTATTTTTGACTCCATTTCCCAATGAGGCTATTGCTTCCTCTTTCTACCTACCTTTCCTAGACCTTTCATATTCTACTGTATCAATTCAACCAAGCAAACAATCAAACACCTGCACTTAATAACTAGTCTAAAACCAATACTCTAAGCACACAAGATAAACCTTTGCAAACAAAAATTTGAGAGATCCCTCTCTGAGAATAGGAGGACTAGATCCTGTAACTCTAAATATTTGTTCTAATGTTGCCTTGTCTTTTTATTTGCCAAACTATCAAAACACGGGACACCAACATAATGGCGATGATGGTGGGACCACTGAGTTCATAGTTGCCTAGAAAGCTCTTATAAACTCATTAGTCTTTCAAACAACCATAGAAACTCAGAAAACCACAAAATATTTAGTTTGGCTTCATAATAAACATGGTGGTGGAACCATAAAACATTTTACCTTTACAAAAGCCAAAAATTTTCCACTTGGTGACTCCAATGGCCTCCAAAAGGTATATAACCCTTCCAGTCCTTGTAGACTCCCTTGGGAATGCATTGAGGAAACCTAATCATGTTGTTGGTGGATAGCAAATTTCAAAATCTTCCACCTCGCGACTCCACAATCCCAAAAGACCTAATAAATCCACTGGTAAAGGACTCTGAACTGGTTAGAAAGATACAGTGACCTCTTATTATAAACATGGATCCAAGTATGGACAGAGAAGCTAAACTAAACACATTATTGGACCTAATTGGGAAAATAGTGTACATACTTGATAAAATATTGGGAAGGCATGAGGATGATATAGATTTTTATTATCCAGAGAAACCTATGTTTTTCCTAGATCAAACACAAACTCAACCATTACAAGACCTAGACAATGAGAAATATATAGATGATGATCAAGAATTTATAGAAGAAGGTGAGCAAGACTATAGAGAAAACAATAAAGGAAAATTTCTGGTCATGATGGAAAAAATGGTGTATATGCTTGGGAAAAGAATTGAATGGAATGAGGCTAATTTGAATATTGATGATCTAGAGCAGCCCATGCTCCTTTCAAATCAAGAACAAACCCAAAAATTACAAGATATGTGCGATGAACAAGATTACAAAGAAAGCAATGAAAAAGGTTTTCGGGAAATTCCTAATTATCTACCTATATCTTGTACCATGCTACTAAGATAACTTCATGACTAGATTGCAAAAACTAATAGTGAGCAGTGCCTTGAGGAAAACATAAGCCATTTTGAACCCACAAAATCTGAAATAGGAGAAGAGACAACACAACTAGAGTCTCTGCCTTTATGTCATGACTCATTTCAAATGATTAAAGAAGAATGGCATCCTGATAATCTATTAGAAACAACTCCCGAATCCCATATTTTAAATAACTGTCACAAAAATCACGAGGATTTGTTCAAAATGAAGATAGACCAGGAAAAACAAGAGAAACGTCAAAGTTCCCCTGCAAACTCAAATGGAGATCCATTAGAAGAGGCTCATGAAGACCGCTGTACTTTTGTCCTAAGAAAAAAGACAATTCCTTCTCTCTTAACATAAGAAGAGTTTGATCTAATATTAAACAAACAGCCAACCTCCAAACCTCCATTTGAACAAAACACTTCTGCTCATCTACTTACTAAACCTTGTTGTCTTCAATCAGAAAACACCATTATAGAAAAGCTCAAAGAGGAAAAAAATGATAACCCAATATGTTTGATTGGTGAAATTGTGTATACTAATGATTTTTCAACTTCTGATCAATCTAATGATGATGATGAGCTCCAAACAGAAACTAATCATGCAGGGCAACCAACAGTGGATTGGTGTCATGAAATTCATTATCATCAGCTTGAAAGCAGCAATCAGCCCATCCAATCCATCAGAAATAGCTTTCACATAATTGGGAATCAACAATCTATTAGTTGTAAGGTTGATATTAAAAAGGAAGAGGAATTTCTTGAGCAGGATGAAGATAAGGGGCCTTCTCTTGAGAGGATTGAGGTAATAAAATATACCCCTACTCAAGAACATGATGATATCTTCATAAAGTACAGTCCACTGAATCAGAGCATACCAGGACTACAAGAGGACAACACTGCAATATATGATGAGTCCTCCAGTTCAGATAATAGTGAAGATGAAGAAAATGTTCTTTCCCAAAAGAATATTTACCTTGATCCAATGAAGAAAGAAGAAATGATCCTGGTAGAACCATTTCTTCCAAATACTCTTAACCAAGCATTATTTCAAGATCCCTATGCTCACTTCTTGAAAATATTTAAAGGAAGGATAAAGGTTATTAGGAGCAGTATATTACCAAAATAAAGAGGATTATTTAGCACTACTGCTAAAAAACAAAAATAATGGGAGTGGCCCTGTTTGTCCAGCCTGCCCAAAGGGATGAAGAAGGATCAGTCATGGAATCATTTACTGGATTGGTTGTACTGGAAAAGAGAGTTCATTATCTAAACATGTAAATATTCCAAGTTATATTAGGTTATATAGGAATTTCAATAAAGCTCAGCCTTTGAGCATTTAGTGAGTTGTTGATTTTTGTCTTGAAGAAAAAAGAAAAATACAAAAAACAATAGAAAAGAAAAGAGGGCAGATTTTAAAACAAGAAAGGTACAACCCCATACCAAAAAAGAGAAACAAAAATCTGAAAGTGTACAAGCTCAAATGCCACTCCTAAAAAACAAACTGTAGTTAGTCATACAGTTTAATCATGACTAATTAGTTTTCAATTTACTGCTAATAGGTTAATGAAATAGATTTTCCAAACAACTTAATCTTGGCTTATCAGTAGGTAGTTAGGCTAGAAATTAAAGGTTCAAACATGCTCAAAATCTGAACGTATGTTTCCAAGATATGAATGACTCAAATCTGTTTAAATTTCTGAGTCAAAATAGATTTAAATTTGGTTCCGATTAGCTCAAAATCTGAACTAGTTGACAAAGGAAAGACAACTCAAACAAAGTTAAAAACAGAGCTATAAAAAATATGAAGGAAATGCATTGAAAATTCAGATCTTAAACCTTCCATTTTGATTTAAATTTCTGCAAAATAATATCTATGTGCAGCTTGTTCTTTATGCCATAATATCAGCAATAAGTTAGACTGTTCAATCCTGACTTGTATGCTTTTGAATTTCTGTTTTGTAAATTAGTGAATAAAATATGTTGGACAGTTTAATCCCAACAGATGGTAGATTAGGTAGAGAATCATATGGGCTTAACTGTTTAATCTAAGTCCATGGAGAAATAAGGAGTAGAAATAGATTAAATTTCCTGCTTTCAAAAGAATAAAATGTTGTGAAAGAGTTGCCAATCCAAGTGCACTCTAATGAAGAAAAAATGTTAGATCTATAGGATTGGGTAGGTAGAGAGCTTGTTGATGAAAGATCCATTTTTTTATGGCTGCTGATATGTTTTCAGAGAAAAAGAAGATAATTCAAGGAAAGAAAGGCAACCCAATGGATGAGGCACTGATCAGCCTCCCAAATAATGCAAGTCTGAAGTTCTTGATGCCTTCAAGAAGGTACCATCCCCAAGTGGAGCCACTGTTAGCCAGCTATAAAATTTGTTATATCAAATGCTGGCTAAATCATTTTTGGAGCCTTCAAGAAGAATTTTTTATTGCTAAAAGGTGTTATCTCCTGAAGACTCTTGAAGGCCTCATGCCTCTGTCCAAATATTCACTGTTGTTCCCATTTCAAGCTCAAAAATTCTGCTGATTTCAAAGACAAAATACTACTGCAAACACCATTTTCCCTTTCCTCACTTGAAAAACTAACCTCCATTTTTCTTCCCTTTTTCCTCCATAAAACTCCTCTATTTGTATGATTCCCCTTCTTTCATTTATGAAAATCATTATTACAAAGTTTAAAACTCGTTTTGAACAATACCGAAACCCCCAAAATCCTTCTAAACGTCTTGAAAATGTCCTAAAAAACAAGTATTTTGACTATGGGTTTAAGCCCCTTTGGGCTAAATCCAAACCATTTCCCCTCCATGTGCCCCAGCGCTAGAACCAAGTGCTAAGGTCCTAAGTTCTTATCACGTCAGACCAAACTCAGGGAGTGCATTTGTTTGTGCATTAAACAAAAAACCTGATGCCGATTAGCCCTGTATATTATAGCTGCCGATCATATTACATTTCATATAGACCATGGCCCTGCAGACTGGCGCCAAGCCGTATTATAAATATATATTCCACCCCCGAAGCAATAAAACCTTTTTTTATATTAATTTTTTGGGTTTTCATATATCATAAAGGTTTCTGCCAGTGCAAAGCTTAATTCGCTCCCACAAATCAATCGCCCCGGTGGTCCCCACAGTCACTTACTGTTAAAAAACTAGAGCAGTTTGATCACACCGCCTTTGTGGGATAAGTTGTATTCCCCATTTGATCGCAATCAATGCCACAAGCCAACACGTGGCCTCGAGAAGTTTTGAAAACCCGCCCTCCCCGAGCGTTAAATATCGGCTGTGGGCTCAGTGCGATATTGACGTATGCCGTTCGATCTGAGGCTGGCTCATTGAATGGTGATCGCGCTCAAAAGAAGCTCGGGGATAAAATTAGGTATGACGCAACCCATGGCCCACAATTAGTCGCCCTGGTCCCCATGGCCACGATAGCAGTCAGTAGTCCCACAGAACCGATGGTCCCCACAGCTAGTCAGCACCCACACGGCAACAACAGATTGGAGCGGGTCTTCATTGGTGGCTCGCATAGTCATCAAATCCAGACCCGATAATATTTATATGGCAGATTTTATAAAAATTTCGTGTCACGCTTGGGCTAACGTCAACAGGCCCCAAAACGGACCCGGGGAGCTTTATATGGCAGATTTTATAAAAATTTTGGGTCACAAACACCCTGACATCAACGGGCTCCTTTTGTGACCCGAAATGTTTATGTAGCTTGGTTTTATCAGGGGCTTTGAAGTCTGGGGTATAATATTTGATAAAGGGTGTTTAACATATAATCTTCGTCGTTGATCTTGTAGGCCTATCTCATCCGATGGCCCATGATTGTCCCAAACCCCAAACACCGTTTTTAACCATATTTTCCTCATAACAAAGGTTTTTAACCTTATCTCATCGAATTTTTTCCATTTCTTCGTAAAGTGACTCCCTCGCTTTATTTTCTCCTGATCAATCCTGACCGTCGATCACTATGCAATCAATAGCTATGTCTTAATTCTTCCTCCACTTTCCTTTCAACCTCCTCCAAAAATATCTACACCGTTGGATGATGCCATCCAACGGCCACACTCCTCCCCATACCTTCTGAAGCAGTAAAACCTAAATAAAGCAGGATTTTATAACTATTGTTCGTATTTTGCAGGTTTCAATGGTTTTCCATCATATCAAAGAAAAATCCAAAGGCTGAGAGTGACGATTCTCCCGCCTTTGATTCATTAAAAGAAAGCCATCCAAGGGTTCAATTTCCATGTCTTATCGATGCTTCATAGGAATTGATGCCATATGAACCCTACGTGGCTTGCACATCAACAAGACATAGAGTTAAATAAATTAAAAGAGTATCAGTGTCGAAGACAAAACACAAGAACAGAAGATTGAAGAAAAAATTGTGAGGATTATGCTTAAGATTGATTATCAAAAGCCTAATCCTCCAAATTAAAACACAATTAAAGAAAATCATGAGTGTTTTATCAGACAAAAAGGCCTCCACCGCCACATCGGAGGTAAATTGATTCCTCCCAGCTACCATAGAGCCACCTGTTGTCTCAAAGCATTCAAACAGAGGCCGAAGTTATTGATCAAATCAGATATTTTCCTCAGCGCAGCCAAAAATTTAATTCTGCTGAGGGAAATTAATGCAAAAAATATCATCAGAGTTATTACATCCTGAAACGGAGCCGTAAAAAGTCAAAAAAAGCTCCCTCCGAGCTTAATCTTAAATGTAAAACAATTAATACAGACAAAAACATCTGTAAACTTCTTCATCAAGCCCCTCAAAGGCCAATAATTCATTAGTCTGTATTAATTACCCTGGGAGATGTTTTATCAGATCTCACCTCCTCATTCTTCTATAAATACTTCTGTAGAAGATGAGAAATTGTTGCTTGGTTGGTTGATCACTAGTTGTAATACTGAAACTCTCTAAAATAATACATAGTCTATTGAAGTTGAAGAAGAAATTGAAGTCTTGGAAGCCCTAATGATGTTGTTACATGCTTTTTTTTTAGATGGCTCTATCATTGGATCCATGATCTTGGCTATTGGTGAAGTATTCTGAACCGTTTAATGTTTTATCCTATTTTCATTTTGTTCCATAATTTATTACTACAGTAGCTTGAAAGTTTTAGGCTAAGAAATGACTCCTAGAAGCACCTTAGACCTGGTCATCCTTCACTGTTTCATGTTTTCTTCTGCTGAGGTATTTTAGAGTCTTTAATCTCTCTCTTTAGTCCTCATGCTTGTTTATTTCTATGATAGTTCGAATAATTTGGTTTCAACATGATTTATGGTTCTCCCTGCTTGTCTGTTGCCACTTAAAGGTTGTTATTGAAGTCTCCGTTTGAAGTATTTCTGTTTATAGTGAGCCAAGGAGGTCTGTTCTGATGTTTCCCTTTGTCCTTGCTTAAACAATTGTCTTAAAGGTCTTTATAGTGGTAATCATAGATGTTTTAGGTGTTCCCTCTTCTATGACTGCAATTATCAGTGAATCTTTTATGTTTTCTAAGTCATTTGAAATAAAATATTTGAAGAAATAGGGTGTTCCCCGAATCTTAGATTTCATTTTAAAAGTTGTTTTGAAGTCATTATTTTCTTAAAGTGTGGTTTGTAGAATTCATGGCTAGCCCTGTATATCAAATTCCTCTTTATTGTTCAAGTTATGTTTTCAAATTCCCTTTGTTGAGAATTAAACTTCTCTTTCCAAATCATTAATTTCCATCTCATTTCAAAACCAAAGGATCCTGTGGCCAAGTTAGATTTTCCCTTTGATATCCCATATCCATTGATAAGTTTGTCCTGAACACTTTTTAAATCCATTTCCCAATGAAGCTACTACTTCCTCTTTCTACCTACCTTTCCTAGACCTTTCATATTCTGCTGTATCAATTCAACCAAACAAACAATCAAACACCTGCACTTAATAACTAGTATAAAACCAATACTCTAAGCACACAAGATAAACCTTTGCAAACAAAAATTTGAGAGATTCCTCTCTGAGAACAGGAGGGCTAGATCCTATAACTCTAAAGATTGGTTCTGATGTTGCCTTGTCTTTTGATTTGCCAAACTATCAAAACACGGGACACCAATACCAAGAACTGAAATTTTTACAAGAGGTTCCTTAGGATTTTGGCTTCACGCTGTAAAATTTTCAGCTTCTGAAACTTCGTATATGAAAATTTATAGAAAAAATTCCACAATTGCCTATATTAGTTGAAATTCAGGAGCCTGAAAAATCCATAACTTCCCCAGATCATATCTCCGAAAATTTTGCGAACCAAGATCTGAAATTTTTATAGGAGGTTCCTCAGGATTTTAGATTCGCTTTGTAGAAATTTTAGCTTCTAAACCTTTGAAGAAATAAATTTATTGCAAAAATTCCATGATGATCTGTTTGGAGTAGTGAAACCCTAGAATCCAAAGCTCTGATACCAAATGTTATGAAACCAGCTCCAAAAGTGGAATAAAAGTGAGATAAACAACTTAGAAATCAACCACTTCAAGGGGGAAACCTCCAATACATTACGTAAATGAACAATTATTGGATGATACAAATGACCAAACCCTCGTTCTATATATAGGATTCCATGGGCCCACAATATAACCCTAGCCAAGCTAACAATAACAATGTAAGGGCACAATAATAACAATATTTGTGTTACAAGAGTACAAAAATAACAATATAGGGACTACACTAATAACAATAAGGGACTAAACTAATAATATAGCGACTTAACAGATTTAACTTTGACCTCTAGTGAAACCTTTCTTAATATTTCTAGTGATTCTCCTCAATGTTGGTGCATTCTCTTGTTAGTCTCTACCGCATGAACTAGGAATATTGTAATAAGTTTGGTGATATTATTCCTCTTCTTCTCAGGCTTTAAATAAATTTAACCAAATATTTTATTCCTCATCACATTGAACAAATTTTTTAGGGGAAAATAGTTTTTCCATCTTATTGGCCTCTTCCCGAGGTAGACCATATAATATGTTTTTTATTTTTTATTTTGTTGATCATATATGCTCACCGTGTAGATTAATACTAGCATTCATCTACATTATTAAATGTTATACTATTTTTCAACTCTTGTGCCTTATGCTATGTTATATTCTCAACTTTAGCATTGAGTAATTCCCATTGCTAGTTGCACACACATGCACTTCATGTGTTGCCACTTTGTAACCAACACCAATTCGGCATCAATAGGTGTCAATAAATTTTTCCCATTACCAGTTGTTTACAATATGTTTGGAGAGATTTTTAGAATCACCTTTTAATATCTCTTGGAAGTTTTAGACTGATTCTACACCTTTGGCATCGGTTCGTGTGTTGCATTTCTTTGGACAGGGTCTTTCAATACTTTAGAGAGGGTCTTTTTAGTACTGCAGTCTTATCCTGGATGAACTTTTGATCAACGTGTAATTTTCTTGTATTACTCAAACAGCCATGCCTGCCTTGTTCCTTGAGGGGAGCATGGATGTTTGGAATTATTTGACCCATGGCATGACTACCTTATTCCTTTAGGGGAGCATGGATGTTTGGAATTATTTTGATCCCTATTTTTTGATTGTGCATTTTACGATGGTCTTCAATGTTTCAACATGGTTCTTAATTGTATGGTATTGAATCTGACTCATTTCCAAGAGGGGATTTTGTGTTGTGTCATGTTCTGATATTCATTCAAGCGAGCGTGTCTTTTTTCTCGGTTTGCTTTATATATTATTAAAATAAAATAGTAACAATAATGACATCATTTCACAAGGATTTGACCTACGACCTCTAGTGGAGCCTTTCTTGATATTTATAGTGATTCTACTTAATGTTGGTGCTTTCTCATGCTAGTCTTTGTCGCAGGAACTAAGACTATTCTAATCAATTTGGCAATATTATTCCTCCTTCCTAACAGGCTTTAAACAAATTTAAGCAAAGATTTTATCTGTCCTCATTACATTGAACAAAGTTTTTAGGGGAAAATAGTTTTTCCATCTTATTGGCCTATTCCCAAGGCAAGCCATATAATATGTTGTTTATTTTTTTTATTTTTTCTATCATATATGCTCACCGTGTATATTAATTCTAACGTTAATCTACAGTATTAAATATTATACTATTTTTCAACTCTTACGTCTTATGCTATGTTATTTTCTCAACTTCAACATTGAGTAATTCCCACTGCCAGTTGCACACACATGAACTTCGTGTGTTGCCACTTTACAGCCAACACCAATTTGGCATTAATAGGTGTCAATAAAGTTTGCCCAATACTAGTTGTTTGTAATATGTTTGGAGAGATTTTTAGAATCGCCTTTCAATATCTCTTGCAAGTTTTAGATTGATTCTACATCTTTGGCATCGGTTCGTGTGTTTCCTGTCTTTGGACGAGGTATTTCAATACTTCAGAGTGGGTCTTTGAGGTATGGTAGTCTTCTCCTAGATGAAATTTTTATCAATGTGTCATTTTCTCATATCCCTCAAACGTCCATGCCTGCCTTTTTCCTTCAGGGGAGCATGGATGTTTGGAATTATCTGATCCTTGGCATGTCCACCTTGTTCCTTTAGGGGAGCATAGATGTTTGGAATTATTTTGATCCCTATTTTTTTTTCTTTTTCATTTTACCATGGTCTTCAATGTTTCAGCATGGTTCTTAACTATATGGTATTAAATATGACTCATTTCCAAGAGGGGATTTTGTGTTGTTTCATGTTCTGATATTCATTCAAGTGAGTGTGTCTCTTTTCTGGTTTTCCTTGAGGAGGTCCATTGCTCTCTTTTCTGGTTGTTTTGTATGTTTTTGTTTCTTCCTATAGGCTAGCGTGAGAAGCGTGATGTGAAATGTGTGCATCCCTATCAGATTGCAAGGGATTTGATGAAAAGTAGCATCAACATTACATAAATGTTTCTCTTTCCCTCGCCCTTGTTTGGAATGCATGTGGAAAGAGTTTTTTTTTTAACAAAAAAAAAACAGTGAACTATGTATAATTTATTCAGGAAATTAGGACTGTATGATGATAGTGGGATTTGGTATCAATACAACTTTACAAATAAGGTATTTGCAATGACTATTACTATTCCATCCAGTTACAATTTTTTTGTTTCCTCAGTTTTACTATATAAGAGAGAATATCTTCTTGCTATAGTGTTCTTCTACGATCTATCTTTTCAGTTATTTTTCTAGCGAATGTTTCTCTTGAACAGAGAAAATGATAATTTATATTTTCTTAGTCTCTAGAATTTACTTGTACATGGAATTGATGCATTTTTTTATTTTTATTTTTGAGTTAGAAAGATTTAATAGGTGGTTTTTTATCAGAATTGGATCAAGGCCTAAGGGATAGATAAAATTTCAAAGTGTTCAAAAATGTGGCAAACCTGAGTGACCGGATGGATCTCGTCTTCTTGATTTTAGTGTCGTGAACATTTCAAAAAGATGACACCGTATGAAGAAGCTATTGTGCTTTGAAAAGCCCAGTAAACTAAAAATATTGACAGTTGACCAGGGTTGACTGGGAATTGATACAGTAAAAAAAAGGAATATTCTAGGGAATATTCCTTTTAGACCAATTGCAGATTAAAAAGTGTCATTGTATTATTGGTTGTACGGGTTGAAGAAGTCAATCTAAAGTTGCCAAGTGGCCCTGAAACTGAGTTGTAAAATTTTGTTGAGGGATTTTTAGGAATTGACCATCAGACCTCCCGACAGGCACTCATAGATCTTACCACCCGTGCTACGGATTGGTTCTTAACCATGTTAGTCGACGGGTTATACTTAAGTTTTGTTACAAACTCCATTGGGGGTTGGGAACCGCCAATGGTCCAAACCTTCCAGCAGTCCCCACATTACATTGTAACATGGAAACAATTTAAACATTAACTATGCGTAGTTAGTGTTAACCCCTCAACCTTCAACCCACAGTTCAAACAAATCAACAACAATTACACTGCGAGTTCCGCTAATGCCAATATCAAACGGCTTGGGTGTGCACACGTGGCCACTACCCAAAAAATTCACATTTATTATGTAATTATATTCAATGGAATAGTTAGAAGGCATGCCATTTTTAGTAGCCAAGCCCACTTTTAACTCAAGCTAATTGGAGTTCTCCACTTTTAGTGGAGCTTTCCTAGGTGAAACTGGGAAAAATAGTAGGAGACTCAATTTTAGCCCATTCTGAGGGAATGAAGAGTCATTCTTAACTAATTGGAGGATTCTGGAGAATTTGATGAGGTTTTCAGAGCCAATTGAGTACTTATGAGCATGATTTTGCTTCAGAGAAGTTCCAAGGGCCACTAGGAGCCAACATGAGAATGAGGCCTAGCCAGGGTAGCCAGAGGCCATTCTCGGGAAACCAATAGTCATTTCTGACTATATTGAACCTTATGAATCTAATTATGGGTTTTTAAGAAGCATTTGAAGACTTCTAAAGTCTGAGATGCTATAGAGAAGTTTTCAGTTAGCCTAGAGCCATAGGGTGCCGCTAGGTGTTGGAGGCATAACAAAAGCAGCCAGAGGCCATTTTGAGAAAAAGAATAGTCATTTCTGATTATTTGGACATTATAAATCTAATGGAGGGATTTTTAGAGCCATTTGGATATTTATAGAGCTGAAGAAGCCATGGGGAAGTTTCAGGGAGGCTAGTGCCACCATGTGTTGGAGGCATAGATTGGGGAGCGAGAGCTCATTCTGATCAAATGAATAGCCTATTTTGGATGATTGATATGTGTTGGAGACAATAGAATAGGTTTCAAGAGTATAATATTACTTCTAGGATATTTTGTGCCATAGCGAAGCTCAGGGAGGCTCAAGGACGCCAACAAAAGAAGTCAAGCGCAAGGGAGCTTGGGTCCATTTCCATAGATTGAGCAGTCAATATAGGGGTATTTTAGTATTATAAACCCGTTGGTAGAGTCAAAAAAACCATTTTATTTGATCATAATCTTGTAAAATAAATTGAACATCTTAATACCAAAGAGCCAAGTCCATCGATGGAGTCTCAAGGAGACCTAGCCCAAGTGTTGAGGGTGAACTCCTTTATTATGTTTGTTGTTATGTGTTGTTGGTTAATTTTCTACAATTTATTGTTGTTGTACATGATTTAAATCATCTTAAAAAAAAATTTAATTTCTCACACATAAATCCTTAAACCAGTTAAAACACATACACCTGAATCAAGAATTCAATTCTACACATACATGTATAAGCAAGATCCTTAATTTGTTTTAATTGAGTGGGAGTTGTTTGCATAGAAAAGAAATTCAGCCACCCATATTAGATCAGGTTGGTATCATATTACTAGGTTACTCTCTTGACAGAGTGCAAGGTTGCTTGCTTACTTGTTTGACTTGAAGGGTGTTAGCAATGCAAAGAATTTAATTGTTTGTAAATTAACTGATGCACACAAGTTTGAATTTGCTAGAAGTGAAGGGGAGCTACTGCTAGCTAAGTCCAAAAGAGGACAACAAGGAAGAAGGCTGAAAGCATCCTCCTTACCCAAAGGACCTCAAGGAAACTGTTCAAGCACAAGAGGGATTGTTTGCAAAAGAGGTTTCTTGAAGAATAGATACAAGCTGTAGAGTAGAGCTTGAATCTATAGCCAAACTGTTAAGAACCTTTGTCAAATTTTTTTTTTGAAGCTTTGTGAATTTTTGTTGAAGTTATTTAATTCATTTACATAGTGATGACAACTTCATCTAGTGAGGTTTCTAAATCCTCCTCCTTTGCAAGAATATTTGATAAAGAGATGAAGCAGGACTTCTACATCATGAAGGATATGGTGAAAAATTTGCTAGAAGTTGTAAGGGAGAACACTAGACTTCATGACCAATTAGCTTCCATGAAGCAAGAGAAAGAAGGACTTCTTCAAGGAATGCATGAGACAGATATGCAGCTCCATTATTCCCAAGAGACCTTAACAAAGCACATGCTTGAAGCATAGGTAAATCACTCAAATTTTTCTTCAATTTCCTCTTCAGATAGATTTGTAGGTTCATTTGAAAAACACACTAGAGGTATAGGGTCCAAATTGATGTTAAAAATGCGCTATGAAGGAAAGGGTCTAGGAAAACATGCACAAGGAATGGTTGAGCATATTATGGTTGAGGAAAGGCCTAAGAATTTTAGTCTAGGCTATGTTCAACCTTATGGTGAAAAATCTACAGCCATGAAGGCACTTGAGATAGTTCCAAGAAGAACTTTTGTTGCAGGTTCAAACCCACAAACATGTCAAGTTTGTATTCAAGATGACTGAAATTGTTTGAAACCCATGTTGCAGCAAGATGCTTTTAGACATATAGCTTATGGCGAACAAGAGAGTTGTGACAACTTTAAGGACATGAACATTGCTTTTGGTCTTCAAAAGAGAAATTTGGAACCTCTTCAAGTTCATCTTCTCAAGAAGGTGAAAAAGATGGACACTCAAAGAAGCATTCAAGGTATAATTCTTCCTATAATAATGTTATTTATGATTATGTTAACCATGAAAAATCTGCATGCATGAATGGGAGAAAAAATTGATGTTCCTGTTGCGGTTTTGTGTAACCATGAAGTTTCAAGATGTTGGAAGAGAATGAAGGAATACAGAAAATAGTCAAAGCGAAGGAGACTTGAAAAAAAGATGCAAAAGACTTGCACACATTGCTAGAAGAAGGGACATCTCATTGCCCAATGCTGGACATTGCATCCAACCAATCATCCCAAGAATTTGAAGCAAGATGATAAAAATACTGGCGAGAATGGAACCAAAGATTCCATCATCGATGTGAGTCAAGATGATTCACAAGAAGAAGATATTTATCAGGAAAATTGACATGGAAGTGGCTTGGTAAGAAGTGTTTTGATTTCTTGACCTAGTAAAACATACATTAATTTGTACATAGATGCAAATTTGAGTCATATATGCATGAATTTCTATTGAAAGTATGACAAGTTGCAGCAGAGGATCACAACTTGTATGATGCAATATTGCATGTGAATTTTTTTTCAGTTGAAGGCATTTCTTTGTTGTTGCAAAATTTCACCATGGAGGTGTAAAATATGGGTATGCCACTCATATATGTTGTAGAAATTTATCAATCAGTTCAGCTCCTATAGTCACCCACATTTTTTTTTGGTTTATGTACTTGTTTGTATTTGAAAGGGAGAGTTGAAAGTGTACATGTGCATGAGAGTTTGTATGTGTAAATAGTGAGCTTGTAAATAGGTTCATTGTACATTGATATATGCACAAGTGTTTTTAGTATGTATCATGTTCTTTATCGACTTGTGTCGATTGTGCTGCAAACATGTTTGTTGACTTGTTTCGATTGTTATTCACTCATTTCACATCGATTTTGTGTCGATTGTATAACACGTTTCATGTCGACTAGTGTTGGTGTTGCATGTTGCACGACTTATGTTTGAGTCAAAGGTGTTTGTTGACTGTGGGTCAATAGATGGATACACCAATGTGCAAAGAGGATCATCATGTATTTGATGGTACAGGAAGGTGAGAATCAGTGCTTTGAAGGAGCAAAAAGAGGTGGTCTTAATTTGAATTCTTGCATAAGATTTTATTTTCAATATTTATGTGTGTTATTGTGACAGGATGTTGGAGGAAGTTTGTAGTCCATTCAGTGAGGAGTGGACAAGATGTAAAAAAAAAATTAGGCATTGCAGAACAAGCTGGTTTTTGTAGATGCCAAGAGTTCACTCATCTTGCGAGCTTAATTTGGAAAGTGGATTTCCAAGACAAAGCTTGTATGTCATTGTTGCAATAGGGACTTAAATATCAGTGGGAAGGCTAACAATTTTCCAAGCACATAGAGAGATCAATGGTACAACAAGGTGTGTATTAGTTTACAGCAGCCAGCAATGCTGAAGTGGGTCAGCAACAACCAGAGAGTAGTGGTTAAGAGACATAGTCAGTTGCGGTGCAAAGCATGTTAGGACGATTGTCAAAGAGACTTGTTAAGTAAAATCAGTTGATATAACTTGAAAGCAACAGAGTGTTGAAGCTCAAGGCAGATAATCATCAGCTTTTTTGGGTCCAAAAGCCCATTAGTGGGAAGGAGTGATCAGAATTGGATCAGGGCCTAAGAAATAGCTAAAATTTCAAAGTGTTCAAAAGTGTTCCAAACCTAAGCGATCAGATAGATCTCGTATTCCTGATTCGGGCGCTGCCAATGGTTCAAAAAACTGACACCGTATGAAGAAGTTATCGTGTTTTGAAAAGCCTAATAAAATAAAAATCTCAACATTTGACCAGGGTTGACTTGGCATTGGTACAACCAACAAAAATGAATATTGCAAGGAATATTCCTAGAATATTCCTCGAGGAATATTCACTAGAATATTCCTTCTAGACGAATTGTGGATTGAAAAGTGCCATTGTACTATTGGTTACACAAGTTGAAGAAGCCAATCAGAAGCTGCCATGTGGCCAACCCTAAGGCCACCACGTGGCCCTAAAACTACATTGTAAATTTTTTTTGAGGGTAGCAGGAACTGAGCCCCAGACCTCCCGATGGGCATGCAGATATCTTACCACCCACGCTACGCATTGGTTCTTAACCATGTTAGTCGACATGTAATACTTAAGGTTTGTTACACATGCCATTCGGGGTTGGGATCTTCCAATGGTCACAACCCACCACCAGTCCCTGCATTACGTTGTCACATGGAAAACATTTAAATGTTAGCTCCACATAGTTAGCGTTAATCCCTCAACCTTCAAACCGCATTTCAAACAAATTAACTGCAGTTATATTGCGAGTTCTGCTAACGCCGACATCAAACGGTTCGGGGGTGCACATGTGGCCACCTCCCAAAATTGTCACCTTTATTATGCAGTCAATTTTGGTGGAATAGTTAGCGGGCATGCCATTTTTGGCGGCTGAGCCCACTTTTAACTCCAATTAAGTGGAGTTCTCGACTTTTAGTGGAGCTTTCCTAGGTGAAACAGGCCAAAATAGTAGGAGACTCAATTTTTTCCTATTCTAAGGGAATGAAGAGTCATTATTGACTAATTGGAGAATTTTGGAGCCATTGATGAGGTTTTTAGAGACAGTTTAGGACTTCTGGGCGTGATTTGCTTCAGAGAAGTTCCAAGGGCCACTAGGATCCAACAAGGGAATAAGGCCTAGCCACAACATCTAGAGGCCATTCTCAGGAAACCAATAGTCATTTCAGACTATCTTAAACCTTATGAATCCAATTATGGGGTTTTTAAAAGCATTTGGAGACTTCTGAAGGCTGAGATGCTACAGGGAAATTTTTTCAGTGAGCCTAGAGCCATAAGGTGCCACTAGGTATTGGAGGCATAGCCAGAGTAGCTAGAGGCCATTTTGAGCAAATAAATAGTCATTTATGACTATTTTGGACATTCTGAATCTAATGGAGTTATTTTCAAAGCCATTTGGATATTTATAGATGTGAAGAAGCCACAGGTAAGTTTTAGGGAGTCTAGTGCCGCCAGGTGTTGGATGCATAGATTAGGGAGCAAGAGCTCATTCTAATAAAATGAATAGAATATTTTGGAATACTGATATGTGTTGGAGATATTAGAACATATTTCAGGAGTAGAAGAGGACTTCTAGGAGATTTTTTTCCATAGAGAAGCTCAGGGAAGCTCATGGACACCAACAGAAGAGGTCAAGCCCAAGGGGGCCTAGGTCCATTCTAGAGATTGAGCAGTCAATCCAGGGGTATTTTGGTATTCTAAAACCATTGTTATAGTCCAAAAAATCATTGGAGTTGAGCATCAACTTGTGAAAGAAATTTACTATCTTAATCCCAAAGAGCCAAGTCCATCGACGAAGGCTCAAGGAGACGTAGCCCAAGTGTTGAGGGTGAACTCCCTTATTATGTTTGGTGTTATGTGTTGTTGGTTAATTTTCTGCAACTTATTGTTATTGTACATGCTTCAAATCATCTTAAACAAATGTTTAATTTCCCACACATAATGCTTAAACCAGTTAAAACACATACACTTGAATCAAGAATTCAATTCCGCACATACATGTCTAAGAAAGATCCTTAATTTGTTTTAATTGAGTGGGAGGTAATTGCATAGAAAAACAAGTCAGCCACCCATATCAGATCATTTTTATAAGGATACTTCACATACATATAATTTTTAAGGTTAACTTTATCTCTAAGTCCTTAATAAGGAATAATTGGACTAATAGATGGCATATTTTTCATCTCTTCATCTTTCTCATATCTACGTCTATCTCTATGTAATATTGTTCTCATATGATATACCATATTTATTTCATGAACCTGAATATCATAAAAAAAATTAAAATCAACACATGTTACTGAGTATAATTTGTTTCCTTCCTTTTCATGTTTGGAATGAATATAAATCAAATCATTTACCATACCTTTTTTAAGGTTGTCGTGATTTCAATAGGGGTAATGGAGACCCGTAAGCTATTTCTATAATTTTTTAAGATCTAGCTTGACTGTTGTATCAATTGTGCTTGCAACCTAGCTTGGTAAACAAGGTGGTGCTACCCTCACCTTTGTTTTTGATGGTGAAGCAGGGTGCTACTATATTTCTAGTTTTGAATCAATAGATTATGGCACTTGAATGAGTGATGATGTTGGGTCAAGCTTTAAATATGGAAGGTACGAATGGTGAGGTATTGATAAACTTGGAAAAATTCTAGGTCATATTTAGGACTGAATCCAATATATATTTTTCACTCTTTTTCATATGATGATCTGGAACACTCTTTTTCATATAATGATCTGGAACACCCTAACCACTCACACACCCAATCTCCATAATCATTACTCATTAATAAAAGTTTAAAAAAGCAAGATCTGTCAAAATTCATGCCCACATATGACTACCATGTGCAACATATGGTGATTTACTATCAACAATTTCTTATTTGGTTGTTTCAAGAACCCTAGGATGCATTGTTATTTTCATGAATGGCGAGCACATGGGACGTGTAGTACACACTAGACATAAACATTAGTGAATATCATCTTCTTGTTTAAATGGTTATTAATTTTAACTCTTCTGTACAATTCAACTTAGTAATATGAACACCAAAAATGTTGTGACGTGCATACTATGTTCATAAAAGGTTATAAAAAGGATAAAATAGAATATAAGCTAACTAAACCCAAAAAATTCTTAGAAAGTTGGTGGTTAGTCCAAGGTGCACCTAACATGGTCACGTGATGGATTCTTTGGAAATGGATTCGTAATTAATTTTACAGGAATATCAAAGATCCCATACGACCAATAAATCCTATATTTTTTACTTTTATATTTATTAGATAAATTCTTAGCGTATAACATAGCCTAGGTTCAAGCAGTTGTTAATAAAAATAAAGTCTCAATCATGGAGCTTTTATTGATGTTAATGCTAAGATACCTACCACTAGGATTAAGAGCATGTTTACCAACTGACATAAATGCCTCACTTATTCACAGTAAAAGATTGGTCTTAGTCATTTAAAAGACAATGTTTCATACGTGCAGTGTGCCTATACCTACCTAGATCTTGTAGGTTGCAATTACTCTTCACACACTTTCTTGTTTTCCATACAAAAATAACAAATATTTCTTGAAAATTTCTCAAGCTTGCATATTTTTCTTGTTGGAAATTTTCAAATATTTCAGAGAGATTCTTTATGACATTACTAGGTTTGATTCATTATGTCTGTAGCAATAATTCTACACTTTTCAAGTGTTTATTCTGTGCCAGTCCTATAATATGCAAGGGAATTCACAATAGATAAATTGGGGATGTGTTCCTTTTCAACCAAGTCCCTATTTCTAATGTTGAAGGTAAGTTCAATTAAGTACTTGTTTCTTTTTCTCTTTGTCACTGACTGCAGACCGTGTGATTTTGATGAGTGTTTCATTGATTTTGATTATCAATGCTTGGAGAGCTCTTGATGCTCAGGGTTTGTGGCCTACCTTGGAATTATTTGATAGGAAGATCCAAATTAAAGCCTTTAGACTTCACCATGTGCTTTCACATTGATCTAGGATTTGTTAGAGGCATTATGTCTCTCCACACTGAGGCTAATCCTCATGTCTTCTACCGTGAAAAAAAGGAAACCATCATCCTACTATATGATAATTTTAATGCGATATTTGCATATTTCGGATTTTCAAAGATTTTACCACAATGAGATATGGAAGGTTTATCTCCAGTTCATGTATAAAATATAGTGAATGGAACTCTGGTAAGAAACAAAAACTGAAATGATACATGTGTGAGACTTGTACTTTTTAAACCATGGTGACTTTAATTGTATTTACAAGCAATGGTTAACTTCATGTATTTTTTTAGGTCTATATGGATACATAGTACTTCTTGAATCATTAGCTGGCTAATAAGAGAAATGTATATAGTTTTGGTGTGGTCCTTTTGGAGCTCTTGAGAGGCATGGAACCCATTATGAATGGAAAGAACATTGTCTGGGAGGTATATGTTACAGTAAATATGATATTTATTCTATTTTTTGTACATGGCATATTTCTTATGTTTCATTCATGTAGCCTTTTGAAATCTAAAGTATTGGATTTGTCTAGATTCATAAATTTTATTTTTTCTTCCTCCTAGGCAGTGTGGATACCTAACTAGGTTGTGTCTCTATTTGTATATCATTGCTGGGTGATATTTTTCTATCATCTAGAAGCATATATACATCCCACGTCAACAATTAGAATACAATTCTTTGTTTCTATTGTATATGAGGGTCATAACCATTATGAATTAAGACAAGTACCTGTAATATCAAATCATATTTGATATTCGTGTTTTTCATTATGGTTCATGAGAAATTTTGTCATCATAGTATATATATATATATAGGTAGACATTTTTTATTAAAAGATAATTATCCTAAATAATATTCTTTTAGATTAGCTTAAATCATGGCTGCGGAGCATGTGCAATCTTCACAATATCTTCACAACTTATTTCCAACAAGACTTCTTATTCAACTGGATTCATCATTCCATATTTCTCTCTGGTTTTTATTAAGATCATCTTTGTTCTTCTACATATGAAATTTGAATTCTACAAAAAAGTCATCAATGCAAGTAGGTTCCGGTACTTCCTCGAGAAGTGAAGTAGAATCAGAGGAAGATGGTTTTTCGTAGGGAATCCTTATTGGTGCAACTAAACTTCCGACTTGTTTATCTTGTACAGGCACTAGATCAACTTATATGAACCGAGATGGACCTTTCCTCATTGCACAAATTTCTTCATCATCTATTTTATCATCATACAAAGAATCTGATGATGACAAGCCTTCCATCTCAACTAGAGGCATATTATTCTTTTGATAAAGATGAAAGTCTTTCTCAGCTCTGTTTATTTCTACCTGAGATGTGATCATAGATTTTAGATATTCCCCGTGCTGTCTCCTTTATCTTTGAAGAATATTTTCACTACCATATGGCCAGTTGATCCCAAGTTGTGAGAAACGGTCATTAATGAATTTGAAAGAAGAAAGAATGATAACTTCCTCCTTGGCATGTTTCATGTTTTCAACCCTGTAGCTTCCAATGACCAAGGGAAATGAGTGCCATGGGCCTCTCTTTGACTTATGTAGAGAAGCAATTAGTCCATTGATCTAGCTCTGATATGAAACTTCTTCTAACAATAGATTTTTGGGGAAAAAATGTGAGAGCCAATTAGGTGACTTGGTAGCACCGGATACTCAAATGTAGACACTGGCTTTAGTCATATACCAATCACCTATTTTCCTGATGAGATTTTTTACATCGGGTGAGAAATATGGGGGCTCACTCCCGAAAAATAGATGATATAAGTGGGCGAATAAACCATTGCATATGCTTTCATAATATCTTGTGTATCTGTTCTCCCATGAGACCTTGTTGTAGACACGTATGGACTGTTGAGATGGAGCACATTTAAGTCCAAGTTGTGGAAACTCAATGCATGCATAGATCAAATAGACGAGATAAGAAGTCATGTAGAACTTATGATCTCCTTTCAGCTCCTTCAGTTGAGCATTGCAATAAATTTTTTTCCTACATTAAAGAATAGATTCCATTGCCTCTTAGTAGGGGCTTGTTGCTCCACATCCATTCTTATTAAAAACAAGTGATCAAGTACAATAACATCAATGCAATCAAAATTGAAAAGTTGGAGTTCAACATTTCTAAGTTTATTTAAAAAAGTAAGTAAGATATTAATTAAAAATGTAAATTAATAGCAAGTTTTGGAATAAGGCTTAGTAATACATTATAAATTTCATTTTTTTTTAATTTCAAAATATTATTTTGACCATGAATTTATAATCTCTCACATAACAATATAAGAGAACTAAGTTACTGAAATTTGATAAATTCCGAGGTTATAATTTTATCGAATAAAAAAAAATATCATAGAGAATTCAATTTCTTGCATGAGAATTTGAAATCCAACTGATTTTCAAAATCATTTCAAAATCTCTCTAACCAAGAATTGAGATTTTATTTCTCCATTTAGATTCTTGGTAGAGAGTTTTGATTTTATTAGAGGCACCATAACATTGGTTGTGTCACATGGCTCATTTTCCTCTACAACATGTTTTGGTTGAGAGTTTTAGAAGAACAAAACTATAAGGACCTATACCCAAAATGAATTTCATTTAGAAATTAATTTCATTTAGAAATGAATTTCACTTAGCAAATTAGTATTTTCTCTTTAAGAAAAAATATCTACCCAAACTTAACATATTTTTAATGTTTAATTAAAAATACTTAATCTATTAATACTCATAAAAAAATATCTATCTAAACCTCACGTATGATGTATGTCATTATTTTTTCCATCAATAATCACCCAAAAAAAACAATTCTTACAAATTCATATAAAGCATAATTCATATCTTCATTTTTCTTATTTATAGTTGATAAATAAATATATTAAAAATGGAAATGAATTAAGAAATGAAATTAGTTATTAATCAATAATTTACCTTAAATTTATTTAAAGTTTGATTATGAACCTTCTCTATTAACCAATTAATATTTTAGAGTCAAATTAATCCTCCAATCCACCTTGCAAAATAAATGGTTCGTATCTCATGACAACTTATTGGTTTTGGTTTTTACAAATAGAAAAATATTATATGGATATTGGTCTACTTCCCAAATTCAAATATTATATGGATATTGGTCTACCTCTCTAATTCAAATGAAAAATAAGCACCCATTATTATTAAATTAAAATAAACTAGCAATTACACCACATGTTGCAAAATAAACGCCTTAAGGCAATAGAATAGGAAAGAGTAGCCTAAAAGAAATATTGTGTTGTAGAGAAGGATCCATCATGAAGGAATGAAAGGAAAATTTTTCTTCCACGGAAGCACATCATGGAGGTTTCAAAGATATTGATGATAAGAGTTATCAACCAGAAAGATACAATTCTTAAACTCCGAATCTTCTTCTTGATTGAAAAATTACTAAAATGATAAGATATAGCAAACTTCTTGGCACAATATCTCAGCTTGCAATGCGTACAAATAAAAAAAATGAAGTAAATACTATTAGATGGTTTTTGTAGAAATTTTAATACAGTTATGTATTGCTTGGATTCTCGTGATCTAACAATTATACACCACTATTAAATACATAATCCTTCTACTTAAATCCTTGCGAAAATTTAATTTCCAATTGCAAACACATGAAGAAATATCAATCACACATAACAAAGATGTTTTTACCAAGAAATGTAATCCAACAACTCTTAATACAACATACAATCGCCTCACATTGTCATACAAAAATTGGCTAATACATGCACCAATTTACTGCCTCCACTGTGCATTCCCTAATGGTAAAGAACCTCTAAATGATTAATTCTAGCCTACCCTGACTGCAAAATACTCATAGGCATCTCCAATGTGTGTGTGGTTGCATGAGTGCACCCACTAATGTCACAAATAATAGTCAAACTATCCCTTTAACCTATCTGTCAACTGGGTTTCCACTGGATCTAACATGCATGTAGTTAACAATAGTAAATCTTCAGTTGCATGTGAGATAACTGCATGTGAATTAATATAATATTTAATTCATTGATCTCTCACTAGTGTATCTTTAGTTACAACTAGTTACAACTAGCACAACTGAGTTTAACTCACTTAACTTAGTTAAACTACTTTACAACTCACATAAATACACATCCAACTTTGTTACAACTTTGTATCGCTCAGTTACAACGTAGTCCACTTTTATGCCCCACCAACCAAGATTAGAACTCAAAATTCCTTCAGTTAACTGAAATCAAGTGCTTCAAGAGAATATATTATTATTTACTATCTAATTATTATTAAGAGTTAATAATAATCGACATGCATTCCATTTTTACGTAGGAAATCTATGAACAGACTTCGCACATGCATTCCAAAAATAGACGCCCATCCATAAATATAATTTTCTCAACCATCTATAAATAGACTCCCACTATCAATAGACTTTTCTCAACATTCTAAAAATAGACGTACACCTAAGAATACCATGTGTGGGCCCCACCTAGTGTAGGTGCTTAATTCTCACTAGGATCAAGGATGTTATTTCCGGATGCCAATTTCATTGTTTCTTGTCGCAACATTCAACACTCCCTCTCAACAAGAAAGGAATGTATTTGCATGCGACATACAACTCCATGCATTCGCCCTACAAAATTTGCATGCGCCATGCAACTCCATGCATGCGCCCTGCAACTCTTGTATGAAACAATTCTCTAGTGTTTCTCGCACATGCAACACTTTTGAAACTGAATAGCCTCCAAAAAATTGAATCAGTATAATGCATCCGTCATCAAAGTATTCAGACTTCTGCTAGTACTAACTGCACATGTCTTCCGGAACCATTACACTGTTGACCATTGCATCCATGCACTCTGTACTTGCTTTCAACTCTGATTCATGCTCTAGTATCTGACACTATCACTTTGATTTCATGTCCTTGAGACATCTGATTGCATCAATTCAACTGATCCTGCTACTGCTGCTTTGTGGGCTCCTCGTAGACAGGTTCAGTTCATGAGATTCACACCATCCCAATGAATCATGCACACAAATTTCTTCTTAGGATTATCCATCCATGTCACCCCACCTCTCATTTGGTGGTATAGTTTCATGCACTCCCTCTACCCATATGGCACGAAATTTCTCTGAATGAGTGGTTGATCCCACTCCATGATCCTCATCTTATGACTACTCCACATCTCGAGGTTCACTCTTACCTACATGCAAATCCTACTCCCTCTCAAGCGTTAATTGCATGGCTTTCTCACAGTTCCCAACAATAGGAAGCTCAGTAGGAATCCCATATACATCAAGTCTATAGAGATTCTTTACTCGAATCCCCACCTTCTCTGCTTCCCTTGTTGCTTTGTGTCATAGGAAAAATTTTCCTTCACTAAAGACAACAACATAGCCTCTATCCTCTAACATTGTGACTGAGACTAGATTTTTCTTCAAACGTGGAACATGAATAACATATTTTAAATGAAAGATTTTACTTGACACCCTCTGAGACGTAATGGTTCCAATGTTAGTCACATTGTATTGTCCATCGTCGCCCAACTCAATATGCATATGGATGTCTTTCTCCTCCAAGTCACTGAAAAGTTTCTCATCTCCCGTCATGTGAAAGGAAGCACCACTATCAAAGTACCACCCCGATCCCAATGCACTTGGCATCATGCATGCGATAAATGACAAGTCAAGCTCAAATTGTGAGGCAAGAGCCTCACCAGCTATAGCTGCAGCTCCAAAAACCATCTTGTTCTTCTTCTTATGTGGACAATTTATGGCAATATGTCCATACTCATGACAATGAAAACACTTCACTTTGGACACGTTGTGCTCCTCGCCATCTTCACTAGCCTCAGATTTAGAATGGAATTTCTTCCCCTTCCCCTTCTTCGCCTTGGAATCCAAAGAAATATCCTCTTCATCATCATGCTATGATGAAGAGCCATCTATTGTTTTCCTCCTGAACTCCTCTTGCACTAGATTTGACCACAATCGTTCCCAATCTAGTAGTTTTTCTTGTCCGTTGACAAAGTCTTGATAAGTGTGTCAAATCTTAGGAAGTACCAAGAGAGACAAAATCACCAAATCATCATTAGAAACACTTACTCATAAACTCCCAAGCTCATCCCTGCATTGAAAAAACTTTGCTGAGTATATCGGAATAGTGTCGTTCTTTTCCGTCTTCATCTTTATGAGTTTATCCTTCAGCACCAATTTCCTATGGTCGCTACGGCTTTGGAAAAGATCCGTCAAAGCCTTACACATAGCATATGGAGTGGATTTCCCATGAAGGATTGAGAAAATTTGGTCTTTTACAACTTCCAATAGAATCCTCCTCATCCTTGCTACTTTCTTTTTCCATGCATCAAGTACTGCAGCATCTGTTGAAGTAGGCTTAGGAACATCTCTGTTGATGAATTCCTTGAAGCCATTATCTTCGAGCACCGCCTCCATCATGTCCTTCCATGAAATTTAGTTTTAGCTGCCCTTGAGTGCATACTCTATCCGGAAACCATTGAAGTCCATTTCAATTTTTACTCAACTATTGCACGAAGAAATTCTTGCAGCAAATTCGAATTGTTTCCACCAACAAACTCAAGTATTGCTTCAATATTGCAATCTTCTTCGATCCGATACCATGTAGAAATTTTAATGCAATTATGTATTGCTTGGATTCTCCTGATCTAAAAATTATATACCATTGTTAAATACATGATCCTTCTACTTAAATCTTTGCAAAAATTTAATCGCCAATTGCAAACACATGAAGAAAGATCAATCACACATAACACATATGTTTTTACTAGGAAAGCATAAAGCTAAAAACCTCACTATCATGTATTATGTATATATCATTTATCATGAGACAATCTCATACAAAAATCTAATCCAAGATCTCTCAGTACAATATACAATCATCTCACGCTGTTATACAAAAAATGGCTAATACATGCATCAATTTACTGCCTCCAGACAGCCTGCCTCCACTGCGCAATCCCTGATGGTCAAGAACCTCTGAATGATTAACTCTAGCCTTCCTTGAATGTGAAATACTCATAGGCATCTCCAATGTGTGTGTGGTTGCATGAGTGCACCCACTAATGTCACATATGATAGTAAAATTGTCCCTTTCACCTATCTCTCAACTAGGTCTCCACTGGATTTGACATGCATGTAGTTAACAGTAGTAAATCTTCAGTTGCATGTGAGACCACTCCATGTGAACTAATTTTATATTTAATTCACTGATCTCTCACTAGTGTATCTTTAGTTACAACTAGTTAAAACTAGCACAAGTGACTTTAACTCACTTAACTGAGTTAAACAACTTTACAACTCACATAACTACACATCCAACTCTGTTACAACTTCGTATCACTCACTTACAATGTAGTCCACTTGCATGTCCCACCAACCAACCTTAGAACTCGAAATTCCTTCAGTTAACTGAAATCAAGTGCTTCAAGAGAATAGATGATTATTTATTATCTAATTATTATTAAGAGATAATAATAATCAACATGCATTCTATTTTTAGACATGCAATCCATGAACAAACTTCGCACATGCATTCCAAAAATAGATGCCCATCCATAACTATAATTTGCTCAACCATCTATAAATAGACTCCCACTATAAATAGAATTTGCTCAACATTCTAAAAATAGACATACACCTAAGGATAGCATGTGTGGGCCCCACCTAGTGTAGATGCTTAATTTTCATTAGGATCAAGGATGTTGTTTCCAGATGCCATTTTCATTGTTTCTTGTTGCAACATTCAACAATTTTCAATGCATTTATGTAATTAAAATAGAGCTAGGAACTTTTAAAGACCACTTCATTGAAAATTAGAAGCATCTTCATGTGTGTTGGCATCAACATAAAACTGAAATGATTAGCATATATCATTTCGGACATGCTTACATTTTTTCATGGATTGGGTGGTATGTATCGGCAAGAAAGGATATGAAATTTTTTTATAAGTAATGCAACTGCTACACGAACTATTCATAGTCCTTAATGACATACTCAAATTTCTTTCGCAATACTAATCAAATGTGTAAATAAACCATCATATCTTCCAAAATCACATATTTAAACATACAAGTTGTAAAAGTTGAATTTGTTTCATAAATTTTAATGGAATCATGTGCTTGCATCTAAGATATAGTTCTTAAACTTTGAAGCATATTCTTGATTGAAAACATACTAAACTCATAAGATAAAGAGAATATGTGTTTGTGTGTGTATGTATGTATGTATTTTAATTTAATTTAAAAATAAAAAATTAATTTATTTGAATACATTAAATAAATAATTATTAATTTAACAAATAATTACATCAAGAAAAATCAAGGACCATGTTATAGTGAAATATTACTGCAATACTTCCTTGAACCTTACAAATCATGAGGCCTATGTTGAAGTTAAGTTAAAGACCTTGTCTGATCATTCCAACATGAATGCCTCGTGATTTTCTACCTTCAAAATCAAAGGTGTTTTTAGTGCAGTTCCTCCATGTTTAATCTTGATCACTTCCTATTGGGTCACCTATGTATTAGTCTCTTCATGATCTTTGAAAATATTCAAAAGATCATGTTGTTCTTTACCAGTGATCTCCCTGGTGTCTACCATGTTCTTGTTTTTTCAGTATCACTGATATGAATATGGTTTCTTTTGTTCTTTGTGAGGATAGTAAAAGAGGTATGGAGAGGTGGCTTTCATCAATTCAAGAGAAGTAAACATAAGGTTATTGAGAAAATAACTCCAACACCAAGAGATATTCGGTAGCATTTATGGAATTGGCAAACATGTCTTGTTCTCTGGTGTTGGCTACTCTACATAGCTTTCTTGATCTTGTGTAGAAGAAATGAATTGGTATTTAGCTTATATTACATTAACATTGAACTTACCAAAATTCATGGTAGGCTTTCTATCACATTTTTAGAGAAAATTATAACAGAGTATCACACTTTTCTTATCAGAGCTATATGCTCCTATATGCACCAATGATGGATTTCATCACTTAAGAGCAATAAAAAAAAAATTATTGCGAGAAAAACTCCAACACTTTTTTAGAGAAAATTATAACATAGTATCACACTTTTCTTATCAAAGCTAAATGCTTCTATATGAAACAACTATGGATTTTATCACTTAAGAGCAGTAAAAACAAGTTTATTGGGAAAAAAAACTCCAACACATTTGTAGAGAAAATTATAACACATTATCACACTTTTCTTATCAGAGCTAAATGCTCCTATATGCACCAATGATGGCTTTCATCAAGAGTAGAACAAACAAGTTTATTGAGAAAACAACTCTAGCACTGAGAGAGATTTGGAAGCAACTGTCGAATTGGTGAACATGTCCTACTCTATGGCATTAGATATTGGGCATATATTTCTTGATATTGTATACAAGAATGTAAATTTTCATGTAGCTTATACTAAATTAACCATGAAATTGTCAACATTTAGGGCACACTTTCCATCACATTTGTAGAGAAAATTACAATAGAGTATCACATTTTTCTTATCATATCTAAATGTTCCTATATGCAACAAATACCTTGTGCCTCATAGTTTAAATTTGTGAAGGAGGAGGAGACGAGGAGTGTCAAGGTGCAAGCTAGAATAAGAAGAGAAAGAAGAATCTTGTTTGGGACTTGAGATAGATTCATTCTCTGCACATCTAGAGTAAAGATTAATAAAACAAAAGTCACCATACTTTGAATTTTTGAAATAAATATCTTAAAAATTAGAATATCAATTTAATACCTTTTATCCAATTACACATTTAACAATTTTCATTTAAAAAAATACAAATAGAAAATTACAATTTTAAATAAAACTATTCTAAATAAAAATATTACAAAGAATAACATTAATTACCATGGCCCTCTTGTGCATTCCTCTTATTACTTATGCTTGTAACTTATTCTTAATCACATAGTGTCAATTCATTAAAACTACAATCTACAGGTCTCACTTTTTATAGCTTTGGTGGAAGGATGAAGTATCTAAATTCCCTTACCCTTTAAGAAGAATCCTCAATTACTATACATCTAATCTAGAAACCATAGGTTATTCTAAATTGATCAAGAGTACAAAATTTTTAGGGTGATGTTTTATGTGCACTAAAATTCCCATGAGGTCCATCACTATGTATGCGATTCACTGCATCCTTGGATATATTCTATGAGTTATTGTGATTTTTTGCCCGTGGCTACAACTTAGTTTTGGTTGCTACCTAGTTGTCATGGCTCAAAAATTTTTATCATCTCAGATCCCTATAGCATTAAAAATATTATTTGAGCTAATGTGATGTTTTTTTTGTCACAATGATTCAAAAATAAATTATTATGCCACAAGATTGACTTTCTCATTATCTGTTTTGTTTATGAACCCTTTAAAAAAACCACAAGAACATTTGATTTTACATTGTGATCTCCCTAGCATGGGTGGCGGTTTAAAAAATTGGAGATTAAATTGAGCTGTTATTGTTAGAAATTGTTGTATAAGATGGAAAATTTGGATGGTTTGTAGACAATATGGATGCCATAACATATATTTATTTTGATTTTTTTGAGTGTCCCTAGCCACCATTTCAACTGTTAACATCAATACATCACTATGCTAATGATAACTTGTGACATCAGTAGCCATTTTCTTTTATTGTGGATCAAGTTATAAACTAATACTTGTGAAATCCGTAGCCATTTTCTTTGATTGTGGATCAGGTTATAAAGTAGAATTTACTATCTCTTCAAAAGACTCTACACTGTATTTTGGATGGAGGGAAATGTTATGATAAAACTTGTACAAAAAAACCCCTTGGGGTTGTCTCAACTTACTCTAGTGTTAATCACATAGTGTCAATTTTGTAAAACTATAATCTAACAAATTTTTAATAACATCGTTTTAACTTCAAAGTCACCAAAACCTAAATACTTATCTTAATTTCCCCTTTTAAATAAACTACATTCCACATGAATACCATGGGTCGATACCATGGGTTGTTTCTATAGTTTATTATTATTTTACTTTACTATTTTTATTTTTTATTGTATTTTGAACTAATTAAAGTTTTCATTACATTATGTCAATATTTTTATTTAATTTACTTTTATTTTTATTTGTGTGTAATTTGACCTAGTCAAAATGTTAAACATGACATAACAACATTTCTAACATACTTTTTTGGAGAGCATCGTGACACAAAAAGGTAATTTCTAAATACATAAATAGTTATTTTCCTTTTTTATAGTGTTTTTTATCCATTTAATTTAAATTAATTGGTTTGTGTGCAGTTTAAATTTATGTTATAAATTTTATTTAAATCCAACAATTTTTTAATAACATCGTTTTAACTTAAAAGTCACCAAAACCTAAATACTTTTGGGGTTATCTCAGCTTACTCTAGTGTTAATCACATAGCGTCAATTTTGTAAAACTATAATCTAACAAATTTTTAATAACATCGTTTTAACTTAAAAGTCTCCAAAACCTAAATACTTATCTTAATTTCCACCTTTAAATAAACTACATTCCACATGAATACCACGGGTCAATACCATGCGTTGTTTTTATAGTTTATTATTATTTTATTTTACTATTTTTATTTTTTATTGTATTTTGACCTAGTTTAAGTATTCATTACATTATGTCAATCTTTTTATTTAATTTACTTTTATTTTTACTTTAAGGGTTGTCTCAACTTACTCTATTGTTAATCATGTAGTGTCAATTTTGTAAAACTATAATCTAACAAATTTTTAATAACATCATTTTAATTTAAAAGTCACCAAAACCTAAATACTTATCTTAATTTCCCCCTTTAAATAAACTATATTTGACATGAATACCATGGGTCAATACCATGGGTTTTTTTTATAGTTTATTATTATTTTATTTTACTATTTTTATTTTTTATTGTATTTTGACCTAGTTAAAGTGTTCATTACATTATGTCAATCTTTTTATTTAATTTACTTTTATTTTTATTTTTGTGTAATTTGACATAGTCAAAATGTTAAACATGACATAACAATATTTCTATCATACTTTGTGGGAGAGCATCGTGACACAAAAATGTAATATTTAAATACATCAATAGTTATTTTCCTTTTTTTGTATTTTTTTTATTCATTTAATACTTATAAAAAAGACAAAAAAACTAACATTATAAAAAAATACATAAAACTATTTCCTTGTGGATCTAATGGCCTAAAATGTTTCAATTGTCTAACATTTGATCCAATGGCTCAAACATGGACACATTCACAGCTAAGGGAGTTGTTTTCAAATAGGAATGCCTTAGGGCGTAATTACATTTTATTATAATTAATAGATTAGCTTAAATTAATTTAATGCATTTTATTATAATTAATGGATTATATTAGATTTCATTATGATTGAACAAGGAAGTTTTTTTTCCTAATTTAAACACATAAATATGAAAAATATTAAAAAAAACCAATAATATAAATACTAGAAATCCTAGACTTTGAAAGTATTGCCAACAAATTGTTCATTATATAAGTATGTTGTATCCATACAAAGAATTAAATATAATGTCTATTGTTGTGTTGAAAATTGATTACATTTTATTATAATTAAATGATTAAATTAGATTATATTTTATTATTGATGATGATGATGATGATGATGGATAACGTCCACTGAGACCCATCTTTGGTCTATTGGACCTAAAGAAAAGACTTATTTAATTTGATTTAAGATTTTATTCCTATGCTCAAAAAGCTTGGAGAGAAGCCTCACGAGCTCACTATAATTTTGACATCTTAAAAGTCTAGGAAGGTCAGTATGGCAACAAAGATTATGAAATTGAGCTCTAATGTGGTTGTATGCTGGGCACTCTATGAGGAAGTGATTTTCATCCTCGGTGTTCATATTCTCACAAAGATGGCAGATCCTTTCCATCCATGGTGTTCTAGGAACTGTCCAACTACCTGTTTCACTATGGAGCTCATGAGAGTTCGTTCTATTCTTGGCTATATTAATTTTCTTCTTTGGGATAGTTAAAATAGATAGATAATTTTGATCTTCTAGGGTTGGGTTGATGACCTCCTTATAATATCTTAATTTTCTTTTAGCTACTAGATCTTTCTCACACCACATTTTTTCTTTGAACTTAGAAGTAACAATTTTTTTAATGTTATTAATGTTTTTCAATGCAACATTCTCGTCGATCTCCCAATGGTTTAACCAGGCCTTGGTGTCTTTATACCAACCTCGTTTAAGCCTTAGGTGGTTTTGGCTGGAATTTAAAGCTAGCTTAGGAAGTCTATGGTATCCTATGCTATTAAGCTTGTGCTTGTACAACAGAAGCCTGGTCATAGCTAGGCTCTCGATAGGGGAAAGACCCACTTCTATAAGGAGAATAGGATAGGGTGTATTATTTTTAATTTCAAGGCTATAAGTTATAAAATTCTTCTGGATTTGCTCAATCTTTCTCAAGGATTCTCTAGAGATGTTGTAACCCCAAACCTCACATCCATATAAGATAACAGGAGTGACTAAAGTTTCAAAGAGGAACTTCTTTCTATCCCACATTACGAGGTTTGCCATTTTACAATTATTTTCAAGACCAAAATAAGCTTTCCATCCCCCATTAATCCTTTTCTGAATCCTATAGTTCCAATTGAGCTTGTGATGAATATCAATTCCTAGGTACTTGTAAGAAGACACCTTGCGTAAGTGTCCTTCTTGGATTTGATAATCTTAACTTTTTTTTTGTCAGTGTTAATAGACATACCCATGGTAGAGCCTAAATCCTTAAGAAGTCTAAGTTTCTTATCAAGATCAGATGGCTACCTTGCGAGAATAATAGTATCGTCAGCATAGAGAGGAAGGATGATGACTATCCCAACTAAGTTCATGCTAGCACATCTTGCTTCCTCTAAAAAACCTTCTAGCTTGTCGATGTAAATTCCAAATAGGGTAGGGGAGAGAGGGTAACCTTGTTTAACTCTGATATTACACTTAATATCTTTACACCACCCCTGATTTCTATTTAACTTGGCAATTACATTCTCTTATAACCTTATAACGGCCTCTCTTAGTTCAAAAGGAACATTTAGCTCTTTTAATCTATTCCATAGGTTGTTTCTAGGAACTGTATTGAAAGCCTTTCTAAAGTCCACAAAGCAACATAAGAGATTGGATTTATCATTGCGGCATACCTCCAGAATGATCCTAAGCATAACGAGGTGGTTCATTGTTGAGTGCTGCCTTCTAAAACTCGCTTGGCCTTTAGCCCACTTACCTTCACTTTCAATCCAAATGCTCAACTTCTTTTCCAAAATAATACCATATAACTTGGCTAAGAGAGGGCTGATCATAATTGTCAGATAATTAGAGGGGTTATTTGTATCCCCACTTTTAAAAATAGGGATAATGAGGCTTTGAGTCCAAGGTTTAGGGAACCCTTGCTTGACTGCTTGGTTGAAAATATTGTGGATGTGGGGGATGAGGACAGGACCTCTAATTTTTAAGATTTCTGTCTGGTAACCTTCAATGTCTTTAGCTTTCCCATTTTACAGGTGTTTAACCCCAAAATCAATGTCTTCTAATGAGAAAACTTCTTTCGTTGTGAGTAAGGTTTCAAAATCCCTAGCATTTGGAGATTCATAAAGCTTTTTAAGATAGGAATTCCAGTCATGTAAAGAAATTTTATTTTTATCTTTAGTTTTCCTAGTTAGAATCTGCCTCCAGAATTTTTTAGGAGCCACCTTAGAGAGGCGTAAGAGATTCTCTTGTCTTTTATGAATATATTGTCTTTTTTTCATTTTAGTTAGGGCTTTGTAGATTTTTATCTTGTCAATTTTGAGAGATTCATCAACAGCTTCCTTAATTTCTCTCCTCTCACTTTTACAATCTTTGTCATACCATGGGTTGGTTTTGCTATTTATTTTATTACTTTAGACTTCAATTGAGAACTTGTTAGTAGAATATGAGAGGGTTTTAGTAAAATTATGATAGAGGTCATCTATGTTTTCTATACTAGATAAAGGAAGAAAATTAGTTTTTAATTCATTTAGAAAGAAATCAATTTTATTTCTATTAAAGATTAAGTTCTTTTGACTATAAGGATTATCTATGGGATCTCTATTCATCACAAAATTGAGAGTTATGAGTAAAGGCCTATGATCAAAGTCAGACTGGTGGTTGTCTAAGATGTCAAAACTTATTATTTCGTTGTATAAAGAGAGATCGGCAATAGCATAGTCTACCACGCTGCTACCAAGCCCATGGATGCAAGTGGTTATTTAATTATGAATTTGTTATATTTTAATATCTATAAGTGGTTAGTGTGATTTATGATGTTTGAAATGAGTTTTTTTGTGATTCATATTGTATATATTGGGAATTTTTAGATAAAATCACTGAAAACATTTAATGCTTTTCTAACTATCTAATGTAATTTATCATAAAAAAAAATAAAGAAAAAAATCTTAGCATACCATTAAATAGAAAACAATATAAATGGTTAGAATAAAAATTTAGATTTTAATAGATAAATAAAGATATTTTAGATGTTATATATGATAATTAGTGTAATTCTTTTTTATTTAAAAATAATATTTTAATATGATATTAAGTTAACAATTAACAAAGATTCTTTTATCTTTCAGTCACACTTAAAAATATAACTAAAAAATCAAATTAAATTAATTAATTAAATTAAATAAAAAAATAATATTAATAACGGAAAAATAAAATAAGATAAAAATAATAAAAATAATAATTATTAAATAAAAATTGATGCTAAATTGACTTTTAAAATCAAATAAAATAATTTTTAAATTAAATAAAAGTAAAAAAAATATATATATATTCATATAAAATGACTTTCCAAAAGTAAAAATGATTATTAAAAATCAAATAAAGTAAAAATGATAGATTTTTAAAATAAATAAAAATGATTTTTAAAATCAAATAAAAGTAAAAGATGAAGAGAAAATAATAATTTTTAAAATTAAATAAAAGCAAAAGAAAAAAAGAATATTAAGAAAACCCGTAACTGTTTATTTTCCAAGTCATCTATTTAGGTTAGATAGCCTCTTTCCATTTCTATTTCTCCTCTAAAATTCCACATTGGTGGTTGTAATTCATACTATTTGTAATTTTTCAATCTCACATTTTTCAATTAAGATATCATTCTTGAAAGAACTTTCAAGAATATATAATTAGTGGGTGTAATTCATACTATTTGTATAATTTTTTCCAAATCTGATATTTTTCAATTAAGAAATCTTTCTTGAAAGAACTTTTAGGAATATATAATGATGTCTCTACAAAATTTGTAAAAGACCAAATCTCCACGATCATTTTTATAATAATTTTTTTTTCAATTAAAATTTTATTTTTAGAGGAACTCTCACATATATATAATGTTGTATGAGATTAGACCAATTTGTGAAAAACCAAATCTCCACATTAATTTTTATAATATATATATTTTTTCAATTAAAAATTCCTTCTTAGAGGAATTCTCAACATATATAATGATGTTTGATATTAGACCACATAATTTGTGAAAGACCAAATCTCCACACTTAACTGTGAGATCATATGTAACATACCTGATAACTTCACATGGAAATGCAAGGAGTGAAATTTTTTCTATACAAATTACTCACATGTAACTATCTAAATCACTATTAAATATTCCTCACTAATAATTAGATAGAATGTTCACCACTTTATAGTGTAACCTTAGTATATGAATAGTAAGTTGCTTAACCATTAACAGCCACTATTGTAGTACTTTAACATAAAACTGTATTGTAGTAGATTAACATAAAACTGTATTATGTAACCTTGCATTAATTTTCATTATTCATGCATGGAATTTCTGAAAGACCAAACCTCCACACTTAACTCTGAGACCACATGCAACATACCCGGATAACCTTACATGGAAATGCAATGAGATAAAAAAAACACACCCCATAACCTCACATGGAAATGTGAGTTAAAAAAAAAATTATACAAATTACCCATGGGTAATTATCCAAATCACTATTAAATATTCCTCACTATTAATTAGATAGAACGTTCACCAGTTGATAGTGTAACCTTAGTATAACAATAGTAAGTTTTTTAAGCATTAACAACCACTATTGTAGTACATTAACATGACCAAACCTCCACACTCAACTCTGAGACTACATGTAACATACCCCCATAACCTCACATGGAAATGCAAAGAGTTAAAATGTTTTTATGCAAATTACCTATGGGTAACTATCTAGATCACTATTAAATATTCCACATGTAACATACCCCGAGAACCTCACATGGAAATGAAATGAGTTAAAAATATTTTTATACAAATTACCCACGGTTAACTATCCAAATCACTATTAAATATTCCTCATTAATCATTAGATAGAATGTTCACTAGTTCATAGTGTAATATTAGTATAAGAATAGTAAGTTTCTTAACCATTAACAACCACTATTGTAGTATATTAACATAAAACTATATGATGTAACCTTACATTCATTTTCATTATTTAGGTAGTCATCACATACTTGAAATTATGAACATCACAACAAGAAATGAGTCAACATCATCAATGAGACACAATAATCAATCAGATCATTGAACACCAATATACGCTGGAAACCCCCTTAACACTGTTACTGATGAAACATGAACTATTACCTCAAAACGGGAACTATAGCCCAAAAAAAACATTGTGTCAAACTTTTGACACATTGTAACAATGGAAGTAAAGACAACATATTAGGACATTGAAAAATCATAAAAATTCTAAATTTTTTGATAGATGATATTAAATATAAACAAAATCATGTCTAAAGGGCTTATCATTTCGAACATTTTTTATCTATGTTGTTAAACATAAAATATCTTGACTCTAAACAACCTTAAAATTATAATTATTTTCAACCATAACATTAAGGATAAAATTTCGTACAACATAAAAACCTTAATGACAAGTTATAAATCTCAAGTTTTTAAATCTTAGGTTTTATATGACTTAAACAATTTTTAAAACTGAATAAGAAAATGAAAAATTTATTATTCATATATTTGTTTGTTTATATATTAAAACATATTTTTTAAATCTTTTTATTGTTTTTTTATATTTTAAATTATAATTGTTTTAGTTTTAAGAAAATAAAATTAAAAATTAAAATCTTTTGTTTGTTTATATTTTAAAACATTTTTTTATATATATTTTTAATTGTTTTAATTTAAAAAAAAATTATTATTATTTTTTTTTAATATTTGTTTGTATATTTTTTTTAAACATATTTTTTAATTTGTTTTTATTGTTTTTTATATTTTAAAACTTGAATTGAATATTTTTTTGTTTTGTTTTGTTTTTTTTTGTTTTGTTTTTTTTTTTTTTTTATTAAACAATATATATATATATATATATATATATATATATATATATATATTGTAATAATTTTTGTTTTAAAAAAATTAAAAAAAAAAATTTAAATTTTTTATATAGTTTGTGTTTGAATAAAATAAAATAAATTAAAAATTAATTTTCCACCCACCGAGGGTCGGAGACCGGCTGGGGAGCACTGTCGATGGCTGCCCAGCCTACCTCCGGGCCGCGGCTGGGTGAAGGGTGATTTTCGGAATCACCCTTCGCCAAGATGGGGTCGATTCTTGGAATTGCCCTCTACACAGGCGGGAGCGATTCTCGGAATCACCCTCCACCCAGCCTGCCTAGCCAGGGGCCGAAGGCTAGCTGGGCGGCGCCATCGAGGACTTCCCAGCCTGCCTTCGGCTCCCACCTAGGGGGAGGGTGATTCTCAGAATCACCCTCTGCCTAGCTAGGGGCGATTCTTGAAATCACCCTCTGCCCAACCGGGGTCTATTCTCAGAATCGTCCTCCGCCTAGCGAGGGGTGATTCTCAAAATCGTCTTACGCCCAGTCGGGGGCCGAACGCAGGTTGGGCTGCCCTCAACAGCACCACCCGGCCAGCCTTCACCCAGCTAGGGGCCAGAGGTCGGCCGGGCGGCGCTGTCGAGGGCTGCCCAGCCTACCTGATGCCCCCGGCTGGGCGGAGGGCAACTCTATATGACGCCGCCGGGCCTGCCTTGGGCCCTTGGCTAGGCGGAGGGTAATTCCAAGAATCACCCTTAACTGGGCGGAGGGTGATTCCAAGAATCACCCTCGGTTGGGCGAAGGGCGATTCCAATAATTTCCCTCCTCCCAGCTGGGGGCTGAAGGCAGGCCAGGTGGCGCCATCGAGGGCTACCCAGCCAAAGCCCGGAGGCGGGATGGGTAGCCCTAGACATTGTCACCCGGTTGGCCTTCGGCCCCTGGCTAGGTGGAGGGTGATTCCAAGAATCTCCCTCTGCTCAGCCGGGGGCTTGAGGCTGGATGGACGACACTGTCGAGGGCTTCCCAGCCTGCCTCCAACCCCCGGCTAGGCGGAGGGCGATTTTCAGAATCACCCTCCACTGAGCCTGGGGCTGAAGGCAGGTCGGACGGTGCCATCAAATTAAGAAGATTGGGTTTTGGATTTATTCTCTGGTTTAGGTAAGTTTTATTATACAAATTTAGATTTAAATATTTTATTTTTTACTTTTTATGTCTTTATACTAATTTTCTTACTTATTTCTTTTGTACTTGATAATTAGGTATGACACTAGCATGTTGCCTACCAAAATGAAGAAATTGCATTGCCATTGAGAAAGACCGAATGCAATGAAAATTTATTCAACAAAGAATTAATGCTCTTGAATTCCTTCCATATGCGAAGCAAGAATTTGGTTTGAGGAAAAGAGATTTTAATGAATCAGGTGTGGCAAAAAAATCAAAGGAACCTCAACCACCATTATATGGAATGATTGGAAAGGGACACTTTCGAAGATTTGTAGAAATGAAAGGTCCATTAGAAGATGACAATGACCAAAATAAAGCAGAAAATGTTGTGGAAGAAGCCATAAATGGTGTTCTAAATGATATTGAACATGTATTAGTTGATATTATTGATGATATTTAAGTTATGCTTGCAAGCAAAGCTCATTTTTTAGATCTATTAATCAATTTTACTTGTAATGTTTAGGCTTTGATATTTTATGAGAAGAATCCTTATTGTTTGCAAAAACCATGTGATTACTATTATTTTTTGACATAAAATTCAATAAAAATACTATTTTCTTAAGTTTTTTTTGTTAAGATTTTCCCAAAAAATTAGTTTATTTAACATGTTTTTTTTAACAAAAGTCTATAAAAGTGTATTTTTTGCATTATATTTATATTGAAAAATGTATTTTTTTGTCATATCATTCAAAATATTGGTTTTTTAGTGACAATTATTTGAAGTGCATTGAAAAATTAATTAGCAATACATAAACTTGTAGAAAATATAAACTTTATAATATTGACCCTTTTTTGATTTTGTATCTATGTGAAAAAGTGAAGATATCATTACAAATTTTTATTTAAAAAAAAAAAAAAAAAATCTTTTTATAACACAAATACATAAATGCACTTAAAAATAAACATCTCACTAAAGAAGAAGACATTAGAAAATGTATAGTGTCAAAATCAATCCTCTAAAAAGACGTTGGTGATTATATGCCACCACTATTCAAAATCGACATAAAAAGCATCACAGTAAAAAAAAATAAAAAATAAAAAAATAAGTGCCAAAAACATGCTAAAAAAATGATTCTGCATCACCATTTTTCAAAAGAGGATGTTTTTCTTTCGACATAAAAAAGTAGGTACCAGTGCAGCTACCTATTTCACTGGTAACAATTTTCCTTAGTATAATAATGGTAAGTTACTTAACCATTAAAAACCACTATTGTAGTAGAAACCCCCTTAGTATAAGAATAGTAAGTTGCTTAACCATTAACAACCACTATTGTAGCAGATGAGTGTAACCTTGCATTTATTTTCCTTATTCATGTAGTCATCACAAACTTGACATTATGAACATCACAACAAGAAAAGAATCAACATCATCAATATCAATCACATCATTGAACACCAATATGCCATGGAAACCCCGTAGGGTGAAAACCAGCGAGCATTTAATAATAATAGTAAACCCTCATGAGGATGTTCACTCCTCACTCAATGGGTCATAAGAGAGTCCATCCCTTAACAATTATGTTAAGATATTACAAGGAATGTCATTTAAATACAAATTATATAACTTAAAGCCATTAAAATAATTATGATAGAATTTACCCACAATCACCCCACTTAATGGCTCATAAGGGAGTCCATCCTTTAGCCATTGTGTTAAAATATTACAAGGAATGTCATTTAAATACAAATTATATAACTTAAAGCCATTACAATCATTATGATAGCATTTACCCACAATAATCAATCTTTATATCTTTGTGGCCTGGTTACTCCATCAATAGACCATCCTGCAACTCCCACTCATCTGCATGGACCATCAATTTTTTCTCCATCAATAGACCAAGTTCCATCAGCAGAACATATTGCAACTCGCACTCATTTTCATGGACCATCAATTATTTACCTGCCACCATGTTAAACATGATCTATCATTTTCATAAGTCACCATCGTTTCCTATCATTGATGTCATCAACAAGATTTTATAGCATGATTAGATAAAGCCACTATCAATCAATAATCAATCTTTAAGTGATCCTTTAACACTTATTCATATTGATACATGAGATGTGAATCTTCTAACATCACTACCTTATTGTAAGCAAGTAATTATGAATCATGTCAAAATAATCCACGCATTATTTTGACACTTCTCGCACACTCTCACATTCGTACAAGAAAAATCACTACAACTGTCCATGAATTTATTTAAATGAAAATGACACAATGTGCATTAGAGTTACTTAAACTTTAACAAAAAAACCAGCCATTCAATTATTGCTTTTGGTGCATTCAAATATAAGAAAGCTAACACAATGAATGTTTTCCTATGCATGCAATGCATATAGTTTCCAGAATAATTTCCTAAAAGAATACTTAACACAATAGAGCATGCAAACATATATAAGCTTTTCAATAAAATATAGCATAATAGGCATGCAAAAACATAGTTTATTTTCCATAAAACTAATTCAATAAAGCATACAAATACATGCCTTACTTTCCAAAGGTTATACCAACATTGCATATATATATATATATATATATATATATATATATATATCAAGGAAATCAACACATTACTATGGTTTTTGTGCATGTAATTCATCTTCTTTCTCAAAGAATATTTTCCAATGTAGGCTATCATTTCCCGCATACAATTGTATATTCTTTCCAACGATATATAATACAAATCCTGCATGCATATACATGATTTTATTCTGAAAGAAACTAAATAAACTAAGCACATATAATTTTTCGAAATAAATATAGCTCAATTAGATCTTCTATCCATGCAAAGAACATAACTCTCTAACACAATGACTATTATTTATGGATAGATCTTCTTTAATGTACGTAACACAAATTCCCTTCTTGGAATTACACATCATTAACTATTCTTTTCATGCAAACATATACATAAGAAATTAATATAACTTAGTTTTTTTATTTAGTTTCTCATGCTTCCCTTTCAAGAAATTATCATAGATAACCATCTTTTAAGTACAAAACTAAGAAGCCATAACCAGGTTAACTTAGCCTTTTATACACCTAAGTCAAGAACTAGCCATTCAATCTTTTCAAGAAGATAACTTTTTCAAGAAAGTATCATAATTAACCCTTATTTTGTGCATACAAACTAAGAAGACCTTTTTAAAATAATAACAAAGTTAACCTTTGATATAGCAAACCATGGAACTAAGTCAAAATACCCAATATACAACACAAAAATTACTTGTTCTTTTACCCACCAGAATATGTGACTTTTGCAAACTCTTGCAAAGGAATTAACACAATGGACTTATCTTTCACACACAAGATAAAAATATTATTTCCAAAGAAAATCCTATGACTTATATTATTTACGAATATAATTTTTAGAAGGTAATTCCATAAGATATTATCTTTAACTACAATTACAGATTTCTCTTTAAAAAGAGAAATCCCAACTTATTATATCTTCCAATGAAATATTTTCTCATACATTTATTTCACCTTGATATTTGAATAAATTGGAAAATAATTCAGATAAATAAGCAATAGTGAATTTGTTTTAGTCACATCTCAATAAAGTAATGAAATACTCTTTTCTTTCCCATCCCAAGAAAAATAGGCAAAATAATTATTATTCTTTACTATTTTCCCAAAAATATTCTATAAAAAACCATATAATATATTTCTATTTATTTATATTCACTTCTTTTCAAAAAAATAAATTCTTTAATAACCATACAATCCATACATTTTTCTGTTAATACAAACGCTCTTAATAAGAACTTCTACTATCCCTCTTAATAAGAACTTCTATTATGCCATAACACTGATTAGCAACTCCCAGATGTATTAACTCCCACAGCTGTATCATAGCTGTACCCACAACCACATTGCTCGGCCAATTATCGAATTATATTACGATGGATTGAAGAATCGCAAAATGCACACTCTTTTCTTTTAATCGCGCCGGAGAGGAATAATGCACACTCTTTTCCTTTAATGGACATTCTCGTCCTTTTCCATTTCGACCTGGACATTTTTGTTTTTCCTTTTCGACCGGGGTTTTTCAAGAATCGAGCTTGTTTCCCTCTTTGTTTTTATGAGAATACTATTAACTTTCTTTTTTCTTTTCCTCTGCCAGGAGTGAATGCAGAAACTAATAGTCTGAATTAGTAATGGAATAAGTGTAACCATTTTCATACAATACTTTTTAACTAAATCAAAACCCTAACAAATTCTTAATTGTAACTAACAAATTCTTGATTGAACTTTTATGGTTAAATATTAAACACAGTAATAAAATAAGAATAGTTCAGTAAAGATTGTAAATGCCAACTGTTTGCAGGGTGTTACACCACACCATTGGAACTTACCAAAGATGGAGTGGTAGTCGGCATTGGTGATCTGTAAGTTTTTTTCAATAATCGGCGGAGGAAGATTCAATAACTGAATTGCGTGCACAAGTGGAATGCGCCACTCAATCATTTGGAGAATAAATTAGTGGCCTTCAACTGTGTAGGTTTGGCCTCTTATTGAGGACAATCCAGTCCAGCATGCCAGAATAGAAACAGCATTCCGACAAGGACCGGCATTATTGATGGGAACACAATCATTGTATTTGTAGCATTTTCATCTTTTTGTAAATATGGAGTTTGCTGTAAATAAAGAGAAGTTAGAGCTAAAAAATCTATAAAAAACTTCCCAAAAATCTGGCTAAAAATAATTTTCGAAAAATCTATTTGAGTTGAATTATTTGAGTTGAGTGGACCTCCTTGTCATTTTACAAGTTGTGAGAGAATATATAGTTTTCTCAATTTGGTTGAGTTTCTAAATGCTTAGGTGTGAAGCTCACTCAAGTTTGGAATTGGAAGATCATCAGATAGGATAGATGTGTAATGTTCTAGAATTAAAGTGGATAGAGATTAAACTTTACATAAACCATTTTTTCTCTATTTTATATAAGAAGAATGACTAATCTATCTATGCAACACTTCCATTAGGATTATATGAAATTTAGTCAAGCTTGAATGCCGAATAATAATTGTGTAAGACTTGGAAATTAAGTTTGACTTAGACTAACCCTACCCTAACTAAATAGTTTATACCTCATAAATTAAATTGCTAACTAATACTTGATTCATCACAAAGGAAACTTGATTATCCCTAATTCTTAAATAAAATGAAGAGAAAGCAAGTTCTACAACCTTAGAGTCTCATGGAAATGTTGTGAGATAACATTACATTTAAAAATAATAAAATAATATTTGCATTAATAAATAAAAATTACTAATAACAAAAGAAATCAATGACTACGATAAATAAAAGATTTCAATTTTCATTTTATTTTTACATCGAACTTATTTAAGAGACAAAGTAATTAAAAGTTAAAAAATTTAAATAAAAATTTACTTTTTAGTAATTCCTCCACTACTTACTATGGAGTTAATCAATAACATCTAAAAATAATATTATCTATACATAATGTGTAATTCATTCTTTGTACCAATGTAACATTGATAAAAAAAAATGTATTAATAGCAAAACAAAATTACTATGAGAACATAATTTTATATCAAATTTATATAGAAAAATTTAAAATAATTGAAATTAAAAAAAGAAATCTAGATTTTCACTTTCCATGTGTAACTTATTCCATTATGGAGATGACATATAATATATAAAAAATATTAATTAAAAAAAAGTTTAATGTGAGTTATAAATAAAATATTATAATATACATGTTGAATAAAAGATTTCAATCTCATATAGAGATTAATGACTAAAATATTTTAACTATATAAAAACAAATTCTTATAATTAGTAATTTCTTTCTAATTCAAAATATGATAAAGACTTGTTATTCCTTATATAACAAAAATAATTTTATATGTTATACAAAATAAGTGAAATTCCAAATTTTTTTATAGTTAAAAGATTTTATTAGTGTATTAGTTCAAACTTGGTATAGATTCATGTTATTTTCAAATCTATTAAAAACTCAATGGAATAATATATCTTTTTGTCTTTTAACATAAAAAAACGTTTGCATCTTAAAAATTTAGCCCATCCCAAAATTTGACAAATAAATTAAAATAAATCAATACATATATATATATATATCAAAATAAAATATTATATATATAATTATAATATTATATTTTCTTCTTATTATAAAATTAAAATTATCATAATAATATAAGTTTAAAATTATTATTTATGTATTAAAGTTATTTTAAATTAAAATTATTATTTATGTATTAAAGGTATTTTAAATTTATGTTTTTTATATTATGATTGTTGTATTAGATATAAAAATTTTACTTTTTTTGAATAACTGTTTTAAAATTTTAATTTAACTATTAATAATTATTAGGTGAATGGTAGGAAATTTTCTCTAAATAATTTTGTAACTATGAAAAATATAAAGTATAAGTTCTAAAATAAAATAAATGAAAAGTATAGTATATAATATATACATGTTCAAAATAATAAGTCATTGAATATCATTATAATATCATGAGTAAAGAAAATAACATCTCATTGTCTCAACCACTCAACCATCTCAGTAAAAAACATTAAACATTTGATACAAACACTTGTAAGTTAATAAAAGTAGTCCAATCAAATTAAATCATTCACTAAAACATTAAAAAATTATTTAACACCTCTATCGAGATTCATAACTTAATTAAGGTTTATAAAACCCTCTTTAAATATTTATTTAATCATTTAACCAAAATATTAGTAACTTGATAAATCCTTAAAAATCAAATTGATAATACATATGAAAGGCGTGGAAAACACATTTTTTAAGTTCCTTGGCCCAAAACTCGTGACATCATTTTTTATGGCTTATTATAATTTTAATCACTCGATAATAGCTTTTTTTTCCCTTTGGTACAAATCGAACTTAAAATATAATTCACGTGTTAATCAGTGATAAAACGTTATTGAGAAAAATATAAATTTTTAATAAATTAAATTTTGGTTTTTTTTTTTTTTTTCCTTCTTCGGGGTTTAAAATCACTTTTTATATATAAATGTTTTAGTGTATGTATATTAAAATATAAAATAATAATAATAAATGTTATATAGTAGCTAGAACTTGTCTTATAGTTTAAGCATAGTTAAGTAAAAATAACAATATTGAATTTAAGTTAGTGTTAAGATTTAGAATCCATTCAATTTAGGTTTTAAATTTTTTCTGTAAAGTATAAATAGATGTATTTTAAAGGGTAGTTTTTCTTTCCAAATATATTGTGAAAGATAGGTTAAATATATTCCAAAAAAAAATATAAATATTAAAAATGGAGTTGCTTTATCTACTTAGTTATTTCTTGTTTGAATTGATAATCATTTTAATTTATTATTGGTAATTTTTTAGTATTTTCTTATTGATATCAAGAAAAACTATATAATTCTTTTACTATATTTTAATTTATTTGTTAAAATTCATTTCATTTTCATAATCGTAAACCAAATTTTGTAATAAACAAATACATAGGTATTATAAATAAGTGGTTTTCATTTTTAAAACAATTATATAATAATTAAAAGTGAATCTATATTATTGTTTTCATGTTTCTAACTATTTTTTATAGGCATAGTCTAACTTATAGACGAAATAATATTTTTCACGGGAATGTGGTGATACAATTTCAAGTAAGTTTGTTCCATGTACATGTCATTTCTCCCACAAACTGATCAAGGTGTGACTTTTGACATAAATTCATCAACCACTACCTCTAGTTGTTTTAGTAAGTGCATAAAATAATTTTGCAAACCATATACATGTCATTTTTCCCACAAACTCATCAAAGTGTGACTTTTGACATAACTTCATCAACCACTACCACTAGTTGTTTTAGTAAGTGCATAAAATAATTTTTCCAACCATGTACATGTCATTTCTCTGAAAAACTCATCAAGGTGTGACTTTTGACATAACTTAATCAATGAGTACCACTAGTTGTTTAAGTAAGTGAAAACCACTGCCATTTTAAGGCAAACTATGTACATGTGTCATTTATCCCATACATGTGTCATTTCTCCCATAAACGTTTAGGCAAAATTTAAGGCATGTGTCATTTCTATGTCATTTCTCTGTCATTTCTCTATCATTTCTCCCATAATGACAAGGCAATGTCATTTCACCCATATACTATAAGGAAAAATTTAAGGCAAACCATGTACATGTAATTTATCTCTTAAACTCTAGGCAAGGAAAACTTTAAGGCATGTCATTTCTAAATGTGATTTCTCCCATAAACTTTAAGGAAAACTATGCACATGCAATTTCTCCCACAAACTAAAGGCTTTCTTCCATTAATTCAAGGAAAACCCTAAAACCTGAACCTAAAGTGGCTGAACTTCCATAGGATTTTAGTCTATTTGTTAAGTGTTAACTTCTACAAGTTCTAAATGTAGAGTCTGTAAAGGGTTAGGTAGCATCTAGATCTCATCTTTTCTCAAAGGTGACATATCCAGTAAATGGCCCTACAGTCAATCTCTGGAACAGATCTAAATATAAGTTCTTCATTGTAATATCCATTTATGTACATGCCATTTATCACATAATATTTAAGGTATTTTATAGTGTTTTTGGAACCATGTACCTGTCATTTATATGTCATTTCTCCCATAAAATTTAAGGCAAACTTTAATAAAAATTATGTACATACTTTTCATTTCTCCCATTTCTCCCATAAATTTTGGTAAGTGCATAAAATAATTTTGCAAGCCATGTACATGTCATTTCTCCCACACTTTAAGTCTTTCTCCCATTAGTTTAAGGAAAAATTTAAGGCCTAAAAATTGAACCTGAAGTGGCTCAACTTCCATAGAATTTGAACTTCGATAGGATTTTAGTCTGTTTGTTGAGTGTTAACTTCTACAATTTCTAAAGGGAGAGTCTATAAAGGGCCACGTAGCCTTTGGATCTCATCTTTTATCAAAGGTGAAATATCAATTAAATGCCCCTACAGTCAATCTCTGGAACATATCTAAATAGAATTTATTCATTGTAATATCCATTTCTGTACATGTGATTTCTCCCATAAACTATAAGGTATTTGCTAGTGTTTTTGGAACCATGCACATGTCATTTATATGTCATTTATCCCATAAAATTTAAGGCAAACTTTAAGACAAGCTACTTACATACATGTCATTTCTCCCATTTCTCCCATAAATTTTAGTAAGTTCATAAAATAATTTTGCAAACCATGTACATGTCATTTCTCCAATACATTTTAAGTAAAAATTTAAGGAAAACCATGTACATGTGTCATTTCTCCCATACATTTGTCATTTCTCCCACACACTTTAAGGCAAACTTTAAGGCATGCCATAATTTAGAATAGGTCTAAATAGACGTTCTTCATTGTAATATCCATTTTTGTACATGTCATTTCTCCCTTAGTACGTGCATAAAATAATTTTGCAAACCAGGTACATGACATTTCTCCCACACACTTTAAGGAAAAATTTAAGGCAAACCATGTACATACATGTCATTTCTCCCATTTCTCCCATAAATTTTAGTAAGTTCATAAAATAATTTTGCAAACCATGTACACGACGTTTCTCCCATGCACTTTAAGGAAAACTTTAAGGCAAAAAATTTCATTTCTATATGTCTCAAAATTTAAGGCAAACCATGTGCATACATTGCATTTCTCCCATTTCTCCCATAAATTTTAGTAAGTGCATAAAATAATTTTGCAAACCATGTACATGAAATTTCTCCCACACACTTTAAGGCAAAATTTAAGGCAAAACATGTCATTTCTATATGTCATTTATCTGTCATTTCTATATGTCATTTCTCCCATAAAATATATAAGTCAATGTCATTTCTCCCATAAACTATAATTCAAACTTTAAGGAAAACCATGTACATGACATTTCTCTCTTAAACTCTAGGCAAGGTAAAGTTTAAGGCTTGTGTCATTTCTATGTCATTTCTCTAGAATTTCTATGGAATGTCTCCTATAAACTATAAGGCAATATCATTTCTCCCTTAAAATATAAGGTAAATGTTAAGTCAAACCATGTAGATGTCATTTCTCTCTTAAACTTTAGGCAGGGCAAACTTTACGGCATGTCATTTCTAGATGTAATTTCTCCCACACACTTTAAGGAAAATTTTAAGGCATGTTATTTCTAGATATGATTTCTCCCATAAAATTTAAGGAAAACCATTCATGTATGCCATTTCTCCCATTAATTAGGAAAATTTTAAGCCATAAAAATCAAACCTAAAATGGTTGAATTTCCATAGGATCCCCAAAACTCAAGACTTTCTCTGCTTAATTCAAGGCAAACTTTAAGGCCTAAAAACTGACCCTGAAGTGGCTGAACATCCATAGGATTTTAGTTTGTGTTAACTTCTACAAGTTCTAAAGGCAGAGTCTATAAAGTGCCAGGTAGCCTCTGGATCTCATCCATTCTTAAAGGTGACATATCCAGTAAATTCCCCTATAGTAAATCTTTGGAACAGATCTAAATAGAAGTTCTTCATTTTAATATCCATTTCTGTACATGCCATTTCTCCCATAAACTTTAAAGCATTTGCTAGTGTTTTTAGAACCATGTACTTTTCATTTATATGTCATTTCTCCCATAACCTTTAAGGAAAACTTTATGGATAACCATGTACATACATGTTATTTACACCATTTCTCCTTTGCTCCCATAAACTCAAGGGAAAATTTAAGGATAACCATGTACATGTCATTTCTATGCCATTTATCCCATAAATTTTAAAGAAAACTTTAAGGATAACCATGTACATGTCATTTCTATGTCATTTCTCCCATAAATTTAAAGCAAAATTTAAGGATAAGCATGTACATACATGTCACTTCTCCCATTTCTCCCATAATCTCAAGGAAAAGTTTAAGGATAACCATGTACATGTCATTTCTCCGATAAACTTTAAGGCATAGTTTGCTAGTGTTTTTGGAACCATGTACATGTCATTCCTCCCTTAAACTCCAGGCAAGGAAATCTTTAAGGCATGTCATTTCTAGATGTGATTTCTCCCATAAAATTTAAGAAAAAATTTAAGGAAAACCATGCACATGTCATTTCTCCCATGCATTTGCAATAAATGTTAATTTAATATATTTTGTTGAATTGGTTTTTTTTCAGGGATTAAAATAACCCACTAAATATGGTTGAAAAATAGACATTGTGCATAGATGCTTCTTGCTATCCCAATCCAGGGAGAGAGGTGATTACATATGTGCTTTGAAATATTGCAACTAGCAAGGTCCTCCAAATTCAAATGAATATAGCAAGAAGAATAACAAACAACGAGGTATATTATATTGCATTGATAGAAGGCTTGGGAACAGTTAGGGAGTATGGATCAAATGAAATTGTATTTTTCACCAATTATAAACTTGTGTGCAACTAGATGAAAGGTGTGTACCAAGTTAAAAGGGAGAGGCTAAAAAAACTGCATGGAAAAGAAAACAATATTGTTAACCAATTTCAATTTTTTAGTATAAGACATTGTACAAATGTTAATAAGACGTGTGTTGATCTATTGTGTGCGGCAATGCCAATTCAAGATGCATTTATCAAAGATGAATTAATATATGAATTATTATTATACGGCACAATGCCTATTCAAGATTCATCTCTCAAATATGAATTAGTGTTGAACGCTCTTCTTCAAAAATTCAAGATTCATCTCTCAAAGATGAATTAGTGTTGATATGCTCTCCTTCAAAATTAATTGATGGACATTGTAACATATCTTTGATATGTGTGTGTTTTTTACTTATAAATACGTCTTTTTTAATGACCATATGTTTTTTTCAATTATATAGCAAGTGTGCTCCCACCATGTAAAGCACAACTTGGTGAACTTCACATTTGCAACTTGGTGAACTTCACATTTCTATAAATTTAAAATGTGAGGACTTCCAATTTTTTTTGTTTAAATGGAGTTTCACGCTTCTTTTTTAATGACCATTTGTTTTTTTCAATTATATACCAAGTGTTCTCCCACCACATCACTTAGTTCTTTGAAATTTGTGTTTTACATAATTTGTGTATACTAAATTACATTAATTTTTTGAAATTTATTTTGAATTTATTTTAAATAGTAATTTAAAATTAATTGTAAATGCCCACAGTAGATATATCAATATATATCATGGAGGATGAAAGACAAAGATCAATAGAATACCATATCTCTACAGGAGAGGGGGATGAGGGATAGAGGGGTGTTCGTGGTATTTAAATATAATATTATCTCCATACATACATGTCTGTACATATGGAATTGATTTTTTTATCAATTTTGTGAGTTAAATTATTTGTTAATGAGTTTTATTTTTTATTTTTTAGGAGGTAGAAGGACAAGGGTGTCTACTCCATCAATGGAGCATGGCCATGGTTCATGTGACTGTGGTTCACGCAATCATGATATGGTTCATGTAATTTAATCAATGAATATGTACATGTATCTATATGTATGACTGTATTTTTCAATTGATTATAAATTCATATTCTTTTATAGAGCTTCCTTATCGTCTCGTGAGGTTGGTGGTGGTACACATTCTCTTAGAGGGCCATCAATAGGTGGTGGTGAATTGCGTGAATGTGGTGATACGCATTCAACCAATAGATGGTCAATGGAGATTCTCAAATCTCGAGGTGGGCAGAAATGTCAACCATATAATTGTGCATCAATCTAATCTGTTTTCATTTAATTTGTACAAAATTTATATATTGATGCATAGGGTGAAAATGTTTCTCCAAATGTTACTAAAAAAAGAAGTAGGACAAAACACGTCATTCAAGAAGAAGGTTGTACAACTACCATGACTTATCCGTTTGACATTTATGATATACCTTGGGAATCAAACATGCAGCAATGCACCATACAAATGTGTTAAAATATTCATTTAAAATTAAAGATAAATCTCGTGTCTTTGTCTCTCCCTGCTGAGAGTCGACAAAGCTTGGAAATAATTACTCTTTAAGCAAACTAGTAGATGTGTACCTAAATATTGGGTGAACCACTGATACTTTTGTAGAATTAATGAGAAAAAGAAAGGAAACAATGATAGTTCCTGATACATGGGAGGTTGTTAAACAAAGAGTTACAACAGAAATGGCTAAGTATATGTTTAATTTCAAAGAAGGGTTGAAAATAAATATGCTAAAGGTGAAATATTTCAAGCACCCTTCTATATGTCGCTATTTGTATGATAGGCACCTTGCTGCCTATGGAAGACTCTCATGAAATGACGAGGTTCCACTTTATTTTGCAAAATTATTTTATGCAGAATTAATTTTAGGAATGAAACCCAATTATAATGACCTTCCCTCTAATTTTTTGCTCTTGGGAAAGGTCACTTGTGTGACCATAGGGGCACTAGGTGTGATGCTCAGTTGCCTCACCCTGAGCCACCATTGGTTAGTTGACCTCTTCGTGTCAAAAAATTTCGGTTAGAGATAGATGCCAATTTTTAAATTAGTCGAGAAGAAAGGGATGCCATCATTAACAATGTTCAAAGTGGATTGGGTGGATTTGATTTTTGTCTGAATCGACAAAAAGCATGTGAAAATGCACACGCTAATTTTGTGTATTATATGAATGAAGAGATAGACAACATGAGTAGTGAAGATCTTAGATCATATGAAAATAATTATTGCAATAGTTGGCAGGAACTAATTATTCATGAGCAAGAGGGAATGGGAACGGTATGTGTTAATGGTTATTGTGATTATTTTGACACATGTACAATTTGTAATAAATACATATATACATACATTTATATGTATTCATTACTCTAACAAAAATGTATCATTATATGTTAACACCATTTTCATTTGTCACGCTTGATGAACAAAGATGATGTTAATATCTCAGTCGGAGCCTCTAGTTCACACAATCAAGATGGGTCTCACCATCAATCTCACTATCAAGATGGTTCTCACCATCAAGATATGTTGGAAAATATTAGTGTTTTTTAAGTGAACACGACGATGTACAATTATTTTATATCTATTATTATATATATTGAAACATGATGACATATTTTTAAAATAAATAATTGTGCACACGTGTACATGTATATATAATTTAATGTTAACAGATTCTGATTCCGTCCAATGTTTCTAGGATGGCAGTACCTTCTTCTTCCTTAGGAGATGTGCCAAATCAACCATCACATGTATGAACAATTTTTCAATTTTAAATATGTTTTTAAATTATATATTCTAGCTCAAAAGTTCCATTAAAAAATGAGATCTCTAGATCTTGAGTTATTTTAAATTTTTTGAATTTTAGGTTTTTGGAGATTTTCTTTTGAAGCCACCCTTAGGAGATGTGCCAGATTCACCATCACAGGTATTCAATTTTTCACTTAAATATATGTTTTTAAGTTATAAGTTATAAATTGAAGTTCAAAAATTTTATTATAAATTGAGATCTAGACCTTGAGTTATTTTATACTTTTAAAGTTTTGAATTTTAGGTTCCCAGAGATGATTTCTTTTTTCCACAGACTCTAGCGATGGAGTGTATGATGGAGATAGGAAAATCCACACCATTTGAACCATTTGAACATGTTGTCTAATTTTTTTTTTAATATTATTGAAAATTAGTTTATATATATGCATTTTCATTTGAAAAATTTTAGTATATCTATATATATATATATATATATACTTGTACATATATATTGTATAGTTTACTATGGAAGATGTTCATGTGGAGGAATTTTTAATGGAAGAGCATCAAAACACAATGGAGAGGGAACCTCATGACGTATTGCATGAAATTTGTTTTGTTACATGAAGTTCTATATTCTCATTCAATTTTAAAACATTACATTTTAATGTTTATACACATTGTGTACAGGTTCCCCATGCTTCACAAGATAGCTTGAGGATCGTGACTATGCTGGGAGAGACACTACATCCATCTGTATTTGATGGATGATGCACATGTGTGCAACATTATATTTGATAGATATAGTCTTAAATTTACTTTTTGATATAGTCTTATCTAGATGCACCATATATTTACTTTTCTATATAACTTATTACTTGTAATACTATACATTGAACTATATATATATATATTATTGTTCATGTGAGATACAAATTTTGGACATATTTTACTATTTGGATATATATAGTTTTAAACTACATTTACTCTTGTCAAGAATGATTTTAAATTTTGGATAGTTATATGTGGCATGTGATCACATGTTGTGATATATATAATGTTTTGTTTTTAAAACTCAAGTTCTCATTTTATTTTTTAAACCATGTACATACATGTGTATAATTTGGATCTAGTGGAACTAAATTTGGCATGTAATCACATGTTTTGATATAATGTTTTGTTTTATGATATAATTTTTTGTTTTTAAAATTCAAGTTGTCATTTTATTTGTTATTTACATAAAATGAATCTCTAGATGGAAATTTCAAATTACATTTTCACAATGTGTATATTTTAAATGGTTGAACTACATTTGGCATGTGATTGTGATATAATGCTTTGTTTTAAAATTCAAGTTGTCATTTTATAAACTTGTTAAGAATATAAAATGAAGATCTTTCTAGATGGAAATATCGAATTACAAACCATATTTTGGATAGTTGAACTACATTTGGAAAGTGATTGTGATATAATGTTTTTATTTTTATTGAATAGTTGAACTACATTTGGCATGTGAAGTAATGTTTTGATATATAATGTTTCATTTTTAAAACTCAAGTTTTTGTTGGTTGAAATAAATTTGGCAAGTGATTGTGATATAATGTTTTGTTTTTATTGGATAGTTGAATTACATTTGACATGTCAGGTAATGTTGTGATATAATTTTTTTGGTTTTTAAAACTCAAGTTTTGGATGGTTGAACTACATTTGACATGTGATTGTGATACAATGCTTTATTTTTATTGGATAGTTGAACTACATTTAGCATGTGAAGTAATGTTGTGACATAATGTTTTGTTTTCAAAACTCAAGTTTTGGATAGTTGAACAAGACATTTCGCATGTGATTGTGATATAATGTTTTGTTTTTAAAATTGAAGTTGTCATTTTACAAAAAAAAAAAGTTCACATGAATATATGTACATAGAAATGATTTAAGTACATGTTTGAATATATGTTAAAACAATTGAAGTACATACATACATACATACATACATACATAAATACATACATACATACATACATACATATATATATATATATATATATATATATATATATATATATATATATATATATATATATATATATATAAACAATCATAATATTCTAGGTCTTCTTAGATGTATCAAACAATCATAAAATTTTAAAATTGCATTCTAGAACATATATATCTAGTACATGCAACATTTTTCATCAATGCACATAGAAAAGATAATTTGAGTTGATAGTAAACTGGAAATTACAAAACACGTACCACAAATTTTCCATTCAATAATCAATATTATAATTTACTTCTAATAGACACGCCCATATAAAACAAAATCGTGAAAATTCAAATTTGCATTATATCAACTATGCTAGATACACATATATACACACATTTTGCAATAATAACATTATGACAAATTGTAGCAGAGAATGTACAAAATAGTTTAGACCAGATAATTTAGAAATGTGTATGTGTACACATGTATAAATTACTCATTTGCATGTACCAAAACAATGTACATGTGCAAACAGTTGCACAGATAACAAAACAAGGAATTTCAATTTTTAGTTGAGTTCTGGAAGTTCTAAAACATGAATCAAAAGAGAAGAAATTGTTGGGCAGTTCAATCAAAAAAATTCCAATGGAATGCCATATTCAATGATTCGTTCATGATCAATTTTTGACATTTTAAATTTCTTAATTTTTGTTTTTTCTTTGATTGAAATTCTATCAACTTTATGCATGCTGCACACACCAAGTGACAATATTGACAAGTTATGACATCAGGTTCATAGTCTTCAAAGTAAACAAAATCCCCACTTTGATTAGTTTGTCTGAAAAAATAAACTTTCAGTATAATAGACCTTCTGTCAGATATAAAACTGTGATCATTATAGTTTTCTAATAATTTCATCTTTCGTTCAGTGCAATGCATCAAATAATACTTCACATTTTCATCATTGATAGTAGGTGAAATTACAACAAAAGCATCTCTTGAACAATTAAAAAACTTAAATGTATTTAAATTTAGATCATAATTAACATGGAAAATTAACCTTAAAATTAAGATACATGTACTTGATTTTATTGTTTATTTCTAGATCTCTATCATTTGAAATAAATTGAAATGTTACCTTCTCTAACAAGATCATAAACTCGATCACCGTCAGATGCTATTGTAGTCTCCTCTGATTCCATTTCTTCAAAAATTGCAATGGGCATTTTCCCCTTTGTATTTAGCTATGTATGTTGCCAATCTTTTACATACATTTTGTTTTCAAAAACATCATTGGATTTTGTGTTGTCTATGAAAACATGAGAAAAAAAATATTTTCTTTTATCCATTCCAAACACGTTTGTGGACAACTTTTTTTTAATTGAATGAAATTTTTGAATCCCTTTTATTGTTTCAATGTCATTTCCAATCGATCTATCTACATATTCAACCCTAATATGCTAAAAAACCTATATGGAAAATTCAAAGAAGAATGTAAATATCAGATCAAAATACCATCAAAGGTAATCATTGTGATAAATGTACATTGTTCACAATTAGAAATTATCCAATAAATATTAAATTTAATGTACCTTCGCACTTCCCTTCATCGGCTAGTCTTGTGGCTTAGTGCAACGATTCACCGTTGAACAACTTCTTTAGCTGAGACAAGTCGGTTTGCACAGGGGTCCATTTGATATCTTTTAAGTGCTTTTTTTATGCATTCCCCTGCACCATCATGTTCTCCTTTTCCATCACCAGTCTCAAAGAAATTCCAACAATGTTTAATGTTGGTTTTCATATCAAAATGACACAACCAAAAGAATGATCTTGAACATTTGAATTGACATGCACATCCATTTGGCCATATCCAATGTTCATTGAATTTTATTGCACAACTTTTCAAGGAGTCATAAATCTTTCCAAAAAAGTGTTGTACAAAATATGTATCATGTGTATGATCGTCAATGATATAAAAGTGATATTATTTAATAATATGTTGATTTTCACTGGTGCTTTCTATATCATAAATTTTTTTTTCAGCATGTCTATATAGAATATGGATGAGCATGGACACTTGGTCAGAATGATAGTATTCACTCCCAATTTATTTTGTGGAACAAATGTGTAGTTTTCTGTAAAATAAATTACTGACAAAATGGTCCCTGGTAGAAAAAAATCATAGGAGTTTTTGAATTGCAAGTCCTACCATTGAGCTCTATGGGAATTCTTGGTGTATTTATAAATTTATACCTCAAACTTTCTCAAAAAATCTATCACAAAAATTTCTTCTTCTTGTAAATCAATTATTTTAGCACTTGAACCTTGAATCGATGTATGAATATATTCATATCTCTTCCATTTCACTTTCATGTTAGACAATGATTGATCATTTATATCATTACAATATTTGTTTTGAAATTTAATCAAATTTTCACAATCATCGCATTTTTACCACCAACAGATTTCTTTTGGTAAAATAATTCATGGCTTTCTCTTGCACATATAATTTGAGATATGAAATCATGGATAGTGGAAGGAGGAGGTGAATATTTCCAAAATTTTCTACCAAAATTAAGGAATGTTTCATAATATAACTGAAGCTCGACATGATAATGACAACAAAAAGTGTTGCGTACGGTGATAGGTTTTACATACCATGGTTTTTGTTGCACAAAAGCACTAATTGTGACATCAATTTCATGATTCTCTTTTTTGAACTTGTTGAATGAATCTATCTGAGTGGTGTCCAAGAAATGTTTTAGATGATATTCGTACTGGTTTCATGCTATTATTCTTCGCATCACATCCCTTTCTTTTGGCGAAACACATGAATTTTTCATCCAATATTCATATATTATATTTTTAACATTTTCTCCAAGTTTATCTTTGTATGGTTGCCTACAAATAGTTTTCCAACAAGCGAGTCCATCATTTACATCTATTTGCAATAGAAATTTCCAATGTTTGTGCAAAGTTTTTCATGACGTTCCTAATGCTCGTGCTATACATTTTATCAAGCAATTCTCTTTAGTACTTCATGAAACCACTGCCATATGTATTTCTCTACGTACATCTGAAATATTTTTCTGTCTAGATCTTCTAATTGAATTTATAGCACTATTTATATTTTGTATCAATTTTCCTTCATTTTTTAATCTTTTGTTGATTTTAGAATACCCAGTAAAGTCATAGCTTCTTTTAATTTCCTTAATTTTAGGAGACCTTTAAACAATTGGGCTTCAACTGCCACATTTTCCTTTATGAAGTACGAATCAAAAATGTGATTAACACGATATTGTATAACACGGTCAACTTTTTTATCTCTATATGTGTGAGTGTCAACATTTTCTAACATCTCATCGTCGATATTGATTTCATCTCTACATATTCGAATTAATAGCACATAATAAGTTTACATATTCAATAAATAACTAAATTAATAAATATGTACAATTTCAATAATACATGCATGTGTTCAACGTATATATATACATTCCTGGTGATTCAATTTCTTCACTTGATTTTCTTTCAACATTTTCACCATCTTCAATCGTTGGTTCAATATCTCTTTCACTTTATCTTTCAAATTTTTGTATCTCATTATCAATGTTTTGAGGAATATCTCTCTCTGATTACATTGAAAAATATTTTTCAAATCAGTTCATCAAATAAAAATTAAGCTTCACAATTTACACTACGTAATTTTTAAATATCAAATTTATAGTATTTACATTTACATACCTGCTTCAACTTCTTGTTGAGGTTGATTCTCCCTTTCAATATTTGAGCGTTCATCTCTCTTTTTTTTGCGATATTCTCTCCCTTGTTCTCTACGTTCCTCGGGGTATCTTGTTCGATCTTATTTTCTCTTGCAATTCCTTTGATTTCCCATGATAATTGAGTATGAAGTTCAAAAAAATTCCTTAAAAATTTTTGACAAAAACTCAATTAAGAAAAACATCACAAAATATTTAATTAAAAAAAAAAAACTCATTTTAATTTTTTTTTCACAAAATAAATACTTCAATCCAAAACACTTGCTTTAGAAAATCCGAGAAAAAAATGTCTTCTAAAAATGAAATGAAGCTCAAAATATTTCCTTCCAAGTCCTACAAAAAAAATTCATTTAAAAGGTTAGACAAATACTCATTTTAAAACATCATTATAAAATATTTACTTCAACCCAAAACACATACTCTAAAAATATGTCACTTCAAAAAATACCTCCAAAAAGATGTCCATTGAAAATTAAGCCCTCAAAAAACACCTCCAAAAAATGTCCATTGAAAATTAAGCCCAACATCTTAAAAAATGTCACTTTAGAAAATACCTCCAAAAAATGTCCTTTGCAATTAAGTCCAAAAACCTCTAAAACAAATGTCTCTAAAAAAAAAATACCTCCAAACAATGTCATTTGAAAATTAAGCCCAAAAGGCCTCTAAAAAATATCACTTTAAAAGATACCTCCAAAAAATGTCCTTTGAATATTAAGCCTAAAAATAGTCCTTTCAAAATTAAGCCCAAAAAAAGTCCAAAAAATGTCCAAAAAATGTCTTTTGGAAATTAAGCCCAAAAACCTCTAAAACAAAATACCTTAAAAAAAATGTCGTTTGAAAATTAATCCCAAAACCTCTAAAAATGAAAAATGTATCACATACCTCCAAAATATTTCCTTTCAATGTTAAGCAAAAAAGAGTCCTTTGAAAATTAAGCCCAAAAAAATCCTTTCCAAAATGAGACCAACTGATGAAATATGTGAAATTATGTGAAAATAATGAATTTGTTTACGTCTATTTATATTGCCGCGAAATTTTTTTTGGAGGGGCTTCGCTGAATTTTCCAGCCGACGTAAAGTCAATTAAAATTTCGGCTGAACCTTTGTAAAAAATTCGACCAAACTTTTGTGTAGTTAGACTTGACGGGCGTGGGGAGAACCGAACTAACACATTTGCAATTATGCAGAGCCGAGTTTTGAACACATTTCTTCAACTTTGGACTAATTAAACTCCATGAAAATTTATGAATTAGTTATCAAAACCAAGATAAGCATTTGTAGAATTCAATCTACTTTCAGGAAATACAACTTTTAATGTAATTTCATAAATATTTACTAATTTTAATTAATTTTGTAATAAAATAGGTGCAAACAATTTTTGAAGATCATTATGTTTCAGTGAAATCAATATTTCATATCTTCCAATATACACTGTAAAAAAAATTGAAAAAATTATGGTGCATTACATTGGTTCGGCATCTGTAATGGGTAGTATTTAGATTTTTATTTTATAACTTATATGTTGAGAAATTTTGTGTGAGTCGAAACGTATTCAAAATATGCAGTTTTCATATTGAATTAGTTCAAAAAATTCTAGTAATTATGATATGCATCTGCTGGTTTTTTAAATATAACTAAAATGAAGTAGACTCTGTCTAGATTGTTGTAACACATTTTGTTTCTCAAAAAAACAAAGTTTTCAAAGAGTACACCAACGCATTGTAACATGGTTTTTTATGAATCCTCTGATTATTAAAGAACACACAGTCAAAGAAACGCTAATTTGACATATCAAATGTGTATAAAAAAATTCCAAAAAATAAGTAATAGAAAGCTAATATAATTTCGGACAACTTTTATTTTTATCGCAAAATGAAATTCTAAATAGAAAAATTGTTTTGGCTTGCAGAAATTTGAAGAACAGAAAAAAATGATATTTTTTTCTCAAAAAAGGGCAAAAAGTGTAACCCAACTTCATATTTTCACCAATATGTTATCATGCAGGAGTAAAGGAATCTTTCACCATGACAGAGAGATGGAAACTCATGTTGAATTAGAAGGTTCAAATACTTATCCAAACCCTATGGAGGGTGAAGATGAAGTGCAAGATGAATATATCATGAAGGATCGAGTACATAGAAGTAACGAGTGGAAATTTTCATTGATACATTACAATGAATTCTTATGTCACAATTGTCAAATTATGGCTTCTCAAAGTGTCATCATAAAGTCTTATGTTGTCCATGTATTTTTCCATAATTTATGGAATGTAATTTTGTATTTCCAAAAATGAGAAAATCTAAAATGCGTGGAATCCAGAGGGTCACACATGGAATATGTAAAGTCACTAGAAATTCCTAGAGTCCTATAGAAGCTCAAATGTCACATAGAAGCTCAAAGGTCACCTGGGGCTCAAGATTCATGAGGGAGGTCAAAAGTCACCTGGGAGGTGGAGAGTCACCTAATTTTTTATAAATACACCCTCATAGCTCAAGAAATGAATCTCACCTTGGCTTCTCTAACTTGTTATAGTAGATAACATCATTTTTCAGAGGATCAAGTGGTGAAGTAATGTTCCACTATTAAGGCTAGTGTTACATCATTGTAATTGTGTATCTTGGAAGTTTCACTTAATATTTGAAGCCATTAGAGCCAACTCACCTTCATGTGTGTATCATGGATGTTGTAATACTATTATTTTAATGTTTTAGGTACATGTTTGTGTTCAAACACAATAAATAAAATGAACTATTTCATTGGATTTGATATACATCTTGTTGAATGTGTGTTGTTAATTGCGTTTATGATCGTTGTTAACTTTTGAACTATTTTGTAGGATAATTAATGATTATTTATATGCTCATGTGTGTATTTATTAGGATATTACTATTACTTTTATTCTAAAGGCTCTCTTTCTCTTTTCTCGTTCGTGAAAGTGCCTTACATACATTTCAATTGTATTCTTCATAGTGTTAGCTCACTTTCTTGTTTCAATGGTTATGTGCATAATCTCTTATATTGATTATAGCCTAGGAAAATCATTAAGTTATGGTTGTCGGACCTATTATCCGGATGGGGCCCCTACTCCAAAGAAATTTGAGGTCTATTTGGAACTTCTTATTGGGGAGACCCCCTACTATTGGCAGCATCCAACATCGTCAAAGGACTAGAATTTGATCTTGAATTCAAAATACCTAGTGTTGTCAAAATATGGGTTCACCTTCCCCACCTCCTTCTCTATTTTTGGGGAGATTGATAGGTAAGAGCCATCGATAATTCAATCAGAAAATATATTGATCGAAGAAAACCATAGGATAAATTTCATGCATGCACACTAATATGTGTAGAATTCAATCTGGCCAAAGGGTTACCAGATGCAGTGAAGATAAAATTAGATAGTTGTGTGCATATATAGCAGCTCGACTATGAACATATTTGATTCAAATGTAAGGTATGTGATGAATAATATGTAATTTTTCTAATATATGTTCAAATTAGTCATAAATCAAATCACAGAAGGCCACACTGGGAACTTCTAAACAATGTATGCATCCTCATGTTGGAACTTCTTCATTTTTTCCCTCACCCTACAATATCAATCCTTCCCCAAAATATGGTATCTCTTAGCCCTCTTCCATCAACTCTTTTGAATCCTTGGCTAATCTCGCAACTGATCCATATCAAGATGAACCCCATACTACCATCCATGAGAATGAAGAGTAGGAAGTATTCAAATATCAACTCGCTACTATCCAAATTAACCTCCACTTTGTTTATATGGACCATATCATTACCTCATCCTCCCCATTATTAACCCACCCTATTACTTATCATATCATTGTTACAGATACTTCATCCCTCCTGTTTGAAACTCCATTTTATCCTTTGGATTCTTCTGAATCCTACTTTGCATGTATTATGAAAATAACCAAATTTAAATAGGTTCTAATACACCCAAACATTATTCAAAAGAAAATTGGAATAAATCCTAAAAAAAAAGTGTGGGACGAAGTAGCGCAAAAATATATGGAAATGGGTTTTCAACAACCAATGGAAACACATTTAGAAAAAGGGGAAGTAATAAAGGAAATAAAGATGAAATTAGGGAGAGGAAATCCCTCTACCACCCCATCGTAAGGTAAATAATGAATTTGGTCTCTTGGAACTATAGAGGTCTTGGGAATGCAACCAAAAAAATATAATCATCAGACCAGAAAACCTAGTAGTCATACTATTCTAGGATACCAAGCTTGGTAAGGATGAAATTCCATTAGTAGTCAAGATGACAAGGAATTCAAGGAAGCATCAATTAGTGAAAAAGTGTCCTCATGAGGCGATTTCACTATTTGGAACCAAACATCATGGATATACAAAGTATCTACACAGATTAGAAATGGATCAAGACAAATTTACATAATAAAGTGACTGTGAAATACCTTACAATTATTAACATATGCCCTTGTGCATTAAAGAGACAAAGACCAGTGTTGGAGCTAAGTATCAACAAAAGTATATGTTGAAGGTAACTACCATGTTATATTAGGTGACAATATCAACCTAGTAATGAATGCTAGAGAAAAGCAAGGTGGGTTATATCTTCTAAATCCAAGCAAGGATCAAATTGAGGCTGTAATAGTCGAGCACATATTAATGAATATCAAGCCGAAGAATGGAAAAATTACTTGGAGCAACAAGGCTACAAGGCCATGAAATATAAAATAAAGGTTGGAACGATTCATAATCCACACGTCTCAACGCAAGTGTTGGAATGAAATCATCTAAAATTATTTATGTGGTTTCATATGATCATAAGCCACTAATTATAATCTTCGATGTAAGCATCAACCTGGTACTGCTCCCTTTTCGATATAATCCTCTTTGGTCCACGAATGAATATGTCAAACATTTGATCCATATAGATTTGCAAACTAGAAACAATGGATCCCCCATCTATGTTTGGGAGACAAATTTGAAGCTAATTAAATTATCCTTAAAACATTGAGAAAAATAAATCTATAGAGAGCCAGCTCAAGAGAAGGTTCACCTTCGAGAAGAACTAAAAAATTTGCAAGAAAGAAAATATAGAGCTACAAGCCAAAGAAAAGGATCTATATTGTAAACTATACCAAAGTAACAGGAAAGAAGAGGAGAGCTAGTGGATCAAATCTCGAAGCCTATGGATACAAGCTGGTGATAAGAACATAGCATTTTTCTACAATCAAGCCAAACATAGAAGGAATAAATATTGAGTTGGAGAAGTAAATTTATTCATTGAGGGGAAAGAAGCGATAAATATAGAAGCACACCATCACTTCAAAACACTACTGGCAACAGATCCAGAGCCTGCCAATTTTGAATAAAACCTTAGGAAAATTCCAAAAATGGTATAATAAGAAGCCAATGCAACATTAACAAAGCTAGTGGATGAATAATAATTGCAAAGGGTAGTATGGAGTCTTCACATAAAAAAAGTGCTAGGGCCAGATAGTTGATAGACTTACCATAAATCTATGTTGCTCTTCTTGGGATATCATCAAAAAGTATCTCCTCAAGATGATTAAATGTGATGATCAACAAAGGCACAAAATAGGAGGTAAAACCAACTTGACCTTCCTTGCTTTAATTCCAAAATAAACCTGGCTAACCACCATCAGTTTATTTCTACCTATCACTTTGTGCAATTCCTCATACAAGATTCTAACCAAAATTCTAGCAAGTCGAATGGAAATTCTACTCCCTAAGTTGATCTCTGAAAACTAGGAAGGATTCATCCAGAAAAGGAATATTGTAGACAATATTCTCTTACTACAAGAATTTATCCATTACATTCTCTTCTAAGAAGAAAAAGTTTTCACTCTTAAGCTCGACATGGAGAATGCCTTTGATAGAGTAAGGTATTCCTTCGTTTTATCTCCTCTTAGAAAATTTTGGATTTGCTAATGATTTCATTGATATTATCAAAGTATGCATCCATAATCCTTCGATAGCTCCGATGGTAAATGGAAGACTAAAACAATTCTTTCAGTGCACACAGAGAATAAGTCAAGAGTGTCCCCTCTCACCCTTCGTCTATATTATTATGGCATAAAATCTTAGCAAGAAACTTGAGCATGACAGGAAAAGAGGGCTACTTATTGGAATACACTACATCATAGGATTTAAAACTATAAATCATTCCGAGTTTGGTGATGAAGTTTTATTAATAGGAGGATTTTATTGCATTGTGGCTATAAGATTCAATATCACTCTGGATTATTTTTTGGAAGCATCAGGAGGACTACTCAACAGGATAAAGTGCGGTATATATAGTTCGAACAACTCTGCTAGAATTCTGATGAACATCTAAAAATATTTGAGGTCCCTTACAAATTGCAGTGTAAATATTTCAAATATTTAGAAATACCAAGTTCCAAGAAAAATGTGAAGGTCGAGGTCTAGTCAAAGACCATATAAAAATGAAATGGAAAAGTTGGAAATGGGGATCACAATGGTTAAACTTGGTAGGAAAGGTCATTTTAATTAAATCTATATTGTCAGCCCTCCCTATAAGCTAGTATGTGATTCTTCAATCACCTTTCAACATTCAAAAACAAATAGAGCTCATCCTAAGAAAATTATGTTGGCAGAGAGGTAGGACAAACACCAAAAAATTCATCCTACTTAGTTGGAAAAAATCTATTTTCCCCTTATGAAATAGGGATAACAATAAAATAAGCTGGTATGTTGAACTTAGATTTGGGAGTGAAAATTATGTGGAGACTAGTCATGGAAGTGATAACTTGGTTGAAGAAATTCATAGAAGGAAAGTACATCAATACCTCTCTCCAACAACTTCTCCAAATTCATATACCAATAAGACCTTGTACTCTAATTTGGAAATTGTGTAAAAAATCCTCCCTCTCATTCAATCCCATACGTCCAGAATCCTTGGGGGGGAGGAAAAGAGATAAATTTCTTGGAAAAAAATATATTTAGTAGGAAAAAATTATCCTTTGAATAGCTTAAGAATTGGTGTGAAAGAAAAGGCATCTTCAGGTTGACACAAATTTCATTTTGGGACCAAAATGACTCATCTCGGGAGGATTGAAAATCCCCACCATTTCGCTCAAGTTCCTACACAAATGGAACATTCTCATTAAGCATATAAAAGGCTTAACACCTATTTAGCTCAAAAAATAAGACAATTTTAAATGGAATTTGATTGAGAAATATTACACAGTTAAAATTCACTACAATTCTCTTTAAGGAGATCAAGATTAGTAGCCCATCTAACCTTAATAGAAGCTTTTTTGGAAAGAAAAAATTTTCCCAAGGTCAAGCTATTCATTTGGACCCTCCTCACAGAGAATATCTTCCAATCAACAATCTCCTAAATCACAACATACATGGCACCTCAGGATTCCCTTTCTACATGAACGATGAGGAAAGTATAAATTATTTGTTCCTCTCCTACACTTTCTCTCAATTTTTTTGTAAGGTTTTGTTCCACCCCCTTCCTGTTAAAACAAATTTTCAACTAAATATCACTAAATTCCTTGCAAAATGCAACTTAATCTATCCTTACACTCTCAAAAATAAAAACTCAATAAAACACTTCTAGTTAAGCTTTCTAGAATTTCTTTGCTAGTAGCTTTGGTTAGAAAGGAACAAAAGTATCTTTCATAGAAAGAAGCCAAAGGAAAGGAAGATAATGGCGAGAGTCTAGGGCCTCTAAAAAATAACCATTTTATCAAAAGGAAATAACAAATTGGATTAATAGAGCTTGTAGGTGGAATAAACATTGTGGTTTAATTTCATCCTGGAAAAGGCTCCATATATCACTCATAGTCCTCCTATAAGAGTTCCCACTCTTTATAAATAGAAAATTAGATTGAAATACAAGGACTTTAAGGCCTGGTTAAACAAGAAAAATCGAGTTTTCCCTTTCTAATATGGTGCCTCAGAGAATAATCTAGGGAGAGTTTGAGTATTGGGAGTCATAATTGATTATGAAGGGAAATAAAAGGCTTCTTACGAATGGGGACTTTGCTATGAATCAAACAATAGATCATAAGCCTATAAGCTTCTCTTGGGAGTCATAACTCTTTGTGACCTTAGTGATGGGCATCCAAATTAGAAACAAAGTAAGGCCCATATAACATTTCTTAGTCACATAAAGGCTATATTAAATATCTCCTTCTACACATTATAATATTTTTTTAGCTTTAATATGTTCTTAGGAAAATTTAGAGATATTTTCATATTATTTTCCTAATATCATTTATTTTTCATAATATTGAGTAAATTATAAATGAGCTAATATAGCGCCTTGATCCCTACTATAGGATGTACCAAGATTGGGTAATAAGTTAACATGATATGATGAAATTATTGAACAAAGTTTGGAGCTCCAAAGATTGAGAAACTATAGGAATGTGTTCCCTGTCATTTAATGCAAATTCCTAGTGTTGGGAACTAGATCCATTTTTCAAGGAATTTTGGAGGAAAATTTTGCCTCCTTTCAAGGATAATTCTTCCTAATCACTTTTTATAAGTACCAATTCAAATTTTCCTATAGGGGCATGTATTTCTTAGCCTTCTTGTGGAGGAAACGTTTTATGTGGCAACTCCACTTTCATTTCCAGAGTGATGTACTTGGATTGATTCAAATAATGACATTTGGTCCCTTTTTTAGCTTCTAAAGCTTGTTTTCCCTCATAGGAATATGATTTTCCTTAGGATTTCCATCTTAGGAGCCACATATCCCTCTTGCACAATGTATTGATTTCCTTTCAATGTCTTTTTTCACGTGCATCTCTTATTCCTACATTTACTATTCATGCTTCTTTTGTTGTAGGTCATATTGTTTAAATGATTTAAGTGAGTTGTTTTGAAGGTTACTTATAGATCCAAAAGAGTTATACTTCCTTATAAAAACTTTTAAAATTCATATTCATCGTTGAGCTACTTGGATTGGTTTACTAGTTCACAAATCTAGAATTTCTTCAAGTCCGTTGTAATGAAATAGTAGTAATTTTATGATATTTTTTAGAACATGCTAATGAGATTAATTTGAGTTTATTACACTTTTATTGGGTCATAAAATAGTTCAATTTCATAAAAAAATTTACCCATAGCATTCAAACTTTATTAGGTTAGGCATTTGGTAGGTTAACTAGCTCACTAGTTCTTGAATTTCCGTTTTTTCTAGCAGTAATTTTATGTTATTTTTTAGCACATTTTAACAAAGGTATTTTGGAGTGATTCCACTTGGAACAGATTTCTAGGGAATCTTGATTAATAAAAAAAAAATCCCAACTCATTTTCATTTGATTTACTTTGGCATTCGGAAATTTATCTTGGTCTTGTAGCAAAATAGGGCCTCCTGTAGCACCTCTTGTAGTATTCTTGTAGCACTCCTATAGCACGTGTAAAGTTGACCATATTTTATCCAAAAGCTTGGTTTTTATATATTAGGCTTCAATCATGACCCCTAGTATATGAAACCATGATTCAGTAAGACCAAAATACCTCTTAATCCTTGAATCTTCTACATGTCAATTCATCTCTGCAGTTTGGATTAGTAGATAGATTATGATTCATGACAGTAAGAGCATAATCATGATTTTAGTGATTAATTTATGAAGCACCTTGTGAAATATATTGAAAAAAATTATCTTTAATGGATTGATTGAAGAATGATTTCATTTTATTTCATACATTTTAATCTATGGTTTCCATTTCCAACATTTTTATTTCTATTAAATAGACTAGGCTTCCTTTTGTTGTACCATAGGTTAATGTTTACATTTCTACAAATAACATTAGCGTTTACATTCATGCAAAGTAGAGTATCCTTTACTTTCTCAAAAATTAACTAGGATTCCTCTCTGCAAAAGTAATTAGGTTTCCTTTATGGAAATAGTGTCACATTTCCATTTCTGCAATTAGTTTAGGCTTGTATCATGGCATTCACTTCATTGCATCTGATCAAAAAAAGAAGGAAACATTGTGTGTTGCAAATATAGTGTCGACACCTCTTATGTTTGTACAAACATAGGGTTGATAATTGAAGTCGATAGCCTTAGGAGTTGCAACGTTCTTGTAGGAATTATTAATGGGAACACAATCATTGTATCTATAGCATCCTCATATTTTTTTAAATATCGAGTTTGTTTCATCAGACTCAGTGTGACAGTCAGTATAGTATCTGATTTGAAACAACGTTCTCGTGGAAATATGATTGTGAATGATATTACCAGATGATGTTAAAATGGCAGAGGGCCCATACTACTCGAATTAACTGATTCGTGGGATATAGTAGTAAATTCATGAAAACTTTCAAAATTGAGGAATGTCATCTTTCTAAGTTGCTGCATGGCATTAGAGGTTGAATTGTTTTTTGCTGCACATGTGGAGATTTTTGCAACAACTTTAAAGCTTTAAAGAATCGACTTGAGTGGACCTGGTAGTATGTCGTCATCAAATTTTAAGTTGGGAGAGAATATACACATTTTTCAATTTGGTTGAGTTTTAGCCAAATCAGCTGAGCTTTTGAAGACCGAGGTGTGAGTCAACGAGATAGATGTGTCATGTTCAAGAATTAAATTTCATAAAGTGATTAAATCCCACATAAACAAATTTTTCTCTATTTTATATAGGAAGAATGATCAATCTACCTATGCAACACTTTCATTAGGATTATATGAACTTTAGTCAAGTTTGAATGCCCATATGATAGTTTTGTAAGAATTTTAAACTAAATTTGATGCACAATAACTCTACACAAACCAAATAGCTTACATCTCATAAATTAAGAGAATGAAAGTTCTACAACCTAGCCTCATGGAAATATTGTCACTGAACATTACATTTAAAAATAATAAAATAATACTTGCATTAACAAATAAAAATTACTAATAAAAAAATAAATCAATGGCTACCATTAATAAAATATTTCAATTTCGACTTTATTTTTACATCTAACTTATTTAAGAGATAAAGTAATTGAAAGTTCAAAATAAAAAATAAAAAAATTAGTAATTCCGCTACTACTTAATATGGAGTTAACCAATAACATGTAGAAATAATATTATCCATACACAATGTGTAATTCATTCTATGTGCCCATAGCATTTAACATTTATAAAAATGATGTATTAATAGCAAAAATAAATTACTATCAAAATATAATTTTATATCAGCTTTATATAGAGAAATTTAAAATAATTTAAACAATTTTTTTTGTATATTTTCACTTTCCATGTGTAACTTATTCCATTCATAATATGGAGATCACATATAATATTTAAAAAATATTAATTAAAAAGGATTTTAAATAAGCTATAAATCAAATATTTTAATATGCATGTTGAATAAAAGATTTCAATATCATATAGAGAGATTAATGAGTAAAATATTTTAACTATATAGAAAGAAATTCTTACAATTATTTCTAATTCAAGATATGATAGAGAATTGTCATTCCTTCCCCCCCCATATATATATATATATATATATATATATATATATATAATTAATAACAAAAAAGATTTTATATATTATATAAAACAGGTGAAATTTCAAAATTTCTTATGGTTAAAACATTTTATTAATGTATTAGTTCAAAATTAGCATAAACTGATCTTATCTCCAAATCTATGAAAAACATAATGGAATAATATATATTTTTGTCTTTTAACATAAAAACATATTTACATCTTAAAGATTTGACCCATCTAGATACTTAACACATAAGTTAAATATAAACCAATACTTATATATATAATATTTTATTTTCATATTTTTATAAAATTATAATAATAATAATAATATCATTTTAAAATTATAATTCATGTATAAAAGTTATTTTAATAATTTAGAGTATGTTCAAAATCATTAACCATTAAATAGCAACATAACGCCATAAATAGAGATGAATCTCATTGTCCGAGCCACTTAGTCATCCCACTAGAAAACATTAAACATTCGATACAAACACTTTCAAGTTAATAAAAGTAGTACAGTCAAATTATATCCTTAGCTAAAACATTAAAAAATTATTTAACACATTTATCAAAATTCATAACTTAATTAAGAGTTAAATATATCAACACCGGAAATAAAGGTTTATAAAACCCTCATTAAGTATTTATTTAAACATTTAATAAAAATATTAATAACTTTGTCAAATCCTTAAAAATCGCATTGATGATAAATATGGAAGGCATGGAAAACACATTTTTTAAGTTCCTTGGCCTAAAACTTGTTACATCGCTTTCTATTTATAGCTTATTAGATTTTTAATCACTCAATAATAGCTCTCATTTTTTTCCCTTTGGCACAAGTTGAACTTAAAATATAGTTGATGTGTTAATCATCTAATATATGCTTTATATTTTTTGAAATTTTAGTGATAAAGTTATTGAAAAGAATATAATTTTTTAATAAATTCAATTTTGGGTTTTGTGTTTAAATGTACTAGATAAATGTATTAATGTTTGTATATAGCTTATTAGATTTTTAATCACTCAATAATAGCTCTGTTTTTTTCCGTTTGGCACAAGTTGAACTTAAAATATAGTTGATGTGTTAATCATTTAATATATGTTTTATAATTTTTGAAATTTTAGTGATAAAAGTTATTTGAAAAAAATATAATTTTTTAATAAATTCAATTTTGGGTTTTGTGTTTAAAAGTACTAGATAAATGTCTTAATGTTTGTATATTAAAAGATAAAATAATAATAATCAGTTTTATATAGTAGCTATTACATGTGTTATAGTTTAAATATAGCTAAGTAAAAATAACAATATTGAATTCAAGTTTGTGTTAATGTTTAAAATTTAGTCAATTTAGGTTTTACATTTTCGTATAAATATATGTCTTCTAAAGGGCAGTTTTTCTTGCTAAATATATCTGTGAAAGATAGGTTGAATATATTCCAAAAAAAAATATAAATATTAGAAATGGATTTGTTCTATTTACATAGTTATTTCTTGTTTGAATTGATAACCATTTTAATTTATTATTGGTAATTTTATAGTAATTTCTTATTAATATTAATTAAAACTATATAATTTTTTTACTATATTTTAATTTATTTCTTCAAATTCATTTCATTTTAATAATCTTAAACAAAATTTTGTAATAAAAAAATACCTAGGTAATATAAATAAGTTTTTTTCATTTTTAAAAAGGTTATATAATATTATTTTTTTCATGTGTCTAACTATTTTATATAGGCACAGTCTAACATCTAGAGGAAATAGACTTTTTTGCAGGAATGTGGTGATACAATTTCAAGCAAGTTTGTGATTTTTGTTGTTTGAAATACTTTTTTGAATGCATGAATGGATTCAACACATTGAAAATATTTGTGGCACTCAAGTTGTACATATTAAACAACTTAAACTCAAGTTTTTAAAATTCTCTACTGGAATTTGGTTAAAATAAACAAGGAAAAATGTTTCAATTAAATATTAGTGAGTGTATCCCATTGTATTTGTTTATGAATATTTTTTTTTCAAAAAGATACAGTGTACATTTAAGAGGTCGTCTACTCTCCCTTCTTCAGACCAAATTTGTTAGAAAGGAGAACAGTGAAAAAACATCGAAGATATTTCCATTTCTTGCATGAATCCCAAAGACAAAATGGCCATATAACCAAAAACACAAACAAAACCAAAGAGAATTGTGCAATTTCAATATTGGGGAGGAGAATTTAGAGCGTGAAAACCTAGGGCTACAAAAGGGCCATGCCCTTCATGAACATGATAGTCAAGATGTGCTAGTTGCGCCTCAATATTTTCCATCCACTCATTATTGTAGTGATAGCTAAGTCTCATAAAAGCAAACCGCTCTAGAAATTCTCCCTGATTGTATTGAACATCATTCATTTAGGCTCTACTCTCATTTTTATCATCATATCTATATTGAAGAATGATTTCCAGGTTTTCTTGAATATCCCACAGATGCTCACCTATCAATGTTAACGATGGATATTTCTCTACATATCCCTAAGACTGGGCCTAGATATGAGCCACCTAACCGTCCACATTTGTTCCCCCCACCACCTCCTCATTCAACACCTCCTCCCGATCGAATCATTGACCATGCTCACCATGAAAGTAACCACCCCATCAGGAACACCCGCGCTGACACGACATGTCTTTCACCAGTAGCTGGTAGTCCCTACACTAGGTCTTTACAATAAGGGAGTCACGCCACCCATTCCAGAGCTTCCAATTAGCTGCCAACTTGTATTAACATTGTTTTTCACATGCACACCCCATGCATATTGGTCAAATAATCAAGGCTCCACAATGTTGTCTCCACAGAGCCCTATAACAAAGACAGGCTTGAGAGTAATACCCCCATGAGAGAAGAGATAATCCGAGAGAACCAAATATTGAAAGAACTCACAACAATGAAAACCTACTAACTAACACTATTTACTAAATTTGAAGTTATTAATTAATAATTAATAATATTTATTATAAAATGAACTTAAATATTATAAAATAATTAAGTTACATTTTAATTAATTGTTGGTTAATAAGATTTCATTTTGTTATTATCAGTCCTTAGCAAGATAGGAATATACTAATTGATTTACTTATTGATCATTATTAGTTTAGTATTGGCCAATGCAACTTATAATGTTTAACCTCAAAAAATAAATATTTATTTTTCGTTTTATTTTAAAAACTAATTTTCAAACATTTGATTAGACCATAACTTGAAGGTCTTATTCCAGTATTTACACAAGATAATGCATGTGGATAATTTCCTGGCATATTTTATGCCATAAATTAGGGATATGGCTTCAATATTCATGCATTATGTTTAGATATTTGGGTAGTGATAAGGAATTAAATAACACATTCACTGTCACTTACTTCACAACATAATTTACGAAATTTTTTGCGTAAAAATGAATAAGAACAATTGTTCCAAGGAAACGTAGACCATGACATTTAAGTGGAAATTATGCTATTAAAAAATTTACAAATTGATATATAAACTGAAAAAACTAATTGTCTACTAAGGGGAAAAGACTTTAATAAATTTTGATGGGTTGTAACCATTAAAAAATTACGTTTACATTTGTACTCTTAATTATTGAGTCTACACATTTACATTTTTATTCCTAATTATTGAATCTGCACATTTACATTGTTACTCCTACTTATTGAGCATTTACATTTACATTTTTACTCCTACTTATTAAAGTGTTGAAAAAAACATAAATATTGGTGGGAAGTAGCAACCCCTATAAGTGTATTTATTTACATCGTATTCCTATCCATTTTCTATGGAAATACATTTATAAATTATGATGAGTATTTATTCACTTCTTACTCCTATCCATTTTCTATGGAAATACATCCTTAAATTATGAAGGTATTCAAGAATCTTAATTTTTGGTGCTTTCAGATGAAGCTTAGAAATAAAAAATCTAAAGTATCTAAGAATCATGGAATAAATATTGAAACCTCATCCAAAAATTGGTGAGCCATCGTATTGCACCAAGAGCGCTGCAACTCCCAGGGGCTGCCCTACTTTACTTTATCAACCCAAGGTTCATACAACCTTTGAGGTGATAGTGTTATATATACATCATATGCATTATGTTCATGTAATCCTCTTCCACTTTACGAAAGAGTGCTATTTCTAAGGGTTTTTAGTGAATTCTGTCACACTTCAATGAAACTAAAATAAATTGCAAAAAGGAAATGAAAGAAGGAAAATAAATTAAATAATTGAAAATAAATGACAGAAATGAAACTAATTTAATATGCAGGAAAGGAAATGACTTAAAAGAAACTAATCTGTATTGCTAAAAATAAATAGAATAAAGGAAACTAATCCTAAACCACATTTAAATTGGCTAAGCAGCTAAATGCACTCTACTTATCCTATGATCTATCTACCATGCTTCTATCCATGCAACTAAGATATCCATGAATAAATTATAACTAAAAAGACTTAATTTGTATCTTGGAGGAAGAAAAGGGATAACAGAGCGAATGGAGGGCTTAGCGCATGAAACAGGGCTTAGAAATGGAAAGCAGGGGTTAAAGCCTTAGAAAACTTGATTATCATGTGAGAAATGACTTTGGATTGGAAAGAATTGGAAAAGTATTTGAAGCAAAAAGAGGGGGTTTAAAATGTTATAAAACCTTATTATAGGGAAAGAAAGAGCTTTGGAGCAGAAAGAATCGAAAGATGCGATGGCGGAGATGCGATGGAGGTGAAAGTTGCGATGTGCGATGTTGCAATTGCAACTTCGCAAGTTTAAATAGATAGCGGTAAGGCTTCAACGGGAATAAACTAAAATGTGCGAAGTGCGATGTGTGATGTGGATGATGTGGTGGTGAAGAATAAGGGAAAAGTTGCGGGTTGTGATGTACAATATGGTAAGTCCCGCGAGACGCGATTTCGCAATAGCACAATTGCAAGAACAAGCGGTAAGTGTGAGGGTAAAATCCAAAGGAGGCGAAGTGTGATCTTCGATGGCGACATGGCGGTGGGACCAACAGTAGGGTGAGATCGCACTATCACAATCGGCCAGAATAACGTTAAGTGTTTAAGGATGAAAGGTAAATGTTGCGAAGTGCGATTTGCGATTTCACAAGATCGCAATCACAAAGAGCGAGTGTTGTGTGCTGAAGGTAAAAGGTAAATGTTGCGATCTGCACAATGCGATGTCCAGTGGTGGGAATTCTGAGGAGGAAGGTGTAGGTTGGGTTTCAATGGTTTTGCAAGTGTTTATCGTTAAAATGAGTTTTGCGACGATGATCGATGGAAAAAAGGAAATTGGCGAAGGCGAGTGGTAATTCTTCAAGGAAAAAGGTGAGAGTTGCGAAGTGCAACTGCGATGTACGATGGCAGGAGACTCAAGGAGAAAAGGCTAAGGTTGGTTTTTTGGTGGTTTTGAATGGTTTTCACGCATTTTTCATAGAAATTTTAAGGCGGCTGTGAACAAAGAAAATAGAGGAATAAGGCTTTGAAGGGCTAAGTGCATTAGGAAAAGAAAAGGTAAGTCCAGCATTGAGATGAGAAGAGAAGGAGGCATAGAAAAATTGTGTTTAAGATGTGAAGATGGAGATGGAAAATGAAGCATGAAGTGCCACGGAGCTATTCTAGGGTGTTGACATTAATTTTGGTAAACAAATCCGCAGATTCATACATGGGAAAACAAAAAAGAATGCATAATAAAACAACGAACGGAAAGCATTTTTTGGCTCTGTGGGAAGGTTTACCCTCCTGGAACTCTATTAACAGAGATGAGAAGGGAGGTCTAGATCCATAGATTTTTGGTTATTCTCCTCTACTCTATTCCTCAGAAGCACATAAAACTACAGTAGCATACTGAAAGCAAGAACTAAGCAGGAATGAAACTAAGATAAGTAAAACTAATTTGAATGATAGAAAGAAGGATAGCTTAATGTCAGAAAGGAAAATATAGTAACTGTAGAGAAGTTGAGGCACATGGGTTGGGCCCTAACCCGTGAGCCTAGATCTCTAGAATTGAATTAGTAAAATGTGTCTACTCATTGCATTAAAAAATGAAATATTATTACATCCCCAAGGTCTTAAAACAGAAAAATCCTAATTGCTTACAACAAAAGTTCTGAATGGAATCGAATCACTGACTAACTCACTAACTAACCCCTTCCTATCCCTACCTACTCTCTATTTATTATAAAGGAAAGCTACCAACATCTCCCTTGAAAATGGTGATTGAATCCACTTTTACTCCAAATAAACATAGATTGAGTGCCCTTTGTCTTCAGTTGCTTGGCTTCCTCTTCGAATTCGATTTATTGGAAACTCCAAGTGAATTATGGCTTGAGTACAGTTGGTCTTGAGTTGCTTGGATACCTCTGGAATTCAAATTTCTGGAGAGGTATCTCACGAGGATCCTTTGGTTTCCTTTGAGAGTTAAGGAGGGTGGAAAATCCCCTTGAATCTTTCCACGATTTTTCCCTAATTCCCTAATGTTTTGTTCATTTATTCTCTAATCCTGTTCTTCCAGTGGCACAGAGAAAGTTCCTAAATCATCTGCTTCTCCAAATATGTATAATTTGCCAAATATTTCCACAATATTCTACAAAAATAACCAATATTAGGAAAAAATATGCAACTACCTTTTAATCCTTCCTAAGAACATATTAAAGCATAAGAAAACATTATTAAGTGCAGAAGGAGAGATTTAATATATACTTTTATGTGCATAAGGAAGGTATATGGGCCTAAGAAAGGTTAGATGAGCCTTATTTTATGTCTAATTTAGAGGCCCATCATCACCCCCTACTGAAACTGTTGCTCATCCTCTAAGAAACCTATTTATCCTCCTTACATTATGGTTCCTCCTGCATGTTGACTTATTTCATTTTCTGTTTTTTGGGCCATGCGCTTCTCTTCTGCTAATGTTCTTACTATTATTCTTGCTGTAAGCCTTCTCGTAGGTGCTTCATGGAGGTCCTCATATGCCTTAATAAAATCTATTTTGAATGCCAAGAGGTGGTGGGTCTACCTTTTATTCTATTTTTTTCTTTTTCTTTTTCTCTTTTTCCCTTTTTTCTTCTTATTTTCCTTTTTTTCAAATTTTTTTTATTGCATTCAAATGAAACTCAGAGTTATTATTCTGTTAACTGATTTCACCCTTAGTTACCCCTTTGGCACTCCTTATATTTGATTATAATGAACTTATTACTGCCCACTTTCTCAAGTCCTTTTTATTTTGTCTTTTTTCTTTTCTTGGTGGAAAAAGTGAGGCTAGTTGCTAGATAAGGCTGAGGTTGCTCTGCTACTGATTTTGTTTATATAAAAAAAAATTTCCCTCTAACACTTTTTAATGTTTTATTAAACTAAAATAGATTCAAAGAAAGCTTTAGACGATTTCATACCTGAGCCTTTCCATTGATTTTTTTTTGCATGTGATATTGAAGTTGTCGATATGGATGTTGAAGTTGTATTTGGTGGTTCTAAAGCTGCATTTTCTAATTTTCTTGAGGTCCTTTTGGAGCTTCTGAGCACATGAGGAGGAAGTCCAAGTTTGAATACATTTGACTAAAGTGTTGAGTAAATTTTATTTATGTACCAACTTGTTGTTTTCTCCTTGCAAAGGCTTGAGAGCACCTGCATTCATTAGAGAGAGATACATGGAGAAGTAAATTTTTTTTTTTGCAGGCCTACTAGCTTCCTCACTAAGGTTTTCAACTAGATGGTCTTCCTAGGCACCTTAAAGGAGGTTTTTACCTAGGATATTTTATTTTCCTCTATTTTCTTCAACCCAATGACCTCCTCATGGAGCTTTTCAATCAGTGAGCCAATCTTAGACGCCTCAAAAGAGGTTTTCACTTGAGATTTTATTCTCTTTTCCCTTTTTTTCTCACCTTTTTAATTTTTTTTTTCAGTTTCCTACTCTACTTGGAAAAATCAAAACCTTTTTCAAGTATAGTAATACTTCCAATGGAGCCATGTACACATCATTATGACAGATAAAATCAGGTGCACACTTGGAATACATGTTCTCACAAGTACCTGCATATAAGAGATGAATTTCTTTGACTGGGATTGTATCAAGTGCTATTGGAGAAGAGTGTGTTGTTGCAACTTAATGACTGTTTGGAACCATATGTCAATATATTTATGATGCCCTTGGTTCACTTGTTGAGTTGGATCACCTTGGATGTCCTCTTCTATTATGGCAGTCAAATATTCCTCTTTTTTTGTTTTTTCTCTTGAACACATGGAGGAAATGCTGGTAAACATGAGGGAACTCTCTCAACATATGTTTCTGATATCTTCTCTTTATCAAGTGCAGCACTTGATTCTTTGATCTCCTCATTTGAATCTCTTTCTTCTTGAGGTTTTCCTACAATGACATTGAGAATATCTCTTCTTTTCAATACCTTTCTTGAACTAAGATGTAAACCATTTAGATCAAGAGGATACGTTTGGTAGTGTTGTACCTCAGAATTGTAAGTGGGCTGAGATACTTCATGGTGTGGGCTATAAATGGTGGTATAGGAGTTCAGTGGGGGTGGATATATGAGATGGATGTGGTTGAGGATGTGGTTTAGGTGGAGGTGGATGGTAGGGATAGCATGGATTTGGGTATGGAGGATATGGAGGGAAATATTGAGGATATTTGTGGATTTTCCCAACAAGGACCTTGCCAGCCATGTTTCCAAGATTTTTTTTGGGGTTGAGATGGCCAAGGTTTCGAAGGAGGGAGTGTGTCCCAATTAGTTTGAGATGGATGGAAATAAGCTCGAAATTTTGAAGTGGGTCCTTACATCACATCAAGTTTACTAGGATTCCAGGGTATCCTTGGAGCTACATAACATAGCTTCTTGGTGATTGCCTTGCTCCATCGTCCTCTTGGTAAACTTCTTTAAACTTGGGGAACAATGAACAAAAATTAGTAGCATATGATTCTATATGGATAACAAAAATATCATCATCTTCTTTTTTTTCATTTTTCATTCTTAACATTTCTACTTGTTCACTTAGATTGTTAAGCATTTCTGTTTCAAAGTTGTTAAGAAAATTTCCAAGTTCATCTTGTGTTACCAATGTTGATGTTGGATTACTTACTCTTTCCCTTCCTCTTGATATGCACTTGCATGTTTCACAAATTTCTTCAAATGAAAATTGATATACATCTCCTTGTCTCATGATATTAAGGATATCAATCCATCCATCCCTAATTATTCTAAGTAAGAGGGTTTTTAGTGTGTCATATCCTAGATGTTGCAATTTTTTCTTCTTAAAATTACACATGAACCTCTCTATTAGATATTCAAGGCTCTCATATTATTCTTGTTTCATTCTAATAATCTCTTCTCTAAGATCACAATCTTTATATTTTTCTAGAAATATCTTTTGCATATCATTCTATGAGCTTACTGAATTAGTACCTAGACTCATGAACCATTTAAGAGCTCTATCCTTCAATGTTGAAGGAAACAATCTCAGTTTTTGAGTGTGTGATAAGTAGCCATAATACCTACAAAGTATCTCAAATTCAGAGAGAAATGTTTATGGATACTCTGTCCTCGTACCATGGAAGTTGGGAAGGAAAAATGGAGGGATGTTCTTCATAGGTACACTGATGTCCATATATTTAATGGGAAACCCATTAAGATCTTCTTCATTGTCATCATATCCATCCATATCTTCTTCCTTCGAAAGTGTATCATGATGTGGTTCTTACTGCACCACGTGGTCAAGTGGCAGGGGTGGTATTGTTGAAAAAAAATTCTGAGTATCCCTACTCCTATGAGGCATGAAAATCAGATTTTTTTTATTTTTCAATACTTTTGAAACAACATGAAAAAGGAAAGTAGAAAATAATTCTTAAAATAGAATCAAAGCATCTACTAGACACCTCCCTGGCAATGGCACCAAAAAGTGGTGAGCCCTAGTATTGCACTAAGAGTGTTGTAACTCTCAGGGGCTACCATACTTTACTTTATAAACCTGGGGTTCGTAGAAAATTTGAGGTGACAGTTCTATATACACATCGGATGCATAATTTTCATGCCATCCTCTTTTGCTTTACGAAAGGGTGCTATTTCTAAGGGTTCTAAGTGAAGTCTATCACACTTCAATGAAACTGAACTAAATTGTAGAGAGGAAATGACTGAAGGAAACTAAACTAAATCACTGAAAAGAAATGACAGAAATGGAACTAATTTAATTTGAAGAAAATGAAACGACTGGAAAGGAACTAAATTATATTGCTAAAAATAAATGGCAGAAAGGAAACTAATCCTAAACCACACTTAACTTGGCCAATTCACTAAATGAACTCTACTTATCCTATGATCTATCTACCATGCCTCTATCCATGCAACTAAGCTATCGATGACTTAATTCTAACTAAAAAGATTTAATTTTCATCTTGGAGGAAGAAAAGGGCTAAAAGAGCGAATGGAGGGCTTAGTGCATGAAATAGGGCTTAGAAATGGAAAGCAGGGGTTAAGCCCTTAGAAAACTTGATTATAACATGAGAAATGACTTCAGAGAGGAAATAATTGGAAAAGGATTTGAAGCAAAAACAGGGGGTTTAAAACCTTATAAAATCTTAGTATAGCGTAAGAAAAGGATTTAGAGCAGAAAGAATCGAAATATGCGATGGCGGAGATGCAGTGGAGGTGAAAGTTGCGATGTGTGATGTCTTAATTTCAATTGCAAAAGTTTAAATGGATAATGGTAAGGGTTTAGTGGGAATAAACTGAAGTGTGTGAAATGTGATGTGCGATGGGGATGATGTGGCGATGAAGAAGAAGAAGGGAAAAGTTATGGGGTGCAACGTGTGAGATGGTATGTTCTGCGAGATGTGATTTCGCAATAATGCAATCGTAAGAACGAGCGGCAAGCGTTGAGGGTAAAATATAAAAGAGAAAAAATGTGATTTTTGATGGTGACATGGCGGTGGAACCGACAGCGGGGCGAGATCGCACTATCGTAATCGGAAAGAACAACGGTAAGTGTTTAAGGGTGAAAGGTAAATGTTACGGAGTGAGATTTGCGATTTCGCAAGATCGCAATCACAAAGAGAGAATGCTGAGCGCTGAAGGTAAAAGGTAAATGTTGCGATTTTCATAGTGTGATGTACGGTGGCGGTAATTTCGAGGAGGAAGGTGGTGGTTGGGTTTCAATGGTTTTGTAAGTGTTTAGCGTTAAAATGAGTTTGGTGATGGTGATCAATGGAACAAATGAAATTGGTGAAGGAGAGAAGTAAGTCTTCAAGGAAAAATGTAAGAGTTGTGAAGTGCGACTGCGATGTATGGTGGTGGGCAACTCTAGGAGCAAAGGTGGAGGTTTGTTTTTCGGTGGTTTTGAATGGTTTTCACGTGTTTTTCATAGAAATAATAAGGCAGTTTTAATGAAGAAAACATAGAAATAAGGCTTATAAGGGCTAAGTGTGTTAGGAAAAGAAAAGGTAAGTCCAGCATTGAGATGAGAAGAGAAGGAGGCGTAAAAAAAAAATGTGTTTAAACCATGAAGATGGAGATGGAAAATGAAACACGAAGCACCACGGAGCTACTCTAGGGTGTTGACATTAATTCCAGCAAACAAACTCATGGGTTCATGCACGAGAAAATAGAAAATAATGTGTGATAAAACAACGATCATAAAGTAGTTTTTGGATTTGTGGGAAGGTTTACCCTCCAAGAGCTCTATCGATAGAGATGAGAAGGGAAGTCTGGATCCACCTCTTTTTGGTTTTTCTCCTCTACTCTATTACTCAGAAGCAAATAAAAACTACAACAACATACCGAAAGCAACAACTAAGCCACAATGAAACTAAGATAAGAAAAACTAATTTGAATGACAGAAAGAAATCTAGCTTAATGGCAGAAAGGAAAAGATAGTAACAAAAGAGAAGCTGAGGGACATGGGTTGGGCCCTAACCCACGAGCCTAGATCTCTGGAATTGAATCAGTAAAATGGAGTTTGTCTACTCATTGCATTCAAAAATGAAATCTTATTACATCCAAAAGGTCTTCAAACAACAAAAGCCTAATAGCTTGTAGCAAAAGTTCTGAATGGAATTGAATCACTGACTAACTCACTAACTAACCCCTTCCTAGCCCTAGCTTTTATCTATTCATTCTATAGGGTTGAAACCAAAAACTCCCTTGAAAATGGTGATTGAGTTCATTTTTACTTGAAGTAAACATAGATTGAGTGCCCTTTCCCTTCAGTTGCTTGGCTTCCTCTTGGAATTTGATTTGCTGGAGACTCCAAGTGAGGTATGGCTTGAGTCCACTTGGTATTGTGTTTCTCAACTTCCTCTGGAATTCGAATTGCTAGAGAGGGATCTGATGAGGATCCTTTGGTTGCCTTTGAGAGTTAAGGAGGGTGGACAATCCCCTTGAATATTTCCATGATTTCTCCTCAATTCCCTGATGTTATGTTCATTTATTCTCCAATCCTGATCTTCTAGTGGTAGGGAGGAGTCCCTAAATCATCTCCTTCTCCAAATAGATAATATCTCCCAAATATATAATATCTCCCAAATATTTCCACAATATTCTACAAAAATAGCCAATATTAGGCAAAAATATGCAACTACCTTTAATCCTTCCTAAGAACATATTAAAGCATAAGAAAACATTATTAAGTGTAGAAGGAGAGATTTAATATATACTTTTATGTGCATAAGGAAGGTATATGGGTCAAAGAAAGGTTATATGGGCCTTATTTTATGTCTAATTTAGAAGCCCATAAAAAATTACAGTTATCCACATAACATTTTATTGCAAACGCTGCAATAACAATCATTACTACCTGAACCAATCATATTGTAGATAAATAATTTTAAATATTAATAAAAATAATAAAATTCAATCCTTCACGTTAAACTATGGAGAAGGTGCAAAATTTTTGGTCAGAAACAAAGTAAAAGTCTAATGTTAATACCATGCCTAGTGTAGGTATAATAATAAAACATAATATGGAGTCAATTAATAAAATAATAAAATAAATATATCTACTCAATTCAATTTATTACATTATATATATATATATATAACATTAAAATAAATCTAAATAATAATAATTAATTATGGCATTTGAAAACATATAATTAACAAGTGCTGCAAAGCAGCATAGTCTTGCCACTCAAGTGAATTTTATGTTTTTAGAAAATTTTCAAATTGATATATGAAGTGGAAAATTTAATTGCCTAATAATAGATAATGACTTGCATAAATTTTTGGTGTGTACCACTACTAAGTTTGCACATTTACACGTTTTCTCCTATATGTTAAAGTTTTAAAGAAAGCGTAAATGATGGTAGGCAGTAGCTCTCTATAGGTATATTTATTTCCGTCTTGTTCCTATTCATTTTTTATGCAGATAAGGTAAATAGGTTATTTATGCAAGGATTTTAGTTTTAGGTGTTTTCCTATGAATTTTAAAAATAAAAACACATTTCACAAGTATTTAAAAAACATGGCATAAATATTGCAAATACATCCATAAATTATAGAAAAAAAAAATGAGGCAGTTATCCATATGGCACAAATTCTGCAATAATACCTTCAAATTTACCATCCAAAATGTTTGAAAAATACATTTTTCAATAATATTGAAAAATAATATTTGTTTTACAAAGTTATACATTATAACTTTCCATTAGTCAATGTTAAACTAATAGTGGTGAATATGCAAATCCATTGCTAAAGTCCTGTCTTGGTAGAGACTAATAAATATATAAAGAATTAGCGCATTAGACATATAAAAAATGGTGACAAGGTGTTTTGTAAAGGCACTCCATGGTGTAAAGGTCACTAGTTCCAAACTTTGTGGGAAAAAAATCAGCCATACTAAGGTTTGGTGTGACCGAGGCTGGGTGCAAGGGATTTTGATGACTTAGATGCCCCTGAGTAGCGACTACTGAAGCTGTAGGTTACGTGAGTCAGTCATCTCAGAACTCACATAACCAAGCAAACATATATATATATATATATATATATATATATATATATATATATATATATATATATATATATATATATATATATATATATATAGTCATAAATAAGAATAATTTTATATAAAAAATGTCAAATATATATAAAATATAAATAATAGTTATAAATTAAGATTCATTTCACCATATAAATAATGATTCATACTTATAATTATTATATTTTAGAATATTTAAATTTAATTAATAAACATATAAACCCTTTCCGCTCTTCTCTTTATATATATAGAGAGAGATAAGACACACACAAACAAAGGGGATTATATATATATATACTTTCCAAAATGTCAAGTCCATATATCACACTACATTTTAATAAAAGTAAAAATAAGAATATTTTTATAGAGACATGTGAAATTTATATAAATATAAACAATATTATTAATAACCAAAATGGATTTATTTTAATTATGGAATTACCAATCACTGAGAGGAATCAAATCTTTCATGTTACAAATCTTTCCTCGAAAAGGAGTTTGAGTTTTGAGAGATTTGATCCCTTTCAATGTTTGGTAGATATGGAGTTAAAATGGATTACGTTGTTGAGGATACATATTTTTTTCATTTTTCTATTCTTTCAACATCATTACAAGTTGAATTGTCACACACACACACACACAGATTTACAAGTTATCAATGTTATTACAAGTGGAATGGTCATTTGTTTCCCTTATGGATTGTGGTAGACATTACAAGTTGAAATGTTATTTGATTCACATGTGTATATATTTGTGAAAAATTGAATGCTTTTGACAATTGGTTTGAGTGGACTTTGTGGTGTACCATCCTCACTTCATAAGTTTTTAGTGAATATTTTCTTCTATTTTTTATTTCCAATTAGATTAAGCCTCGAGCAAGGCAACTAAATCTAGGAATAATGATCCACCTACCTATGGAGAAATATCACTAGGATTTCTTCTAGTAATGTAGCTTAGATGGTAAAGTTTTCAATTTTATTTCAAGAGCTACGGGGTTTGATACCTCGCATCGCCACTTTATAAATTCTACAATGAGTATTGGTTTCTAGATGCAGTAGTGTGTTGTATAGATATGCAACATTGATATGTGACCTCACCCTCGAATTTAAAATGGCCCAATGAATCCTATGGATACCAATCCTAGTGGTGGGAGGGCGGGAGGGATACCCTCCTCCTCTTCCTCCTCCTGATCCAATTCCTCGCGCTTTCTTGAGCCTCGTCACTTTTCTTGGAACTCCATGAGAATTGGCTTTATTATCTAAGTTTGTCAAGAGGCTAGATTCAATTATTGAGAAATATTTTCTTCCCACCATTCCCCACAAATAATATCTATCCCTTTCTGAGAAAGGATTAGTTCGAAAACGCATGGGACTCTGACCTTTGACAAAATAGTGCAAAAATGGATAAAGCGTAACGGGACTCGAAAAATTTAAGTTCGAATTTTAGTTTTCTTTTCTGGTATATGATATTTTACCTTTTAATTCTAATCTAAGGAAGATGACGATCTAATATTCAAAAATTGACCATGCTTCGTGGATTCAAGGGGCCTTTATTTAAATCAATGGACTTGTTGTAGCTGCTACAACACCCTTTGAATCTTTCCTAACTTCAAATTTTTGAGCCTCCTTATGAGCATACCATCAATCCATGAAGTTCATGCTTAGTAATGTTGTATAGGTGATCAATTATTCCTTTAGGAGTTCTAAGTGTCAATATACATGCTTTTACATACATACCTCTTGATGTATTCACAAGAACATAGAACACTTCAAAAATACAATGTTGCACACTCTCTGTCAGTAGTGATTGTGTATCTCTTGGTGTTAGTGACTGTGTGGTTCCTAGTAATTGTGACTATGAAACGCTTATTCATAGTGATTGCACAATCCTCTGTGCTAATTATCCCACGGGTCTTAGAGACAATGATTGTGCATTTCCTTGAGGCAGTAACTATGCACTCCTTATGAAAAAATTATTGTGAAATTCCTAGTGATAGTATAAGCGCATCCTCTACATATGGTGACTAAGGACTCCTTGTCAATAGTGAGAGTGTACTTCTTCAGGTCATTATGTGGTGAGCCATAGTATTTCACCAAGAATGCCGAAACTCCTAGTGGATACCCTACTTTACTTTATAAACACGGGGTTCGTAAAAACATGGAGGTGACAGTGCTATATACATAGTAGATGCATTCTACTCTTGTCATCCTCTTCAGATCTCTACGAAAGGGTGCTATTTCTAGGGTTTATGAATGAATTCTGTCACACTTCTTAATTTATACCTAGGGCTACAAATGATTCCAATTCATTATTCTATCAACAAGAAAGGAACCATTATACAAAAACAAAGCACATATAACTACTCTGCAATGAAATAAATATACAAATTAAGCTATGAAAAGAAATGGAAGCAAACTAGGCATCTTGCATGAAGTAAATTTTTGAATTGAAATTTCATAAAGGAAACTAAACTAATCACACATTTCAGGAAAAATGGCTAAACACACTCTTTACACTTCATGCTCTAATTATCATGCTTTTACTCATGCATCTAATCATGACCTAACTATGCTTGTAAATGCATTGTTTTGCAGCTAGGAGGAGAAAGAGTTAAGGTGGCCTATGAAGGGTTTGAACTCATGGGTGCAATGCTAAAGGTGTATGGGTGTTTTTGGTGGGATTAGATGAGGTGGATGGTGATTTATGGGCTTAAGGAGGGGCCCATTGGTGCTCCCACAAGTGCAGCTACAGGTTTCATGTAGTGCTATAGGAAAGTCTTGAATTGCTATAGGAAATATTCCAAGGGAAATCCGAGGCCAAAAATGGGTGAGAAAATCATAGGGAAGGTGGAGTGAAGGTGTTTTTAGATTAGTGGAAGATGGCCAGCCCCTTGGCAGAGATCAAAACCTCTTGAGAATCCTGTATTTCACCTCTAGGGTTTTCTCATGTTATAAAGATGAAAAATTTGAAAACACGGCTGATGGCGATTTTGATGAAAATAAGGATGATAAAGGGTGAAAAATGAAGTTGAAGGTGCTGGTGAATCCTCCTTTGTTGTGCTACTAGAACCTGCAAGCCAACTACCTGTTCATGCAACACATACTGACAAGTTCATGATGAAGGAATTGGAAAAGATGAGTTGAATTTGGAAAGAAACCCTACTTTAGCCTACAAACAGAAGTCTAACTCAACATTCTAAACATGTTCATGACAGTATCCAAATCTAATTACTCTTTCCAAGAAATAATAAAATAAAAATAAAATTTGGTTTGTGGAGAAGTTCTACCCTCCTCAAGCTCTAATGGAAGAGAGGAGAAAGGTAGGCTTGGCACACATATTTATAAGGTTATAAACTATTCTACCAACATGTAAGAAATCTTAATCTTCAGCAAAAGATAAATGGAAGATAACTAAAAACAGTGAATTTAAAAGCAAGAAAACTAACTAAATACTCACAAGCAAACTAGCTACAATGACATAAAAGTAAACATTTAATACACAAGAGATACTAAGGCCAATGGATTGGGAAATAACCCAAAAGCCTAGCCCTCTGAAACTAGATCAGTGAAGCACAATCTGGATACTCATTTTATTGCAGAAAATAGTCTCATTACATCAACATGGAAGTATCAAAAACCTATTACAAGAGCTAAGAGTCTATTAGCATCCTTCAAATTTTGAATCCTAATGAGCTCTTTCTTGTCCCTATTTAACCTAGAGGGTGGCTACCAACAACTCCCTAAAAATTAAGTGATGTGTCCACTTTGACTGTAAGTGAAGTGTAGCTTCGGTGCACTTGATATTAAGTTTTCTTGGTTGCCTTTGATTTCTAGCTGTTGGAGGGAATCCAGAGGATCCCTTAGCTTCCTTTGGGAGTTAAGGAGGTGGAAAACCCCCCTGTAATATCTCCTTGCTGTCTAGTCTGGGCTTTAGTGGAAAAATATTTATAGAAAATCCAATATATTCATGATTTTCTTGCATTTAACTCATGTCAAGGATTCAAAGTATGACAAGCCTTATTCACCATCTACACTAGCAACACAAGACCATAATATAATTAAATGTGATAAAAAGAGACTTAAGAAGAAAAGAAGGTGACAATTAACCCCTCCAAATGTACCTAATGATGGAGCTCATCGTCACCCGCCTACCAAATGGTTTCTCATCCTCTGAGAAACTTAGTCCTCCTTATGCATTTCTTTCAAAGCATCAATGGACCATCTGACTTCCCAAGGAAGAAGTGTGGGAGTCCATTCGGGAGGGTAAAAGGCATCATTATTTTTTTCTTCCTCCCATTCTCTATTCTACTCATCTTGGTATTTTCCATCACTCAGCCCAAGAAACAAGGGTGGACTGAGCTTCAAACCAAGCCACTGAATATTGATGGGCTACATGACCCTCATGTATAGTGGTGCTCTTTCTAGGACACCGTTCAATCTTTATGGTGTGTGTTATTCCATGTTTATAAGGTTGTGAGAGAGGTTATTCCATCTCCTTTGACTAGCCATTATGCATTCATCTCCCAACAACCTAGAAATATCATCAAATTGAGCCATGGATTGAGTTTGTGTATTGAGTTACTTATCTGCAAGTGGAGGATCCTTTTCTATCTTAAGATGGATATTGATGACTCCCTTAGGGTTGAATAGTTCTACCGAATAGTTCTACCCTAATGTGTAAAGGTTCTATATTTTCTCTCCTCATAATCGTTCTTATTTCTTGTGCTCCAGTCTCTTCATTAACCATCCATGATGCCAATGCCATTAACTGCATGTTTCTCACTCTAGGATTGGGGTACCAAATGTTTAAGTCTATCAACACAAGGTTGTGCATGTATAATTATGCCATTTTTTCCTTATCTACCATACTTGATTGGTTGCAAAAGTCAATGAATTGTCTGAAGTTCTAAAAAGGTAAGGATCCATGAGACGGTAGTGTTTTGATTTGAAATAGGATCCACTACTCCTTGAGGTAAATTTCATAAGAATCTGATGGATATCTATGTTGAATGGATTTCATGTACAAATCTTCCATGGTGGCCATTTTTTTGTCCTTTTGCTAGATCTGCTCTTGCAATTCTACATTCTCTTCCTGGGTCTTCTGAAGCTACTATTTCAAAATGGATTCTCTGAGCCTAACATCAGACAAATCCTTCCCCAACTTAGACACTTTTTCCTCCATGACCTCTATGTCATGCACACCTTTAGATGTGGCAATATTCATCCAATGATGAGTGTGTTCCCTCTCGTCTTCCAACTAATCGAATAAATGAAATGTGAACTTTTGAAGAATCAATATTCCCCCTTCAATATATGTGTAGTAGGAGCTGAGATTGGGTTGAGGGCTAGGGTTTGGCACTATTGCTACATCTTTGAGGACCGGTTTTGGTGATGTGGGCTCCTCCTTCTCATAATTTTCTCCCTCTTTTTCATCTTTTCCTTCACCTTGTGCCTTTTTCTTGACTTATTTTACCTCTTTCCCATCTATGGATGTCTTTTCTTCCTCAACCAATGTATTTTTCGCCAATTTTGGGTTTGTTGGAGTTTCTTGTAGAAAATAAAAATTTTCCTATAGAAAACTCAGTCTTGCTTGTTGAATACCCTTTTTTTCTTATTTTTCTCTCTTTTTAGTCTTTTGAGGATCTGTGTGTTAGGTCCCTATATTACAAGTATAGTCCGTTATTTTTATTACTGTAACCCCCTTATTGTTATTACTGTACCCTTGTAACCCCCATTTTGTTATTATTGTGCCCTTAAATTATTATTGTTAGGTTAGCTAGGATTACATTGTGGCCCACTAGGATTACATTATGGCCACATGGACTCCTATATATAGAAAGGAGGTTTTGTAAATTGTATCATCCAAGAATTGTTCATTTATGTAATGTATTAGAGGTTTCCCCATCGAAGTGGCTTATTTCTAAGGTGTTGATATCTCTTTTCTTCTATTTTTGGAGTTGGTTACACAGCATTTGGTATGAGAGGCTTTGGATTCTAGGGTTTCGCTGCTCCAAACAGGTCATCGTGGCATTTTCCCTATAACTTCTTTTCTACAAAGTTTCAGAAGAAAGATTTTTAGGTGCAAAGTCAAAATCTGGTGGAACATCATCAAAAAATTTCAGAGCTTGGTTTGCAATACTTTTGGAGATATGATTTGTGGAAGTTAGGTATTTTATCAGGCTCCTAAACAGGTCATCATGGAATTTGCGCTATAAATATTTTTCTACGAATCTTCAGAAGATGAAATTTTTAGGGTGTGAAGCCAAAATCCTAAGGAAACTTTTCAAAAAAATTCAGAGCTTGCTTCGCTACATTTTTGGAGATATGATCTATGGAAGGTAGTGCTTTTTCAGGCTCCTTAATTTCATCTCAAAGAGGTGATCGTGGGAAAATATTCATAACTCTCTCTCTGAGCATCGAATTGGAGTGCCGTCAAAAGTGATCGCAAGTAAATGGACTGTAGTTTCTTGGCTATAAATTTTAGAGCCGAAGGACAAAACAGTGACACGTGGCAAGTCATACAAGTTCGCTCTACTGAACCAGTCCATAATTAGGTCATTGTGGGAGATTGGACACAACTTTGTCTTGGAGAATCAAAATCATGTTAGACCTGTGGAATTTGAAAGATAATTCAGAGGGCTATGTCGGCACTGAAATTAAATTATTGAAGTGCTGCAATCACAGAGATAATAAAATTGCAATATCAAGCTCCTCAAAAGCAAGAAAAAGGTGTCTTTTTTTTCCGAATTGCATAAGTCTTGTTTGAAGAATCAATTTGAATCGATTCCAAGGGAATATTTTAGAATAGATATTAGTATTGGGTTCTAAAATATTCCTCATAAAAATAATTCAACACCCATTAAGCCTTCAGAAGGCTCTACTATGACTCATGAAGATGAAGAATTGCAACATGATCTATCAAAATTACAAGACCAAGTGCAACAAATTTCACTCTCGCAAAGAGCAACAAAAAATGAAATGGAAGATTTGAATAAATGCATGGAAGCTAAGATGGATGGCACAGAAGCTGGCATGGAAGCTAAGATGGATGAAATGAAAGACAACATGGAAAACATGAAGAATGATCTAAAATAATAAATTGAAGGTTTGATAAAGCTGATACAAGAAATGTTTCCTAATGGTGAAAAGATAGTAGAAGAACCTCATGATGAGAACAAAATAAATGTTAATCGTGATTTCATAAACTCTAATGTTGGCAGGCAGAACCACCATATTCCAAAAATGGATATGAGGAAGATTGATGGAAAGGATACTGTAACATGGATACCACAGTTGGAGCAATATTTTGATCTCCATAACTTGCAAAACACACAAAAGGTACGCATTACAACTTTACATTTAGAACAAAATACATTTGTATGGTATCAATGGTTGTTATCTGGTAAAAAAATTGTCACTTGGTCAATTTTTACAGAGGAAATGATATCACATTATGAGGATACAAAGAGCAACACCTTCTTTAGTCAATTGATAAATCTCAAACAAAAGGGTTTAGTGGGGCAGCACATTGAGGACTTCCAAAAATTGAATATAAGGGTAAATGATATTCCAGAGGAACACAAGATCGATCTCTTCATAGGCACTTTAAAGGATAACATACAACATGAGGTTCGCGTTTTGGAACCGGATTCATTGGAGAAGGCATTCAGGTTGGCAAGAAAATTTGAATGTAAAATAATTGCGACAAGGAAGCCTACCACTCAATTCTATAAAGAAGGAAGTGTTGCTACGCCTAGATTTCCACAACCTACAAGGTTGACACCACAACAAATGGAATAAAAAAGGGCAAAAGGGATTTGCTACAGTTGTGATAGAAAATACACTAAAGGTCATAACTATGCTGAGAAGAAATTATTTTACATAGATTGTGAAGAGCAAGAAGAAAATGAACAAGAAGAGGATATACACCAGGAACCAGCCCTAGAAACGGAAGAAATGAATCTGACCATATCGTGTAATGCACTGGTAGGAATTACCACTCCTCAAACTCTCAAGATAGAAGGACATATCAAGAAGAAAAAGGTAATAGTTTTGATTGATTCAGGTAGCACCCATAATTTTATTCATTGTAAGGTAGCCAAGGAATTAAATTGTTTCCTATACCCAGCACCGGAATGTGAAGTGATGGTTGCAAATGGAGGAACTATAAATTTCTCTATAAAATGCCATAATATCAAGCTAACCATGGGGGAATATGTATTGACTAGTCCAATGCTTTCCATTCCTATGGGAGGTGCTGATGTTGTACTAGGAGTACAATGGTTACAATCTTTGGGGACGGTAGCTTTTAATTTTCAAGAACTTTTCTTGAAATTTTTTTCAGAAGGAAAGGAAGTCAAAGTATGGGGTATTGCGGGGAAGCCGGGAAAGATAATAAGCTCTAATGTCATGACAAAGCTTCTAAGGAAAGAAAAACGAGGGGTAATTGCACAATTATGCTCACTAGAAGTTCCAACATAAAAATCATCTATTTCTGCAGATCTCCAACAAGTCTTAGACAATCATTCCAAGGTGTTTGAAACTCCCAAAGGACTCCCACCTATTCGTGATCACGATCATGCTATTCATTTGATTCTAGGAAGTGTTCCTCCAAACATCAGACCTTATAGATATCCTTACGTCCAAAAGAGAAAAATTGAATGTATGATTGCAGAAATGTTAGAGGCAGGTATAATGCAACCTAGTCAAAGTTCTTTCTCTGCTCCTGTGGTATTGGTACACAAGAAGGATGGATCATGGCGAATGTGTCCGGATTATAGGGAGCTCAATAAGCTCATCATTAAAGATAAATTTCCCATTCCTGTGATTGATGAATTATTGGATGAATTACATGGAGCAATTTATTTTACCAAGTTGGATCTTCGTTCAGGATATCATCAAATTAGAATGAAGACTGAAGATATTCCAAAAACAGTGTTTCGAACTCATGAGGGTCACTATGAATTTTTGGTCATGCCTTTGGCCTTACCAATGCACCTTCTACATTTCAAGGGTTGATGAATTCCATTTTCAAACCCTTCCTTAGAAAATTTGTGCTAGTATTTTTTGATGATATACTAATATACAACAGGTCTTGGAAGGATCATGTTGAACATGCTGACAGGGTGCTCAAACTATTGCAGGAGAAACAATTATATGCAAAAAAGTCCAAATGTTTCTTTGGAGTACAAGAGGTGGAATATCTGGGTCATATTGTATCTCACGAGGGTGTTAAAGTGGACCCTAACAAAATTAAAGCTATTAAGGAATGGAAAGTTCCCACAACCATAAATCAGTTGCGAGGATTTCTCGGGTTAACAGGGTATTATCGCAAGTTTGTTAAGAATTATGGGAGAATAGCAGCACCTCTAACAACATTATTGAAGAAAGATGCATTTTCATGGACTCCTGAAGCAACTAAGGCCTTTGAACGTCTTAAAGAGGCAATGTACCTAGCACCGGTCTTAGCTACGCCAGACTTCACGAAAACCTTTATTGTGGAATGTGATGCCTCAGGAAATGGAATTGGTGCGGTTTTAATGCAAGAAGGAAGACCCATTGCTTTTGAAAGTCGTCCAATCAAAGGAAAGTATTTACAAAACCTATTTATGAGAAGGAAATGTTAGCAATACTGCATGCACTAAAGAAATGGCGAACTTACCTAATGGGAAGACACTTCAAGGTAAAAACTGATCATGATAGTCTTAAACACTTTTTGGAACAAAGACTATCTTCAGAAGAGCAGCAAAAATGGTCACAAAGATGTTGGGTTATGACTTTGAAATAATCTACAAAAAAGGAAAGCTTAATGTTGTTGCAGATGCACTCTCAAGAAAGAATGAAGAGGTGGAAGCATTGCTTTGTGCCATTTCTATTATCCAACCAGATTGGATAACCGAAGCAAAAGATGAATGGAAGAAGGAAAAAGATGTATGGACACTCATTCAAAAGTTGCAGCAAGATCCTAGTACATCTGATACATTTAGTTGGAAAAATGATTCCTTATGGTACAAAGATCGTTTATATCTTTGTAATAATTCCCAACTAAAACAAAAGATTCTTCTGGAATTGCACACTTCTCCTTTAGGAGGACACTCAGGATTTTTAAAAACTTACCACAGGGTGAAGACAGAATTTTTCTGGGATGGCCTTAAATATGATATTCAAAATTTTGTGGTGGAATGTTTGGTTTTCCAGTAGAATAAATTTGAGACAATTAAGACCCCGGGACTTCTGCACCTTTACCCATTCCAAGTCAACGTTGGGAGGAGATTTCAATGGATTTTATCACAGGTTTACCTAAATCCGAAGGAAATAGTGTCATCATGGTGGTAGTTGATAGACTTACCAAGTATGCACACTTTTGTGCATTATCTCATCCATTTAAAGAAATTACAGTTGCTACTACATTTATGGATAGAATTCAAAATCTACATGGAAGCCTAAGGGTTATTGTGAGCGACAGAGATCCCATTTTTACTGGAAATTTTTGGACGGATTTATTTTCTTGTTCGGGTACTCAATTAGCTCATAGCTCATCTTATCATCCTCAATATCATGGTCAAACTGAGATAGTAAATAAATGTTTGGAAGGATATCTTCGTTGTTTTGTATCTAATAAACAAACACAATGGTTCAAGTGGTTACTTCTCACTGAATGGTTCTATAACACTTCCTTCCATACTGTAGCAAAAATAACCCCATTTGTGGAACTTTATGGATATCATCCACCATCCATCACATCATCTTTAAGGTAAAATTTGAAGGTTCAAGTAGTGGAAGATCACATCAAGCATCAACAAGAAGTTCTCCAACTCTTAAAGGATAACTTGAATTTGGCACAAAATCGAATGAAACAATAGGTAGATCAACATCGTAGCGAGAGAAGTTTTGATGTAGAAGATTGGGTATTTTTACGGCTACAACCATACAAACAAATGTCCCTCAAGCAAGCTAAGAAGGATAATAAATTATCGCCAAAGTAATATGGTCCTTACAAGGTGTTGCAAAAGATTGTTACTATGGCATACAAATTGGAGCTTCCTGCTTCTTCGCGAGTGCATCCAGTTTTCCATGTTTCATGCCTAAAGAAGGTTATAGGTGAAAACATTCCAGTTCAAAAAATATTTCCAGAACTTGATGAGGAAGGAAAATTCATATTGGAACCTGAAGCAGTCATCGAAACAAGAACTCGATAGCTACGGAATCGATCAATTTCAGAGTATCTCATCAAGTGGAAGGACTTACCCACTGAAGATTCTACATGGGAGGATGAAAATTTTATACAGAAGCACCCAGAGCTACTCAAGCATTGAGGACAACACTTTTTTGAAGGACAGGGGCATGTTAGATCCCTATATTACTAGTATAATCCCTTATTGTTATTAGTGTAACCCCCTTTTTGTTATTATTGTACCCTTGTAACCCCCATTTTGTTATTATTGTGCCCTTAAATTATTATTGTTAGGTCGGCTAGGATTACATTGTGGCCCACTAGGATTACATTGTGGCCCACTAGGATTACATTATGGCCACATGGAATCCTATATATAGAAAGGAGGTTTTGTAAATTGTATCATCCAAGAATTGTTCATTTATGTAATGTATTGGAGGTTTCCCCCTCGAAGTGGCTTATTTCTAAGGCGTTGATATCTCTTTTCTTCTACTTTTGGAGCTGGTTACACAACACTGTGGGGGTTGCATGAGGTGTAGAAATTATACAAACATGTGTATATGAATGGAATAAAGTAATTCACTAAAGCGAGATACTGAATCATTCTACAAATCAATTGCAGAAAATAAAGACGATCGTCAATCACAACAAGTAAATAAAAAATCAAATCAAACCACAAAAAATATATTTTCCCAGGGAAATCTTGCTGCTCAAAACCCTATATCTTCTATTGTGTATTCACCATGGAATCATGAAACAATTACAATGCATTCTTCTCACAAGAGTCTCCTGCACTCTCTTCAAACTGTCTCACACTGACGCAGACCAAATCGACACCCACTTAGCCAATTTCTTGCCTCTAATCAGCTTTCCTTGCTTACGCAATTCATATGGAATGAAATCCATATTCTTTAGGAATTTCAGCCTTTCAAAACTGCACAAGCATCATGGGCAATCCAATGGATATATGGCTACATGCGAGAAACCTACTAATGATACAACTGATAATTAACATCCGTTTAACCTTTGTCTCAACTGGGTCTCCACTATAACTGATATGCATGCAACTATTAATAGCAAAGCATGAGTTTCACTGCATGCGAATCAAATCATCTATCTTGATAAGCTTAATTTCCTCTGCCTATTCATTCTTAAGGTAGCTTCCTGGGATTCCTTTTTCCCAGTTTGGATATATGTGAGCATCCTTGAGGAATCCATTGAGGTCACCTCCTCTAATAACTTGTCCTTTGAACTACCTTTCTCCTTCTTGGGGAAGGTTAAAGGCTTCATTAATGGAGTCTTCAGAAGCCTTCAAACTGAGGCCATAAACTGTAGCCTCATGTTCATTAAAAGAGTTAGAAAACTCTTGAGAAACCCCTGAATGAGAGCTCCCCAACCTAGTATAAGTAGGATACCATCCTAACTGCATAAACAAAGTTCTTACCCTCAAATTAGCATAAAAAAAATATGCACCTTGTGGCTCTATTCGATTTATTTTACCACCTATTTTAGTCATCTTCAGAAAAATAAATGACTATGTCTCCTATAAATGATAGGTGTCAGAATAGGAATCTTGTCTTAAATCCAGCAGATCAAACTTCAAATGATAACATTCCTATTTTTAAGTTGGTTTTTAAAACTAAATATTGGTTCACCACCCCATGCAAATCATCCTCCATCATTACTAATATTCATGATCATGATGTGCACCATTTGACACACCATCACCATCTTCAGTTAACTGCATTTTTTGTGTGGGAGCTCCAGATGGCTTATGGAAACTGTGTTTATGACTTGTAGACACCTCTGCAAATTGTGTTGTTGATTGGCTGAAATTTCCAGCAGTACTTTTGTGCGGCCAGCCGAATGGTTATGGCATGTGGTGTGATCACCACAATACCTATAATTTAGAAAAACATGTACCTTAACGTATGGATAACTATCTTGGCATAGATAGGCATGACGAGAAATGGTTTAGTCATTAGCTATGGATGACAGATGTGACTCAATGTATACAATGACTTGACCTTAGCTAACTGACTGTAATATGACATCTATCATGGGATCTAAAACATTAAAAAAAAATTGATGTGTATTAACCCTATGACATGTGGTATAACTAAAGCGGATGCGTTTTTTTTCATTTTATTTAAAAAAAAAAAAAGAGTATGCTTCCAGAAATTATGGTAGCATCAGAAATAAAAATAAAAATATAGAAACATGAAATAACAGACTATCTAAAAGGCTAAAAAGACTGGTGTTTCCAGAAATTCCGGTAGCGCCCAAAAGTTTTTTAAAATTTTGAAAATTTTTGAACTTTGATCCTAAAAATAAAACCATGAAATGGACTCATTGCTTAGAAAAGAACTATGCTAATAGCTATTACCAGAATGACCATGAACAAATATGGTTTTATGCCGAATAAAGTGTTGCAAATTTTTTCTTGATTCTTTATTATCTGCTGATATATTTATTTTATAAATTATTTCTTTGGGTCCAATTGCACTTTCTAGATTCCATAGTCTCTTTGTTCTTTTTAGCTAAGGAAATTGGAGCTAAAGTACTTCAATTTATACTTGAACTCCGTTAAGTGTTACTGTCTTTTAAATCTGTTAAATTGCTCACATTCCTACAATTTTGAATATTATTGATATTTATTGATTGTTTTTGAAAAATTCTCGTTCAAATCTCCATCACCATGGGAACAATTGTCTTCCAGTTAATTTAACTCATCATTGGACAGTTCTTGCATGGTGAAATTTGGGTTTATACGAAACTATGAAATATGAGTTAGGTTTCTGAGATAATATTCAGCCATGGCTGATTTCTGAAATTCAATGTGAATTCTGGAAGATGACTTTGGGCATGGGTGGAATTATACAAGACTTCATGCTCAAAAAATTCCCTGGTCTAATATTCATTTTGTCTTTTGTTCTTTTGTGTGATTCTCTCCTAATATTGTGGCAAGGGTGTGGTGAGATTATTTATCATATATTTTCTCTGTGATTCAAGTCTCTGTGTTCCTACATTGCAAAAAATAATTTAGTCAGTGTGGCTTGCACGAGGGTAAAAAAATTGTAATCAGCTCGTGCAGGTATGAACATGGATGCCTAATAATCAAGGATTTAATGTTGAACTCAGATATTTACCATCTCAAATGAGGATTTAATGTTTACCTAAGAGCTTTACCATCTCAAATTACAAAGAATTCTTTGTAGTTAGGAAACCCCTATTGTTGTTTTATAATTTCAACTTCCCCAATGAAAAGGAAATGATTTCATTCTCATGAGGTAATTAGTGTCGTTGGTCATGAGATCCTCATAAATATTCTTGATAAGTTGTAGGATCCTATAGATATAATGTCCTGGCACCTCCTCTCCAATCATTTTTTCTATGTGGAGGCCAACGATAGGAAGAGAGTACAACTAATGTGATGAAGAGATCATGCAGGAGCATCACCCGATATAAAATTTATCCACATGAGTGGTCAAATCATCATTTAGTAGAGAGGGTTAGACCTCTTGAATTTAATTTTATTGTAATAGATAGTATGTTTCTAAATTATAAAGAAAACATAAGATTGTTAGTATAGGTGTGCATTAGACCTATCGAATAGGGATTAAGTGGTTTGAAGAGATAAGAATAGATAGTCGCATTTAGAAAGAAGAAAAAAAACACATTCGTTTTAGAGATAGAGATGAAGAGATAGAATAAGGAGAATGATAGAGAGAGAGAGAGAGAGAGAGAGAGAGAGAGAGAGAGAGAGAGAGAGTGAGAGAAAAAAGGATTGTAATCAAGCCATCAAGGGCTAGTAGAAGACTCTATTTTTTTAATTTCTTAGTATTTTAATTTGAAAGTGAGTGGATGTGCAAAATTCATTGTTTTCTGTGCTAATTTGATTGGGTTTTTTTCCTTTCGGAATTTATAAAGATCACGTGCGAGAGAGAAATTATTCTATGTTGAATAGTTCTATTGTTTTATATTGTCACAATTTTAGAAATAAAGTTAAGTCTTTTAAATGCTTCACAGTGTGAATATTCAACCTTAAAGACTTCAAATAAATAGGAAAAGAGTGTTGTGCAGTCATAATTAAATATCTCATATAGCAATTGATCCTTATAGTCTTCCATCGCATGTCACAATTTGATCCAACAAAGACCCTACACTTATCACAATGACAGTTAAGGTCGCGTATCACATCGGCAAAAGGAACTTTTGAGTTGCAAAAAGGAGTTATTTGTTCATGCGATAGGCGAAACACAATGATGGTGCAATTAGTGATATTGCGATAAGCCTCCAAATCAGTGATATTGCAATTAGCTCAAGTCCGTGATTGCGATAAGTCCTAAAATCTGTGTTTTGCAATAAGTCTTGGAAAATGCGATAAAGCAATAAATTAAAGCGGGGTTTGGAATTTGTGCAATTTGATTTATTTTGATAGACCTGGATGGGCATCATTTGGTATCAAAGCACATACATATTTTTAATTCTTCTCTTAGAACTTCAGTAAATATGCCACTCAATAGAGGAGCTGGAATAGGTTCGGGAAGACCTGTAGCCAATGCAGTTTTTCTAGAAGAGATTTTACACCTTCGCAGAAGAATGGAGACAATGGAAACTGCTCAGAGGAGAGCACATGATGAGGGGGATGCTAGTGTTGCAGAGGAATTATTTGAGGAAAAATTAGAGGATGAAAGTGAAGTTGCCAAGGTTATCAAGATGTTGGTCAGCTCAAGTGGAAGAAAAAATGTGGAAATACCTTTATATGAAGGGAACCTTATCATGGAAGAGATGATGGACTAGATCAATTCGTTAGATAAGTATTTCAACTTTGAAGAGGTCGATGATAAAAAGAACGTCAAATGTGTAACTATAGGATTGAAGGGTCATGTAGCTATCTAGTGGGATGAATTACAAAAAATTATAGAGAGGAAGGGAAAGCCCAAGATTAAGCAGTGAGAAAAAATGGTAAGTAAATTGAAAAATAAATTTATGCCTAAATATTAGAAATTGAATATTTTCAAATAGTTAAAGAACCCGAGGCAGTAAGGAATTATTGTCAAGGAGTAGACGAAGTAGTTTTAGAAACTCAGCATTAGAGCAGGACACGCAGAGGATGATGTAGAAAAGGTAGCCAGATATATCAATGACTTGGGATATGACATACAAGATGAAATCAATCTATTGAGTCTAAATACAATTAAAGATGCCTATCAAGCAGCTTTGAAGGCAGAGGAGAAAATCTTGAGAAAGAAAAGCCAGAGGAATAGAGGTAAAAGTCCAATAAGAGGAAGAGGAGCTTCTAGATCTAGGTTTTAGCACTCACAGAATGAAGTAGGAGGTTCGAGTAGCAGACCGCCACAAAGAGGAGACTTTGGTAAAGGGATATTTGTACCCAAAGGTAGAGGCCGAGGAAGAGAAACTAGGTGTTACACATGTGGATAATGGGGACACAAATCATGGGAATGTCCTCATAATAAACTAGCAAATCAGCGGAATGTGAATGTAGCTAAGGTGAAGGAAGAGAACCCTCAGTTCATGTGGAAATAAGAACCACTTGAGGTAGGAGAGTCTTTATTGTTAAAAATATTATTTCTTAAGGCAAAGAAGGAATAATATGAGCCAGCGCAAAGGAAGAGCTTATTCAGGATTGGATGTAAGTCTAAATAAAATGTTGCAAGGTTGTGATTGACAGTGGAAGCACTAATAATCTTGTTTCCACGGAGATGGTTGAGAAATTGGGTTGGTTAAGATGGTACACCCTACTCCTTACAAAATGGCTTGGCTACAAAAATGACATCGGCTTTTGGTGAGAAAACAGTGCATAGTGGAGATACATATTAGTACATATAAAGATGGCATACTGTGTGATGTGATGTCGATGGACATGTGCCATATATTGTTGGGAAGACCCTGGAAGTTTATAGCAAATCCATTCATGATGGTAGAAGGAACACCTATACCTTAGATAAGGATGGGAAGAAGCACACATTGCTACCTTTGAAGAGCGAAGTGGAAAAAGAAACACCTGGAAATGGTGTTATGCTAATGAGTGGAAAATAATTGCTACAAGAAGTCGAGAAAGATGAAGAAATATATTTTACTGTTGTGGGTAAACCCAAGGTAATTTTGATTTCTACCAATTTAGACAATCTTCCTATGGAAATTAAAACTCTTCTAGATGATTATGCTAACATAATTGTTGATGAATTACCAAGTAAATTTCCACCAATCAGAAGTATTAGCCATCACATAGATTTAATACCTGGTGCAAGTTTACCAAAAAAAGCATCATATAGGTTAACTCCTTGGGATAATGAAGAAGTTGTAAGACAGGTGCAGGAGTTGTTGGATAAACGATTGGTAAGAGAAAGCCCTAGTATATATTTCGTACCAACAGTACTCATTCCAAAGAAAATAAGTGAATGGCGCATGTGTACTGACTCCAGAGAAATAAACAAGATCACTATCAGGTATCAATTTCCCTTGCCACGTATGGATGATTTGATGGATTGTTTGAGTGCATCAAAGTATTTTTCTAAAATAGATCTGAAGAGTGAATACCATCAAATAAGGGTTAGAGAAGGGGATGAGTGGAAGATTATATTCAAGACAAAGAGTGGATTGTATGAATGGTAATTGATGCCTTTTGGGCTCACTAATGCACCCAGTACATTTATGAGATTGATGAATGAGGTTTTAAAATAATATGCAAGAAAATTTGTGATAGTCTATCTTGATGACATTCTAATTTCAATCAGAAGAAGGAAGAGCATTTGGAGCACATTAAATTGGGTTTAAATACTTTGCAAAAGGAGAAACTATTGATAAATTTGAAAAAGTGAAGTTTCATGAAGAAGGAGCTCGTTTACCTGGGATTTGTAGTCTTAGAAGAAGGTTTGAAGGTGGACCCAAAAAAGATCCAAGCAATTTTGAATTGGCCAACTCCAAGAAGTGTGTTTGAGGTAAGAAGTTTTCATGGTATTGCAAGTTTTTACAGAATTTTATAAGAAGCTTTAGTCATATATGTGCACTCATAGTTGAAATAATAAGGAAATAAACCATACATTTAAGTGGAAAGAGGCAACAGATTGGAACTTCAAGCTGTTAAAAAAGAAGATCACTCAGAAACATGTTTTGGCCTTGCCAGATTTTGATAAAGTTTTCCAACTTAAGACTGCTGCTAGCAGAATAGAAATTGGAGTTGTTTTGAGTCAAGAGAAGAGAACAATAGCTTATTTCATTGAAAATTTAAATGAGGCCAATCGAAGGTACTCATTCTATGATAAAGAATTTTTTTTAATTGTGTAGGCTTTGAAGAAATGTAGGCATTATTTGTTACCTAAGGAATTTGTGTTGTATTTTGATAATCATGCACTACAGTTTATAAATAATCGGCCAAAGTTGAGCCAAAATCATGCTATGTGGGTGGAAATGTTTCATATTTTTACCTTTGTAATCAAACACACAAGCGATAAGTCAAATAAAATTGATGATGCTTTGAGGAGAGTAAATCTGGTTGTGCGGGAATTGAAGATTGGTATTTTGGGGTTTGAAGAGATGATTGATATGTATAAAGAAGACACATATTTTAAATAAATATTTGCATCTGTTAAAAATCATGGGATTCATAATAGAAGCCAGTGGTTGGACTACCTGATTCAAGGAGGTTTGTTGTTGAAGAACAATAAACTTTGTATTCCTAAATGTTCCATGAGGGGAAAATTGATTACAAAAAACACAGTGGAGGATTGTCTGGAAACATTGGAAAAGATAAAATATTCTCTCAAGTAATTTATTTTTATTATTGGCCAAATATGCAAACTGATATCAAAAATTTTGTTGAGAAGTGCATGGTTTGTCAACATGCCAAAGGAAGAAACCAAAACACTGGATTATATTAGCCATTTCCAATACCCAACAGATCTTGCGATGCGATCATCATGGATTTTGTTTTGGGTTTTCCAAAAAATCAAAGAGGACATGATTCTATATATTTTGTTATAGATAGGTTTTCAAAAATGGCTCATTTCATTTCTTGTAGGAAAACTAGTGAGGCAACTCACATTGCTAATTTGTTTTTCTCCGAAATTGTAAGATTACATGGGTTGTCTATTAGTATTTTCTCTGAAAAGGATACAAAGTTCATAGGACATTCCTGGAGGACTCTTTGGAGGAAGCTAGGTGAAAACCAAAATTTTATTTCAGCCTATCATCCCCATACGGATGGGCAAATTGAGGTGGTCAGCAAGAGCTTAGGAAAAATATTAAGAGGTTTGGTTTATAAAAATCCAAAGCAATGGGATTTGGTTCTTGCTCAAGCTAAATTTTCCTACAATGATACTCCTAACCGAAGTACCAGAATGATTCTATTTCATATTTTTTTTAGATGCATACGAAAGCAATATATGGGCTTAGAGATTTGGGTAAGCAAGAGACACGGAGCGCAAAGGTTGAAGAATTTGTAGAATAGATGCAGAAGTTGCAGGAAGATGTCAAGCAGAGAATACAGGAAAGCAACAGTAAGTATAAGCAGAGAGCTGATATGAAGAGGATAGAAAAAGGAGTTTCAAGTGGGTGATTTAGTAATGGTTTACTTAAGGAAGGAAATATTTAGTACCAAGACCCATAACAAACTAAAAATGAAAAATATAGGACCATGCAGAATTTTGAGGAAGCTTTCCACCAATGCATATGAGATTGAGCCACTGGAAGGAGTTGGAATATCACTTATCTTTAATGTAACATATTTTTACCCATACAAGTAAACAGAGGAAAAATCACCATATGAACCTGCAGAGGAGGAGGTTCAGACTCTGAATTGGAAGGAACAAATGCCAAAGATAGCCAGGAAGGAATTGGAAGCCATTCTAGAGAAAAGAGTAACAAAGAAGACTAGAAAAAAAAACTATTATCAATATCTAATCAAATGTAAGGGACAACCAGTTGAGGATGCTAGTTGGATGAAAAAAATAGAGCTACAAAAATAGCAAGTGAATCTTGAAGATTTGATGGATCATTCTCTTCTTCCCCAAGAGTCTAATGCAAGAGCATCACCCGAGATTAAATTTATCAACCTGAGTGGTCAAATCATCATTTAGTAGAGAGGGTTGGACCTCTTGAATTTACTTTTATTATCATTTATTGTAATATATAGTACACACATGGCGAAAATGTGAATTTGGGTTACACTTTTTGCCCTTTTTTGAGAAAAAAAATTTATTTTTTTCTGTTCTTCAACTTTCTGCAAGCCAAAACAATTTTTCTATTTATAATTTCATTTTGCGATAAAAAAAATGTCATAAATTTTATTAGCTTTCTATTACTTTTTTTTTGAATTTTTCTATACACATTTGATATGTCAACTTAGCATTTCTTTGAGTGTGTGTTTTTTAACAATCAAAGGATTCATAAGAAGTCATGTTAATATGCACTGTCGTATTCTTTGAAAGTTTGTGTTTTTGAGAAACAAAATGTGTTACAACAATCTAGACAAAAACTATTTCGGTTTCGTTATATTTACAAAGCTGACTGATGCATATCATGATTACTAGAATTTTTTAAACTGGTACAATATGAAAAAACTGCATATTTTGAATATGTTTTGCGACGCACAAAATTTCTTAACATATAAGTTATAAACTAAAAATCTAAAAACTACCCATTATAGACTACGGACCAATGTAATGGACCATAATTTTTTCAATTTTTTTACAGTGTATTTTGGAAGATACAAAATTATGATTTCACTGAATCATAATGACCTTCATAAATTGTTTGCACCCATTTTATTACAAAATTAATCAAAATTAGTAAATATTTATCAAATTCGATGGAAGTTATATTTATTGAAAGTAGATTGAATTATGAAAATGATTGTCTTAGTTCCGATAGTTAATTCAGAAAGTTTCATGGAGTTTAATCAGTCCGAAGTTGAAGATATGTATTCAAAACTTGGCTCTGCGTAATTGTAGACTTGTTAGTTCAATCAAACTCTTAAAAAAAGTTCAGCCGAATTTTTTTTTGCGCCGATGGCCTGTCAAGTCTAACAACATAAAATTTCAGCCGATTTTTTTATAAAATTTTGGCCAAAATTTTACCTGACTTTCTGTCGGCTAGAAAATACAATGAAGCCCCTCCAAAAAAACATTTCGTGGAAATATAAGTTGACGTAAAAGCATTCATTATTTTCGCATATTTTTTCACATTTGGTCTGATTTTGCAAAGAATTGTTTTGGGTTCAAGGAAATTTTTTGGAGGTACATTCAAAGGACGTTTTTGCAAAGGATTGTTTTGGGTTTAAGGAATTTTCTTGGAGGTACATTCAAACAAAATTTTGGCAAAGGACTGTTTTGGGTTTAAGGAATTTTCTTGGAGGCACATTCAAAGGACATTACATTCAAAGGATATTTCTTGGAGGTATATGATACATTTTTTGGATGTTTTATGGGCTTCATTTTTTTTAAGGTGTTTTGTTTTTAGAGGATTTGGGCTTAATTTTCATTCTTTTAGAGGTTTTGGGCTTAATTTTCAAAGGAATATTTTTAGTCTTAATTTCGAAAGGACTCATTTTAAACTTAATATTCAAAGGACATTTTTTGAAAATGTTTTTTAAAGTGATAATGTTTTAGATGATTTTTTAAAGTATTTTTTAAAGTGGCATTTTTTAAGAAGTTGGAATTAATTTTCAATGGACATTTTTTGGAGGTGTTTTTTGAAGTGACATTTTTTTAGAGTACGTTTTTTGGGTTGAAGTAAATATTTTATAATGATTTTTTAAAATGATTTTTTTTTCTAACTTTTTAAATGAAATTTTCTGCAGGACTTGGAAGGAAATATTTTGAGCTTCGTTTCATTTTTAGAAGACATTTTTTCTTGAATTTTTTAAAGTAAGTGTTTTGGATTGAAGTATGTATTTTTTGCAAAATTTTTAAAATGAGTTTTTTTTAAATTAAATATTTTGTGATGTTTTTTTTAATTGAGTTATTGTCTAAATTTTTGAAGGAAAGTTTTTGAACTTCATACTCTATTATCATGGGAAATCGAAAGAATTGCGCAAAGAAAATATGGTCAAAAAAGAGACCCTGAGGAATGTAGACAATAGATGAGAGAATCTCACAAAAGAAAGAGAGAAGCACTCTCAAATATTGAAAGGGAAAATCAACATCAACTAGAAGTTGAAGCAGGTATGTAAAGGTAAATATTATGAATTTGATATTTAAAATTTTCCTAGTTTAAAATGTGAAGCTTAATTTTTATTTGATGAAATAATTTGAAAAATATTTTTCAATGTAAAAAGAGAGAGATATTCCTCAAAACATTGGTGATGAGATAAAAAAATTGAAAGAGAAAGTGAAAGAGATGTTGAACCAATGATTGAAGATGGTGAAAATCTTGAAACAAATTCAAGTCAAGAAATTGAATCACAAGGTATATGTGTGTGTGTGTGTGTGTGTGTGTGTGTGTGTGTGTGTGTGTGTGTTGAACACATGCACATATTATTGAAATTATACATACTTATTAATTTAGCTATTTATTGAATATGTAAACTTATTATGTACTATTCATTCGAATATGTACAGATGAAATTAATGTCGATGACGAGATGTTAGAAAATGTTGACACTCACACATATGGAGATAAAAGAGCTAACCATGTTATAAGATATCATGTTAAACTCATTTTTGATATGTACTTCACAAAGGAAAATGTGATAAAAAATATAAATAGTGCTATAAATTCAATTAGAAGATCTAGATGGAAAAATGTTTCAGTTGTACATACAACAATACATATGGTAGTGGTTCCATCAATTACTAAAGATAATTTCTTGGTAAAATCTATGGCACTTGCACTAGGAACCTCACAAAAAACTTTTCCCAAATTTTAGAAATTTCGGTTGCAAATAGACGTAAATGATGAACTCGCTTTTTGGAGAGCTATTTGTAGGCAACCATACAAAGATAGACTTGGAGAAAATTTTAAAAAACAATATATGAATACTGGAAGAAAAATTCACGTGTTTCTCCAAATGCAAGGGATGTGATGCGAATAAGAATAGCACGAAATCAGTACGAACAACATGTAAAACATTTCTTGGAAACCACTCAGATAGAGTTGTTCAACAAGTTCAAAGAATAGAATCGTGAAATTCATGTCTCAATCAGTTCTTTTGTTTAACAAAAACCATGGTATGTAAAACCTATTACTGTAAGCGACACTTCTTGTTGTCATTATCATGTCGAATTTGAGTTATATTATGACACATTCCTTAATTTTGTTAGAACATTTTGCAAATATTCACCTCCTCCTTCCACTATCCGTGATTTCATATCTCAAATTCTATGTGAAAGAGAAAGCGATGAATTATTTTACGAAAAGAAATGTGTTGGTGGTAAAAAATTCGATGATTGTGGAAATTTGACTAAATTTCAAAAAAGAAATTTTATTGATATAAATGATCAATCATTGTCGAACATGAAAATGAAATGGAAGAGATATGAATATATCCATACATCAATTCAAGGTTCAAATAGTGCTAAAAGAATTGAATTACAAGAAGAAGAAATTTTTGTGATATATTTTTTGAGAAAGTTTGTGTCAGAAATTTATAAATACACCACGCATTCCCATAGAGCTCGATGGCAAGACTTGCAATTCAAAAAATGCTGTGAATTTTTTCCACCAGGGACCATTTTGTCAGTAATTGATTTTGCAGAAAACTACACATTTGTTCCTCAAAAATAAATTCAGAGTGAATACTATCATTTTGGCCAAGTCTCCATGCTCATCCATATTCTATTTAGACATGCTGAACAAAACGTCGATCATATAGAAAGGAGCAGTGAAAATTGACATGTTATTGAATAATGTCACTTTTAAATCAGTGACGATTGTATACATGATACATATTTTGTACAACATTGTTTTAGAAAGATTTATGACTCCTTGAAAGGTCATGGAATAAAATTCAATGAACATTGGATATGGTCAGATGGATGCGTGGGTCAATTAAAATCTTCACGATCATTATTTTGGTTGTATTTTCTTCATAAGAAAACATGCATTAAACATTGTTGGAATTTCTTTGAGACTGGCCGTGGAAAAAGAGAACATGACGGTGTAGTGGCGTGCATAAAACGAGCACTTCGAAGATATGAAATGAAACCCTCTGCAAACTAACTTGTGGATTCTAAAGAATTTGTTCATTGATGCATCGTTGCTCTAAGCCATGAGACTAACCGATCAAGGGAAGTGTGAAGGTACATTCAATTTAATTTTTATTGCATATCTAATTTCAGACAATGTACATTTATCACAATGATTATCTTTGATGGTATTTTGATATCATATTTACATTCTTCTTTGAATTTTCCATATATAGGTTTTTTTGGCATATTGGGATCAAAGATGTAGATAGATCAATTGGAAATGACATTGAAACAATAAAAGGGACTCGAAAATTGCATTCAATTAAAACAAAGTTGTCCAGAAATGTGTTTGCATTGGATAAAAGAAAATATTCTTGTTTTTGTCATGTTTGCATAGACAACACAAAATCCAATGACATTTGTGAAAACAAAATGTATGTAAAAGATTGGAAACATACAGAGCTAAATACAAAGGGAAAAATGTCCATTGCAATGTTTGAAGAAATGCAATCAGAGGAGACTACAATATCATCTGATGGTGATCAAGTTTCTGATCTTGTTAGAGAAGGTAACATTTGAATTGCTTTCAAATGATAGAGATCTAGAAATAAATTTAAATACATAAGTTTGTTAAGTTTGTTTTATTGTGCAGGAGATGTTTTTGCTGTAATTGCACCTACTGACAACGATGAAAATGTGAAGTATTATTTGATGCGTTGCACTAAACAAAAAATGAAATTATTATAAAACTATAATGATCACGGGTTTCCATATGAAAGAGGATCTATTATACTGAAAGGTTATTTTTCCAGACAAACTAATAAAAGTGGGGATTTTGTTTACTTTGAAGACTATGAACCTAAAGTCATAAGTTGTCAATATAGTCACTTGCTGTGTGTAGAACGCATAAAGTTGATAGAGGTTCAATCAAAGAAAAAAATGAAAATTAAGAAATGGAAAATGTCAAAATCCGATCATGAATGGATCATTGAAGATGGCATTCCATTGGAATTTTTTTGATTGAACTGCCCAACAATTTCTTCTCTTTGGATTCATGTCTTAGAACTTCCAGAACTCAACTAAAAACTGAGCTTCCTTGTTATGTTATCTGTGCAAGTGTTTGCACATGTACATTGTTTTGGTACATGCACACTAGTATCAACTGAAAGTAGCTTTTCTATACATACATTGATGAAAAATATTGCATATATATATATATATATGTTCTATAATGCAATTCACTTAAAGTAGCTTTTCTATCATGCATTGATGAAAAATGTTGCAAGTACTGGATATATATGTTCTAGAATGCAATTAAAACTGAAAGTAGCTTTTCTATGTGCATTAATGAAAAATGTTGCAAGTACTGGATATATATGTTCTAGAATGCAATTAACTGAAAGTAGTTTTTCTATGTGCATTGATGAAAAATGTTGCACGTACTGGATATATACATGTTCTAGGCAATTAACTGAAAGTAGCTTTTCTATGTGCATTGATGAAAAATGTTGCACGTATTGGATATATATATGTTCTAGAATGAAATTAACTGTTCAAGTAGTTTTACTATGTGCATTGATGAAAAATGTTTCACGTACTGAATATATATGTTCTAGAATGAAATTAACTGAAAGTAGCTAAACTCTATTGGCATTGATGAAAAATGTTGAAGTACTGGATATATATGTTCTAGAAAGCAATTAACTATTCAAATAGATTTTCTATGTGCATTGATGAAAAATGTTGCACGTGCTGGATATATATGTTCTAGAATGGAATTAACTAAAAGTAGCTTTTCTATACATGCATTGATGAAAAATGTTGCACGTATTGGATATATATACATTATAGAATGCATTTTTAAAATTTTATGATTGTTTTCAACACATCTAACAAGACTTAGAATCTTATGATTGTTTTTAGATATATATAGATACATCAATATGTATTGTACTTCAATCGTTTTAACATATATATTCAAATGTGTTAAAAAAAATTCTACATGTACATATATTCATGTGAATCTTTTTTTGTTTGGAAAATGACAACTTGAATTTTAAAAACAAAACATAATATCATAATCACATGCCAAATGTAGTTCAACCATCCAAAACTTGAGCTTTAAATTTTTTTTGATTATATCACAACATTACTTCACATGCCATGCCAATTGTAGTTCAACTATCCAATAAAAACATTTAACATTATATCACATGCCAAACGTAGATCAACGATCCAAAACTTAAGTTTTAATTTAACAAAACATTATAGATCACAACATTACTTCACATGCCAAATGTAGTTCAATCATCCAAAACTTAAGTTTTAAAAACAAAACAAATTGTAACACAACATTACTTCACATTCCAAATGTAGTTCAAAAGAAAAACATTAATATATATCAGAACATTACTTCACATGCCAAATGTAGTTCAACCATCCAAAGCTTAAGTTTTAAAAGCAAAACATTAATATATATCACAACATTACTTCACATGCCAAATGTAGCTCAACCATCCAAAACTTAAGTTTTAAAAACAAAACAAATTATAACACAACATTACTTCACATGCCAAATGTAGTTCAACCATCCAAAACTTGAGTTTTTCAAAAGCAAAACATTAATATAGATCACAACATTACTTCACATGCCAAATTTAGTTCTTGACCATCCAAAACTTAAGTTTTAAAAACAAAACAAATTATAACACAACATTACTTCACATGCCAAATGTAGTTCAACCATAACACTTTAAAAACAAAACAAATTATTTAACACAACATTACTTCACATCACATGCCAAATGTAGATCAACCATCCAAAACTTGAGTTTAAAAGCAAAACAAATTATATATAACACTGTAACATTACTTCATATGCCAAATGTAGTTCAACCATCCAAAACTTAAGTTTTAAAAACATTATATATCACATTCACATGTACCAAATGTAGTTCACATAAAATATGTCCAAAATTTGTAGATCTCACAAGTATCAAGTATCAAGTTATATATGACTGCATCTAGATAAGACTATATATATAAAAAGTAAATTTAAGACTAAATCTATTGAAAATATAATGTTGCACATGTGCATGTGCATCATCCATCAAATACAGATGGATGAAGCGTCTTTCCTAGCAAAGTCACAATCCTTGAGCTATCCTGCGAAGCATGGGGAACCTATACACAATGTGTACAAACATTAAAATTTGATGTTTTAAAATTGAGTGAGAATATATAGAACTTCATGTAAAAAACAAAAATGTAAAAAAAAATCATCCAATACCTCATGAGGTTCCCTCTCCATTTGTTTCTCGTCCACTACAACTTCCCCCACAGGAACATCTCCAACAATAAACTGTATAATATATATATATTAAAAATTTTCAAATGAAAATGCATATATATAAAATTATTTTCAATAATATTAAAAAAAAAAATAGACAACTTGTTCAAATGGTTGAAATGGTGTGGATGTTCCTATCTCCATCGCTAGAGTCTGTGGAGAAAAGAAATCCTCTATGGAAACCTAAAATTCAAAAAATTTAAAAGTATAAAATAACTCAAGATCAAGATCTCATTAAAACTTTTAAACTTCAATTTATAAATTATAACTTAAAAACATATAGTTAAGTGAAAAATTGAATACTTCTGCTGGTGGATTTGGCACATCTCCTAAGAGGGGCTCCAAAAGAAACTCTCCAAAAACCTAAAATTCAAAAAATTTAAAATAACTCAAAATCTCTAGATCTCAATTTATAATAAAACTTTTAAACTTCAATTTATAACTTATAACTTAAAAAAATATATATATTTAAGTGAAAAATTGAATACTTGTGCTGGTGGATTTGGCACATCTCCTAAGAGTGGTTCAGAAAGAAAATCTCCAAAAACCTAAAATTCAAAAAATTTAAAATAATTCAAGATATAGATATATCTCATTTTTTAATGGAACTTTTTGAGGTGGAATATATAACTTAAAAACATAAATTTTAAAGTGAAAAATTGTCCATACCTATAATTGAGGATTTGGCACATCTCCTAAGGAAGTAGAAGCCACATCTCCAACAGAAGAAGAAGGTACCACCATTCCAAAAACATCAGACAGAATCGGAAACTGGTAGAACATTTTATTATATATATGTACATGTATATGTGTGCACAATTATTTATTTTAAAAATATCTCATCATGTTTTGATATTCATAATAATAGATAAAAAATAATTGCACATGATCATGTTCACTTAAAGAACACTAACATTTTCTAACATATCTTGATGGTGAGAACCATCTTGATTGTATGATTGATGGTGAAACCCATCTTGATTATTTGAACCAGAGGCTCTGACCATGATACTAACATTTTCTTCATTCATCGAGCGTGACAACTGTAAATGGTGTTAACATATAATGATACAATTTTGTTAGATTAATGCATGTATGTATGTATTTATTACAAATTGTACATGCGTTAAAATAATTGAACCCTAACCATTAACACATACCATTCCCATGCCCTCTTCCTCATGAACAATTAGGTCCTACCAACCATTGCGACACTTCCTTACATATGTTCTGAGATCTTGAACACTTATGTCGTCAATCTCTTCATCTGTATAATACACAAAATTAGTGTGTGCATTCTCACGTTCTCTTTGTCAATTCATACAAACTTCAACTCCACCCAATCCACTATGAACATTGTCAATGATGGAATCCCTTTCTTCTCGACTAATTTGAGAAGTGGCTGCCATCTCTGACCGAAACGTTTCGACATGAAAAGGTCGACTAACCAATGGTGGTTCAGGGCGAGGAAACTCAACATCACTCCTAGCGCCCCTATGGTCACACAATCAACCTTTCCCAGGACTAAAAAATTCAGAGGGAAGGTCATTGTAATTGGGTTTCATTTGCAAAAATAATTCTGCATAAAATAATTTTTCAAAATAAAGTGGAACCTCGTCGTTCCATGGGAGTCTTCCATAGGCCACAAGGTGTCTATCATACAAATAGTGAGATATATTAGGGTTCTTGAAATATTGCACCTCCAACATATTTCTTTTTGGCCCTTATTTGAAATTAAACATAGACTTGGCCATCTCTGTTGTAAATCTTTGTTTAACAATCTCCCATTTATTGGGACCCATCACTGTTTCCCTTCTTTTTCTCGTGACTTCTATAAAAGTATCAGTGGTTGGCCTAAGCTTTCGTTGCGCATATACTAGTTTTCTTAAAGAGTGTGTAACAATTTCCAAGCTTTCTTGACTCTCAGCAGGTAGAGTCAAAGCCATGAGATCTCTCTGCAATTTTTCATGAAGATGGTGACACCTTTCTAAGGTGCATTTATGCATGTTTGTTTCTCAAGGTATATCAGAAATGTCAGCCGGATAAGCCGTGGTTGGTGGACAACCTTCTTCTTCAATGATGCATTTTTCCCTATGTCTTTTTTGAGCAACATTTAGAGCAGAATTTTCATCCTCTGTGTTACACCATTTTTTGTTCATCTGACGTATTATCATTAGATGTACCCAAGTGCACCATGTAAGACCAATTTTACCCTAAGTAAAATTGCTTTCACTATGTAAAATAACTTAATAAAACACATTTATTAGGTTTTTTATGGTCTAAACAGGAAACCCTAAGAGAAAATATTAAACAAATCTATATTTGTTTGGTTTTCCTCATGGAATAATTAATTAAACAATAATTTAATTATTATTCCTCGTCACATTTAACCCAAAACAAGGAAATTAATTAGATAAATCCTTATTTATCTTATTATTTTCTAGGAATAATTATTTAAACCTTATTTAAACAGTATTCCTTGTCAAATATGACTAAATCATTTCTAAATAATTAAATAAATCATTCAACCGCTTCTTTAAAATGATAAATAAATCATTTATTTATTTATTATTTGCAAATAAAGGGATTTGAACCAAGTCAAATTCTTTTCCCCTCCAACAAATATAATAAAATATTCCATAAAAGGTGGATCTAGATTTGGTTAATATTATTTTAATCATGCACCAAGATCTAGAATGACCTAATATTTTGTTATAAATAGAAGGGGTTTTCCTACCATTCTTCACCTTTTGTTGCCTCTTAAATCACTCTAGATCTATACTCTTGGTCTGACTTTGAGCCATTATCATTGTCATATTTTATATTATTTTCTTTGTGAGCTCCCTTTGAGTTCTATGTTTGTCTGGGTTTTCTACACCAACAAGAGAGAGAAATTCTAGATCTGAAGTGCTGAGGACTTCCAAGAACCCATCCCATTGAGGAGAATTGGAAACACCTTTCTTGTTTTCCTACCAGGTGCCATTAATATAAAATTCTTCAAAAAATATTTTTCATGTCTTGTCTATTGGATGCATGGAGCAAAACTTTATTTTTACTGCTTAATGTCTTTTTATGCATAGATCTAGGTTTTTACAACATTTTTCTTGATTAACTAACTGCAGGTTTGAAGATATTAGCAACCATCTTTTGTTGTTAGGGTTGTTTGTTATGCACAGCTAAAAGGGTATTTTTTTGTACACTTACACTAAATATTCATCCAAACAACTGATGACTCCACACAGGTTTTCAATTATGACCGTTGTCGTTTTTCATATTCCTGCATATCTAGCTGCTTCAAACCCTAGGGTTTCTCTTCAGATTTTTTTTTTCCTATTTTTATGTTGTTTTTTACCCATAAAACCCTCAAACATTAAAATTTCTAACTTCCGTGTGTTTCTAGCCCTATTGCACAGGTAATAGACATTGAAGTCACAACTGAGATGGAAACTTTTTCTGAAATCTACTGCTGAGAGACCCAGAAGTTCAGGTCGCACTTTTCGGCCCTAAACTTGCAACCTCGACTGCAGGACGCACCTTTCAGCCTCAAAACTGCGACCTGGATAGAAAACAGGTTAGAACCTGTGACCTGCACTTTTTTTGCAGATTTTCTAAAAGTTTTCTGGGTTTGTCTGAAGCTTCTGTCAGGGTTGTCCAGCCTCCGTCTCTGCCTGTTTAGAATTTTTCTTGTTCTATTTTACTCAACTAAGTGGTAATCTAGCCCCCTAGGGCTTCAGTACCCTCCAGTTTTTGTCGAAGAGTTTTAGCTGTTGTAGGTGTCTAAATTTTCAGAGTTTCAGCCATTTCTTTTGCAGATATGACACCTCGTCTTCAGATCCCTTTTAGATGAGCTATTTTTCCATCCAAATCACCTCATATAGTTTTGTTTTGGTTTTCCTTTAGGGTCACCTCCTTTTCCCTACTGCCTTTAGCTTTTTTCCTCCTCTTTCCCAGCAGCCTTGCCTCTATCTCTTTGTTGTTTTCTACACCTTTTTTTAGCAGATTTATCCTTTAGATCCCTGTCATTATCGACCTTAGATCTATTGGCTTATTTTCAGTGTGTTTTGACTATATTTTTTCCCTCTGTTAGACTAGTTTTTGAGAGACCTGCCTCCTTGGGTTAGATTGACGCATTGTTAGCTGTTTATTTTCTATTATTTCAGTATTATATACTGTTCTCTACAGGTTTATTTTCAGTCACACATCACACTTTTTCTTTTGCTCTCAAAAAGTCTGGGTTTAAAAATTAAAATTAATGCACGCCACACACTCACCCTAAGCGAAGAAGAGCTTGGTAAACACCGCCAGGAAAAGACTTTAAAAAATTGTGAAATAAATTGACACTACACCTCTCTGCCCTTGTTTCGACATTATAATCACTTGATTCTGCACCTCCATGCTCTTGTTGTTCATTCTTCTTCCCTTTGTGCCATGTTTGTGTTGTCATCATTGTGCCCCCAAGGCATATATCTCAGAGACTTCTTGGCCTTCATCCTCAGTTTCCAGTTGGTTGACCTATTCCTTCCCACTGTTGCCGAGTTAGTCCTCCTCCGAGTCCACACTCCGACTCCTCTTCTGATTCTTTGGGTTCTCCTCTTACTTCATGTTTTGCCCCTGTCACCTTCGCTATGTCTGGTCCAGGGCCTAACGCTAGCGGTAATCCCGACCCTAATGCTAGGAATGCTACTAGAAAAACTGCCACAAGAACTACCCCGGCTGTCTCCTTGCTCCCTTACATGGAAAGCCTCAGTCTCCCCAATTTCAATCAGTTGATCAATGACCCTATCCGCCACGATGTTGGTTGGCCTACTATGCCAACCAAGCTCCCCTTCGAGATTCCCAAGTTCGAAGGCCTTGCTGGAGAAGATCCAACCAACCATATCCGATATTTCCACATGTGGTGTTTATCCAATTCCATTACTGATGATTCCATCCGTCTTCAGTTGTTCCAATGCACGCTTACAAGCAAAGCTTCTAAGTGGTATTTTGATCAGACCTCCTCTTCCCATACCACCTTTGTGACCATTGTCCAAGCCTTCCTATCTTATTTCCAGCTTCGTCTCCGATACGACACTAGTACCAAACTCTTTACTTCTTTCCATCAATCATCTATGACCCGCCTATCCGACCATGTCTAGGAATGGCAGTGACAAAAGTGTTTCTATCAAGCTCCTACCTTTGAAGATCGTGTCTACATGGAATAGTTTCTTAGATCCCTCTTACCTTCCATCAGAAAAAATGTTGCCTCACATTTCCCTCAAACCAAAGAAGTCGCCCTCCAAATAGCATTGAAATATGACCTGATCTATTCTCAGTCTGGTTCTGTTTATACTGTCCTTCTTGACCTCCCCAAACCTAGTGGTATTCATGCCTTGGGGGCATCTCATTCTGCCAACAGTATCGTTGAAGCTCTTTCTCATCCATACGCTCAACCTGGGCTATGGTCTCCCTTCGGGAGGGGCTAGCACCTCCAGCACTTTTTCCCATCCAGGTAGCATGTATCCAGGATACGGCATGCCTCATCCTTTTTCCCAACCTCCTGCTTACCTCAATGTTGCCCAACCTAACCATTATCCTTATCCATAGCATCGTGCCCCAGCTCCTCTAGCATTTGCACCTCCGCCTCCCTTACCTTCTCAACCCCAGCAATAGCAACTACCACCCCCTCCGGGGCAAGTATTTGCACAGCAGGGTGAGAATAATCCTCCTTCTTCTCAAAGGAAGACGAAATGAAATCAAAACCAATCTGCCCCTAGTACTCGTGGACCTAATCCTCAAGGTATTGACTCTAATGCTGCTAACCAGCAACAGGGCACTCAGCCCAAGCCGGACAGGCCTATTCGTACAAATAAGCCTTGTTCATGTTGCGGTGTTTATCATCATTAGACTTACAATTTTCCCCTTTTACCATAGATGCGATAGATGTGGGAGTCTCAAGCCACATTGCAACGATAGCATGCCTCCCCTACTGCTCCCCCCAATGTGACCACTACTCAACCGACTCTATTTACCACCCCTTCCCTCCAACCAGGATTCGTGGCTACCCAACCATTTGAAGGATAGGTGGCCACTCAACCTTCCCCTTCTGGTTCCTCTGATTACCACATCCTCATGATGAACTCTGATCAACCTCTAATCGTCAACCTTAACCTTCAAACTCGGTCCCGTCAGTACCCCAGGCCTCCTGCTCCACCTGTCCTTGAGTCACCTTCTTCAGGTTCTACAGAGCCTCTTTCGACATCCAATGGTCCCTTGCATATCCCTCAGCCCAAAGTTGAGGTTCACACCAAGATTCCTAAGGGACCATTACACCGCAATTCTACTTCTCATCGAGTTGCTCATTCGTATAACATATTAGATTATTTGGCACAATCTCCTACTGTCATTTCAACATTGGAACTCCTCTAGTCGTTCCCTTCTCAAAAGAAGGCTCTAATATCCGCCATGGGCACTGTAGATATTGCTGATGACCAATTGATTATTTTCGACGCCCATTAATCAGAATGTCCTCCTCTTCCTGCTTTCATAGCTTTCCAAATCCCGGTCAAAATCCGGAACGCTCACATTTATTGGTGTATCATTAATGAGGGGGAATCCACCTGTGTGATGTCTACTTCAGTTTGGAAACAAATTGGATCTCCTGAGTTGGCCCCTTCCACGATTACCCTTCGAGCGTGGGATGGCCATGCCTTCCATCCCATTGGCCTATTTCGTAATTGTCCTATCACCCTTGTGGGCAAGACTGTTTGCGTTGATGTTGAAGTCATCGATGCCCCTCTTGATTATAAATTTTTTTTTGGCCGTAGCTACACCTATGCCATGTCTGTTGTGCCATCCATGGTATACCGCAACACGTTTTTCCCTCATAATGGAAAGATAGTCACCATTGACCAGTTGACATATCATGAGCCATAATCTTAGACCTCCCCTAAGACGACCATCTCTTTTGTAACTAATAAGAAAACCGTCAATTCTTTAACCAGTGTCTCTCCCGGAGTCTACAAAGACTCCTCTTCGCTTAGAACCTTCCCTGGTCTCCCTCCTCCCCCTATCTCTGATCCCAGCTTATCGAATGTTTTCATGATGCAACTATCTCGGGCTGCCCTTAAGTGGCTCGCTTCGGCTAGTTAGCAACCTCAACCTCAACCTCGCCTGCTGCAACCTGCTCCTAGCCCTCCGTCTCAGCCAGCCTAACCTACTCCTTTTGGCCCTTCTCTTACAGCTGGTATCCATGAGCCCCTTTATCCTCCTGGGTTCATTCCACCAAGTCTCAACCATCTTGGAGCTATCCCTCCTGGTCATTACCGCATTGTTCAGATACCTTTCCTTGCTCCCCCTCTCGGAGTCTATTCAGTTCCCATCATGGCCACCCTTTCTCTCCCCAACCTGACCCTGGTTATTCCCGTTTGGTACCTTGACCCTCCAGCTGCTACCCCACCTGGTCACCCCAAACCCTACCTTGCTTTGACATCCCTTCAACCAGTTCCCCTAGCTTCTTCTATTGCTATAGTTCCACTAGCACCTCCACAGGACCCTTCTCCTGTTGTGACAGCTCCGGGAAAGAAAGGCAAAGCTCGCAAGGGGGCATCCAAAGACAAGGCCACCCCGACTGACCCTGCCTCTCCTCCACCCACAAAGCCTTGCGCCTTGTGTGATGTCGTCGGTCATGCCACCCATACTTGTCCCGAATTTCCCCGTATTAAACCCATGGTTAAAGTCACATTCCCTGAGTCTACCGTCCCTGAACCCTCTGTTCCTTCCTCATCCGTAGCCAAGAACCCGAAGACTATTCGCACCAACAATCCCTGTGTTGTTGTGTAACCAGCTCCAAAAATAGAAGAAAAGAGATATCAATGCCTTATAAATAAGCCACTTCGAGGGGGCAACCTCCAATACATTACAGAAATGAACAATTCTTGGATGATACAATTTACAAAACCTCCTTTCTATATATAGGAGTCCATGGGGCCATAATGTAATCCTAGTGGGGCCACAATGTAATCCTAGTCGACCTAACAATAATAATTTAAGGGCACGATAATAAAAATATGGGGGTTACAAGGGTACAATAATAACAATAAGGGGGTTACACTAACAATAAGGGACTATACTAGTAATATAGGGACCTAACATGCCCCTCTCCTTCAAAAAAGTGTTGTCCTCAATGCTTGAGTAGCTCTGGGTGCTTCTGTATAAAATTCTCATCCTCCCATGTAGAATCTTCGGTGGGTAAGTTCTTCCACTTGATGAGATACTCTGAAATTGATCGATTCCGTAGTTGTCGAGTTCTTTTTTCCATGACTGCTTCAGGTTCCAATATGATTTTCCCTTCCCCATCAAGTTCTGGCAATACTGTTTGAACTGGAAGATTTCCACCTATAACCTTCTTTAAGCATGAAACATGGAAAACTGGATGTACTCGCGAAGAAGCAGGAAGCTCCAATTTGTATGCCATAGTACCAATCTTTTGCAACACCTTGTAAGGACCATAGTACTTTGGCGACAATTTATTATCCTTCTTTGCTTGCTTGAGGGACATTTGTTTGTATGGTTGTAGCCGTAAAAATACCCAATCTCCTACATCAAAACTTCTCTCGCTACGATGTTGATCTGCCTGTTGTTTCATTCGGTTTTGTGCCAAATTCAGGTTATCCTTTAAGAGTTGGAGAACTTCTTGCTGATGCTCGATGTGATCTTCCACTGCTTGAACCTTCAAATTTTTCCTTAAATATGATGTGATGGATGGTGGATGATATCCATAAAGTGCCATAAATGGGGTCATTTTTGCTGCAGTATGGAAGGAAGTGTTATACCACCATTCAGCGAGAGGTAACCACTTGACCCATTGTGTTTTTTTATCAGATACAAAACAATGAAGATATCATTCCAAAAATTTATTTACTATCTCAGTTTGACCATCAGATTGAGGATGATAATATGAGCTATGAGCTAATTGAGTACCCAAACAAGAAAATAACTCCGTCCAAAAATTTCCAGTAAAAATGGGATCTCTGTCGCTCACAATAACCCTTGGGCTTCCATGTAGCTTTTGAATTCTGTCCATAAATGTAGTAGAAATTGTACTTGCTTTAAATGGATGAGATAATGCACAAAAGTGTGCATACTTGGTAAGTCTATCAACTACCACCATGATGACATTCTTGCCTTCGGACTTCGGTAAACCTGTGATAAAATCCATTGAAATCTCCTCCCAACGTTGACTTGGAATGGATAAAGGTTGTAGAAGTCCGGGGTCTTAATTGTCTCCACTTTATTCTGCTGGCAAACCAAACATTCCGCCACAAACTTTTGAATATCAGATTTAAGGCCATCCCAAAAAAAATCTTTCTTCACCCTGTGGTAAGTTTTTAAAAATCCTGAGTGTCCTCCTAAAGGAGAAGTGTGCAATTCCAGAAGAATATTTTGTTTTAGTTGGGAGTTCTTACAAAGATATAAGCGATCTTTGTACCATAAGGAATCATTTTTCCAACTAAATGTATCAGATGTACTAGGATCTTGCTGCAACTTTTGAATGAGTGTCCATACATCTTTGTCCTTCTTCCATTCATATTTTGCTTCAGTTATCCAATCTGGTTGGATAATAGAAATGGCACAAAGAAATGCTTCCACCTATTCATTATTTCTTAAGAGTGCATCTGCAACAACATTTAGCTTCCCTTTTTTGAATATTATTTCAAAGTCATAACCCAACATATTTTTCACTCAGTTTTCCTGCTCTTCTGAAGATAGTCTTTGTTCCAAAAAGTGTTTAAGACTATCATGATCAGGTTTTACCTTGAAGTGTCTTCCCATTAGGTAAGTTCACCATTTCTTTAGTGCATGCAGTATTGCTAACATTTCCTTCTCATAAATAGGTTTCTGTAAATACTTTCCTTTGATTGGATAACTTTCAAAAGCAATGGGTCTTCCTTCCTGCATTAAAACAACACCAATTCCATTTCTTGAGGCATCACATTCCATGATAAAGGTTTTTGTGAAGTCTAGTGAGCTGACTAGTGCTTGACCCATTGCCTCTTTAAGATGTTCAAAGGCCTTAGTTGCTTGGAGGTCCATGAAAATGCATCTTTCTTCAATACTGTTGTTATAGGTGTTGCTAGTCTCCCATAATTCTTAACAAACTTGCAATAATACCCTATTAACCCGAGAAATCCATGCAACTGTCGTATGGTTGTGGGGACTTTCGATTCCTTAATGGCTTTAATTTTGTTAGGTTCTACCTTAACACCCTCGTGAGATACAATATGACCCAGCTATTCCACCTCTTGTACTCCAAAGAAACATGTGGATGTTTTTGCATATAGTTGTTTCTCCTCCAATAGTTTGAGCACCCTATCAACATGTTAAACATGATACTTCCAAGACCTATTGTAGATTAGTATATCATCAAAAAATACTAGCACAAATTCTCTAAGGAAGGTTTTGAAAATGGAATTCATCAAACCTTGAAATGTAGAAGGTGCATTGGTAAGGCCAAAAGGCATGACCAAAAATTCATAATGACCCTCATGAGTTCAAAATGTTGTTTTTGGAATATCTTCAGTCATCATTCTAATTTGATGATATACTGAACAAAGATCCAACTTGGTAAAATAAATTTCTCCATGTAATTCTGGCAATAATTCATCAATCACGGGAATGGGAAATTTATCTTTAATGGTGAGCTTCTTGGAAGCTCCCTATAATTTGGACACATTCGCCATGATCCATCCTTCTTGTGTACCAATACTACGGGAGCAGAGAAAGAACTTTGACTAGGTTGAATTATACCAGCCTCTAACATTTCCGCAATCATATGTTCAATTTCGCTCTTTTGGACATAAGGATATCTGTAAGGCCTGATGTTTGGAGGAAAAATTCTTGGAATCAAATGAATAGCATGATCATGATCAAGAATAGGTGGGAGTCCTTTGGGAGTATCAAACACCTTGGAATGATTGTCCAAGACTTTTTGGAGATTTGGAGAAATAGATGATTTTGATGTTGGAACTTCTAGTGAGCATAATTGTGCAATTACGCCTCGTTTTTCTTTCTTCAAAAGCTTTTTCATGACATTATAGCTTATTATATTTCCCATCTTCCCTGTGATACCCCATAATTCGATTTCCTTTCCTTCAAAAAAAAATTTCAAGAAAGTTCTTGAAAATTAAAAGCTACCATCCCTAAAGATTGTAACCATTGTACTCCTAGTACAACATCAGCACGTCCCATTGGAATGGAAAGAAATGGACTATTCAATACATATTCCCCCATGGTTAGCTTGATATTATGGCATTTTCTAGAGAATTTATAGTTCCTCCTTTTGCAACCATCACTTGACATTCTGGTGCTGGGTATAGGAAACAATTTAATTCCTTGGCTACCTTACAATGAATAAAATTATAGGTGCTACCTGAATCAATCAACACTATTACCTTTTTCATCTTGATATTTCCTTCTATCTTCAGAGTTTGAGGAGTGGTAATTCCATTCCTTTCTTCAAAACTTCCATTTCATTTTTTGTTGCTCTTTGCGAGAGCGAAATTTGGTGCACTTGCTCTTGTAATTTAGATAGATCATGTTGCAATTCTTCATCTTCATGAGTCATAGTAGAGCCTTCTGAAGGCTTAATGGGTGTTGAGTTATTTTTACGGGGCATCTTTTAGAACCCAATAATGATATCTATTGTACAATATGCCCTTGGAATAAATTCAAATTGATTCTTCAAACAAGACTTATGCAATTTGGAAAACAAAATACACACTTTTTTCTTGCTTTTGAGGAGCTCGATATTGAAATTGGATTATCTCTGTTATTGAAGCACTTAAATATTTGAATTTTGGTACCAAATTAGCCCTCTGAGTTCTCTTTCGAATGCTACAGGTCTGACCTAATTTGGATTCTCCAAGACAAATTTGTGTCCAATCTCCCACAATGACCTAATTATGGACTGGTTCAGTAGAGCGAACATGTACGACTTTCCACATGTGACGGTTTCATCCTTAGACTCTGAAATTGATAGCAAAGAAACTACAGTCCGTTTAATAGCAACCAATTTTTACGGCACTCCAATTTGATGCTTAGAGAGATATTTATGAATCTTTTCCCACGATCACCTCTTTGAGATGAAATTTGGGAGCTTGAAAAAGCACTACCTTCTACAGATCATATCTCCGAAAATATTCTAAACCAAGATCTGAAATTTTTTGATGAGTTTCATCAGGATTTTGACTTCGCACCCTAACAATTTCATATTCTGAACCTTCGTAGAAAAAAAGTTATAGCGCAAATTCCATAATGACCTGTTTAGGAGCCTGAAAAAATACCTAACTTCCACAGATCATATCTCTGACAATATTGCGAAACAAGATCTAAAATTTTTAGAAAATATTCCTCAGGATTTTAGCTTCACACCCTAAAAATTTCAACTTTTGAAACTTCGTAGAAAAAAATTTATAGGGAACATTCCACGATTATCTGTTTGGAGCAACGAAACACTAGAATCCAAAGCTCTGATACCAAATGTTGTGTAACCAGCTCCAAAAATAGAAGAAAAGAGATATCAGCACCTTATAAATAAGCCACTTTGAGGGGGAAACCTCCAATACATTACATAAATGAACAATTCTTGGATGATACAATTTACAAAACCTCCTTTCTATATATAGGAGTCCATGGGGCCATAATGTAATCCTAGTGGGGCCACAATGTAATCCTAGCCGACCTAACAATAATAATTTAAGGGCACAATAATAACAATATGGGGTTACAAGGGTACAATAATAAAAATAAGTGACTATACTAGGAATATAGGGACCTAACATGCCACCTGGTACCTTGACCCTCCAGCCACTACCCCACCTGGTCACCCCAAACCCTACGTTGCTTTGAGACCGGTTCAACCAGTTCCACTAGCTTCTTCTATTGCTACAGTTCCACCAGCACCTCCACAGGACCCTTCTCGTGTTGTGACAGCTCCAAGAAAGAAAGGCAAAGCTCGCAATGGGGCATCCAATGACAAGGCCACCCCGACTAACCCTACTCCTCCTTCGCCCACAAAGCCTTGCGCCTTGTGTGATGTCGTCGGTCATGCCACCCATACTTGTCCCGAATTTCCCCGTATTAAACACATGGTTAAAGTCACATTCCCTGAGTCTACGGTCCCTGAACCCTCTATTCCTTCCTCATCCGTAGCCAAGAACCTGAAGACTATTCACACCAACAAACCCTGTGCTCTGTGTGGTGTTCATGTCCATTATTCCCACCATTGTCCCCACCTGACACATTACTATGCCTCTTTAGAGGTAGTTCGAGAGTATGAGGTTGAACAAAATCAATCCGCCTTTCTTCAAAACTTCCATTTCATTTGTTGTTGCTCTTTGCGAGAGCAAAATTTGGTGCACTTTCTCTTGTAATTTAGATAGATCATGTCGCAATTCTTCATCTTCATGAGTCATAGTAGAGCCTTCTGAAGGCTTAATGGGTGTTGAGTTATTTTTACGGGGCATATTTTAGAACCCAATACTGATATCTATTCTACAATATGCCCTTGGAATCAATCCAAATTGATTCTTCAAACAAGACTTATGCAATTTGGAAAACAAAATACACACCTTTTTCTTTCTTTTGAGGAGCTCGATATTGAAATTGGATTATCTCTGTGATTGCAGCACTTCAATATTTGAATTTTGGTACCAACGTAGCCCTCTGAGTTCTCTTTTGAATGCTACAGGTCTGACCTAATTTGGATTCTCCAAGACAAATTTGTGTCCAATCTCCCACAACGACCTAATTATGGACTGGTTCAGTAGAGCGAACTTGTAAGAATTTCCACGTGTGATGGTTTCATCATTCGACTATGAAATTGATAGCCAAGAAACTACAGTCCGTGTAATTGCGACCAATTTTTATGAAACTCCAATCCAATGCTCAGAGAGAGATTTATGAATCTTTTCCCACGATCACCTCTTTGAGATGAAATTTGGGAGCCTGAAAAAGCACTACCTTCCACAGATCATATCTCTGAAAATATTCTGAACCAAGATCTGAAATTTTTTGATGAGTTTCCTCAGGATTTTGAATTTGCACCCTAACAATTTCAGATTCTGAACCCTCGTAGAAAAAACTTTATAGCGCAAATTCCACAATGACCTGTTTAGGAGCCTGAAAAAATACCTAACTTCCACAGATCATATCTCCGACAAGATTGCGAACCAAGATCTAAAATTTTTAGAAAATCTTCCTGAAGATTTTAGCTTCACACCCTAAAAATTTCAACTTCTGAAACTTCGTAGAAAAAAAATTATAGCAAACATTCCACGATGACCTGTTTGGAGCAGCGAAACACTAGAATCCAAAGCTCTGATACCAAATGTTGTGTAACCAGCTCCAAAAATATAAGAAAAGAGATATCAACACCTTATAAATAAGCCACTTTGAGGGGAAAACCTCCAATACATTACATAAATGAACAATTCTTGGATGATACAATTTACAAAACCTCCTTTCTATATATAGGAGTCCATGGGGCCATAACGTAATCCTAGTGGGGCTACAATGTAATACTAGCCGACCTAACAATAATAATTAAGGGCACAATAATAACAATAAGTTACTATACTAGTAATATAGGGACCTAACATGCCACCTGGTACCTTGACCCTCCAGCCACTACCCCACCTGGTCACCCCAAACCCTACGTTGCTTTGACACCGGTTCAACCAGTTCCCCTAGCTTCTTCTGTTGCTACAGTTCCACCAGCACCTCCACAGGACCCTTCTCCTATTGTGATAGCTCCGAGAAAGAAAGGCAAAGATCGCAAGGGGGCATCCAAAGACAAGGCCACCCCGAATGACCCTGCTCCTCCTCCGCCCACAAAGCCTTGTGCCTTGTGTGATGTCGTCGGTCATGCCACCCATACTTGTCTCGAATTTCCCCGTATTAAACCCATGGTTAAAGTCACATTCCCTGAGTCTACGGTCCCTGAATGCTCTGTTCCTTCCTCATCCGTAGCCAAGAACCCGAAGACTATTCGCACCAACAAAACCTGTGCTCTATGTGGTGTCCATGGCCATTATTCCCACCATTGTCCCCACTTGACACATTACTATGCCTCTTTAGAGGTAGTTCAAGAGTATGAGGTTGAGCAAAATCAATCTGCCTCTCCCATACTTGCGCAGTATGCTTCAGGTCAACTTGAGGATCTACCCGCTCCCATTGAAATTCCCCCTCCTGATGTCGAGATGACGGAGCCTACTACCACCATCCTCTACCTATCATCATATGTGAGAACCTCAGGGAACATTCCCTTTGAATGCTCCCCTATTGTTTCGCTCGACCCCCCTTCAATGACCACCCTAGGATCAACATCATTTGACCATCTATTTACTTATTCTTCTGTCATCCGCCGTGATGATCCGTATGTGAGCCTTTCTTCCCATGCTGATGATTTCGATAGCTTTGCAGCATCATGTGGTTTCCCTTCCCCTCGTCATCACCTCTTTTCCCATCACAATGACGAAATTATGGAAGAAATCATGACCCCTGACTTTATCTATTCCCCCTTACAACGAACCCATGCATTCAAACCACATACACCTTGTGGCCATTACATTGAAACCCAATGTTTGGGTAAGGGGGCACCCATATTTCAGAGACTAGGAGACGCAATTCTCCACAACTCTCCTAGTGTATCTGGTTGTGTCGACTTTAGTACCATTATTCTTCCACATTTAGAAGAACTTCTAGAGTCCCATATCACTTCAGATCACTCTAGGGATGATACCCATTATCGTTCCTTCATCTTACGTCAGCAACCTAGTCTCTTAGACATTGTTGTTGACCAACTTATGGGTTTTCTAGGAGAGCATCAGTTCATTATCTCCAAATCCTCTCTTTGGGATAGTGACACCAGGTATGCCAACCTGGAAACTTAAAGTCCATTTGATTCATATATGTAGTACTAAAAGAGATTGGTAATCCTCCATTTCCTTTCTCAAACTACATAACCATAACGAAAACAAATGGCACACCACATCATTAAAATGTGTTTATATTCCCCTTTTTCTAAATACATTTTGGCATGACCACAACATGCTTGGGGGCACCTATACCCCTCAACCATAAAAATCCTAGATCTTAGCCAAAAACAACACTCAAACCCCCTTTCCCTGACAAGTCGCACTTTTCAGGTCATTTCCTGGGACAGGTCGCAGTTTTATACCTAGTACCTGCTACCCAGGTTGCAGAACAGACCCCAAAAAGTGCGACCTAGCCTATTCATGAGCTCTGGGTTACTAAACTAAACTTTCAATCCATTGAAATGAAAGAGTAGGATTAGGCCTCTTACCTGCAACTGACGGATCTCAATTCCAACGGTGAGTTTGTCTGCTACGATCGATGCATGATTTAGGGCCTTCTCTCCTCACTACATTCACCATAGCTCCACCTGCAAATGAGTGAATTGGGAGGGAAGATGCCTTATTAAAATAAAACCCCTCATTTTTGTTTTGCCTACTACGGCCAAACCGTAGCTCAGTTTGATGGACCGTCTGTACCGTTGGAAAGCTGCCCTCAAATGGGTATCTGTTAGTTTTAAATGGCTTGATACTTCACCATGACACATTTTATCCAGGAAGCATTACTTCACCCCTCCTCAAAATCGAATTTATTCACTTGCCACACTCATACTAGGGGCACCACTTCGCCTCCATACTTGTCCATGCCGTGTTGATGTTTGTCGTGAGTTACCATCTTGTACTCATGTTTTTATGGTCCCCGATTGGACTTTTACTATGTGGCAGCACCATCGAGTCGCCCTTGTTTAGAGCATCCAAGTTGAGTCATCATCGCATTCATGGAGTCTATCCCGAGTCCCTTTGTATCCCACTATAGTACTCCATCCTTCATTGCTTGGTCCCTCTCTCATGTCGCACATTATGGCCTTCAGTCCTACTATACCCTATCCCTCATGATATTGTGTCAGTCGCTGCCAGGTCATCCATGCCCTTTATGCTTTAACAAGGGAAGTCGTCCATTCTCTACTCAGTACCCCCCGTTTCATCATCATCATTGGTGTCAATCTGTTAGTTGCTCTACTATTTTAACTCGTACGTTAGTTGAGGATCCCTTATTGCCTCACCTATGGCGGACCTCCTTCTATCGACATCAACTCATTCTTTCCAGAAGATAGATCTAAAGGGCGGTGTACCTTAGTTCCAGCTTCCACTCTTGTTCGGTGGCCCTGATCAGGCAAAGGGACTCCTTATTTCCCTTTGACCTGATTGTTTCTCAGCTCCAGCTCCTTTCAGCATGATCGAGATCCGTATACTTGATGGTCCAATGATGCAGCAGTTCATACCAATGATTCCCGAGTGTGTGTGAGATGTCTCAACCCTCATGAGGGGGTGGCCCTGCAGGTAGCCCCCCACATGCCTAGATGACCTCTTCATCATAGCCTTCGATGCAGCTCCATATATTTACTGATGTCGGCCTTAGCTGCTTGCAGTGCCTCTTTGATTTGCATGTATTAGTCAGATTTTGCGAGCGGCATTGGTGTTGTATTTGTATCTCATGTACTCATATTTTCTTGTATAAGTCCTGGTTGTTATCCCAAGCACAACATGTATGTGGTATTCATCATTATATCTTTTATCTAGCTCATTTTTATGCCAGCATGTACTTTACAGTTCAATCCCTTGTTTACTAGATGCACTATTCTTTGGTACTTTGTCTCAGCGGGCATAGGTATGCCTCCCCCGCCACCTTTAACATAGGTACCCATTCATAAAAAGAGACTTTTTGCACATGTAAGTCTCATCTCCTCGGGGACTAGTTATTCAACACATTATTCTACCTTACATTCCTCTCTCTGACTTCCCTTTTGATGTCTGGTGATTGAGTTCTCACAACGTACTTCAGTCATACGATTTGCTCCTAACACTCGTACGTTGGGAGGCAATCTGTTACACCATTCTTTGGTCATCTAACCTATTATCATTAAATGGACCCAAGTACACCATGTAAGACCAATTTTACCCTAAGTAAAATTGCTTTCACTATGTAAAATAACTTAATAAAACACATTTGTTAGGTTGTTTATGGTCTAAATAGGAAACCCCAAGGGAAAATATTAAACAAATCTATATTTGTTTGGTTTTCGTCATGGAATAATTAATTAAATAGTAATTAATTATTATTCCTGGTCATATTTAACCCAAAACAAGGAAATTAATTAGATAAATCCTTATTTATCTTATTATTTTCTAGGAATAATTATTTAAACCTTATTTAAATAATATTCCTTGCCAAATATGACTAAATCATTTATAAATAATTAAATAAATCATTAATTATTTAATTATCATTCAACCACTTCTTTAAAATGATAAATAAATCATTTATTTATTTATTATTTACAGATAAAGGGATTTTACCCAAGTAAAATTCTTTTCCCCTCCAACAAATATAATAAAATATTCCATAAAAGGTGGATCTAGATTTGGTTAATATTATTTTAATCATGCACCAAGATCTAGAATGACCTAATATTTTGTTATAAATAGAAGGGTTTTTCCTACCATTCTTCACCTTTTATTGCCTCTTAGATCACTCTAGATCGATACTCTTGGTCTGATTTTGAGCCATTATCATTGTCATATTTTCTATTATTTTCTTTGTGAGCTCCCTTTGAGTTCTATGATTTTCTGGGTTTTCTACACCAACAAGAGAGAGAAATTCTAGATCTGAAGTGTTATTTATTTATTATTTACAAATAAAGGGGTTGAATGATAATTAAATAAATAATGATTTGTTTAATTATTTATAAATGATTTAGTCATATTTGACAATGAATATTATTTAAATAAGGTTTAAATAATTATTCCTAGAAAATAATAAGATAAATAAGGATTTATCTAATTAATTTCCTTGTTTTAGGTTAAATATGACCAGGAATAATAATTAGATTACTGTTTAATTAATTATTCCATGAGGAAAACCAAACAAATATATATTTGTTTAATATTTTCCCTTGGGGTTTCTTGTTTAGACCATAAAAAACCTAACAAATGTGTTTTATTAAGTTATTTTACATAGTGAAAGCAATTTTACTTATGGTAAAATTGTTCTTACATGGTGTACTTGGGTCCATCTAATGATAATAGGCTAGATGACTAAAAAATGGTGTAACACTCTACATCAATATATAAAATTTTGTATATTAAAAAAACACATGTAAACAAATTTGTACAAATTGAATGAAAAAAATTGTCAAATTGATGGCCACCTTGATGTGGTTGGCTAGCATCTTGCCCACCCTCAGACTGTTGAGAACTAGAAAGACCCTATTGAGAACCATCATGACCACCGATTGGTTGAGAACCAACACAACCATCTGTTGATTGGCCTCTAGGGGAATACATATTACGACCTTCATGCCACCCACCAGCACTTATTGATGGCCCTATAAGAGAATCTGAAATACCACCAACCTCACGAGATGAGAGAGAAGCTTCATAAACAAATATGAATTTATAATCCATTCAAAAATACATTCATATGTATGAATACATGTACATATTCATTAATTAAATTGCGTGAACCATGGACATACTCCATTGATGGAGTAGACACCCTTCTCCTCTTGGCTCCTAGAAAATAAAAAATGAAACTTATTAACAACTAATTTAACTCACAAAATTGATAAAAAATAATTTACATATGTACACACATGTATGTATATGTATGGAGATTTAAGATTATATTTAAATACCTTGAACACCCCTCGATCCTTGATCCCCCTCTCTCATAGAGATATGGGATTTTGTTGATATTTTTTTTTCATCCTCTATGATATATATATATCTATAGTGGACATTTAAAATTTTTTTTTTTTAATTATTATTTAAAATAAATTCAAAATAATTTTCAGAAAATTAATGTAATTTAGTGTACACAAATTATGTAAAACACATCTTTCAAAGCACTAATTGATGTGTGAAACTCAATTTAAGAAAAAAAAATTATAAAAATGTTAAGTTCACCAAATTACGCTTTATATGGTGGGAGCACACTTGGTATAAAATTGAAAAAAAAACATGGTCATTAAAAAAGAAGCATGAAACTCCATTTAAACAAAAAATTGTTCAAGTCCCTATATTTTAATTTTATAAAAATGTGAAGTTCACCACTTGTTGCAAATGTGAAGTTCACCAAGTTGCGCTTTACATGGTGTGGTGGGAGCACACTTGGTATATAATTGAAAAAAACGCATGGTCATTAAAAAATATGCATTTATAAGTACAAAACACACACATATGCAAGATATGTTACAATGTCCATCAATAAATTTTGAAGGAGAGTGTATCAACACTAATTCATGATTGAGAAATGAATCTTGAATTTTTGAAGAAGAGCATCTCAAAACTAATTCATCTTTGAGAGATGAATCTTGAATTTTTGAAGAAGAGAGTCTCAAAACTAATTCACCTTTGGGAGATTAATCTTGCATTGGCATTGCCCCATATAATTCTAATGCATCTATTAATTCATCTTTGATAGATGAATCCTGAATTGGCATTGCCCCACGCAATAGATCAGTAGAAATTTTATTCACATTTGTACAATGTCTTATACTAAAAAATTGAAATTGGCTAACAATATTCTTTGCTATTCCATGAATTTCTTTTAGCCTCTCCTTCTTAACTTGGTACACGCTATTCATCTGGTTGCACACAAGTTCAAAATTGTTGAAAACTACAATTCCTTTTGATCCATACTCCATAGTTGTTCCCAAGCCTTCTATCAATGCAATATAGTATGCCTCGTTGTTTGTTTTTCTTCCCGATATATTCATTTTCCTTTGGACGAATTTGCTAGTCACAATATTGAAAAGAAAATATGTAATCACTGCTTTCCCTGGATTGGGATAGCAAGAAACATGTATGCATAATTTCCATTTTTCAACCATATTTAGTGGATTTTTTATCCCTGAAAAAGACAAATTCAATAAAAATATATTAAATTGACATTTATTGCAAATGCATGGGAGAAATGACACATGTGCGTGAGATAAATGACATGTGCATGGTTAATATTAAAGTTTGACTTAAAGTTTATGGTAAAATTCACATCTAGAAATGAGATGCATTAAAGATTACATTTCCTAGAGTTTAAGGGAGATTTATGACACATGTTATACATTGTTCATGCATGGTTTGCATGAAAGTTTTCCTTAAAATTTATGGAATAAATCGCATCTAGTTCAATAACATGCCTTAACAAAGGATGAGATCCAGAGGCTACCTATCCCTTTACAGACTTCTTTAGAACTTCTAGAAGTTAAGACTCAACCAACAAACTAAAACCTATGGAAGTTCAGCCACTTTAGGTTCAGTTTTTAGGCTTTAAAGTTTGCCTTGAATTAATGGGGGAAAGCTTGAGTTTGGGGATACTATCCTATGAGAGTTTAGCCACTTTAGGTTGTATTTTTAGTCCTTAATGTTTGCCTTGAATTAATGGGAGGAAGCCTTTAGTTAGTGGGAGAAATGACATTTACATTGTTTGCAAAATTATTGTATGCACTTACTAAAACAACGTTGAGCTTTTAGGCCTTAAATTTTGCTTTGAATTAATGGGGGAAAGCCTTGAGTTTGGGGGATACTATCCTATGAGAGTTCAACCACTTTAGTTTCATTTTTTGGGCCTTAAAGTTTTCCTTGAATTAATGGGAGGAAGCCTTTAGTTTGTTGGAGAAATGTCATTTACATGGTTTGCAAACTTATTTTATGCACTTACTAAAACAACTAGTTATGTTGAAAGTCACACCTTTATAATTTTGTGGGAGAAATGAAATAGAAATGACACATGCCTTAAATTTTTCCTAAAATTTTATGGGAGAAGGGAGAAATGACACACGTACAAGGTTTTCCTTAGAGTGGTAGTGGTTTATGGATATTAAAATGAAGAACTTCTATTTCGATATGTTCTAGAGATTAATTGTAGGGGCATTTACTGGAATGCCACCTTTGAGAAAATATGAGATCCAGAGGCTACCTGGCTCTTTACAGACTCTGCCTTTAGAACTTGTAGAAGCTAACACTCAACAAACAGACTAAAATCCTAAGGAAGTTCAAAATCCTTTGAGAGTTCGGCCACTTCAGATTCAATTTTTAGGCCTTAAAGTTTGCCTTGAAATAATGAGAGAAAGCCTTTAGTTTTGTGGGAGAAATGGCATTTACATGGTTTGCAAAATTATTTTATGCACTTACAAAAAACGTGCTTTAAATTTAATGAGAGAAAGCCAACATGAAATGTATGTTTCAAAACATTTTCCTAAGAATTTATGGGAGAAATGACACATGTACACAGTTTGCCTTAAAGTGGTTGTGGTTTATGGATATTAAAATGAAGAACTTCTATTTAGATCTATTCCATGGATTGACTATAGAGGCATTTACTAGATATGTCACCTTTAAAAAAAGATGAGATCTAGAGGCTACCTGGCCCTTTACAGAATATGCCTATAGAACTTGTAGAAGTTAACACTAACTATCACAATTATACCCTATGAAGTGTGTAGAGGACCCGTGGAATCACTCACACTACTTTACGTAGACATAACGGTGTATAAGAGTGTACTAAGTTAAAAAATATGGTAATATTATTGGATATCTTTCCCAAGAGCCCAAATGTACTCCTTAAGTATATGTGGGGTCTATATTACCATCTACAAAAACAAGTGATTCTTTCCAAGCTAAGGATAATGTATGAGCCATGTGTATATGCACATTATCTAGAAACCATAGGCCAAAGTAAAGGGTACTTAAGTGGTTTGAAGAAAAAATAGCACCAAGAAGCTTTGAATAAGGGGAATAAGAATTGGAAATAGGAGGATAAGAATAAAATAGCCACTACACATCCATGCAAGGTTAGTATAAATAATTCTAACCATTGCTACATTGATGGTCACATTAAGGAGAATTATTGGATGTTTGGTATGTGTTATATTCTTTATGTGAATACCCCTATGCACTATATATTTTTATAAGCATAGTGGTGGGAATAAAAATGGAGGAAAAGACCCCCACTTCAGGGTTTCATATAGATGAAAAATTCCCCACAGATAGGTGTTCAAGGGTAGTGCCCCAAAAAAACGTTTTTGGGAAAAAAAAATTCTCCCTTTATGATGGTTTTCATCTCATGGGTTTTTCTTTTAGCATTTTTCTAGTGCATGGTAGTTTACCCCATGGTTCTACAATTTAAGTTAAAGAACTAAAGTTTTATCTGATCCAAGGTAGTGGATTGGTAGTTTATAATTTTCGTGGGATATATACATATATACATACATACATATGGGGGGGTGTGTGTCTGATGGTCAAAAAATTAATATACTAATAAGAAAAATGATCTTCTCGTTTTGGGTTTATCGAGTAAATTATATGTTAATGCATGTGTTTTACATTGAAAACTTTTCATTTTATTAAGAATCTATTTGAAACAATTAACTATATAAGGTTAAGAGCTATGATTTGTATCAAATTACTTTTGGTTTCAGTGGGAAACTTTTATGGTTTAATGTGTTTTTTCTCGAAATGTGATATATGCCATTAAAATGGGAGATATATCGAAATGATTCCTATGGTGTAATGAAATAGTTGAGTAGTTTAAAGATATAGATGCATATATTAAATGAGCATAGTTTTGAGATATATAAGTCCAAAATAGAATAGTTGTTGGTGAACAAATATCAGTGGATAACTATGGATATATCTGCTTCATTAAAAGGGATTTTTCTAGAAGGATGGACTAAGTTGGAAAGAAATGAAAATATCACAATTATATGTTAATGTGCATGTGTTTTACATTGATTATTTTTCATTTTATTAAGAATCTATTTGAAAAAATTAACCATATAAGGTTAAAACCTATATTTTGTATCAAATTACTTTTGGTTTCAATGGGAAACTTTTATGGCTAATGTGTTTTTATAAAAATGTGATAGATCCCATTAAAATGGGTTATATATCAAATTGATTCCTATGGTGAAATAAAATACTTGGGTATTTCAAAGAAATAGATGCATAAATTCAATGAGCATAGTTTTAAGCCATATAAGTCCAAAATGGAATAGTTTTTGGTGAACAAATATCAGTGGATCACTATGGATATATCTGCTTCATTAAAAGGGATTTTTGTAGAAGGATGTCCACTAAGTTGGAAAGAAGGGAGAATATCACAATTATATGTTAATGCATGTGTTTTACATTGAATATTTTTCATTTTATTAAGAATATATTTGAAACAATTAACTATATAAGGTTAAAACCTATGTTTTGTATCAAATCACTTTTGGTTTCAATGGGAAACTTTTATGGCTATTGTGTTTTTATCGAAATGTGATAGACCCCATTAAAATGGGAGATACATCGAAACTATTCCTATGGTGAAATAAAATAGTTTAGTTCAAAGATATAGATGCATAAATTCAATGAGCATAGTTTTGAGATATATAAGTCCAAAATGGAATAGTTTTTTGTGAACTAATATCAGTGGATCACTACGAATATATCTGCTTCATTAAAAGGGATTTTTCTAGAAGGATGGACTAAGTTGTAAATAAAGGAAAATATCACAATTATATGTTAATGTGCATGTGTTTTACATTGAATATTTTTCATTTTGTTAAAAATCTATTTGAAACAATTAACTATATAAGGTTAAAACCTATGTTTTGTATCAAATTACTTTTGGTTTCAATGGGAAACTTGTATTGCTAATGTGTTTTTCTGGAAATGTGATAGACCAAATTAAAATGGGAGATATCTCGAAATGATTCCTATGGTGTAATAAAATAGTTGATTAGTTTAAAGATATCGAAGCATATTTTCAATGAGAATAGTTTTGAGATATATAAGTCCAAAATGGAATAGTTGTTGGTGAAAAAATATTAGTGGATCACTATGGCTATATTTCCTTCATTAAAAGGGATTTTTCTAGAACGATGTCCACTAAGTTGTAAATAAGGGAAAATATCACAATTATATGTTAATGCATATGTTTTACATTGAATATTTTTCATTTTATTAAGAATCTATTTGAAACAATTAACTATATAAGGTTAAAACCTATTTTTTGTATCAAATCACTTTTGGTTTCAATTGGAAACTTTTCTGGCTAATGTGTTTTTCTCAAAATGTGATAGAACCCATTAAAATGGGAGATATATAGAAATGATTCCTATGGTGTAATAAAATAGTTGAGCAGTTTAAAGATATATATGCATAAATTCAATGAGCATAGTGTTGAGATATATAAGTCCAAAATGGAATAGTTGTTGGTGAACAAATATCAGTGGATCACTATGGATATATTTGCTTCATTAAAAAGGATTTTTCTAGAAGGATGGACTAAGTTGCAAAGAAGGGAAAATATCACAATTATATGTTAATGTGAATGTGTTTTACATTGAATGTGTTTTTCATTTTATTAAGAATCTATTTGAAACAATTAACTATATAAGTTTAAAACCTATGTTTTGTATCACATTACTTTTGGTTTCAATGGGAAAATTTTATGGCTAATGTGTTTTTATCAAAATGTGATAGACCCCATTAAAATGGGACATATATCAAAATGATTCCTATGTTGTAATAAAATAGTTGAGTAGTTTAAAGATATAGATGCATAAATTTAATGCGCATAGTTTTGAGATATATAAGTCAAAAATGGAATAGTTGTTGGTGAAAAAATATCAGTGGATCACTATGGATATATTTGCTTCATTAAAAGGGATTTTTCTAGAAGGATGGACAAAGTTGGAAAGAAGAGAAAATATAATAATTATATGTTAATGCATGTGTTTTACATTGAATATAAAAGGTTTTTTCTCTCTCTCATTTTTGAGTCTTGATCTTATAAAAGTTTTCCACTAAATCCATTCCCTATTACTTTTCATGTGAACCACATTCCCAAACCCACCCATCTATGTACCTAAGAGCCAAGCCAAGTGTAAAAAGGGTTATTTCATATTCTACTTTCACACATATGTGATTAATTATCATTAGAATTTATATGGTACAAATACGTATAAATATTAATCCTTAGTATAGATATATTTTGAATTTAAGGAATATTTCATGTTTTTTAGAAAGTTTATCTTAGGAGGTAGAACTAAACCATCTATAACCCAAAAAATCAACCATGGCCCGTGAGCATCACATGCAAACACAAGTTGCTCCCATGTTTGAAACACCACCTCACATCATCATAAGGGTTGGAAACCACTAAGAAACCCATAATAAGTTCCATAGAAGGGATAACTATCATATTTAATGATTGGGTTCATCTCCAAGATGAAAAGGAAAATCAAAGTTAGCAAAGGGAATTAGAATATAAATTAAGGTAAGACCACGACCTTTTACCCAATATTGAACGAAGGTGAGAAACCATAGATATCATGAAGGAAGTTCAAGAATCAAAACTATCTGATATGATAAGTAAGAGTGTAACATACATCAAATACATATAAAGAAAAAAGTGTTCCCTTTAACACTACTATAATTGTGCATCCATAAGAAATATTATCTTTTCTCTAGAAGGATGTTTTGAGAGGAATCATGAGTGAGTTCTTGAAGGCTGAAAGAATGAAGCTCTGGGATTATCAATTGCAGTTTTATACCCTCTATTGACCTACATTGAAGGCAGTTCAACTATTCACTCCTTGACCAAAATTTCAGAGGCTTAAATTCGGGTTTCCTAAGAGATTTCAAAGGTGATACTTGGTTGTTTCGATTGGTTTTTTGAGCATCTTTCGGTCAATCATCGTTTGGAATTTGGAGGAAAATTTTAAAGTCAAACCCTTGAATTTGACTTCATTATCATTGTAAAATATTGGATTATATTTCTCTCTAAACATTTATATCTATTAAGAAGAAGAATATGTGTTGGGTTTTCCCTTATCTATTTTGTCTTCTGCATTTTATTTCTATATTCTATATACAATTACTGTCAAGATTGATATAACGGTTAATGTGATTGTTATTTAAATTAGAATTGTAATTGGGATAATAAAAGGACATTGAAGTAATTTTTGCAAGAATAGAAAATTCTGACATATCTGATTAGTGATCATTCTAACATATCTAAAATGAAAAATTGAAATTAGAGTTTACTATGTACTATAAATTTCATTTCTTGTTAAATGTTTGACCATTTAATGTTTAACCATTTAATGTTTAACAAAGGATTTCAATGACTGAGGATTTCATACCTGGAAATTCGCAGAAATTTGCAGAAGAAGCCACAATGACGGTGAAGTCAAGACATCGCTGAAGGTGTCATGGAGGATGTAGACCAAATTCCCTGCGAAAAAAAAAAATTAAATTAAAATAATACCAAAAAAAATCAACAAAAAAACTAAAAAAAAAACAGAGCAACACCTCACCTCGTCATCGTGGCTCAACTGCAACACCCCACCTCGTCACAGAGAAACAGAGCAACACCTCAACAGAGTAACACCACAATAGAGCAACACCTCACAGATGCGAGAAAAAAAACAGAGAAACACCTCACCTCATCGTTGCGGCGCAGCAGAAAAACACCTCACAGATGCAACACCTTGTCACATAGCAACAGAGCAACACCTCACAACAAAACAACACAGCAACAGAGCAACACCATGGAAATAGAGAAACATAACAACATGGAAACAGACACGAGACACATGTGCATAAGAAACCTATTAAGCTTTGCGAGCTGATATATTTATAAGAATAAGTTCGGTTGAACTTTGGTTGGTGGTTTTCCCATCTCTAGCCAAAAATATGTTTTCCCATATCGTTAGTACATTGTCAATGTAAACGGCATAATGAGTTCGGCCGAACTAATTTTGAAAGTTCGGTCGAGCTCTCGAATAGTTCGGCTGAACTTTTATAAATGTTCGGTCGAATTATTGAGAAAAAATGTTTTCCACCCCTGATTCTCACAAAAGTGTAACCCAACTTCGCATTTTTATCCATATTTCAAAATCAGAAATTAAAGATAAGATTATTAGTATAGGTTTTCATTAGACCTATCAAATAGGGATTAAGTGGTTTGAAGAGTTACGAATAGATAGTCACATTTAGAAAGTAAAAAAGAAACATATTTGTTTTAGAGATAGAGATGAAGAGAAAAATAAGGAGATTAATAGAGATAGAGAGAGAGGGCGGAATGAGAGCGAGAGAAAAAGGATTGTAATCAAGCCATCAAGGGCCAGTATAAGACTTGGTTTTTTTTTAATTTTTGAGTATTTTAATTTGAAAGAAGGTGGATGTGCAAAGGTCACTATTTTCTGTGTTAATTTTTTTGGGTTTATTTCCTTTCAGAAATGATAAATATCACGTGCGAGAGAGATATTATTTAGTCTTGGATAGTTCTATTGTTTTATAATGTTACAGTTTCAGAATTAAATTTAATTCTTTTAAATGCTTCGAATAGGGATTAAGTGGTTTGAAGAGTTACGAATAGATAGTCGCATTTAGAAAGTAAAAAAGAAAAATATTTTTTTTAGAGATAGAGATGAAGAGATAAATAAGGAGATTAATAGAGATAGAGAGAGAGGGCGGAATGAGAGCGAGAGAAAAAGGATTGTAATCAAGCCATCAAGGGACAGTATAAGACTTTGTTTTTTTTTAATTTTTGAGTATTTTAATTTGAAAGAAGGTGGATGTGCAAAGGTCACTATTTTTTGTGTTAATTTTTTTGGGTTTATTTCCTTTCAGAAATGATAAATATCGCGTGCGAGAGAGATATTATTTAGTCTTGGATAGTTCTATTGTTTTATAATGTTACAGTTTCAGAATTAAATTTAATTCTTTTAAATGCTTCGCAGTGTGAATATTCAGGCTTAAAGACTTAAAATAAACAGGAAAAGAGTGTTGCGTAATCATATTTAAATATCGCATCACATTTGATTCTTACTGATCTGAATGGAAAATGGCATCTTGGGGGGAGGCCCCCAACATCTAAAAATTGAAACAGATCTAGCAAGATATGCAAAATTAGAATGGGAGAAAAAAAAGAAGGAGAGAACATAGTTCATAAAACCACAAATATTTTTTTATTAAAAAATATAATAATTGTAGAAGCTACATTGTCATGCATAATCTATCCTTTTATAAAATGTGACTTGTTACCTATAGCCTTTTTTGGTTACAATAACACATGTACATTCCATGAGTGGGTTAATACCATGGGTGGATTTCACTAACAATACCCTGGATACATAACATGGGTGAATGAATACCATGGTTGTATACCACTTACAATACCATGGGTGGATAAATACCATGGGTGGATGAATACCATGGGTCGATTCCATTTACAATACCATGGGTAAATTCCATGGGTGGATGGATAACATGGGTGGATGAATACCATGGGTGGATGGATAACATGGGTGGATGAATACCATGGGTGGATGTCATTTTCCATTCGGATCACTTGTTGGAGTTAATGCTTACATTCTGTATTTGAGAAGTTATTTTGTGATGGTTGAGAAATTCTCTCAACCTCCCTCTCTAAATTAGGAATAATTTGGATCTCAAAAAATCTATTTAATAGATAAATCTGAATATAATATGTGTGTGAGTGTGTTTATACACATACTCCATTTTGCATATAATATATGAGTGTGTTTGGTAATTGTGTGATTTTAGCTATTTCTATCATGGTATCAGAGCATAGGATTAGAGGCCTGTGTGTAATTAAGCTTTGTTGAGTGATTGTAACCTGTTTCTGAATTCGACATGTGCGGTTGTGCAGAATTCGTGAGATTGTCGAGAGAAGCGGCCAAGGAAAATCATGAAGTCGATGGATCATTGAAGCTGATGTAAATTACTAGCGAAGAGAAAATTAGCGTAGTATGAACCCAATCTGAATGTAAATTCCATGGTGTCCAGAAAGTGATCCGAACATAGTGTTAGGGAAGCTCAATTGCAGATGATCCGAACTAAATATCAAACATCAAATAATTGAGCATCGAGATGAAGAGCCACGCAATGATGGTGGTGGTTATGATCGTGTTCCTATTCGTCCCAGGCCATAATAGAGGGAGGCTAATGGAGGACCTGTTTATCTACCCCATCCCACTCTGTTGTCAAAGGTTATGTGGAGAACAAGGCAGTGCAGCATGATCAAGAGATAAGCCCTTGGGATTTCTCGTTATCGAAGAGGGCCACAGACCATAACAATTTATCACTTAGGATTAGACTGAGAGTTCAAATGACAAAGAATATCGAATCACCTACATCAAGCGCAGCGAAAGCTGAGTTGGAGAATGATGTGTCCATAGCGTTTAACTAGAGTTATAATTATTTTTATTAATATATATTAGTTTTTTAAATTAAGTTATGATGAATTTCATCGAAAGTTTATGATGTAGTAGCTGATTCTAGATACATTCTGTATCTAGATAGCTTCTCTAGATAACTGGCAAGTACATCGGTTAGCACCCATGTATTTAGGTGGATGGCAGCTCGTCCATAAAATGACTAGGAGTTCAGCTATTGCAAATATGCAATCAATTGTGTTTGAAGGGATCAAATGGCAGTAAGCCTCAATATGGATGGTTGTAAAGATAGTATGGAAGTTGCAAATCTAGAGAAGGATCCCTCATTTGTTGAAGACATAGAGTGGTCTTGTAATGAGGTTATTGGACAGATTGGGACATTGTCCAGTAATTGACTTCGGGAGGTCCTTGATTCGGGAGTTGAGGAAGTGAACTCGAGAATCCAACTTGCCAACTACACCTTTACGAGGGTTATGAGGAAACTTGATGGAGCATCTACTGATAAGTTAAAGAATGATTGATTATTTTTCTATTTATGAGTGATTTCAATAAATTCGTGTAATGTAATAATTAAGTGGGGATGTTTGAATTAATGCTTACATTCTATATTTGAGAAGTTGGTTTGTGATGGTTGAGAAATTCTCTCAACCTCCCTCTCTAAATTAGGAATAAGTTGGATCTCAAAAACTCTATTTAATAGAGTAATCTGAATGTAATTTATATGTGAGTGTGTTTATACACATACACCATTTTGTGTATAATATATGAGTGTGCTTAGTAATTGTGTGATTTTAGCTATTTCTATCATCACTTAGAGTCTTCCACCGCATATCGCAATTTGATCCTGCAGAGTGCCTACACTTATCGTAATGACAGTTAAGATCGCATATCACACTGGAAAAAAGATCTTTTGAGTTGCGACAAGGAGTTATTTGTTCATGCGATATCTGTCATGTGATGATGCTGCAATTGGAGATATTGCGATAAGCCTCCAAATCGGTGATATTGTGATAAGCTCAAGTCTGTGATTGTGATAAGTCCTAAAATATGTGACTTGTGACAAGTCCTGGAAACTGTGATAAAGTGATAAATTTGTGTAGTTTCATTTCATTTGATAGACATGGAAGAGCATCACTTTACTAACCAGATTTGCTTCAAGAGAGAAGTCAAAGTTGTTATAGTAAGATTACACATTTTTTTGTAGAAATGCTCTAGAGGTGTTTTCGTATGGAGGTCAATGCAAATTTCATCTAAATTTTACATTCAAGCCCATTAAAAATGAAAATTTTCAACTTCACGGAGGTCAATTGTAGAGCAAAGAAAACGAAATTTTCAACTTCATAGAAATGCTATGAAAACCTTTACGAAGTTTTTAAAAAACTACGTTAAATGGTTTGGTGGTTTGTGGGGCTGGTGGAATGGAGCACAGATCTATTTTAAATAGAAAAATTTGCAGTGGAAAAGATCTAAGGTTAACTTCACATAAAGTTGGGCGGTGGATCTATGGAAATTTTGAGTAGAAAATACCTTCTTTGCAGGGGAACATAGCCTCTGGTGAGGAGAAGCGAAGCAGGAGTGGGAGGGTGCAGAGGGAAAAATGGCTAACTGGAATATTTTCGAATTTGAATTGGAATATGTGTGCCAAATTGATTAACTATCGGGATGACGGGTTGGTAGACCCATGTCAGAAATTATGTCATGGAAGATATAATTCATGGCCTGCTGGAAGGTGGCTGCAACATTTTTAAGACCAAAAGGCATAACTTGGTACTTGAACATGCCCCAAGGGGTGGTCAATGTTGTCTTGTACCAATCTGTGTGCCAGATTTGAATTTGATTGTACCCTGAGAATATATCCATGAATGGTAAGGCCTCATGGCTGGCGTAAGCATCAATTACTTGGTCGATAAATGGCGTAGGGTAGTTTTCCTCAGGACAAGTTTATTTAAATATCGAAAATAGGTACAGACTCGGATGGTGCTCTGTTTTTTCCTGACGGGTATAGGGTTAGAAACCCACAACTTGTAAGCGATTGGATAGATGAACCTGGCTTTGCTATTTGTCAATCTCTTGCGTGATTGCTTCTGCCTTGGATGGGTGTAATTCACGTTATTTTTAGCGGGCTCGTGGTATGCTAGGCTAGGTGTCATTATGGTGTTCTATGATGGTGGGGCTAAGCCCTCGCATTTCCAAATAATCCCATGCCAAGATATCCCTGTACTCTCTTAACAATTTTATGTATGTGACTACCTCTTCTGGGGAGTATGCTTCCCCTACTGAGATTTCTTCGATTTTTCCTGGTTTTCTTGAGATATTCACCTTAATGGTTGGCGAAATATTCGACATATTCCCTTATTTGAACACATCAAGTGCTTGGATAGGGATTTTCAACCAGTTTACCCTCTCATATGGGAGAAATTATTTGATTTAAATGGCGTATATATCCTAGGTTTATCAGTTGCTAGGCCCAAACGTTCTTTATGGAAGAAAAAACGAACGGTAATGCATCGAGTCCCATGGAAAATCTGGTTCTGTTATGGCCTCCAAATTATCCTCATCAGTGTGAAACAAAATTTATAAGGAGGAATTGGTTTGTGCGAGACTGTGAGGAATTGGTTCAGGCTCAACAATGTTGGTTGAAAAACATGAATATGATTCTGTGATTGATGTCACGGAACCAGACGAGGTTGAAAGGGTGCAGACATGTTGGATTTGCACCGTCGACGGTACTACTACTATTGTGGTAGTTGCAGTGGTCTCGACACCAATGAAATATGAGAAAACAGAACAAGTCAAGGTTCCCATGCATGATGAGATAAATTGTATATGGTGTTGTGTGTCTTTAGCATTAAATGGTGGAAGAATTTTTTTTTTATGGTTGTTTTTTTGAGAGAAAACTCGTGCTCTTCTGGCAACGTACTAAGGGTACATGCACATTCATGGACTTGGAAGTTGCGTTGAATGCAGAGGTGTCGAAATATTTTAATCATGGGGCACATCTTTTTTTCATGGTTATGGCTCGTGCAAATGGTGTGTCGGAGGTGTTTGCATTCGAAGGTCAACACAAATTTCATCTAAAATTTCATCTAAAATTTACATTCAAATCCATTAAAAGTGCAAATTTTCGACTTCACAGAGCTCAACTGTAGAGCAAAGCAAACCAAATTTTCAACTTCACAGAAATGCTATGAAAAACTTTACAGATTTTTTCAAAAACTGTGTTAAATGGTCTGGTGGTTTGTGGGGCTGGTGGAATGGAGCACAGATCTTTTTTAAACAGGAAAATTTGCAGCAGAAAACAACTGAGTTTACCTTCAGATAAGGTTGAGCGTCGGATCTGCTTGAGTGGAAAAGACTAGATTTGTAGGGGAGCAGGGCCTCTGGTGGGGAGAAGTGAAGCATGAATGGGAGGGCATGGAGGGAAAAATGGCTAACTGTAAGATCTGCAAATTTGAATTGGAAGATGTGAACCAACTTCATTAAATATCAATACTGTGGGTTGGTAGATTCATGTTAGAAATTCTATCAGGGAGGTTCTGATTTGGACTGCGTTAGAGGTTGGAGGAAGGCTAGGCCGGAGCTGGAAGGTTTTTCGACTGGCGGCAGAAGCCGTTCAATTCCTCCGCCTAGCTAGACTAATCCTTTAGTTAAGTTCCCATAACTTGTTTCTTGTTTTTATAAATAAAACTATTCATAACTTTTTTGTTTTCACTTCTCTTTAATTATTATTTTCCCAATACTATTTTCAATGGTGTGATAACCATAAACAATTTCTTAGTAGCCTTCCTTCTTTATTCTTTCATAACTTATTTATTAACAATGTCCTATAGAATCCATATCACTACTCACTAGAGAAAATGCATTTGAATTGTCTATTTATTGATGTCACTGAAACTTTTCAATGTCATAAAGCAACACTCTTTCACATTGCTAAATTATCCATATTGTAATTATATTTGTATTTTGGCAAGTTTCCCAAAAGATTTATGGTATGTTTTAAATTTTGAAAAAAAGTTTGAAGTATGCTGATTTTTTTTTTTAACTTTTTGATATATAATTTTTTAGTTTTCAAATTTCTTTCTGCAAGATTTGTACACTATTTGCTGTAAATTTCATTTTGTATATTATTAAAATAGAATAATAACAATAATCACATCATTTCACTAGGATGTGAAGTACGACTTCTATTGTTGCCTTTCTTGATATTTCTAGTTATTCTCCTCAATGTTGGTGCATTCTCTCGTTAAAAAGAACTGATCAAGTACAGTAACATCAATGTAATCGAAATTGTAAAGTTGGAGTTCTAACCTTTCTAAGTTTATTTAAACAAGTGATATTAAGTGAAAATGTAAATGAATGGCAAGTTTTGGAATAAGGCTTAGTAAGACTTTATAAATTTCATTTTTATTTTTTAATTTGAAAAAATTATTTTGACCATGAATTTATAATCTTTTACGTAGGAATACATGAATTTATAATATCATGTAAGAATATGAGAGCACTCGGTTGCTAACGGTTGAAAAATTGTGAAGTGAGAATTTTATTGACTAAAATATAATATTATAGAGAGTATAATTTCTTGCATGAGGATTTGAAGTCCAACTAAATTTCAAAATCTCTCTCCCCAAGAATTAAGATTTTCTTTTTCTTTTTAGATTCTTAGTAGAGAGTTTTTATATTATTAAAGGCACCAAAACCTTGGTTACGACACATGACTCATTTTTCTCGAGAATGTGCTTTAGTTGAGAGATTGAGGAGAACAAAACTATAAAGACCTATTTTCAAAATGAATTTTATTTAGAAATGAATTTCAGTTACCAAATTAGTATTTTTTCTTTTTTAGTAAAATGTTTTCGATTTTTTTTTAGCATTTATCTATAAGAACAAAAATCCAACTTACACCTAAACCTAATAAATCAAAGCCTACAAAGCTAGCAAATGCTAAAAAAAATTTAATAAATGGTAGAAAAATAATTTAGTTTTCATTTTAAATATAGAAATTAGATTTCTTTTTTATTCCAAAAAAAATTGGTGTCATCAATATGTAAAAACACCATCAAATTCATTTTAATATTTTCATAATACAGAGCATTAGAAAAAAAAACCACTAAGTTCTTTTTAATACTTTAATATAAAGGATTAAGAAAAATGAATGTTAAGTTGAGAATATAAACAGAAAAATGTCACTAGAAACATTTTAAATATATCTATCAAACATCTTAAATATATTTGACTCAAGTTTGGAGAAACATTTGTATTTGTTGAGATAAACCTCATTCAATTGACCTTGTGTCTTGTTTCCTTTGAAAACATCTAGTTAATCTATTAATCCTTAGAGAAAAGTACCTATCCAAACCTCACATGGTTACACCTATATTTTAAATAAATTTATAATAGTTTAAGGAGCACATCTTTTGGAAAATACTTATATTTTAAATAAATTTACAATTGCTCAAAGATCATATTTTTTGACATAGCTTTTTAATGGTTAGTCAACATAAAACTCATTCAATGGAGCTTGTTTCTTTTAGACAATTTTATAAATACTCTTTATTTCGTTTGGACATTTCAGTATGCTAATTAATTTTTAAGAAAAAATATGTATCTGTTAAAACTGGAAAATCGTACAGCAGAAGATGACATTAATTAATGTCAAGCCAAAGGATTTACAGGGCAGGCAGACATTATGGAATCTACAAAGTATTTAAAATCCCTAAGGTTTTAAGAAAATCAAATTTGAAGTAGTCATAAAATATTTGAGTGCATTATCCTTCGAGAAGAGCGCCTTCTGCGCACCTTTTTTCCCGATAAGCGCGCATTCTTGAAATTGGAAAAATGTCGCCATCTAGGACCACATAAAGCAAAGTACAAGTTACTCCTTACATGAAGCCGCCTAAGGACAACCACGAACACCTCCTTAGACACTATATGAGCACACAATGGAATATTTGGAGCACACAAAGGAATCATACCCTTCCCTTGGGTTACCATCCACATTGTACCAAGGGAGGGAAGGAGGATTTGAAATCCCATATATAAATCCACCATGAGATGAAGAATGGGTGATCACATTATTATGATGGCCAGAGTTTCCCAAGGAATACCAGCAGTGTGTGACTAGGAGCTAGAGATAGAGGGGACTCGATTGTTGGCCATCCAACAATTTCAGTCCAACATAGCAGAGAGAGAGGGAGACTGCACCGAGGCAAGCTTGGAGAACAACATCCTTGCATCGAGACCTAGAACCATTGTCTAGCGGCCCTTTGGCAAGTGGGTGAAATTTCTTCTTTGTATCAGACGCTTAATAAGAGTGGCCTAGAGCCACCATATGCATTATTATTGTTTGACTCTCTTCAATAGCTTCTGTATATTTGGTTTTTTAGTTTTAGTTTAATTTGAGTATACATTTGCATTTTTTTTCCTCTAGATTGTATGCTTATGAACTCCACTTCTCTCTTCATGTTACCTATAGTTTAAAGGGGAAAACCAGACACCTTAATTTGGTGTGATTTTGTACATACGTGCACCAAATCCACCACAATAGGATTGGCTACTCCACTAACGTTTTACCAATTTTATGTGGTTGTGCCTTCTTTTGTAGGAGACCTTTGTCTATGCTAGAGAGTGGAGCTGATAGTCCTTTGATCTATCTTGCAGTCCCTAGATTCACCTTGAGTAACAAACTAAAGAAGATCAACTCCTAATTTTTTTTACTTGCAAGAATTTTCGCACGTTTGTTCCTCACAGATGTGTAGGGCACATGTTCAGTGTTGACCTACATGCATAAATCGCACCTGTCTGAAATTTTTGCGTACAATTCACAAAATGAGAAATTTCTCCCAAGATTCTGTCTTTTTCTTCTTGTAAGGTTCTTGGCAGCCCCTAATGCAACTGCCAGCACTTGTTGTGGTACCCCAGAGTTTGTTAGAACTCACTTTTAGCTGCTTTCTGTAGGCTTAGAGTCAGTTTTTCTTGAAGTTCATTTTTGAAAAATCTTCACATTGTTTAAGTAGGGGAAAAATTAACTTGCGTTCCGACAATTTTATGTTTTGCAAATTTTGGTATTCACACCTAGATAACTAGTCCAAGTAAGTGGTCAAAGACCATGCATCCATAGCTAGTTTTCTTTGTTCTAGTGTAAGAGTTTTTAGTTTAGTTCAATTTTTGCAATAGGAATTGCAGGACTAGGATTGAGTTGTTTATAGAAGAGCAAGTAATCTCTAGTACCTTTGCACCCTCCAGTGATCCTAGGTAAGCATATGAATGCTCCATATTCAAAATTATCCATCTCCCTTTAGTTAGTCACATATATTAACTAGGAAAATTTGAAAGCGACCAATTATCCGCACATGTTTTCCATTTGAGCCACGAACAATATAACATATTTTAAATAGGGGGTTTTGTAAAGGATCAACGATATCCACACGTTCAAACTATGTGCTTGTCCACCTTATGCTCACACACACTCACCCACTAAGTGAAGCAAAGACACCTGAAACTAACTTAACCAAACTAACTAAATTCTCCCCATAGGGGCCATGAAAGAATTTATAGCTTAAGTTAGGATCAAGGGGGTAGGCATCCAATAAGCCGCCTTGATCATACTTCATATTGAAACATAGAAGTTGTGCATTTAGGGAGCTTCAAATCCACCTATCATCCCACGACAAATAAAACTCGAGCAAAAAAAAGACCTGTTTCAGAGGGGGTTAGGCATAGGCGCAGTGCGTGCGGTATCAGTTGGGACTACCTGACCCAGATGATACTAGGTACTATTAGTTGACTACCAAGAAGCCCAAGACTCAAACGCTCATGTGGGACAGTGGTTCTTAGTGTCCAAAAACTAGGGCATCCTTTTCCCTATAGGTGACAGTGTAGGCAAGTACCAGACCCTCTACCGTTACCTTGGTGGATTCTCTTCGCCTGAATAGGCGCATCGCGAGATCTTACGGGACATTGTGCCAGCATTTGCAAGAAATATTCTCAAGGCCCAGTTACTTTTGAGTGTGTGAGGATGCAATAGGTATTCTAGGATTTTGAGTATCATACGCAAACAAACAAAAACCACTTTGTTTCTTGATTGGTCACATAGATTAATATAAAGGGAAAATTTATTTTATTTTCACTTTGTTTTATGAATGTGGCCATAATTTTTCTTTGATCGTAGACTCTATCCTCTCAATTTTTTCAAAAAACTAACCTGGTCGACACCCGAATGGTCCCAACGAAACCTCATCAATCCAAGCGTCTTTTGGACCTCCCCCCATTACCAAGAGGGGTTCCAGGTCTTTCACCATTTAGGCCTCAAAGACAAAACACTGCCACTATCATTGGTTCATCGTTCATTGGAGCAGCCATAGTTGGGAACCCTAGTCGATCTCCAAACAAGACACCAAACACCACTCCTACTTCGACCCCTAGGGGGCAGAGGAGTTCGTCCCATTCCAGAAGCCAGCTAAATACACAGTAGGGTACATCACATACTAACCCTCGTTCTAACCAAAACTTTGTGTCTTCACACATTGCAATGGCGTCAACCTCCTAATCACCTTTCTTAGCTTTGTTGAATCTACCTAATTTAACCCAGCTGGCGAATGACCCCATCACACCTAATCCTACATGGCCTCCCATTCCCATGAAGCTTCCTTTAGATATACCAAAATTCGAAGGCAAGAAAGTGAAAGACCCAGGTAATCATGTAATGAGCTTTCGCTTGTGGTGCTCATCAAAGAGTATCATTGACGACACTATTCAATTGAGGCTATTTCAACACACTCTTACAGGAGTAGCCGTGAAGTGATATGTGGAGAAACATTCTTCTTCACATGGAACCTTTTTTTCCCTTGCCACGTCATTCCTAACATATTTTCAGTCACCCATTGACCATGATTCGAGAATGGAATTACTGATGCATTTTAGACAAACCGTTGTCGTCCATATTTCGGACCATCTTCATGAATGGAGGCAGCATCAAAGTTTATGTAAAGCTAAACTCGACAATCGGGTCCTCTTAGATTTGCTCTTGAAAAACTCTTACGGCAGAGAATTCAAAGGATGTGGCACAGAAAAACCTCACATCCAAAGAGGATGCAATCAGTAAAGCCCAAAAGCTTGAACTGATTTATACGTAGTCAGGATACATTTACAACATCCTCCCTAATGCCCCATGCCTGAAAACTTATCAAGAATTTCCAGGCACGTTGAACTCTGTAGATAGGCTAAATGGGTCAATGACCCAATGTTACCTAGGTAGTAGCAGTCAAAACCCCGGTTACACATACAGTTCTACCCAGAACGTGCCTCAACTCAGTTTTCAAAGTCATCATATGCCTCATAAAAATTTGACTAATAGGGTGCAAGCGTATCACCAAGGAGGAACTTATCCACCAGCTGAGGGGACCTAGTACACAGAAATAAACACTGACAGAATAGGTCCCCTCCAACAGCCAGGTGTAAACTAGGGACAAGGTCATGCTTAGTCCCCAGCACACGACCCACCTATGCAAACCAACGCATAGGTGAAATTTTTGCAGTCATCCCAAAACCAACCACACTAGTATAACCATGAGAACTACCCTCCTAATGTGGTAAAGAAAAAATCCAAAAACAAGCCAAATGGGAACCCTGGACAGGGGGAAACAACTAGCAACATCCACCGCGATCCCAGGCTGGAGTCCAACTGGAATTGGAACCAGGAGCCAAGCAATGCCCAGTGGCAAGGAAAAATGCCACCTCTGTGAAAAAACCATTCTTGTTCAATATGTGCTGAGTACGGACACTATACTCACCACTATCCCGATCTCCCTAAGATGAAGAAGCTACAGAGTAACCGAGGACAAGGAGGATCTTCCCAGCAACCATTTGTGATGCAATAACCTTTCCCCAACCAAGGGATGGTAAGCACTCACCAGCGAAATAAAGAAAATTTCGAGAAAAGAAGCCATGAAATATACATGACTGGAAAAGAGATGTTTTTCCAAACACGAAATCACAAATACGACACCCCACCAGACACCAATATGTCAGGGACTAGTACTAGTGCATTGATTGCACCTTTGACCATTTCAAAGATGCCTATATAACCATTACCAAATATGAAAAAGGGACCTAACAGGAAAGTAGGAAACTACTCCAAAGTGGCCCATAATTATAGCATTGTGGACGAATTAGCACAATCTCCCATGGCCATGTCATCTTTGGAAGTTCTGCAGTCATGCCCAAAACAACGGAAAGCCCTACTTTCCACATTAGACACTATTGATCCTACCGATACACACCTAATGGATTTTGACGTAGACAAAGCCACCCCTAGGCTTCCTTCCATGGTTGCCTTCCAGATACCAGTGTCGGTCCAAAACATCACTATTCACCAATGTGTTATAGACGAGGGTACATCGACATGCATCATGTCAAAAAATGTTTGGCAAAAGTTAGGGCCTCTCGAACTAAAACCCTCAGTCATCACACTCAGAGCATACGATGGTCATCCCACGACTCCCGTTAGCCTCTATCAAAATGTCCCGGTCTATTTAGCCGGAAAGATGGTCCACATAGACATCGAAGTCTTGGACGCTCACCTAGATTACAATATACTCCTTGGGTGGAGTTACATGTACGCCATTTCTTCCATAGCCTCCTCCGTCTTCCACATTATGATGTTCCCCCACGAGGATTGCATCATTACTGTAGACCAACTGACACACAATGAGAAGCATCCCCTAAAAAACACTGATGTTATTCTACCTTATGTAGATACAGTCCCGGATGGTATTTCACAGTACCAAGAATATGGCCCTAGCAAATTCAAACCGTCATCCGTTCTAGGGTCATTCCTAGGAGATCCTCCCATTATCCCTGAGTCATCACCCGATGTCGCAGGGGCCCTGGTATGCATGATGTCGACATCTAGCACCAAGGCTAGCCAGGACATGATCACAAGTAGTAATGACACTGAGGCATCCACCACAACAGCCTCATTAGCCTATGCCGCCTCCCAAACTCTTTTCCTCTACCCCCCAGTTGGCTTCATCTCCCAACAAGTTTTGGCAACACTGGTATTACCCAACATATCTTTTGCGTTCCTAGTCTAGTACCTCATTCCCCCTACAGGAAGAGGAGCCACCCATGTTACTGCCATAGGGTTGAAGCCCCTTAGTTCTGAGGATCCCCCACCCATCCAAGAAATGGTCGAGACCACCCCTGCAAAGGAAGTTCCCATTTCAAAACCGATGATCACGACCAAGAAAACTACAAAGAGAGGAAAGAAAACTGTAACCCCCACCGCAAAAAAAGGACAACATGTCTGCGCCATATGTGACGTTAGAGGCCACCCTACCCATATCTGTCTAGAAATGGACGAATCAAAACCACTCCATGATCTGAGACAGCAATCGTGACGTTGCGTTCCCATAAAAAGAAACCTACCACCAAAGGTAAAGACAAAGCATTGCGTACCAATCACGCATGTGCTCTCTGCAGCAACTATGGGCATTATAACCACCATTTCCCAGAGATCTTGTGATATAGGGATGCCTTACATGCCATCGAGTGATCCTATCAAGAGAATCCCTCCACCCAGGCCTCAGGAAATGTACCTCGCACCATCCTATAATTGCAAGAAGAACAAAGGTTTGTAGAAAGACCCCCAGTTATGCCTATTATACGTTGAACGCTATGTGATGAACGTGTTTATTTCCTCGAAGAGTGCGTAGCCTTGGAACTCATCCACAGGTGGTATCCAATAAAAAGGTTTTATTACTTTGGATTGCGAGCAGTGCAATTCACATGTCCATTGTGTGCCTACAATCACATTTTGGAGAATTGTCACTATATACCTCTATTCTGGCTAGCCCTTGCTAGCCTTCACTCATCCATAGTCTGCCTCACCCAGGAAGATGACATGGACACGAAGTCCATGGGCAGCTCCATGACTCAAGATGATGGAATGAGTGGATCCATCATGTTCTTGACAGCCGAAGAGCAACCAAACAAGGGACCCCTAGTTACCCTGAACCGCTCTCTCCAAAGCAAACCTACATGCACATTATGCAAAAAGGGCAATCATGCAGTTGTCCATTTCCCTAATTTAGCTGCCTTCCAGCGCTAGTTCTCCCTCAGACCTCAAGCTGAACTCGATGGAACCTTCATATCAATTATATTTTTCCTTATATGTCAGGGCAATCATCATGAGTGACATTTTACTTATGCCTCGCAAATTCGTCCTACGATCGATATGATTAATGCCATAGAGAAGAGACAGGATGAACTCAGGGAATGACATAGAAATCACAACACCGGGTCAATGTCCCCACCCCCACAATGGTGTATTAGGCAAGATAATATCACACACCAAAAAATCACAACCCCAACCAAGCCCAGGATAACATGCGGACTATGTGATCTACATGATCACCGAGTCAACCAATGCAAAGAACCGAAACCCCTTGAAAACAGTCTTCGCATCATATATTCTCTCCGTCAGAAACTTCTCTCAAACCAAGAGAAGAGCATGTGCATGTATTTCTAGATTTTTTCGTACTTTCATTATACATTTAAGTGTGTACATATCCCCAAGCTGAGAGTATCATGAGCTGCATTGGGTCTACACTCCACCAAAAAGGTAGACACACCTAAGCCAATGACATGGAAATGGAAGTAAAAGACAACCTATTCTATAACCGACCCTTTCCAAGTGTCCACATCGAGAACAACAAGTACTATAGAATCTCACACTATCTACTCGGTTAGCACTATGATACCATGCACCATCTGCACTGGCCAAAATCACACAGAAGAGTCATGCCTGCTAGTGGAAACATTCAGGCACATCTGTGGCAGGCATAATTTCCACCTACCGAAAATCGACCATCCTAGTGGGGAGCCCAACCTTGTGCTCATACAGAACTCCATTACCGAGATTATTCGCCCACTGGATGCAGAGCCACAGACACTGCTAGCCGTACAATCACTACCAGAGCACACTTCTCTACCACATCTGTAACTGATGCAATGATTATGCATCCCTCGTGAAGCGCTCCCATCAATGATGCCTCGAAATATCGAAATCCTCTCCCTAATGGAAGTGGATACCTCATCGCCTCACCCTGGCGGTAACTCGGTCATGAAATAAATATTCGTCTTGAAGATGGATGATCGGAGTTAGGTCCCTGCAACACAAACATATTGTGCCTCCACTGCACTATTTACGGATGATGTATCAAAGGAATTGGTCCCACGGCCAGAAGACACTCATTTTCAACAAAATTCAAGAGGCCCTATAGCGCCAACTGTCAGTGCGCCCCTGCATTGGCAGCTAAAGCGGTTCGGATCTCGGGCTAGTCCCATTCCCTCCACAGTAACCTGTCATCAAAATAGGTACCCATTAGTACAGAGAAAAACCCCAAAAATAGGAAAAAAACCAATTAATTTTGTCACATCGGCCTTTGCACGCCTGTCCCCACGCGCTTAATGCACTCCCTATATTTTACATAGGCACGCCTAAGGCGCACTAAAATTAGGGAGTGAGAGTGCCCTCGTACTACACTTTTGTCCCTTCGATTTGTGCACAAATAAGGCGCTTACTTTTTCCCAGATCGCCCATGCGATCTAGGGAAAAAGTCTTAAAATCCATACAAACCCGGTGCGCTGTGGACCTTGACACCATAGAACTAAAAAAATTAAAGTGCATGACGTCATGGAAGTTACACGGGCATGGTATCGCTAATCCCTGGTACACGTGCTGACATAACGGCCATAAATGCTATGCAATTGCCTCGACCTCTTAAAACTCAGCAAGTACAAATGAGTTGAATTGGGGCCATAATCACCTATTTATCGCCCTTTTCACAAACTTTGGAGGACCATAACGAGAGATCGGGGTTTCCATTAAAGACTACTAAGTTTCACCATAATCAACACTCCATGATGAATAGAAGCGATGCCACCATAGTGCATTGTAGGAAAAATAATTTTCAGCACAAATAGATATGCCCTCTCTCATCTTCCTTTTTAAAGCCCATGACTTTCAATATTATTTTTATAAAGAAGATGCTTTCACTTGAGGTGGTTGTTTTTGCAGGAAAGCCCCGCAAACCATTCACAACCTAATCTCTAGAAAGTTCTAGAGCAAGTATCATGCTACCCCCAGCATGATAGACTTCCAGAGAACTTTGCATATCCTGACATCATTTCTCCATCAGAAATAAACCATAGGGTCCTCATATTTGACCGTGTTTGTCATCACCTCACCCTGCACATGATAAACATCTGTGTTAGTCAATAAAGCCTCCGCTTCATGGCGCTCGTCACCCAAAGTAGACCATAAACCACATCAAAAGTGACACCATGGCCATACCACTTTATTTCGGGAAGCACCTCATGCCCATCCATTCATCATGCATAAGGTCAAGATTTCCCATATAAGCTAACACCCTCTTTCCAGACGACCAGCTTGTACAAGCAGATCAAAAGCGCACCACCGTGCCTCGTATTTGGCCCACCATACCTCCACTAGCATAACCCCATCTGTGACACTTTTTCATCTGATTCATTAACCCCGCACATGAGACCAACCAATGGGACCCCCACCCCCAGAAAAACACCTTCCTCACACCATCAGTGAGTGAACACCTTCATGTTTTGGGGTACCCATCTCTGTGTTTTGTACAAACCAAACCCCATTATTTTATTCTTTTGGTAAGTGTACAAAAATGGAAAACGATGCACTTCGCCCCTCCACCCTCTCATTTCATCTTTTCTCCCATAGTGAAGTCCTAATCCCCCCTTGATCAGATTATTTCACCCCCACGCACTAGCCATCATGACATTCATAACCGATTTACACATGTCGTGGAAGTCCTACCGACTCAGAGGATTTCCCTTAAATAGCGTGACTACTTGGAGGATTGTCATGCTCGACCTCGAGCCACTAGATTCCCAACATCAATTTTCAGTCACCACTCGCCAACATGCCTATATTAAACCCATCGAATCCAGGTCCCCGACCCCTCAAGTCGGTGACCCATTGTCCAGTTGAGGCTTCCTTTTTGTCGACTTCAACACCTTCATTCCAAAAAGGAAGCGGTACCTTGCATCACCCCTCTCCATACAAGGGGCATCCTTGGGTGGCACTGTGGGAGACATCATTATCCATAGATGTCATTGATCCTCCTAACATTTGACTAAGAAAAAATCTTTCATGTCAAGACGGTATCTTACCTTACAACCATTACACTTTGATCAAATTGGTCGAAGACCCGTGCCTCCATACGCATCTCTGTCAACAATGCTTACACGGTAAGGTCCCAGCCAGCACCTATGCGTTCAATGCACAGCTATATGCCATACTAGGTTTACGCACATGGGTACCACATTCCACCTACTGTCAAAGAAAAAACACCCTTGAGGGCGTCAGCAATCATCATCCACAACCACCAGTATCACTACCATAGTAGTGGCACCGACAGAACATATATCTGTCAATTTTTTTTAACTAGCCATAGCATCACAAGCATGGGACATGCCTGCCTCGTTGAAATTTTGTACACATATTGTAATTTGTATTTTCTTAAAGGAATCCCTTAGACGTGGTCATTCTTGGAACCGGTGCAGGGTGTTTTCAAATCCAAAGCTTCACACAGGTCTCCCTCTCTCTCTACGCATGATATAGAAAGGAAATTATAATATATTTCAACTATACAGTCCTTCCTAGAACTCACAGATTATGGGACAACTTTTAACACTGGAAAATCGTACAGCAAAAGATGACATTAATTAATGTCAAGCCAAAGGATTTACAGGGTAGGAAGACATTATGGAATCTAGAAAGTATTTAAAATCTCTAAGGTTTTGAGAAAATCAAATTTGAACTAGTCATAAAAAGCTATTTGCACGCATTATCCTTCGAGAAGAGCACCTTCTGCGTGTCTTTTTTCCCGATAAGCATGCATTGCTGAAAGTGGAAAAATTTCGCTATCCAGGACCACATAAAGCAAAGGACAAGTTACTCCCTACATGAAGCCACCTAAGGACAGCCACCAACACCTCCTTAGACACTATGTGAGCACACAATGGAATATTTGGAGCACACAAAGGAATCATACCCCTCTCTTGGGTCACCATCCACATTGTACCAAGGGAGGGAAGGAGGATTTCAAATCCCCTATATAAAGCCACCATGTGATGAAGAATGGGTGATCACATTGTTATGCTGGCCAGAATTTCCCAAGAAATACCAGGAGTGTGTGACCCGAAGCTGGAGATAGAGGGGACTCGACTGTTGGCCATCCAACAATTTCAGTCCAACACAGCAGAGAGAAAGGGAGACTGCACCGATGTGAGCTTGGAGAAAAACATCCTTGCAACAGGGCCTAGAACCATTGTCTAGGGGCCCTTTGGTAAGTGGGTAAAATTTCTTCTTCGTATCAAACGCTTAATAAGAGAGGCCTAGAGACACCATTTGCATTATTATCGTTTGACTCTCTTCAATAGCTTCTGTATATTTGTTTTTTTAGTTTTAGTTTAATTTGAGTATACATTTGCATGCTTTTTTCCTCTAGATTGTATGCTTATGAACTCCACTACTTTTTGCATGTTACCTATAGTTTAAAGGGGAAAACCACACCCCTTAAACTGGTGTGATTTCATACATATGTGCACTAAATCCATGACAACAATATCCAAACCTAACATAGTTTTAATAATTAATTAATATACTCTATTAATCTTTATATAATTAATCTATTAATACTCATAGGATAACATCTATCTGGTTATACATTTTGTATAGTAATATAAATATTGGTGAAGAGGAAAATGGCTGGAGCTAGGGTTTTGTGATGCTCTGTTGCTGCCACTGTCGATGATGTTGCTCCCACACCAGAGCCTACATCGCCCAGTTCAGTTGATGTTGCCACGAAAGCTCCATTTGCAACACTAGTTGCTACCCTCGAGCGAGAGACGCCCCTGCCCGTACTGAAAGCTTCAAATTGTTTTTTTATAGTTGCCGCTAGAACTAAAGGCGCTCCATGTGTAGACTCCATTGCTGTGGAAGATTACACAGCCACCCACAGACATGTTGCCGATATATCAGTACCAGCAACTGCGCTCCACAGCATAACGAGCACGGCCTTGATTCAATCTGGTTTTGTTGTTGTTCACGCTACAGATGCAACATGCTTCATCAAACACATAGACTCTGTCAGCGACCATTCTACGCGGCATATATACTATACAGATCTGCTTGCTGGGGGCGCAGAGGAATCTCTATTGGCTGAAGAAACCCAATTTCATGGTAGCCATCTTCATCTTACAACCTCCTTCAAACCCCAACAAGGCCTAGAGGAGATGGAAAACTAGAGATCCAGTTTATTCTCTTCTCTGTTCTGGAATAGCAGCCAGGGGTCTACAGATTTATCTACTCCTTTTCAGGTCCAGATCTCGCTTCTTTCTAGAAAAACCTTGTTGCATTGGGTGCGCTCATTGGATCTGGTGCAGGACCTCATGCAAGACGTTGAACATAGGCTGGGGATTCCCTATGCCCTCTAGAGACTTCTCTATGAAGGTAAACAACTTGAGGAACCTTTTCCCCTCTCGTTTTATATTATTAAAAGAAATGCCTCTATTTTATTATCTCTTCGTCTGAGAGGGGGAGCAGCTGGACAATCATCTTCAGCTCCTGCTTTCTCCTACAAAGATGTTGTCCATGCTCAGAAACCCAAGAAATCAGCTCCACCAACTAAAGCTCCCAAGCCTTTTCTGGTGGATAAACTGAAGGAAATTCCTTCCATAGAAATATCACATCCAACGTTTCATGATCAATTCCAAAAATATGCAGAATTTGCCATCATTTGCAGATTTAATGGACTATGGCCGCGCACTGCAGATCTCTACAAATGGATCCACTCCAACTGGACCAACAACTGTAAGGTTTTATTTTTCTCGAAAGGATTCTTCATTATTGTGTTTGGTTTCAGTGAAGACTACCAAAAAGCCTTAACAGAAGGCCCATGGTTTTTGGGAACAACAGGGCTATTCCTCACCCCCTGGTTCCCATATTTCGATCCGTCCACAGCAGTTATCACCAAGATTCCCATTTGGGTTAGACTTCCTAATCTTCCTGCCCATCTATGGCACTTCGCTATCTTCCAAGGGATTGGAAGCACTCTAGGCTACTTTCTAGCTACAGATCCCTCTAGGGGGAAAAGGGCATTTACACATTCGGCAAAATATGTGCAGAAATAGACATGAGCAATGGTCTGCCCGATCATATCAATCTCAAAATTGGGGACTTCCTTTGGACATAGACCTTGTATTACGAGAACACAACCTTCCGATGCTGCCACTGCCCTCAAACAGGGCATCTTCAGAACTCCTACGCCACATTCCTAGGCCAAAAAAATAAATTCGATAGCAAGACGAAATCCAAAAGTTGGAAACCATGTGATCCACCCCCTATGGATGACATTGACTCCTTCAGCTCGAATGAAGAGGAGGGTGCTGCAGAAGAGGAGGAAGCAGAGCAATCACAGGACATGCCCTCGGCAAGCCCTGGGGATTTGAATGTACCATCGCACTCGCAGAAAAGAACACATGAGTCCTTCCCCTCTAATTCAGACAAAGAGACTTCACCAATAGTGAAAAACAGTCTGCAAATGGTTCCAGCCCAGCTGCATCATAATGGTTGGGTCAAAGTCAGTAAAAAGAAAGGAAAAAAATGTCGTATGGAGGATTCGACCCATTCTCGGTAGAACCCCATGTCTAGCCTTTGTTTCCATGTCACCTCTTGTTTCCTTTTTGCTCATTTCAGTACTTTCTCCATGGTTACTCTTTGGGGCCGAGGTGGATAGTTTATCCTTTCCGGCTTCCCGTTTTCTTGCTTCTCATGATTGTAACTTCATATTGTACCATATGCTTTCATAATATAATTAGTCTTATTGAGAGAAAAAAAAACATTTTTCTAAACCTCACATAATAATGTATATCATTATTTATTTCATTAATCATCACCTAACAAAAATTAAATTCTTACAAATTCATATAAACCATACAAAATTAATGGGTTTATTATTGGGACAAAATAAATAAACAAATCTTAGCATACCATTAAATAGAAAACAACATAAGTTATTAGAATATAAAACTAGAGTTTAACAGATAAATAAAAATATTTTAGAATGTTATATATGATGGTTAGTGTAATTTTTTTATTTAAAAATAATATTTTAATATGATATTAAGTTAATAATTAACACATAATTTTTTATCTTTGAATCAAACTTGAAAAAATAATTAAATCAAATCAAATAAATTAAGTTAAATTAAAAAATTATATTAATAATAATCAAATCAAACAAAAGTAAAAAATATTATTAAAATCATTAAAAGTAAATTTAAAATGATTTTTAAAATCAAATAAAATAATTTTTAAATTAAATTCATATAAAATGATTTTCCAAAAACCAAAAATGGTTTTTTTTTTTTTTTTTGTGAATTTGGTAGTGCCTCTCTTTTTCTATTTATATTGTAAAGCAGGATACAAAAATATAAACATTAGTCGATAGCCTCAACCTGCCCGTAGGAAACCAGGTCTGTTGGCCATCTCAGTGCATGAAAAGCAAACCAAAACTGGAAGAGTTTCATCCTTCTACATCTAGCATGAGCTGTCTGTACTACTGTTGAAATAGCAACATTCAGGGAAAATAAACTGAGTTCATATAAGTCTAGTAATAACATAAAAACACATAACTAAGAAAAAAACTACTCTTCTGACGAAGAGACTGGTGCTGGAGCCTTCAGTGTTGATCCTGGCATGTCTACTTGCTGGAGTTGCTGGAGTTGCTTCTCCATGCAACCAACTCGATTATCCACTCTGCTAATTCTGTCAGTGGCCTGGTATTGAGTGATCTTAATATGTTGCAGCTGGTCCTCCATGTGCTTCCTCATGTCCATCAGGCGGAGTTCAGTCTTTGTTGGTTCATGCTCAGCGTGACTGGGATTAATGCTCTGAATAGCCTTTGCTAGAAGGCTCTTTAGGATCCAATACGTGTGAACGGTCTGCTGAAATTGCGTGAGTCGACCCCTGGTGTTGCCAGGATCAGTAATGAAATCCAAGATTTCTGCCTCTGTTTCATTATCCTCCGGGTCGGTTTGGATGTCACGTTCCCAGCCTCTAATTTCCTGCCTAACAGTTGCAGAATTCCCCATTACATACTTGGCTGCCAAATTCTCGAGAATCTCTACATTTGATTTTCGTCCTCGTTTCTTCGGGGTTTGTTCATTGTTAAGTCCCTATATTAATAGTGTAGCCCCTTATTATGTTAGTGTAGCCCCCCTTATTGTTATTATTGTACCCCTGTAACCCCCATATTGTTATTATTGTGCCCTTACATTATTATTGTTAGGTCGGCTAGGATTACATTGTGGCCCCACTAGGATTATATTGTGGCCCCATGGACTCCTATATATAGAAGGAGGTTTTGTTCATTTGAATCATCCAAGAATTGTTCATTTATGTAATGTATTGGAGGTTGCCCCCTCGAAGTGGCTTATTTCTAAGGCGTTCATATCTCTTTTATTCTATTTTTGGAGCTGGTTACACAACATTTGGTATCAGAGCTTTGGATTCTAGGGTTTCGCTGCTCCAAACAGGTCATCGTGGCATTTTCGCTATAACTTTTTTTCTACAAAGTTTCAAAAGCTGAAATTTTTAGGGTGCGAAGCAGAAATCCTGAGGAAGCTTTTCTAAAAATTTCAGACCTTGGTTCGCAACATTTGCGGAGATATCATCTGTGGAAGTCAGGTCTTTTTTCAAGCTCCTAAACAGGTCATCGTGGAATTTTCGCTATAAATCTGTTTCTACGAAGGTTCAGAATCTGAAATTCATATGGTGTGAAGCTGAAATCCTGAGGAAATTCGTCAAAAAATTTCAGAGCTTGGTTCGCAATATTTTTGGAGATATGATCTGTGGAAGGTAGTGCTTTTTCAGGCTCCTGAATTTCATCTCAAAGAGGTGATCGTGGGAAAAGTTCAATAAATCTCTCTCTAGGCAGTGGATTTGAGTGTCGTTAAAAGTGGTCACAATTACACAGACTGTAGTTTCTTGGCTATCAATTTCAGAGACAAAGGACAAAACAGTGATACGTGGCAAGTCGTACAAGTTCTCTACTGAACCAGTCTAGAATTAGGTCATTGTGGGAGGTTGGACACAACTTTGTCTTGGAGAATCCAAATCAGGTCAGACCTGTGGCATTTGAAAGAAGCTTCAGAAGGATACTACAGGGCTGAATTTTAGATATCAAATATTTTCAATTACAGAGATAATTCAATTTCAATATCGAGCTCCTCAAAAGCAAGAAAAAGGTGTGTATTGTTTTTTTCCGAATTGCATAAGTCTTGTTTGAAGAATCAAGTTGAATTGATTCCAAGGGCATATTGAAGAATTTTTGTCAGTAATGGGTTCTATTATGCCTCCAAAAAATAATTCCATACCCATTCAGCCCTCAAAAAGCTATACTATGACGCATGAGGAGGAAGAATTGCAATATGAGATATCAAAATTACGGTACCAAGTGCAACAAATTTCGATCTTACGAAGAGCCACCGAAGATGACATAGATGGTTTAAAAGCAGAAATGGAGGCTAAGTTGGATGGTTTGAAGGATCAAATAATAGCAAATATGGATAATAAATTAGTGGAAGATCACATCGAACATCAACAACAAGTTCTCCAACTCTCAAAGGATAACCCAACTTTGGTGAAGAATCTAATGAAACAACAGGAAGATCAACATCACATCGAAAGAAGTTATGAAGCAGTCATAGAAACAAGAACTCGACAAGTACGATCAATTTCAAAGTATCTCAGCAAGTGGAAGAACTTTCCTGTAAAAGATTTCACATGGGAGGATGAGAATTTTATACAGAAGCATCAAGAAATAATCAAGCGTTGAGGACAACACTTGTTTGAAGGAGAGGGGCATGTTAAGTCCCTATATTAATAGTGTAGTCCCTTATTATGTTAGTGTATCCCCCCTTCTTGTTATTGTTGTGCCCCTGTAACCCCCATATTGTTATTATTGTGCCATTACATTATTATTGTTAGGTTGGCTAGGATTACATTGTGGCCCCACTAGGATTACATTTTGGCCCCATGGACTCCTATATATAGAAAGGAGGTTTTTTCATTTGTATCATCCAAGAATTGTTCATTCATGTAATGTATTGGAGGTTTCCCCCTCGAAGTGGCTTATTTATAAGGCGTTCATATCTCTTTTCTTCTATTTTTGGAGCTGGTTTCATTATCCTCCGGGTCGGTTTGGATGTCCCGTTCCCAGCCTCTAATTTCCTGCCTAACAGTTGCAGAATTCCCCATTACATAATTGGCTGCCAAATTCTCGAGAATCTCTACATTTGATTTTCGTCCTCTTTTCTTTGGGGTTTGTTCATACTGGACCTGTCTCCCTTTGGCGGACTGAGCATGTGCCCGATGCTTCCCCATATTATCTTTACTCCTGTGATGCAAAACAAACTGGCGAAACAGTAAGAGAGGGTAAACTTCATTTTGGGGCCACCTTTCACGAATCCTATAAATAGTGACAGTACAATGGGCTGACAAACAAGAAATTGACGGGGGTGACACAATTGGCCACTGAACCGAATGACTAAAACATTGAAAGAAAACATTTTGAATATACAAAGTGCCAAGGATGAAGAGCCTTATCTCCCATTTCACAGACGTGAATCCCTGAGTTAACCTAGCCTGGATATAATGTAACGGTACCTTCCTCGTGCCATCACTAATGTTCAGGTTAGGTGCATTGACAGTAACAGGGGTGAGCACTGAGGTTAAATGGAAATTCAGACTGCCCAAACCCTTGTACAGAAGGAACCAGAAAGACAAAATATAGGAACGACTGAGATTGTCCCTTTGCTTAGAATTATAGTACCACCTATAAAACCTACCGAACCATCTGCACTGTGAAGAACTTGGAAAATTACCCTACTCCAAGGTTCCTCAACTCTACCCACATAATGCAATCCTATCTACCACAGAGTGCAATACAGAATTGGCCTTACTTTGAACCTATAATGAAGCCGATTTACGACAATATGAGAAGGATGGCCATGGGAATTACAAGGGTCTCGGAAGCATGGCTTCACAGGTTTGTGACAGGGAATGATATGAACCAGAATCATTTTCAAAACCTCAGTCACCCTACAATGCATGCTCTTAGACAAGACAATCCCAATTGCAGCCATGAAAGCAATAAGTAAATTGGATACATACCCCGGTTGAGTTGTGTGACTGACAGGTTGAAATTTGCTCGACTTCCTCCTCGGCTGCCTCCAGACGCTTACATGCAGAGAGCAGTGCATGAATGAATGGAGGAGGGAGGGCAAGCCACTTACCTTAAGAGAAACATTCCTTCCGCATCCTGACAACCCAGGCTAGCCTGCCTACAGCGTAATTAAAGGCCGATCTATCGGGTACCACCATAATCTATGATTCCAATGCGCCATGATGAAGTTTAAGTGTGCGAAGGGACAACAACCACAAATATCATTCCTTGCGTTCATTTCTACGTTGTCTACCCCGATCGAGGGGAAACCAAAAATGGTTATTAAAATCAAATAAAGTAAAAATGATAGATATTTAAAATAAATAAAAAATGATTTAAAAAAAATAAAAATTAAAATCAAATAAAAATAAAGAAAATAATTTATTAAAAAAACCTAACAAGTGTTAATATTCTATTCATTTACTTAGATTATCTGACTTCTTTCCATTTCTATGAATTCTCTAAAATTCCATATTGGCGACTGTAATTCATTTTATTTGAATTTTTTTTAAATCTGATATTTTTCAATTAAAAAATTATTCTTGAAAAAACTTTCAGAAATATATAATGCTGTCTAAATTTCCACAGACTTTGTAAAAGACCAAACTTTCACACTAACTCTTATACTATTATTTTTTTTTCAATTAAGAAATCAATTTTTAGGGGAACTATCAAACATATATAATATTGCATGAGATTAAACCCGATAATTTGTAAAAGACCACACCTCCACACTTAACTCTGAGACACACCATTGCAACTTACAAAAGATGAGATGAAGTGGTGGTCGGTATTGGTGATGTGTAAGTATTTATTTATAGTTGGCGGAGGAAGATTCAACAACTGAATTGCGTGAAGGTTTAGCCTCTGTGTAGGTTTAGCCTCTTATTGAGGAAAGTCCAATCCAGCTTACCAGAATTGAAACAGCATTCCGCAGCTGTTTGTATTATTGCTGACATGGACAAGGAGAAGGCATTATTGATTGTATTACTGCTGACATGGACAAGGAGAAGCATTATTGATGGCAACCCAATCATTGTATCTGTAGCATCCCCATCTTTTTGTAAATATCGAGTTTGCTTCATCGGACTGAGTGTGACAGTCGGTGTAGTCTCTGATTCGAAACAACCTTCTCGTGGCAATACGACTGTGAATGATATTAGCTGATGCTGTTAAAGCGGCAGGGGGCCCATACAACTCGAATTCAATGATTCGTGGGATCCAATAGCGGATTCGAGAACACTTTCAAAATTGAGGATTGCCGTCTTTCTACGTTGCCGGCTGGCATCACAAGTTGAATTGTCTTTTGCTGCACATGTGGATATGCCTGCAACAACTTCAATGCAATTAAACCAGGCCCATACAACCTGAATCAATGATTCGTGGGATCCAGTAGCGACTCAGAACACTTTCAAACTTGAGGATTGTCGTCTTTCTACGTTGCCGGTTGGCATCACAAGCTGAATTGTCTTTGCCGCAACATGTGATGTTCATAATAACTTTAATGTACCTGAAAGAGTTTAATGTAGGCTACAAATCAAATATTTTAATATGCATGTTGAATAAAAGATTTCAATATCATATAGAGATTAAATAGTAAATATTTTAACTATATAGATAGAAATTCTTACAATTAATCATTCATTTCTAATTCAAAATATGATCTTCCATGTTTATTATATATATATCTATCATTTGTCTCTAATTCAAAATATGATCTTCCATGTTTATATATATATATAATAATACTAATAATAATAATTTTATATATTATACAAAAACAAGTGAAATTTCAAGAATTCTTATAGTTAAAACATTTTATTAGTGTATTAGTTCAAAATGAGAATAGATTCATCTTATTTCTAAATATATCAAAAACTCAATAGAATAATATATGCTCTTGTTTTTTAACATAAATTAAGATGTTTCTTAAATATTTGACCCATCTCAACACTTGGCATATAAGTTAAAATAAATCAATACTTGTATATTTTTGTGTGTGTGAACACACACACACATATATATAATAACAGACCGGCCCCGAAGGGTTTTACACTTGCTCTTTGAGTTGTATTGTCTTGCTTATCTACATCTTTACCGATTCTAGAAACTTGTCGCCATAAAAAGTCCTTTTTACAAAAAATTATGGATCATAGTCAGCCCGCAGAAAGTTTCCTTGTTTCTGTCATATATGAAATGTATAGTGTAGTTGAGATTTTACAAAATGATCTTATTTGTATACAAATTGTTTCTGATTCCAAAAATCTTTTCCTTGTCTTCGAGTTCCTGCTCAGACTTGTAAAACTTCCTCTGCAGCAGAGGATGCATCCAAGATCGTCAGTCGTACTGGTGAAAGTGTCAATGCTTGTTATGATAAAGCGTTCGCCTCTGATTTTAGCTCTTTGTAAACATGATTGAAGGAAAGTTGATGAAACTTTGGAATGAGGCTAAGAATTGATTGCAAGATTGCCTGTAAGTGGGGGACCATGATCTGTGTTCATTGAAGAGCCCAATCCACTACCACTTTTAAATTGCCAAAACACTGTAAATTTGTTATTCCTTTATCACTTTCCACCTTTAAAACTTCCCATAGTGCTGCCAATTTGGCCTTATAATTTGAGCCATGACAGGGCGCAAACTTGATTAGAAATTTTTTTTCTTGACTAAGATGAAGGGTGGCTCCTGCACCTGCGAGCAGGGGAGTCCCTTGGCTAGCTCCATCGAAGAAAGCCCAAGGAAAGTCATGATTAGTTTCCGAGGGCTAAATGATCTTATTCTTGTGTGCTTTTGGTGGATTTCTGTGTTCATTTATCAACTGTACAATTAAAGCCAAGGTCAGTTCCTCCGGAATGGATTTCCCATGAAATAAGGCCATGTTTCTAGCCCAACAAATGCCATATGTGAAGAAGCAAGAGAAGGCTGCATAGGTTCTTACACCAGGATCATTCCACCATCGTCTCATTAGGGAGAGAACATTGTCTGCCGCGTCGAGGTGAGCCGATGAGAAAGAGGTAACCATTGTGTTCCATACCGACTCTGCATAACAACATATAAGGAAAAGGTGAGGTCCAGATTCAGCATCTAAACTGCATAGTGAAGATTGGCTCAGTCCTACCCAGCCTTGGCGTTGAATTTTCTCCCATGTGAGGAGCCTATTGTAAAGAATCAACCATAAAACATTTTTTTCCTTTATTGGGCCAGGGGCTTTCCATAGTTGTTTCCACCATTCCTCTTTTTCCCTTGTTATTTATTCCTCCATTTTGATTTGTATGCTTTGCTCGCTATCTAGGTACCAGATGCCGCATTTTTAGTCCAAACCAAAGTGTACTTTGCCTCCTGGTCCATATGAATGAAGTTGTTTACAAGTAAGAGAATAAAGGATGACCATTCTTGAGTCTCTAGATCATTTAGCCCGAGAGACAAGGTCATTTTCCAACCTGGGGTTCGCCACTCTTGGGGAGTGGAATTTGTTGCATCTGCTATTGTGAGAATATTTTTTGTTCTCAGTTTATTTCTTAGCCCCTCAGATAGTTTTTAAGATTCTCCTGCGCCAACCCATGGATCGAGGCCTATTCTTACTTACGTCGCATTACCAATAGTCCAAGAAGTCCAATTTCCAATCAACGAGAATTCTTGAACGAGTGTCTTCAAACTAATTCAACCACTTTTATCAATTGTGTTCTGTGTTTATAACCATGCTGTGATTATGGATCTCGACAGGTATTTGGCCCAAATTACCCGTACCCACAAAGATCTCGGGTTCTCAGCAAGCCTGCATAAGGATTTTGCAGCTAAGTATAAATAGAAGATTGGGAGATTTTTTATTCCCTACCCTCCCAGCTCCTTTGCTAGGGCTAGGGTTTTTATTCCCTCAGACATTTTACTAGCCATCCAAAGAAAAGAAAAACATTTTTTCCGTATTATGTGTAAAATTCATTTTGGGATAGCATCAATTGTGGCCCAATACACTGAGATACTTTGTAGAACGGATTTCATCGGCACCACTTGTCCCCTACTTGAGAGGAAATGATTTGTGAAATGCATTATTCTTTTTTCAACCTTTTGGTAGAGCCAGAGCCAATCTCCAAAACCATGAGTTTGGCTTTAGTATAAAGCCGAGATATCTTAATACAGTCACACAAACTGAGGAGGGAAAGGGAAGGGATGTTCATAGATTTGTCAGCAGTCCTTTCGAAGTGTTGTTATGGAAAAGGCATGATATATCAACATGTATCTGTAGACCCATAGCCTTCTGGTAGAGGTCTAGAAGCCTTTGTAAATTCCTAGAATTTTCTTTTGTAGCTTCACCAAACATAATGATTTCATCCACAAAAAGAATATGAGAGAGATATTCGTTACCTGCAATGTGGATTCCTTTTAAATTCCTTGTTTCTCATGCACGTTTACATAGACGACTCAAAGTTTCTTCTACTAGCAGGAACAAGACAGGTAACAGGGGGAAACCGTATCATAACCCCCTTGTAGGTAAAAAAAATCAGAGGGGGAACCATTGGTAAGATCGACAAAGGATGTTGATTGGACACACCCCATGATCCATTCTGTTAACTCCACTGTCACCCCTATCTGAATTAGTAAAAGCCTCAGGAAATTCTAGCTTACCCTATCATAGGCCTTATATAAATCTAATTTGAGGGAATAGGACACTTTTTTGTTGCGTTGCGCTATGTGTAGGGCTTCTTGAGCTAGAGAGACCGCATCAGGGATCTTTATTTTGTGTAGAAATCAAAATTTTTCTTATGATACTATGTTTCTTAAGATGGGATTCATTCGTTGAGCGATGATCTTTGAGATCAACTTGTAAATCAGGTTACAACTTGAAATAGGGAAAAAGTCCCCAAAGGCAAAGGGGTTTTGGCTCTTCGGAATCAATGTGATAAAAGTCAAACTTATGGAGCCTAGGACTTGTCCTGATCTCTATGACTCCCTGAACACTTTTAGCATATCATCTTTCAATAGATCAGAAAAACCCAGAAAAAATTCAATATTCAATCCATCAAGTCCTGAGCTCTTACCTTTCTGGAAAGATCGTAGGATTTGTTCTAGTTCATCAGCATCCACCTCTTTTTTTAGTGTTTCATTCGTCTCTTTTGTGATCATCCGAGGGAAAATATGTAAGACCTGAAGGATTTCATGAATCAGCATCCCTCTGGAGCTGAGAAAGTAGACCTGAAATGTTCCACCCCTGCTTTGGTTTTTTTCTTCAAAAGAGCTTACTTTCTTGCCATTTGATTTTTGGATTTCCGAATAGTGTTTTGGTTGCATCTGTGGGACGTAAACCTGTGAAAGAACTTTGTATTGTTATCTCCCTCCTGAATATAGATTGCACGGCTCTTTAGACACCATAATTGTTTCTCCTTCTGGAGGAGGTCATGTTGCGTAAGCTCCAGGGACTTAAGGAATCTAGTTCAGCCTTAGAGAGGATGTTTGTGCAATTTCTTTTAGAGAGGTTTGTGATTTCTCCTTCAATAATTTTTAGCATCTCCTATTGTCGGGCTCGAAAATTCTTATCCCTCACCTTCGTCACCTTCTTTATATAAGCAAAGTTTGCTGCCCATTGTTCAATATACGATTGTGACTGGGCGGAGGTCAGAGGGGTCCAGGAATTGGTTATCAGGTTCTTATAATCCTCCTCCATGAACCATACCTGATTGAATTTAAGAGGGGGGGGGGGGGGGGGTTTAGGAGTTTCCAGTCACAGAGCTATTGGGTAGTGGTCTGATAATCCTCCTGACTCCACCCAATTCTGAATTCTGAATTGTCCAACCAAGAGGCCTTTCGATATAAGAAATCTATCCAACCTCTTATCAACGACATCCTCATTTTTTCTATTATTCCTCCAAGTAGGTAAAAGTTTCAGTGGTTGAACATCCACCATCCCGTGTGCTTCCACGAGTGACTGTATAAAGGGGGCCAAAGGATCATATCTAGTCGAAATCCCCAAAACCTCCTGTTGTATCAAGGTGAAATTTAGGTCACCCCCCATATTCAGATTTTGTGTGTTCGCGACTTTAGAGGTGAATAGAGACGTCCATAAAGGTATTTTTTTTGTGAAGGGGCCATAAATATTAAGTAAAGAGAAAGTAACACCCATTTTTGGGTCAACACAGGAGAACCTTATATAGGCTAGGTGGTTTTCAGAAGAGAGGACCGAGATTGACGGGCTCTAGGCTGTAACAAGAGCCCTTGCCAAGCCCAAAGCATCACTAGTAGCAAAAGTCCAATCCTTTAACTATTTCGTTAAAATATCCAATACACGGGTTCCAACCAAGTTTGTTTCTTGTAATATTAGGATGTTAGGGGAAACATTTTGGACTAACCGTTTGACGGCTAGCTGAGAGGAGGTACCCTGAAGACCCCGCACATTCAAGGAAACGACAATCATAAGAGGCCCTTCTTTGGGACTCTCTCTGCTCCAAGGGCCCTTTGAATGGTTTTTTCTTTCCAGCATGGATTTCCAGCGAAGCCTGATTCTGTGCTTTTGATAGGTGGGTCTTACGACCCAGAATGATTTTAGGCGATGGCTCGATAACGAGCCCTCCCTTTATAGCATATTCCTAATTGTTTCTATATGAGGAGAGAGGTCTCAGTTTCAATACATAATATGAATTGGCAGGAAGGATGGGATGTCCAAGGATAACAGCCCGAGGAGACACCACCTTGGGGGAGGACGAGGGGGATAACAGGAGAGGAGAAGGACCAGGAGGCCCAGGGGAGGGAATGGGGAGAGTAGGGGAGGGGCACAATGACAGAAAAGTGCCACCCTCTTCATCATTATGTGGAGAAATAGCATCCAAAATCAAAGGAGGGGGAGAACCAAAAGTGGGCTTACCTTTGACAGATGAGGAGGTGAAGTCGGGAACCTGAAGTGGCACAGTGATTTTTTCCAGCTCAGGAACATTCGAAGTAGGGGCAAGTGCAATGTTCTGGGCCACCAAATGTGGCTCTTTAGTACTCCACACTTTTTTGAATTTTGGCCTGGAATGATCAGGGTGCGGACAGTCCAAAGCAAGGTGACCAACCTGACGGCACGAGAAACATATGAAGGGCAGTTTCCAGTAATCCAATCATTTTTTCCATGAACTCTCGTGCATTTCTAGGAATGTTGCTTCATATAAACCTTCTTAGACGTCCATCTTTACTTGAATCTTTGCACATCTTCTATCAAATTTCATATCCCAGTCATTTTCCAGTGTGAAGAATGAGCTAAGTTTATTTCCAATAGCGTCTAGGAGGAGAAATTTCCAAAAAAATTGTGGGAGCCCTGAAAGGATTACCCACACTCTTCGTAAATGTTGCGAGGAGCACTCAGAGTTGAAACTCACATCCCAATTCTGAAGAACAAGGCCTGCAGGACCCCAATTCCATGCTCGCTTAGTGAGCTTGAGCTGGTCATCTGCTGATACTACTTTCAAGAGGAGCCAACCTGGTGAGAGATGGTGAAGGTTGGCGAATATCTTAGTAGGGGCCTCTAGTGCTCGTCAAGCCTGTCTGAGATTACTTCTTTTGATGCCATTCTCCCACAGAAACATCCCACAACAGCTTTTTCCAAGTAATCTGGTACCTCAAAGATCGAAATGTCCACACCAACTACGAGTTTTGCAGTTCAAGACTTTGCTCGAAAGCCCTTCTTGTTTCGTTTTTTCCTGGAGCCACTTTCCTGATTCGGATCACCATCTGTGGGGGTGACCTGCTCAATATTGTGTAGTACAGAAGAGGCATGATAGAGGGGAAAAGTGGGGGGGGGGCGGGGGGAGGATCATTAGTTTTTGAGCCTTAGGAGGAGAAATTAACAGAATGATTAGCCCGATGCATAAAATCGAATTGTCTTGGGAGTATGTGACTTGACTCTGGACTGTAATTGAAATATTCTTCAGCCTCGCTCATGATGATGAAGGGGAGTACAGCTGGGTGAAGGAAAGAGGGCATGCATGCAGAAAAGAGAGTAATGCAACTGGGAATTAAGGGTGGCAGTGATATGACCGCATAAAGGACATGAGACTAAGGTAAACCCTGGTCCTAGGAAAAAACTACCCAACCCCAAAGACAAAGAAGCGGGGGTCACATGCGAAGACCATAGGAACCGAAGGCTACAGGAAACTGCTGAAAAGATCATATATATATATATATATATATATATATATATATATATATATATATATATATATATATATATATATATACACTTTTTTTTTCTTATTAGTATAAAATTAAAATAATAATAATAATATAATTTTAAAATTATCATTTATATATTAAAGTTATTTTTAGTTTATGTCTTTCTATTATGATTGTTGTATTAGATACTATTTTTTTTTTATTCATTTGTTTTGGAATGGCATTTTTAAAATTTTCATTTAATTATTAATAATTATTAGGTGGATGGTAGGGATTTTTCTCCAAGAAACTTTGTAATTATAAAAATTATAAGTATAAGTTCTAAAATAAAATAAATGAAAACTATAGTATATAATCTAGACTATGTTTAAAATGATAAGCCATTGAATAACACCATATCATTATATCATTATGAGTAGAGAAGATAACATTTCATTGTGCCAACCACATAGTTATCTCACTAACAAATATTAAACATTTGATATAAATACTTATAAATCAATAAAAAATCCTTAGCTAAAACATTACAAAATTATTTAACATCTTTATCGAGATTCATAACGTAATTAAGAATTAAAACATTCACTCACTAACATAAAACTTTATAAAACCCTCATTAAATGTTTATTTAATAATTTAATCAAAATATTAATAACTTATGAAATCCTTATTAATATGTATGCCACGAAAAAAACACATTTTTGAAGTTCATTGGCCTAAAACTTGTTACATCGCTTTCTATTTAGAGCTTATTTTATTTTTAACCACTCAATAATAGGTTTTTTTCCTTTTGGCACAAGTTGAACTTAAAATATAGTTTTATTTTTAACCACTCAATAATAGTTTTTTTTTTCCTTTTGGCACAAGTTGAACTTAAAATATAGTTTATGTGTTAATCATCTAATATATGTTTTATAATTTTTGAAATTTTAGTGATAAAAAGTTATTGAGAAATATAAATTTTTTTAATAAATTTAGTTTTGGGTTTCGTGTTTAAAATATTTTCTACATAGAAATGTTTTAGTGTTTGTATATTAAAATATAAAATAATAATAAGAAGTGTTTGTTCCATAGTTTAAATATAGTCAAGTAAAAATAAAAATATTGAATTTAAGTTAGTGTTAAGGTTTATAATTCATTTAATTTAAGTTTTACATTTCATGTGTAATGTATAAATAGATGTATTTTAAACCGTACTTTCTTGCCAAATATATCTGTGAAAGATAGGTTTTATATATATATATATATATATATATATATATATATATATATTAAAAATGAAATTTCTTTATTTACTTATTTATTTTTTGTTTGAATTGATAATCATTTTAATTTATTATATGCAATTTTTTAGTAACTTTTTATTGATATTAAGTAAAACTATATATTTTTTTACTATATTTTAATTTATTTGTTAAAATTCATTTCATTTTCATAACCTTATACCAAATTTTGTAATAAAAAAATACCTAGGTAATATAAATAAGTGGTTTTCATTTTGAAAACAAATATATAATAATTAAACATGAATCTGTATTATTTTTTCCATGTGTCTAACTATTTTTTATAGGCATAGTCTAACATATAGACGAAATAGCTTTTTTCACAGGAACGTGGTGATACAATTTCAGGCAAGTTTGTGATTTTTGTTGTTTAAAATACTTTTTTAAATGCACAAATGAATTCAACACATTGAAAAACATTTGGGGCACTCAAATTGTACGTATTTAACAAGTTAAACTCAAGTTTTTTTTAATTCTGTACTAGAATTTGGCTAAAATTAACAAGGAAATATGCCCTGAAAAAGTTAAAATTTGTGGTTTGAACCAAACTTCACTTAATTATTACTGAGTGTATCTCATTGTATTTGTTTATGAATAATTTTTTTCCTTTTTTTATCAAAGCACTTCCATTATTTTTTCAAAAAGATACAATGTACATCTAAGAGGCCTTCTTCTCTCGCTCCTTTAGACCAAATTTGTTAGAAAAATAATAGTGAAAAAACATAGAAGATATTTTCATTTCTTACATAAATCCCAAAGACAAAGTGGTCATATAACCAAAAACACAAACAAAACCAAAAAACATCGTGCAATTTCGATATCAGGGAGGAGGATTTAGAGCATTACCACATAGGGCTACAGCAGGGCCATGCCCTTCATGAACATGACACTACAAGGAAAAGACCCTCTAGCAGATGTTTTTGAGGAACCCCTTATCAAAATAGCCCAGATATCTAGTTTTAGTAGAGCTCTCCAGAGGAGGTTTGAGGGTGGAGGTTTTTGCAGATGTTTTTTGTCTGGTGTGTTTCTCATCATAAACCGCACTAGTGCGTTTAACTCTCGATGCATTAGTGCAGACTAAAAATTGACACACTGAGACATCGTGCTCTCCATACAAACCTGCATGATGCATCTCATTACTGTAGCGTACCAGTGTGCTAATGAGAAACATGCTCAGTACGTCTTAAAAACCCGAGATCAAATAGAAATAGGCTCTTTGCGCTATGCTGAAACTGCCAGCTGCATCTTAAAAACCTGCGCACCGAAACAGGTTTAAATAAAAAAAAATTACCAGCCAAAAAATCTGCATTTTCACTTCTTTAGTGCTCTAGAGCTCTCAAGCACTGGTACAAATTTCTCTTGTGTGAGGTGCCGTGCCATCAGTGCTCCCATTACGCACACTGTTGTCGGCCATTGCCCACCTTGTGAAGTTTGAATTTTGGAAAACGGTGGAAAAATTTGGTTTTTCACATTCCTCAGCAAATATGCCTCCTCAACAACCAAATGTACATGTATTTTACTTGTTTCTAAATAACTGAACCTTTTAGCGGATTAAATTTGTAAAAAATCTTAATATTTACCATTAAAAAAAAAATTATGTGCGTTGCTCTCGAGCCGTTCAGCTCGCACCGTTCGTGGTGCTGTCTGTAAATTTACAGGATGCACCGCGAACGGTGTTGATGGAAACCACACTATGTTCTAGTGTAGTACTGAAAAAGTGCACCGTGTTCTCTTATAAAACTTGAGATGGCAGAGTGGTTGTTTAAATGAATGCATCGTTCACTATGTACCAGTGTCAGGAGGGTGGTGCATTGACCAAACTATCCACCCTAGCGCAGATATTTCGATCAACGCATTGCCCTCCTGACATCAGTACATATTCAATGGTGTGGTCATTTATAGGACCACACCATTTACCAGGTACTGATGTCAGGAGCGTGGTGCGCTGACAAAAATATCTACCTCAGGGTGCATAGTTTGGTCAGTGTACCACCCTACCGACAATGGTACATAGTCAACGGTGTGGTCGTTTAAAGGACTGCACCTTTAACCATGAATTATTGTTGGGTGGTGCGTTGACCTAACTATCTGCCCTAGGGTTGATAGTTTCTTCAATGTAGTGTAGAAGAAAGAACATTTAATGTTTTTCGGTGCATGGAAAACTTCCATGTGCACCGAGGATGGTGTGTTATAAAAACGGACACACCAATACTGATGCATGACTGTTTTTTTGCTGCACCAACTGTTTTATATATATATATATATATATATATATATATATATATGTATATATGTACATGTATGTATGTATGTCGCATTTAATAAAAAAATGTATTTAACATGTGAATCATTCAGTGACGTAAACGAAGTGAAAAAAGGGAACAACAAGAACACATGGAGGAGCATTATAACATGGCTCACTTGTGGGAGGCATGAGAGAGGGAGAGACTTATGTACCCTCGCCCTATTATGACACCCACCCAGTTGCTCCTAAGGGAGGTTTGCCTCCTCAAGTTCTATGAGGAGCCTACATCCCTGAAGGGCCATAATGGGTTATTGGGACAACTCATCTTCAGGTTGGATGCCCACCGACAGGCTTTCTAGGTCAGTCCTGGCTAGTGGTACGTGCCCACTAAGGACGACATATATTTTATTATTGGCCTATATATGAGAGGGCATGATTTGCCCCAGTTCCGAGAGGTCCCCGTTGGCTACGCAGTAGGGAGTGAGTTGGTGTACTCTAAGAGATACATTAGTGACGATATACTTTCTCTTGCATATTTTTAGGTTTCTAGTGGTCAGTTACATATTTCTTCGTTTGGTGCAGAGGAGATGAGGTGCCTCTCACTACTATTTATGACAATTTCACACCATACCAGTGATGTAAAACACATTAGTTCCCACTTTTATTTTATGTTTATTATTTATTACAGGTGCCACCACTTGTGAGATGGTCTGCAATTTTCTTTATGGTAGTTTTGTACAACATTAGATATATTTCGTTCTAAGGCACATGGGAGGTTGACCTTCCTTTTTCCTTCAGAGTTTTTATTTTTATCTTTTGAGGGGTTTTCAAATATGAGGCTCACTTTTGTTCGGCAGCCTCATAGGTTGATGTTGCATGTATGAATGGAGATGTGGGGCCAAATGATGCCCAAGAGGGGTGAGTTTGACTTTTCCTCCAAGATATCTCATGATGCATTAGAGTTGTTATCCAATGTTGATGATCACTGCTTTGTTCTTGTGCCATGTATGTATGTTGGTTTGGATTGGCGAGGGTGTGCCAACATCCACTTTACACAGGATGAGCTGCCGAATGCGAGAGGTAACATTACTATTTTCTTTAAATTAATATAGTTTCATTTTATTGTCTTAATTAGTTAATTATAATTATCAAATTTATTCTAACACGTTCTTTAACTTGTTTTATTAAATTATTTAATGAAATTGTCTAGTTATTGTTTTGTACTTATATATATTTTGTAGATATTGGGTCATTCGTTGGTGATGAGATTCCACCGCCACCGAATGATCTAGTTGTAGATCATGTTGACAAGGAGATGGCAAAGGCGGAGGATCAGGCAAGTGACACACTTGGTCCTGATCAGATGCAGATATCGATGGGTGTGAGGCCTAGGCCCGACACCCGATTTAGGATGGATTTGGGTGACCAACTCTGTCAACTACTATTTAAGGAGGGAGTCATGATGGTTACTATCAGAGAGATAAAGGATGATGATAGGTTGACACAGATATGGAGATTCATGCCCCATGATATGTTGGCCCTCATGTGGCATATTGTTGGAGCTACCAGAGTACTACTACAGGCGAGGAGGGGTAGTCATGGTAGAAATTTAGTACAACATAGTAGCACATAATCTAATAATCATGATCATAAGGGGAGTGATCATCCTTTTGGTACTCCACCTCCTCCTAAACCTCACTTCGGAGATGATCATGATGAGCAGCCTTCAACATCCAGTCATGATCATGGGCAAGCATCGTCTGAGCAGTCTGCACCATCCCAGCAAACACGTCCTAGTCCTGAGCAGGCACTTGATCCTAAGGAGGGTGCAGGTCCATCTGAGGAGGCAGGTCCATCAACTAAGTAGGTTGTCATGCCATCAACTGAGTAGGCAGTTCTTGATCATCCGACACCTCCAGATTAGTAGGCATGTAATCATAATCTATCTGAGCATGTTGAGGCTACACCATCGACTGAGAAGGCCTCAACTAGTACTACTATTGATGTACCACCATATATTTGACATTTATATGCATTTATATTACAGTTGTATATTTTTGACATTATATATATATATATATATATAATGTCAAAAATATACAACTCTAATATAAATACATATAAATGTCAAATATATGGTGCTAAATCAATAGTAGTACTAGTCGAGGCCTTCTCAGTCGATGGTGTAGCCTCGACATGCTTAGGTAGATGATGATCACATGCCTATATATATATAGTCCATGTATTTTATGTTCATGTTGCAGATGTACTTAATTTACATGTTGGTGTTCATCATGATGTGTATATTGTCAGGCCATGTTAGATATGTTCATTTAAAGTGCAACTTACTGATAGATGTGTATGTGATATAAGTTATTTGACATGAGATGTATATTTGACGTTTGTGTTGTGATGATGTTATACAATCTGTGTGCTTTGTTAGAAGATCATGATCACGATGATTAGATGATTTTAGCGAATTGGAATGTGTTTTTTAGTCAAATATGATGTTTGTACAATGGTTATCATGATTGTCATGTTTATTTTTAATATTAAATCATTATATTTATTAAATATTGTGTTGTGATTGTAATTGAAATTTTAATTTTAATTGTATGTAAAATTGCAAAAATGTAATTGTATTTATATTTGTAATTTTAATTGTAACTGTATGTAAAATATTTGTAAAATTTTAATTGTAATATTTAATTTAATGTGAAATGATTGCAATTGTAGCTTTAATTGTAATTGTGCATATGTAAAATTGTAAAATTGTAATTATAATTGTAATTGTATGTAAAATTCTAAAATTGTAATTGTAATTGTATGTGAAATTGTAAAATTGTAATCGTAATTCTAATTCTAATTTTAACTGTAATTGTATGTAAAATATTTGTAAAATTTCAATCATATTAATCTGAAATGATTGTAATTGTAATTTTGATTGTAATTGTCTGTAAAATTCTAAAATTGTAATTGTTATTTTAATTGGAATTGTATGTCAACTTGTAAAATTATTGTAATTCTAATTCTAATTGTATGTAAAATATTTGCAAAATTTTAATTATATTAATGTGAAATAATTGTAATTTAAATTTTAATTGTAATTATATGTAAAATTGTAAAATTGTAATTGTATGTAAAATTCTAAAATTGTAATTGTAATCGTAATTGTGATTGTATATAAAACATTTGCAAATTTTTAATTTTATTAATGTGAAATGATTGTAATTGTAATTTTAGTTATAATTGTATGTAGAATTATAATTGTAATTGTATGTAAAATTGTAATTGTAATTGTAATTTTAATTTTAATTGCAATTGTATGTAAAATTATAATTGTAATTGTATGTAAAATTCTAAAATTATAATTGTAATTGTAATTGTATGTAAAATTGTAAAATTGTAATTGTAATTTTAATTGTATAACTTAAAATATTTGTAAAATTGTAATTAACCGTAAATATTGTTAAATTACCACAATTGTAAATTTGTAAATTTGTATGAATACAAATAATTGTAAAATAATAAATCTAGAATAATATGAAGTTTTGTAACATAATAAATTTTAGAAAAGAATGCAAATAAATTCATGTACTTTAGAAATATCATTATTTTATTATGATCGTACATACCAAAAATAATAGTATACATTTTGAAGATATCATTCACACACATTTGAAACAATCAAGTAGTTCTATTATTTTAGGATTTTCCATTATTAAAAAAAAGAAAAACTTATTCAGTACGCCATTGTTTTCGAGATCAACATAATTCAAAATTATCAAGTGAACTAATTTTAACATTAACACAATAAAAATTACCTATTAATTCATAATACAAATTATAATGTTTTGAAAAAAAGAGTCTTAGTTATAAGGTAATTAAGTCCTCTTCTTTATAAAAACCCATATTAAAAAGTATAAATGATGAAATAACACATGTACCATATCACTCTTGGTTCTTATGATCAACCTCATTATCTTCCAGATCGCTTGGCATGATAACACTATTGTTCTCAAAAAAAAAATTTGATCTAGGGTCATGTCTCAATACGAAACACCAATCCCTATCCAACACATCTGGGTTAAAAAACCTGGTTGCAGTGTTTGGGGAAAACATAAGGCTCGTTAAATTCATCCAACATATTTCTAGAGTTGATACATATCAACCTACTATCGCGATATTCCTTTAAATTATTCCGATCAAATGTGTCCCACCACTTGCACCATAAAAATAACACATTGGAAAGAAGATAAATCCACTTCAATGATCTCTTGTATCTTTCCGACGTAACCTACCGTACCTTGTACTAGGTTTTGATCATAGTGGCTAGATCGACTAGATTGATCGAACTCGAATTCCACTCCATAGTCTTGTGTCATGTGTACATCGTCAGCATTTTCTGTGGGAAAATGGTGTCCATATGCCCACATAGATGGGAACAAATGCACCTACAGAAAAGTTTAAAAAATCATAGTTTCATGTGTCTTATAATAACCTAACAGCTAAAATATGAAATATAAATGTAATTACATTTCAAGGGTGCATTATTAAGTTTAAAATGTACATAAATATATTATTACCGAGTGAATACACCCAATCCCTACGTTTAACACATCCTCTTCAGCACGCGGGTAACAACCAATTGCACCGTATTTCTCTCTGACTTGGTGAGCAACCCAACCGTTGGGTTATAATTTTGGAATATTTTCTTTTAAATGATCAGGATAAGGCACAAGTCTACCATTCAACCGTCTAAATTATTTCCTGTCATTATCCCATTTCATCCTCTTTTGTTTGAACAATTCGACCCACAGTTGCGTCGCTTCAGAATTGTAAAGAAAGAATTTATTGATTGCTTCAATTTCGGCATTCATTGATGAAATAAAACTGACATATAGTACATATGAGATGAAAATATACATTATGTCGAAGTTCAACACAAATATTTACTTTATGTAAATTTGAAAAATTATAAGTCGCTTACTCTTATCAAGAGCCTTTTTCAATTCGTTTGGAGCATCTCCCCTTCTATTTTGTCTTCATCCTTTCATCGTCCAAAATCACCACACCTAGTATGTTGTTGGTCTTCTTGAAGTACTCACTGGCATAATAGAAAGACTCATACGATATGTACCCATCTGCCATAGAACCCTCGGGTTTTTCCCTTTGTCGAACAAAACCTTTCAATTTCTTCATGTACCTCTCTAAGAAGAACATCCAACGGCAAGAAACTACCCCAACTAATTCAACCTCATCTACTAGGTTGATTAGAAGTTTAAACTAAAATTCCATGAAACTTGTCGGTAGTTCCTTCTCAAACATACAAAAAATCTCAACTATATCTTGATGCCACCGTGGAATACTAGCCACATGAATCTCCTATGACGCGATTCAACATGAAAATTCAGATAATTTAGATATGACACATCCTAGTTCTTGGGGGAATTCATGTTTCGCACACCCACGCCCAAACAAAGGATAATGACACTACAAAGTTATAAACACGTGAAATAGTAGACAAAATTAGTTATGTTTTAAGATCCATGCATGGGATAAAATTTATTAATATATCAAATAATAAAATAATTCTGTTGACATTACACGGACTCTTAGAAGATTAAAATGGTCATGTGATTTCAACCCCAAAAAATGGTCATCCACGGTGACGTAGCGCTGTAGTGAAGACCCATATGAATATGGCACCCTCACATCCATTCTAAAAGAAGGATAATATTTTTTTTAAATCCATGGGACATCACCTTCTTTGAAATACCATGAATTTGAGGGACTAGCACCTGCCTCTGATCCTTTACTTTCTAATAATGTTGGCCAATGTTTCTTTTTAGTTTTTGAAGTAATAAGATCTTTCCTAACAGCCAATGTGTCACATTGTTTCGATGATATGTGCCTCCATAAAGAGGACGAAAGATTTTTAAATATATGCATGAGATATAATAATTGGGTAATCCTAAGATTCTCCTAATATGAGGGGTTATAAAATATAGATTTCCTTTTCATCCCAATGGACAGTTTCTCTGCATAGGTGTCGAAGAATTCTGGATCATCGAACATAGGCTCCCCATTTGAATCGAAAATTTCTATGAACTCCTTCTCCTTCTCTCTCTCATATGCTCTAAGCCATTCAACTGGTGTTGTTCTTGGAGGCCTTTGGGTTCTCTCTCATTTACCATTGAAATAAGATGCTTCTCTTCTGTAAGGGTGTTCTTATGGGAGGATTACCCTGGAGAAGTCATACACTGGCTTTCATAGGTCGTTGGACCATCTAGATTTCAAATAAGTTCCACAACATTTACACCCAAAAAACCATTTTGTTACAAGACCTGCGAAATTATTATATACAATATATATGCATGGCACATCAAAAAATATCATGACGATTAGAAAAATTACAATGAATTAAATATTTAATATGCAAGATAATATTGTTACGTTTATTAACAAATCAATAAACATGTAATTTACCAGAACAAACTCCTAAGCCTGGATAATCATGTGTTGTGTAAGAAGATATGCCATACAATTTAAAACTCCTCTTTCTTGCGATGGCTCTTGATACGTCGTATACATTTATCCCATCCCATAATCCCTTCAATTCATCTACCAATGGTTGTAAGTAGACATCCATATTCTTTACTTGTCTTCTACCAGGGCCTATGAGAGCCAACATAAGTTGTTCATTATTCAAGGACAATGATGGGGGGGTATTATTATTGATCACTAGTACAGGCCAAACATTATAGTTTGTGTTCTATAGGGAATATGGGTTGATGTCATCCATGGCTTTGCTCAGTCGTAGACTTCGTACTTCATCCTTGAATTTTTTGGGCCATGTATCCTTTATATGCTTCATGGCTATTGAATCTATTGGGATTTTCATAACTCCCAACTCACTTCTGTGTGAGTCATGCCATCCCTGCAACATAGCTAATTATTTTCCACGAAAGAGCCTTTGAATCCTTGGGATTATAGACATGTGCCTCAATTTCTTAAAAGGAGCACCATGTGATTTACCCTTATTTTTTTATTTATCATGCTTGTCATGCTCACATTTCAGACATATCTCTTTATCTGCATATTCTTCTTTATATAGAATACAATAATTTGTACATGCATGATATGGTATGTACTCAACACCCAACATTTTCAACAATTTATTTGCCTCTTCGTAGCTACCCGACAAGACATTATCACTTGGAAGAACCTTATCTTTCAACAACATGTATTTGGTGATCATGGAAAATGTTAAATGTACGTTAATGCTTATATAATCATTAACGTTCACAAAATCGACCATCTTTAATGTTTATTGTGTGATTATATTTATCAAAATATAACGGGGGGCTTGATGGCCAATTACCTCAAAATTTCTAAGAAACATACATCTGAAAAGCCAAACTTGGTTTTCAAGTTGTACAATAACATTTTTTTCCCCAACTGGGTAGAATTTGACTGACCTCCCGGTCCAAAGAGAGGGGTGGTGGAATCAAATTTAAGGCTTTCGAAAAAGGTATCAGTAATATGAGCATCATCCCCTAGCTGATCATAGTTCTGGAATGCATCTAACCACATTTTTACCATGACAGTCGTATCCCTTAAGTAATCATCCATACCAACCTCTATTTTATTTCCTCCATTGCTATCTTTTTAAGAACAACTATTATTGTATTCATTCCTAATTGGTGAATCTGGACGTAGTGGGAATTGAATCGGTGGTTGATTTCACCATTCTTGGTATCATTCTTCTTCCATTTTTTCTCTTAATTCAACCTTCTCTCAATTTGACATTATCTTGGGGTGCAACGAAAGATGGTAGGTAGGTCCCTCATCATCACTAGAATCCTAATAATTTCAAAAATTATATTTGAACATGATTAGTACAAAATCTATGATATCAACTAGTAAGCACGTTGACGATGCATGATTAATTGGTTTGGCGTTGAAATAATTACAATAATATACCAAACAATTATTATTACCCTCATTGTCCTAGGATTGTGGCTAGAAGATGCAATGTTACAATTGGTAGGGTGAAGCGGTTGTCTATTTTCATCTACCAAATGCACCTTGCGGTATGCTGCCCCTCATAAGAGCTTTTGATGTTTTGGATTTGTTTGAATATTTTGTGCTTCTGAACTCGATTCTAAATCCACATGAACCTGAAATTTGTATACATTAATTTTATTCAACTAATTGACATGGATAAAATAAATAAATTCAATTAGATAATGAAAATATAAGTAAAATATGAAGTAAATATTATGTCTCCAGATGGATAGGGAGAACTCCACGATGGACTTTGAGAAATATTATGGAACGAGCTGGATTTTGAATAATTTTCCATTCGATATAATTATGACCAAAATAAACAATAAATTTTGGTGTACATACCTAAAAGTAATTTATGTGCCTTAAAAATGTACTTATTGTTATTGGTGCTAATGTACAGTTAACTGCACCGGTGCATTTTAGTTACTGCACACTAGTGTTGTGTTATTAATTGACACACCAATGTGGTTAGATAACCAACACACTGAATAGCTGCAAATAAGAAAATGTAACTTTATTTTTTTAAAGTGAAAAAAAAATGGTAAATTGAAAAATGGGCAACAAATTATAGTCAGAAATCTAATTTCATAAAAAATTCTTTAAATAGAAAAAACTTTTCATTATTTCATTATTTTTGCAAAAAGTTTCAGGGAGATATTTGCACAAGAGATATACCTAGAGCAAGAGAGCACGAGAGCACTGTGGAGCAGCGAAATACTTTCGAACATTACTATTTAGAGAATAATATTTTCAAATATCTGGTGATTCAAACCCTAGAGTATAGAATTTCAAACCATCTGGTGATTACATTTTACTGTAATAATTTTTTTTTTACAGCTTTTGTTTTATTTAACACATGGTAAGTAAAAAAATTAAATTCTACAGTTCATTTTCAGAAAAAAGAAAAAAAAAAACATTAAAAAAAAACAAAAAACAAAAAAAAATCATTCTAAAGCTAAACCCTTGATTCTTTTTGTTTCTTCCCTTGCTTATTCATGTTTCTGTGACTACAAAATTATGGTTTTTCATTTTAGATTTATAGGGTTTATATATATATATATATATATATATATATATATATATATATATATAGGCCTATGAAAACTTGTAGAGTCGAACCCCAATCCATGTCGGCCCTTACGTGAAATTTAAAAAAATAGATTTTTTTTAATCGGTGCACACTATAGAAAATAGCACACTGGTGTGCTATTTCATCATAGTGCACCGTGCACATACTGTTTTGATAAAAATAATTTAAAAATAGAGTCTTTTTTAATCTGTGCGGCCTGTGTAAAATAGCGCACCGGTGCACTATTTTATTATAGCACATCATGCATGTATTGTTTGATAAAACCATTTAAAAACTGATTTTTTTTAATCCATGCACCCTGTGTAAAATGGTGCACCGCACATGTACTATTTGATAAAAACAATTTTTTATTTTATGTTTGTGTTAATAAATGCAACGATTAACATATAATGCACTAGGTCTCCTTGTTGACAGAGAACACCATACTGTGGTTACCTATTTTCTTGGTGCATTCATAAGAACATGGCACATCACCTCCTCCATGACATCTTATGCTACAAAAACTAACACTAGAGGATTTTTATTAATTTGTGTGTGTCAATCGGTGCACTGGTTAACATATGACACACTAGGTCTCCTTATTAACAAAGAGCACCATATGGTGTTTCTACTCTTTTGGTAGTGCGTTTATAAGAAAACGTTGGACCGACGTCGGTGCATACTTCTTGAAAGGCGCACTGTTTTCTTGATTTTTTTTTTTTTTATTTGAAAATTTTGTGATTTTTTATAAAATATATTAATGAATGGTATCATACATGTTTCATTTTGATAAATAAATGGCTGACAAGAGATCAAGTAACAAAAATACTTATAGCACATTGAGAAATGAAAAAAAGGCAAGTTCTTTGTAAATTCTTTACAAAAATTAATTTTTTTGAACTATATGTAAGTTGAACTAATATGTATTGTTTACTATGTATTATTCAGAGCTGCAAAATGACAAAGCTCGATAAGGTTATTTCTGATCTAAGACCAGAAGAGCGTAAAATCTTGATGGAAAAATTGCAAAATGATTAATCAGGTGAATAAAAAAATACTATCGATCCAATATGAGTTTATTTTTTAAATTTTCATGAATAATATACATAAAAATGTTATATAATATGTTTCAAATAATCTATTAAATCACATATGTTTTATGTTCTACAGGGACCAATAACTCAGAAAAGCAAGGTTGTTCTAAGAAAAGAAAAGAAAATAATACATGCAAATGAAAATTAATTGCTCCTTAGCTCATCTGGAGTGGTTCTCGAGGTTAACAAAAGGTGGAAAAAAATTGACAAAACTTTGAGGGATCTAGTGGAATGAATGTATAGACATTTTTTCCACTGACAATACAAAAATCAATCCAATGATTCTAAGAACCAAATTTTATCTAAACTACAGGATGAGTTTTCAGATAATTCATCAATGAGACATGTGAGACTTTTACTAGAAAAAACGTCCAACAAAAAAAAATAAGGAATGAAAAATTAATCTTGCTTTAAATTTTTTTCTATAATTATATGTATCTATTACTAGAAATCAATCACTTATAAATATCACTTTGTTATATTTACTTTTAATATATCAATATACAAAATAAATAGTTTATTGTCATTTTACATTTTCAGGAAGATTATGAAAATCTCAAAGGATGAAAGAGATGATATCAGAAATATGCCAGCATGAATGTCCAGAAAAGTGTACAAGGATATGGTCAAAGAAATGGACACAATTGCATCGCACAAGGAGCCATCTCAACAACAATATGATTCAAATGTAATATGTAATGATTTAATTTTTCGATTATATATAATAAATAAACAATTTAGAATTAAATATTAGTTTTCAAGTATATTCTTGCAGAAAAGAAAAGAAAATAGAACCCATTCAGCACATAAAATAGGACAACAAGGAAGAAAAGGGTTGATATCTAAGTTTGTGAGTAATTGTTACTTCCTTATAAAAACTTAACTAGAATTCATTTTTGTATATTTTAAGTTGTTTTACAATAATCATCTTTGAATGTGTTCAAATAGGTGTTAACATACAAAGAAGAACCATCATGTGAATTGATTGACATTGGGTTAAATATGGGTTGTCAGTATATGTTGGCATATCAGAAATTAATTAAGGAATTTGTAAGCATCTATCGATCTTCATTTACTTAGGCCTGTCTATAATTAATAGAACAAAAAAATCTTTTATGTTAAATATATCATTTGTCATAGGGTATAAAACTTGTAGGAAACAAATAATGGAATAACGCCAACAAATGAAATGTTGAAAGATGGCATGAAATTTGATTTTGAAAGGTGTATAGTTCATGACTCAATTCTTGCTATGGTACGTCATTTCGTTTTTATTTATATTGATGTATATTATTTAATATTTCAATTTTCATTATCATCACCAACGTATATACACTCATTATAGTTTATTTTTATATTTGTAGATGGAAGTTGAAGAAGAAGAAAACATTCAACACCGTGAACAAAACAATCCTCAAAATAACCCAATTCATGGAAGTAGCTCGAGCAGTGATAGAATTTCAAGCGAAGAATGATGATAAATATGTTTGGATATCAAAGCAATACGTTGTATTTTTTTGAAATATTTGTCTGTGAAATCGAACATTTTTTTTAATGTAATGGACATAGTGTCCCAATTGAAAGACAAAGGGATACCAATAACTATCCCATTATGTACGACAAAGAGTTCCTTATATATATATATATATATATATATATATATATATATATATATATATATATATCTATATATATATATATATATATATATATATATTATAAAATATGTTTAAATTTATTCTATTGTGTTCTCCATTATCACTGTGAAATGTTACACCACTGATTATATATATGGATTATTAAATATTATAATGAAGAGATGCGAAATCTAATGATATGATATAACAAATTAATCCAAACATCACATTAAAATGCACTAATAAAATTTAATTGATATGAATACTATTATAAGATATGTGTTGACTTTTGATGAATAATGAATTTTAAAAAATCACAATAATTGCACTGTCATAGGTCGATCTGAAAAATACAAATGAACACCTATCGTGTTAGTTACTATGCACTAGTGCATTTGTATGCTAATGTACATCGACCCATTTCTACGACCTATGGGCACCGCACAAATACCAATACCAATTAAAATTCTCAGTGTGTTTGTGTGAGACTATGCACCGGTGCATTTGTAGGATACTATGCATTGGTGCATTTCCACGACCTATGGGCACTGCAAAAATACCAATTCCAATTAGAATGCCTGGTGCGATTTATCGATGACTACCACCTACATGATCTAATAGGCATTGCATGCACCAAGATTGTTTTCCTTTAACACGTCGATGCATTTTTATAGCTTGACGACCTTGTGCATTTATCACCTACAGGGTGCTTGGTGTGGTTTTACACTTTAATGGCTTGTTGCATGCACCTTCAACTACCCCAGTACGAATATCTAGCTAACATGCACTGGGACGTTGCTAAATGCCCCGGGGCATTTGAATTTTTTTTTTTTGTCCTAGTGTTTGGTAGGTTTAAAATATCGGTGCATTCATGGTACAACGCATCAGTGCGTTGACACCTGATTAGTGCAGCAATGAGAAAAACATCTGTAACAATCTTTAGCTGCCAATATTTTTTTAGTTGTGTTGAAATTTCGTTAGAAGCTCTGCCAAAACCTCCGTTACCAAAAATGGATGTTGTAGAATTTTCTTTTTACAACTTTTGCCAATTTTATAAACTAGAAACCTCTGCTAGAGGGTCTTTTCCTTGAAGTGTGATAGTCAATATGTGCTAGTTGCACCTCAATTTTTTCCATCCACTCATTCCTATAGTGATGGCTACATCTCATAGAAGCAAGTCGCTCTAGAATTTCTCCCTGATTGTATATAAAATCATTGATTTAGGCTATAATATCATTTTGATCATCATATCTATATTGAAGAATGATGTCGAGGTTTTCCTAAATATCCCACAATTTCTTGCCTATGAATGTTAATGATGGATATTTCTCTACATGACCCGGAGACTGGGCCCGCACATGAGCCACCTAACCCTGTACAATTTCTCCTCCCACCACCACATCATTAAGTTCCTCCTCCAAGTCAACTCATTCACCATGCCCACCAAGAGATTCACCACCCCATCGGGCACAACCGCACTAATCCAACATGTCTCCCACCAGTAGCTAGTAGTCCTTGCTCCAGATATTTATAATAAGGGAGTTACACACCCATTATAGAGCTTCCAATTACCTCCCAACTTGGACTAACATTATTTTTCACTGGCACACCCCTTGCATATGGGTCAAATAAGGATGGCCCCCCAATGTTGTCTCCATAGGGCCCTAGAATGAAGACAGGCTTGAGATTAATACCCCCATGAGAGAAGAATCTGAGAGAACTGAATATTGGAAGAATTGACAACAAGGAATGCACTTAAAACAAAATTTAATTTTCTCTCTTACTAAATTAACTTAACATGCATGGTCCCTTTCTTTGATCAGGTGCTCAGCGTTAAGCTTAAAAATGGAATTTCTAAGAATCATTTGGAACCTGAACTACCCTGAAATGCTCATCAACAGGAATCTAGTGCACTTCATTTCATCGAAAACCAACATTTTATGAGAATGTTAGAGACCATTGTTCGTTTTCACAATATCTAAAATTTGTGTAGAAATGACAGAATGGTGACTCGACAACCTAGTAAAAAAAAAAAAAATCCTGGAATATTGCTTCAATTTTCCCAATGACACTATGACAAGTGTCACTTCGTGGTTGGTTGCTGAGTTGGGTGAATTGTTGCATTTATATTGGTGGTAGGGAATGAGTCAATGGGAAGAGGCCACGTGGTGTAGCCAAGGGCCGCCACGTCCCCCCTCTCAAAGGCCAAAATGTCGCTGAGTCCAGGGTCAAAGTTATACATATATGGTGTAAAAATTTATTGGAGGTCGGGATCAACCACGCCACCCTCCACCCCCCCCCCCCCCCCCCCCCCCCCACAGACACAAACACAACGGTTAACCACTATGGCATGCCAAAGGTTCTTAATATTCTATGCCCACAGTTTATATTTATATCAATAAAAATGGTATGGCGGGGATAGGGAGGGGGCCAGCCCCCGACCCATGTGACTCGAGGCAGAACACCATGGAGAAGACTCCGAACTAAACATGCTTAGTGCATTAAACGATGAGTTCACCCACGCTCATCACTAATTAACATTGCTTATCTCATAATTAAAAAGGTGTTATCTTGGCGGAGGAGTTGGTGAAGTCCACCAAATTCGCCGCGTACTCCAAAATTAGTGGAATTAACTAGATTTCTCTATAGTTTTGGAGGATATTTCATAGGACGAATTGAATGAGCCATAAATTTTGCAAAATTCGACCATTTTTGGCTCAAAAAGGGTCTATCCTAGCAAATTTGGACATTATGAGAATGTTGGAGCAGGTTTTACGAGCAGTAGAGGATTGTAAACAACACTTTTTCCATTTTGAGCTAATAAATAGGCCTTAGCCATGGAAGCTGGACCAAGGAGATGTAGCCCATGAGGTGTAAATTTCTTCATCAAAATATTGTGTTAATGGATCATTTGATGGTTTTCTCTACATTTTTTTTTTTTTTTTTCAGTAGTTTGTTTTAATTTTAAAATTTTCATGAATTTAACATTAAACTTAACACAATAGCTTGTTTAACACTCACAAAAACCATAAGGAAACCTATGCACATGAAGCAAATGATCAAAAATTGTTTTAAATTCTGAAGATGAAATTAGAATATAAAAAATAACATTCAAATTCAAATCAAGGTAGTATCACAGCAAAGGTTATTTACTTGTTATTTTCTTGAGTTTTGTGCAAGCAGGGTTTTAATGGTTGCAAATTTTTGATGCTTACAAGGTTAAAGTTGCAGAGAGGAGAAGGGAAATTTTTGGTTTCTAGTCCTGCGGTTAGGACCAGAAGAGGGAGAGCCACAAGGCCAGCATCTCCACCGAAAGTTTCACTCCCACTGAACTTGAAGCACCTAAAGTTTTATCTCTAGTTAATATTGAGGAGGTACAAGCAATACCAAAAGTTGAGCTTGAATCCATAGCCATCATGTCACTTGCAGGAGAGACTGAAGGTATTTCACAAGAGGAAGCATTCAAGAAGGCTTTCTATGAGCTAATTGAAAGGGTTATGATCCTCTTTGAAGAGAGAAGCACCGAGATGGTTGGAGAGAATTCTATGTGTCCACATGGAGAGGGAACCTCAAAAGACAAAAAGGATGAAGATAAGGATTCAAATGGTGGTGGAGGAAAGCCTCCCCCATCTCCACCACCTTCATAATAATCCTCATCATCACCATCAACATCATCTTCCACTTCCACAATAAAAAGCACCCATACTCACTCAAAAACCCCAAAAGGAAAATTTTTCTTACTCAAATTGGACATTAAGTTTGAACTTCCCATGTACAATGGTGAGGTAAATGGAGATAAGTTGGATAATTGGATTCGTCAATTCAAGGTTTATTGTAGAATTTAGAACCTTCAAGAAGATGACATAAAGATCCAATTAGCTTCATTGAGGTTAGAAGGAGAAACACTAGTCTGGTGTGAAGAAAAGACTCAAGAGGAAATCTAAATCCATGGTAACATATCCATTTCTTGGGTTGATTTTATTTCTTCAATTAAGAGAAAATTTTGTCCTTTAGCTTACATGAAAAAATCCATTATGAGTTGGCAAAAATTTAGGCAACTCAAGGGTCAAACAGTTTAATAATATACAAAGGAGTTTAGGAAAAGGGATTTGTTGTTAGGTGTAAACTTGAATTCCCAAGACACTCTATTGAAATACATTGGGGGTTTACATTACTATTTGAAATGCACAATCCTTATGTTCAATCTAAGAAATATAGATGAGGTATATGTGCAAGCCACGCACCTTGAAACAAGGGGAAAGAACATTCATGAACAGGGTAGTAAGAAGAAGCCTTTCAAGGGTAAGGAGAAAGAGAAGGGAAAGAAGAAAGCAAGTGTTAAGAAATAAGGGGAGAAAACTACATGCAAACATTGTTCCAAATAGGGGCATGATGAAGTACACTTTTGAAAACTACATCCTAATCTAAGGCCTAAGAAACCAAAAAATTAGGGAAAACAAAATATGACCGCTACCACAGGACATGATATTGGATCCGATTCGAGTGATGAGACCAATAATACAACCATGGTCACAAAGGGAAAATAATCCATAGCAAGCACTAGTTCATAAAATTGTCACAACAACACTCCAAATGAAGAAACAAGGATAGAGTTGTTCCATGTAAGAGTGATCTCAAACCATACAAAGATTGATGCATTATTAGATAGTGGGTCACAAGTGAACTGAATCTGAGAAGACTTGGTCAAAAATATTAATCTTGAAACTGTACCTCATCATAACTCATATCCTTTGGGTTGGATAGTCAATAATGCAAATTTATAGGTTACAAGGAAATGTATATTCAGGTTTTCCATTACTACATATTTTTTCGATAAAGTTGAGTTAGATGTGGTTCCGCTTCACATTTCCAAAATGATCTTGGGAGGCCCATATTTGTATGAAAAGAAAGCGGTATTTTATCTCCATGAGAAAAAATATCATTTTCTCAAGGATGGGGTGGAATATATTGTGAGAGCTCATCACAAAAAGTTGAATGTTTCTTTGGTTAATGCAAGGCAGATGAAGAGACTAGTAAATGCAAGTAAAAATTTTGTGCTTCTCATGATCAAGAAAAACAATGATATGGAATATGAATCTTTTGATGGTTGTAATGAAAAATTAAAATTTGATTTTTTTGATGTGGTAAATTAGCATGGAGAGATGTTTCAGGAACCAAATGGGTTACCTCCCAAGAGGGGAATTTAGCATGAGATACAATTGCAAAAAGATGTTCCACTTCCAAACATTGGCATGTATCACTTGTTGATAATGAAGAGCGTAGAAATCAAGAAACCAATTCAAGAATTATTGAAAAAAGGTATCATACACCCATCTACTTTGCCATGTGGTTCACCGATTGTCTTGGTGCCAAAGAAGGATGGGACTTGGTGCATGTGTGTGGATTTATGTGCACTGAATAAATTCAGGGTAAAGAACCCTTATCCACTCCCAATAATTGATAATTTTCTTGATCAATTAAGGTATGAAAATTATTTCACTAAGTTAGAATTGCAAAGTGGTTATCTTCAAGTTAGAACAGTTGTAGAGGACATTTGGAAAACCATATTTAAAACTAGACAAGGATTGTTTGAGTGGTTTATTATGCCTTTTGGTCTTACCAATGCTCTAACTACTTTCATGAGAGTTATGAATGATGTATTGAGACCATTTCTAGATGATTTCATCATTTTTTAATTAGATGATATTTTGATATTCAACAAATCAGGAGAGTAACATGTCATGCATGTGAACAAATTACTTGATGTCTTGAGAAAATAACAGTTGCTTTTAAAGATGTTGAAGTGTGAGTCTGGCAAGACTTATTTAGTGTATGTGGGACACATTGCTGGAGGAGGTGAGCTGAAGATAGACCCCTCTAAGGTTGAGATCATTGTGAATTGGTCCAAGCCCAATATAGTTACGGAGATAAGAAGCTTTCTAGGGGCAATAGAATATTGGAGGAAATTCATCACTAATTTTTCTTCCATTGCAGCTGTGTTACATACACTGACAAGTCTCGAGAAAGTCTTCCATTGGGGGTATATGCAGAATAAGTAATTTTATGCTTTAAAACAAAATATCATTTCAACACCGGTATTGGCTCTTCCAGATCTTAGACAACCATTTGAGATACAAACATATGCTAGTGATTACGCCATGGGAGAAATTTTGATTGAGCATGGTAAACCCATTTCATTCAATTATGAAATTTTGAATGGTGCTATGACTAACTATCCAACTTATGACAAAGAGATATATGCATTGGTGCAAAGTGTAAAGAAATGGAAACACTATTTGATGGAGAAAGAGACCATTATCCATACTGACCATCAACCATTGTTGTACTTACAGTCACAATCAAAGTTGAAGCAATCAAGATACCTCAGATGGATGGGATTTCTACAACAATTTCATTTGGTTATCAGGTATAAAAGGGGAACCTACAATAAGCTAGTTGATATACTTTCTATTCCTATTGTAAATTCATCTATTATACTCAATCACAATTATGTTTTGCATGAAATTTACATTGAGCAATGTGCATATGATAATTACTTTCGAGATGTGTATGCAAGCTTCAGTCAAGGAAACCAAGTTGAAGAGTTAGATTACCATGTACATAACACTTTTTCGTATCACTTGGGAAAGTTATGTATTCTACAGGGAGAAAGAAACAATATCATAAGGGAGGTTCACACTTCATTGAATTTTGTACATTTCAGTGTATGCAAGATGGTATCGAATCTCCAAAGGTATTGTTATTGACCATGCATTTTTTCTAGTGTATCTCGTTTCATTAAAGTATGTTCTTTGTGTTCAATAAGCAAGCCTAGCAATAGGAAACTAGGATTCTACACTCCACTTCTGGTAAATTAAATTCCATGGGAGAGTATCTCAATGGATTTTGTAGGAGGTACTCCATTTTCAAGGAAAGGTCATGATTACCTGCATGTGGTTGTGGATAAGTTCAACAAAATGTTTATTTTGATGCCATGTAAAAAGAAAATTACATGTAATATTACAAAATGGAAAAGACAAGATTATAGAACATTAAACTCAAAAATGTAGCGATACATCAACACATAAAATGAGAGAAGATCATATATCCATTCTATTAAACATTATAGCAGCAAATGTATACAAAATATTGAGGGAAAAGACACTCAAGCTAGGCAAAAAAAGCCTCTAGAGACCCAATACATAAAATATGAAGAACAACTGCTATACAAGAATGTCAGAGGCTAAGACAATGCAATTTCTGATGGGTTTTATTGCTGCTGTAATGTAAAACACATGTATCTTTTGATGTAGTTCTTATAAAATTTCAGGGTCAGAGATCTAGGCTTTCTAGCACTATTCCAAGACAACCTAGGAAGGGTTTCTAGAAATACCCAAAATGCAGAATGTGCAAAATGTAGCCTCGGGGCTAAATAAAACTCTGCAATTGGAACATTGGTGGGAGGTGGCTGAAATGATATGAAAATGGTTGATGTCCCTCCTCACAAATTTTCCAGATGAAGGGTTGACCCCTCACTGGAAAACAAGGTCAATAACTTGGGTACTTGACCTCCCAATGCAACTGCACTGCAAAATAACACATTTTCTGGAGGAGACTACATTGTGGTTGAATTTTGTTGCTTTTCCAGATGCCAGATGGTGGAATAAATCTTAAGGAACTTCCTTACTAGCCTCTCGGATGAAGGGCTGCTCCCCTCACTGGAAAACAAGCTCAGAAATTGGGTCTATCAACCCTCCACTATTGTTTCCTTGCAAAACAACATAATCCTGAAGGATACTACACGGTGAATGATGGTTGAAGCTTGGCATTATGTGATATAGTGGAAATGATGTTGAATGAACCTCTCCTGAGTAGGCACTCAAAGTCCCCCGAGGATGAGGGTGGGATTTCCGCTCGAAAACACCCTTGTGCTAAACAGCATGGAAAACTTAGCTAAGTAGCTAAAGCATGGAAAAGGTCATAAAATACCAATACAATATCAATATTCAGAATGCTGTCTATGGGTTCCATCCTCTTCCTTATATAGTTGGTGAGCTTCCTCAACCTGGATCCCACTCATTAAAGAAGCTACTATCATGAATACACTCCTCCTCTATGACTATGTTTTCATGTATTAACTCTCCACTACCTCCGTGATGGCGCTGTTGATTTGGTCAACTTTGACCTTGTCCTCATGCTTTAGCCTCTGTTCACACCTAAATGTGCTTTATTCAACTAATACAATGATCCACATTCACATGAGAAGTGGTTTTGTTCTTACTAAAGAGAATCACGGGTCTCTCTTCCCACTTATTCACCTATCTTATTATCATAAGAAAATTTTAGTACTCTAACTAGCTGAAAGCTAATTAGGAATATTACAGTCTTCCCCTCCCAAATGTTGCTTTTCCTCAAGAAACTACAAATATAGACACTGAAAATTCTCCTCTCCTTCTCCTGTAGCATCCTTACCTGATAAACTCCTCCACTAAACTAGATTCTCTCCACTCAATTTGTCCCCTAGTTGCTCCTCCCAAATGTGCAAGTTATCCTTTGGTGATAAAACCAAATGGCTCTCATCATGAAGAAGTGGAATATCCATGGAGGAAAATACATGCTATCTAGATGTCTTATTGAGGTATGAGAGATGAAAAATTTTGGGGGTCTTGACCCCTATGAGAAGCTCCAATCCCCATGTTATCATCCAAAGAAGATGGATCACCCTAGATAGCTCATAGAAAAACTTATACATCTCCTACTACTGCAATGTAGATGGGTTGTATGGCTGAACATGATAGACCAAATTTTCCATCCCATGTTGTCTCTCACTCCATCTATGATCTGTATAGAGCTAGTGCTGATCTTGGGCTGCAATAATGTGGCGTTCAAGAGGCGAAAAGGCAACCAGGCTCAGAAGGATCAACTCTTTGGTTCTATTAACCTTGTTTGCCCAAGTCATTCACATAGAGTGAATATAACATCATCACAATATGGAATCCAAATGAGAAATATATTGAGTGTCATATGAATTGTTGGATGGAAAATAGTTCCCCAAGTGTAGCCAACGTACTTTGGCTACTTGCTGCCACTAAACATAATGTGGCAAGTAGCTTCCCAACCACTTGCTTGTTGTGTCTATCTACTCATCTACTTGGAAATAGTAAATGGAATTGGGTGTCAATTAAGTATACCAAAAATAGAAAAATACTTGCCCAAATCCATATAAGAAGTGGTTATCTCCATCACTAATGTTGGTGTTAAAAATACTATGAAGTCCAAAGACAGGTTTTTCCTCTTGTGGAACAATGCATTTAATATAAATGGAAAGAGAATGAAAATAATTTGTTAGATGATAAATAAGTAAAAGAACATAAATCTTACCATGAAATATTCGTAATATGGTGATGAGGTCCCTAGATGAGCTCTCCCATCTCTCTTTTGGAAAAGTAAGTGGTTGTAACAGCCTTGCAGGATGGTTGTTTCCCTCCTCAAACTTCAAGAAAAATACACACCCTTTCCATGCTCAATGTAAAAGCCACATACTGGAATACTTCCACTCCACCTGTGTTGTCATCCTTGCAACTACTTTTTATTAAGATAATATTGAATTTTATGGTGATCAATCTTCTCTTGGAAGCTATTTCTCCTCCCAAAATTCCTGAGTTTGGAAAATGCATGTATGAGTGCCAACAACCCCTTACCATATATGGAAGGATCCTCCCTGCATGGAAACATCTCCTGACTCTCAAAGGCCAGAATTTTGTCATCAAAAACTCCTGAGACATCATGTAGGCCTTGGATGAAAATCGGCCCATACTCTCCCAAGAGTAACCAAAGAAAAAATGGCTCTTGTTGAATCCTCATATCATCATCATACAAGCCATGGAGTAGTAACATGACGATTGACATGTAGAATGTCATATCAATCCAAAATAACAAAACTCCCCTCTTCCACACCATGTGAGTGTCATGAAATGTCCCAAACCATAACACACCCATTGACATAGGATATGTCATGTGATGGAAAAACTCTCTCAAGAGTAGCCTAGGCATCCATGCCTCCTGTTGCCCTGTGTCATACATCTACAAGTAGTTCACCAACTACTTTCTCATCATCCTCACCCATCCATCCCACTGTGGCTGACTCCTATCATGCTCCAATTTGGTATCCACCCAATTGAGAATACCATCCTCCCAAATCTGATGACTATCTTTGCACTCCATGATATGTTGAAGTGCAACCTCCCTGAGATCTCTCCATGAGGATCTCTCATCAATGACCTTGTAGAACCCATAAAGTTCCAAATGTTTTATAGGGAAAATCTTCTCTTTGACTTGTGAAGTGCTCATCAAGAATGATCTATCATAATAATGGAATATGAAATCCATCATAAGATGGTTATCATCAATCATCTGCCTATCCAGTGCTTCATAAGTGAAGTGGTCATTGAAATGCTCCAATAATAGTTGGGCCCCCAACTCATCACTTCTTCTCAATGACAGCGATGTTGATCTCCATGATGGTGCATATGTTGTATCATGGTCATACAACAATGTTGAACTCATATTTTTGCATTGGACTGATTAGGACTATGCTCATCCTATCCTCTGAAACTTTACAATCCAGCCCAACGTGTTGTGTGTAGCACAATAATTAAAAATCGTGATGATATACATCTCCTCCTTGAACTAGTCAAGGGTCCTCTACACAGTGATAGTATGCTACTCCAAATCATCAATCTGGTCTAACCTTTGGTCATTCAATTGCCTTGATGGCATGCCCCCACAAATCTCCATCTGATGTACTAAAATAGTATGGGGTGGGAATTTCTTCATACCTTGGATAAGCTTATACTTGGGAACACCTTTTACAACTACAAGAGTTCTTCCAACCGATGTAATGGCTTCTCCAACAGTTGGGGATGGTGATGGATGCTCCTCATATGCTCTTGCTTTGTTTCACATACAAAGGCTTGAAATTTTCTCTTTACAATATTTGTTGCATCTTCTTCATCCATATGGATGCTTGCATAATGGGTTCCCCAACAACTGCACCATCCACATTACAGTGGAGTGCTTGAGCATTGATATGCTCTTGCTCTCCTTCACATATGAGCCTTAGGGAACCACTTGTCCTTCGGTAACCAAATTTCAACACTCCCTCTTACCGAGGAAGGTCTCCCTCAACACACTCATCTTGTCTCTGAAGTAGACATGCTTGCCCTGTGGTAAGGCTTTGGTGTGAATATATACAACCTTCTCATCAATGGGAATATACTCAAGCTTCACAACTCCCTTCTGAACATAGTCTCCTCCAACTCACCCTCATGACGTGCCTCCGCTACATGCATGTGCTCGTGCCTCTCCAATGCGGCGTTATGCCCGTTTCATCGCACGATGCATGAACTCGTCCAAATGCCCAACGAGCACGCCTGTTCCCCCGAATGCGCCCATGAAGTCTTGGGGCCTTACAAAATGGAAAACGGGCTGCACGGACGTGAAAAAGGCACCCCGGCGGTCACAAATTAGAAAATCTAACACAGGCACCCTCGGACCAAATGACCTGACCCAAACGGACGCCCTCACCCGGCGCGCCCACCCGAATGGACGCCCTCACTTGGACAGACGCACATGGGTGCAAACGGCAAACGGGCCGCCCAGACGTGCAGAAGGTGCCCGGGCAGTCACAACTTAGCAAATCTGATATGGGCGCCCTCAGACCAAACGACCCAAATCGAACAGACCGAACGGATGCACACGGGAGCAAACGGCAAACGGGTTTCCTGGGCTATTATACCAGCACTAGTATATGCCTTCTCTTCCTCATGCCTCTCCTGAATCATGCATGGGACTCCCAATGTCAAGAGATCAAGGCCATATTGCAAAGATGCAAATTTTCTTTCTCCTGATGCAATTACTCCTGCAACTAGTGGTGATGGAAGTTTCTCCTCTTCCGGAGTGATAGTGCTGACATCTTCCCTTGGCTATTCATGTTCTCTTTCATCAATGTCAAGAAATGTCCCAATGGTAATTACCTCCGTTTTCCTTCTATCAAACTTCTTGATCAGCCTTTGAGTAAAATCTACATAAGCAATCACTCTTATATGTTTCAAATGGTTGAACCACCAATCATTTGCTTCACCCTCAAGGTGCAGTGCTACAATATCAACAGCTTCTCTTTCTACTACTAGATGTAGTAGGAATAATGCATCTAAATTCTTCCTCAAGGCCTTTTATGTGCTTGTGGGTGACCCATAAAATGTAGGCAAAAGGAATATATTATGCCTTTTCCTTCTATTGCTGCTGTAGGGTCTCATTTCTTCTTTGATTTGGATAAACTGTTGGAGAGTTATATTCTCCTTGAAATCCCTTGATTAATATTTGTACTCTACAAGATAATCACTTAGAGCCTCATGATCTAATTTTCGTCCATATCCATTCTATTCACCTTCCTCTTCAAAGAAAGTGGACATAGTATATTGTTGTGGAGCTCTATGCATTACTGGTTTCTTCTGTTGTCGATAGGAAGTGCTCCTCATTTTGAAACCTTCTTGAGGTCTCCTTTTGCATCTCCCTTCTCATTTCTTTGACCTCCTTGGAGAGGTCCTACATAGATCTAAAAATAAATGACGCAAAACTTAACCCCTCCATCACTATGGATCTCTTCTTCCCGCTTCTTCTTTCAATGTCATAAGATGTATTGCCCGCAAGCTGAGCCATAGATCATGTTCTAATACCACTGTAATATTCCAAAATGGAAAACACATGAATATATAACATTAAACTGGAAAATGCAGTGATACATCAACAAAAAAAACGAGATCATATCATATAGCAATTATATTAAACATTATAGCAACAAATGTATACAAGATCTTGAGGGAAAAGACACTCAAGCTAGGCAAATAAGCCTCTGAAGACCCAATACATAAAATATGAATAAAAATTGCTATACAAGAGTGTCAAAGGATAAGACAACATAGTTTATATTGTGTATTACTATTGTTGTAATTTAAAACACATGGATCTGCTGATGTAAATCTTAGAAAATGTCAGGATTAGAGATCTAGGCTTTCTAGCACTATTCTAATACAACCGAGGAAGGGTTTCCAGAAATACCGAAAATGCAGAATGTACAAAATGTATCCCTAGGGGTGAATGATGCTCTGCAACTGGAACACTAGTTGGAGGTGGCTAAACTGATATGCCAATGGTTGATGTCCCTCCTCACAAACTTTCTGGATGAAGGGTTGATCCCCTCACTAGAAAACAAGGTCAAGAACTTCACTACTTGACCTCCCACTACAACTGTACTAAAAAATAACGCATTTTATGGAGGGCACTGCACTATGGGTGAATTTTATTTCTTTTCTAGATGTCATATGGTGGAATAAAGCTTAAGGAACATCATTACTAGGCTCTCGGATGAAGGGCTTCTCCCCTCACTCGAAAACAAGCTCAGAAATTGGGTCTATCAACCCTCCACTATTGTTTCCCTGCAAAACAACACAATCCTGAAGGAGACTGCGCGGTGAATGGTGGCTGAAGCTTGGCCTTATATCGGATAGTGGAAATGATGCTAAATGAACCTCTCCTGAGCAGGCACTTGAAGTTACCCGAGGATGAGGGTGGTATTTCCGCTTGGAAACACCCTTGTGCTAAAAAACACATCAGAGTTAGCTAAAAAACTGAAGCGTGCAAAAAGTCATAAAATACCAATACAATATCAATATTCTAAATTCCTTCTATGGCTACCATCCTCTTCCTTATATACTTGGTGAGCTTCCTCACCCTAGGTCCCACTCATTAAAGAAGCTACTCTCATGCATACACTCCTCCTCTATGACTGTGTTGTCCTCCATTAACTCTCCACTACCTCCATGATAGTGCTATTGATTTGGTCAACTTTAACCCTATCTGCATGCTTTAGCCACTGTTCGCACCTGAAGGTGCCTTATTCAGCTGATACAGTGATCCACAATGACATGAGATGTGGTTTTATTCCTACTAAAGAGATTTATGGGTCTCTCTACCCACATATTCACCTATCTTGTTATCAAAAGAAAAAATTACTATTCCAAATAGCTAAAAGCTAATTAGGAACATTACATTATAGCTGAACAAACAACTCATCTTTTCTTTCAAAATCTTTGGGTTAATTTTTGTCTTCCTACTATTGTAAGTGATTAAGATTCACATTTTGTTGGGAATTTTTGGTCAAATTTGTGGGACATGATGGACATTAAGTTGAAGAAGAGTACAACCTTTCATCTGCAAATAAATGGGCAAACTGAGGTGGTCAATAGGACAGTCACTCACCTTCTTAGAGGATATTGCAGCAAACATCCCAAGTTGTGGGATGAACATATGCATTAAATTTAGTATCCATACAACAGGGCAAAGAATTCTTCCGCAAACACATCATTTTTTGTAGGCATGTCTTTCGTACTATCCAAGATCGCCATTGGACTTCATATTTGGGAAAGATGTTTCTATTGGTGGTAATATAAACATAGATAAAGAAAAGAAGTTCATTGAGAAAATTTAGTCGCTATATCACACAGTGCAAGAACAACTTGAAAAGAGTCAAAGAAGCTACAAGGCAAGGCATGAAAAACACCACGTTGATCATAAATTCCAAGTTGGTGACAAAGTTTGGTTATATATTAGCAAAGAGAGACTTCAAGGGGAAGGTAAAAATTTGAAGCCAATCCTTTATGGTCCTTTTAAAATTCTCGAAAAGATTGGTAATAATGCATTTAAGCTAGATTTGCCTCCTTATATGCAAATATACTTTCTTGTTAATGTTGATAATTTGAGATTATTTCAGCTTTTGTTGATTGATGATCAAGGAGAGCATGTTCAGCCACCATCAATATATGATTTCTCACTAGAATATCTTGATGAACTTCAACAAGATCTCATACTTGAAAGAAGAACCATAATTTCAAGGAGAGGGAATGTTGAATACCTTCGAGTGGGACTCAAGGTAAAAAATCCTTCTAGGGCCAAATGGATGGAGATTGAGAAGGTGCGAGAACTGTACCCTCACCTACTAAATAATTGATATTATATTTTTGGGTCCAGAATGCTTTTAGTGGGGAATAATGATCAGGAGCTCAATGTTAAGCTCCAAAATGGGAGTGCTTAGAATCATTCAGAACGTGAATGACCATGAAGTTCTCATCGGCAGGAATCCAGTGCACTTCATTTCATCGAAAACTGACTTTGTATGTGAAAGTTAGAGCCTGTTGTTCATTTTCACAAACTGCTAAAATTTTTGCAGAAATGATAGAATGGTGATTGGGCAGCCTAGTTAGCAAAATAGAATATTCCTAGAATCTTCCTCCAATTTTCCCAATTACACTATGACATGTGTCACTTCATGGTTGGTTGTTGAGTTGGGTGACTTGTTGCATTTCTATCGGTTGTCGGGAATGAGTCAATGGGAAGAGGACACGTGGTTCAGCCAGGGGCCGCCACGTGCCCCCTCCAAAAGGCCGAAATTTGGCCAACTTCAATGTCAAAATAATACATATATGGTCGCAAAATTTATTAAAGGTTAGGTGAAGGTCGAGGTCGACCCCGTGACCTACCCAACACAAAAAAAATGATTAACCAATATGTTGTGCCAAAGGTTCTTAATACTCTATGCCCACAGTTTCTATTTATATCAATATAAATTGTATGGCAGGGGTAGGGTGGGGGCCATCCTCGAAGGGCCAGACCCTAGCCCATGTGACTCGAGGTAGAATACCACGGCAGAGACTTTCAACTAAATGCGTTGAGTGCATTAAACCACAATTTAACCTGCTCTTATCACTAATTAACAATGCTTATCTCATAATTAAAATAGTGTTATCTTGGCAGCGGAGTTGTTGGAGTCAGCCAAATTTCGTGCTAACTTGAAAATTAGCGGAATTAGCTGGAGTTCTCTCTAGTTTTCGAGGAGATTTCCTAGGCCAAATTGAATGAACCATAACTTTTGCATAATTCGACCATTTTTTTCTCAGAAAGAGTCTATCCTAATATATTTGGACATTATGCGAATGTTGGAGTAGGTTTCAGGAGTAGTAGACGATTTTAAACAACACTTTTGTCCATTTTGAACTAATATATAGGCCCAAGCCATGGAGGCTGGACCAAGGAGATGTAGCCCAAGAGGGGTGAACTCCTTCATCAAAATATTGTGTTTATGGAACATTTGATGGTTTGCTGTACATTTTATTTTTGTTGTTCAATACTTTATTTTAATGCTAAAATTCTCATGAATTTAACATAAAAGTTGACACAATTACATGTTTAACACTCAAAAACACGATAAGGAAACCTATGCACATGAAGAAATTGATCAACAATTTTTTTATAACTCTGAAGATGAAATTTGCACAGCAAAACTAACATTCAAATTCAGATCATTTTATCTTGCCCCAACCCAAACACACACTATTAAATTGAAGCATGAAGCACCCTACAAACACCAGAACTATGACCACACTTGGTCGAAAACAATTATCCTCCCAACTACAACTAGCACCAAAAATACCAAGGACTCCCTCTCCCCTAGGCCATCCACCAGAGGATTGAGGGTTCGATACCCATTTCTCATATTGTCCAAATAACCACATACTACAACATACACTAGAATCACTATAATATCTGTAATTTTTTAAATTACCTAAGAGATAATGTTGTCCCCTTCAGTAATTATCAAAATGACTCTATGTCAGGTTCTCGAGGTTAGCCTCTCACTAGTCGAGCCAAGGCCAAATACATGAGTACCAGAAAGAACTAACACCCATTCATTCACAAGCCCAGGGTCGCATATGGCTAATTGTTTTACTCTTGTATGCAAGATGACTTCATAATTCTAGAACATAACCGCCAGCGTTTTCCTCCACTCTTCCAAACCCCAGCTTGGCTCTCCAAAGAGGCCCCCTTAATGAACCAAGTAGGTAATATCGTCGAAACTCCAACTTTTCATCTCCCGGTGACTCTTCTATTCGCAAATGCCATCGCCAAGGGAATAAAAACCCATGCTATTTTGAGAACCTTCACATGTAGTCCACCAGGAGTTTTGTACTTCCCATAACATACCTTGATTACTGTTATGTGGGGGGGGGGGTGGATATTGCCCCAAGCCTGTGCATTTTCCAAGTCATTCACCCCTAGTGGTGATATGAATAAATTTGTTTAATTTAATTAATAAAATTTTAAACCTATTAACTAACACTATTTATTAATTTTAAACTTATTAATTAATAATTAATAATATTAATTATAAAATAAAATTAAATATTATAAAATAATTAAGTTACAGTTTAATTGTTTGATGGTTAATAAGATTTCATTTTGTTATTATGATAGGATTTACGTATTGATGATTATTAATTTATCATTGGCCAATGCAACTTATAATGTTTAACTTCAAAAAATAAATATTTATTTTTCATTTTATTTTAAAAACTAATTTTCAAACATTTGATTAGACCATAACTTGAAGGTCTTATTGTTGTCTTTACACAAGATAATGCATGTGGATAATTGCCTCACATATTTTATGCCATTATTTATGGATATAGTTGAAATATTAATGCATTATGTTTATATATATGTGTAGTGATAAGGAATTAAATAACACATTCACCATCAGTTACTTCCCAACATAATTTAAGAAAAAATTTCATAAAAAATGAATAAGAACAAGTCTTGCAAGGCAACGTAGACCATGCCATTTTAGTGGAAATTATGCTATTAAATTTTTTTCAAACTGATATATGAAACTGAAAAATTAATTGTCTACTAAGGGGAAAAGACTTTCATAAATTTTGGTGGGTTGTAACCACTAAAAAATTACATTTACATTTGTGCACTTAATTATTGAGTCTAGACATTTACATTTTTATTCCTAATTTTTGAATCTACACATTTAAATTGTTACTCCTACTTATTGAGTATTTACATTTACATTTGTACTCCTACTTATTAAAGTGTTGAAGAAAACATAAATATTGGTGGGAAGTAGCAACCCCTATAAGCGTATTTATTTACATTTTATTCATATCCGTTTTCAATGGAAATACATGCTGAAGTTATGATGGGTATTTATTTACTTCTTATTCCTATCTATTTTCTATGGAAATACATGCTTAAATTATGATGGGTATTCAGGAATATTAATTTTTGGTGCTTTCAGATGAAGCTTAAAAATGAAAAATCTAAAGTATCTAAAAAACATGGCATAAATATTGCAACTTCATCCAAAAATTACCGTTATCCACATGACATTGTATTGCGCAAACACTGCAATAACAACCATTACTACCTAAATCAATCATATTGTAGATAATAATTTTAAATATTAATAAAAAATAATAAAATTCAATCCTTAATGTTAAACTATGGAGGAGCTGCAAATATTTTGGTCAAAAACAAAGTAAAAATCTATTGGTAATACCATGCCTATTGTAGGTATAATAATAAAACATAACATGGACTCAATTAATAAAATAATAAAATTAATATATCGATTCAATTCTAAAAACATAACATCCACTAAACTATATATATATATATATATCACATTAATATAAATCTAAATAATACTAATTAAGTGTGTTGTTTCAAAACATATAATTAACAAGTGTTGCAAGGTACCATAGTCTTGCCACTTTAGTGGATGTTATGTTTTTAGAAAATTTGCAAATTGATATATGAAGTGGAAAATTTAACATTTATACTTCTTCTCCTATATTTTAAAGTCTTAAATAAAACATAAATTATTGTAGGGAGTAGCTCCTATTCATTTTGTATGCAAATAAGGTAAATAGGTTATTTATATGAGTATGAGCTATTTTCAAGGATTTTAATTTTAGGTGTTTTTCCTATGAATCTTAAAAATGAAAAATAATTTCACAAATAATTAAAAACATGGCATAAATATTGCAAATACATCCATAAATTATAGAAAAAAAAATCTGAGGCAATTATCCATATGGAACAAAGTCTGCAATAAGACCTTCAAAGTAACTGTCCAATCAAATGTCTGAAAAATAATATCTGTTTTCCAAATTTATACATTATAACTTTGCATTATTCAATGTTAAACTAATAGTGGTGAATAGGAAAATCCATTGCTAAAGTCCTGCCTTGGTGGAGACTAATAAAGATATAAATAATTAGCCCATTGGGCATATAAAAAATGGTGACAAGGTGTTTTGTAAAGGCACTCCATGGTGTAAAGGTCACCAATTCGAAACTTTGCTGGAAATAACAAAACATACAAAGGGTTGGTGTGACCCAAGATGGGTGCGGGAAATTTTGACGACTTAGATGCCCCTAAGTAGTGACAACTCAAACCATAGGTTAGGTGGGCCGGTCATCTTAGGACCCACATAACCAAGAAAACACACACACACACACACACACAGATATATATATATATATATATATATATATATATATATATATATATATATATATATATATATATATATATACACCGTATAATAAAAAATAAGAATATTTTTAAATAAAAAAATGTGAACTATGTATAAAATATAAATAATAGTTATAAATTAAGATTCATTTCACCATATAAATAATGATTCATACTTATAATTATTATATTTTATAACTTCATTTTTAAATTTAATTAATAAACATATAAAACCTTACCCCTATTCTCTTTATAGAGAGAGAGAGAGAGAAGACACACACACACATAGAGGGGAATATAAGTATATATATACTTGCCAAAATGCCAAGTCTATATATGTAACTAGATTTTAATAAAATTAAAAATAAGAATATTTTTATAGAGACATGTGAAATTTATATAAATATGAGTAATATTATTAAGAACAAACATGGATTTATTTTAACTGTGGAATTACCAATCATTGAGAGGAATCAAATCTTTCATGTTACAAGACTTTCCTCGAAAAGGGGTTTGAATTTTGAGATATTTGATCCCTCTCAATGTTTGGTATATATGGAGTTAAGATGGATATATGTTGTTGAGGATACATACTATTGTCATTTTTCTACACTTCAAACATCATTACAGGTTGAGTGCTCATATATATATATATTATCATCATCTTTCTAACTTAGCTGTCAATGTTATTACAAGTGGAATGGTAATTTGTTGTCATTTTGGATTGTGGTACAAATTACAAGCTAAAATTTCATTTGATTCACATGCGGATATGCTTGTGAGAAGTTGAATTCTTTTGAGAATTGGTTTGAGTGGACCTAGCGGTATACCATCCTCGGTTCATAAGTTTTGTGTGAATATATTCTTTTGTTTTTTTATTTCCAATTTGATTGAGACTTGAGCATGACAACTAAGTCTAGGAAGAATTATCCACCTACCTATGGAACAATATCACTAGGATTTGGCCTAGCAATGTAGCTCACAGGGTAGAGTATTTACTTTTCATTGAAGAGGTATGGCGTTCGATACCTCGCATCACCACTTCATAAATTCTACCATGAATATTGGTTTTTACATGTAGTAGTGTGCTCTATAGCTCCGTAGCATTGATATGTGGCCTCCCCCTATAATTTGGAATGGCTTGATGACGCCTATGAAGACCACTCCTAGGGGTGCAGAGTCCCCTCTTCCTCTTCCTCCTCCTGATCTAGTTCCTTGCTCTTTATTGAGCCTCATCACTTTTCTTCGAACTCTATGAGAATTGACTTCAGTAGGTTAATTTTTTCAAGGGGCTAGATTCAATTCTTGAGATAGGTTTTCCTCCCACCATCCGCCACAAAGAAGCTCTCTCTCTTTCTGAGCAAGGATTAGTTGGAAAACTCACAAGACTTTGGCATTTTCCAAAACAGTGCAAAAATGGATAAAGCGCAACTGGACTCCAAAAATTTAAGGTCAAATTTTAGTTTAATTTTCTGGTAAATGATATTTTACCTTTTAATTATATCCAAGGAAGATCACGATCTAATACTAAAAAATGGACCATACTTCATGGATTCAAGGGGCCTTTATTTAAATCAATGGACATGTTGTAGCTACTACAACACCCTCCAAATGTTTCCTACCTTCAAATTTTGCAGCCTCCTTATGATCATACCATCAAGCCATCAAAGTCATTCTTAGTAATGTTTTCTAGGTGTTCAATTTTTCCTTTAGGAGTTCTAAGTGTAAATCTACGTGCTTTCACATACGTACCTCTTGATGTCTTCACAAGAACACATCCTAGGATAGGCTAAGAAAACTTCACAAATACAATTTTCCACACTCTCTGTCATCAGTGATTGTGTAGCTATTGGTGTCAGTAATGGTGCAATTCCTAGTAATTTTGACTGCACAACTCTTAGTAACAGTGATTGCACAGTCCTCTATGCTAATGATTGCACAGTTCTTAGAGAAAATGATTATGCAGTTCCTTGAGGCATTCACTATGCACTCCTTATGAACAAATCATTGTGAAATTCCTAGTGACATTGTAAGGGCATCCTCTGCATATGGTGATTATGCAATCCTTGTCAATAGTGAAAGTGTACGTCTTTAGGTTAGTACTATCACAACTCTTAGTGGTAGTCAATTCACTCTTGACTCCTAATTTCCAGACATGCACTAAGCACACTCACAAATATTAATCCTTATTACATGGATTCTCTCCATTTCTAAATATTCTATCCCATCGTTCATCTTTCATTCATCTATTTCTTTTGAGCTCTGTGCACTTTTAAAGCACAAGGAGAAATCTCTCACCCTTGATTGTACATGTGCCATCTCCTGGGTGAGTTTCTCAGCTATCGCTTTTACTTTTCTAAGTTTCTATCTTTATTTTCATTTATATTACATGTTTTATTTTTCCTTACTCTATATTTTTTAAGTCTTTTTTTTATTTATTTATTTAATTCTTGCATGTGTCTCTTGTGCTTTCTTCTATTTTCACAAGTGTCACTTTTTCTCTTACATGTGGTTCTTTCGCTTGCTTCCTTGTATTTTGATAAGAGCACCTTAGCACATATTTTAGATTCATCTCTAGTACACTCTCTTGCACTATTTGATATCATTTATCATTATAACATGTGTTGCACACATTCCCATTGCATTACACACATTTTGGCTGCAGTCAACACTTTTGTCATAAAGATATACATATTAAGTGTCATTTAACTTTATGCATGATGTTTTTGGGTATTGTGTATCTTTTTATCATGTGGTTGGTTGTATATGTGTGTATGATCATGTTCAAGACATTTTATATGTTCTTACTCTCTTGTCTCATTGATCTCACACTTAGTCAATTCTGAAGTTCTTCCATGTCCTCACATCTTGCACTACTCATGAGCACATTCAACTTCTAGTTAAGTGATGAGCACATTATGCATTCCTATGCCTAAGTGATGAGACCCTTACCTTTTGTACCTTCATGTTGTGCCCATCTAGAGGAAAATATCCTTCAACTATGCATTGAGCAATTTCATAGTACAACCACTCAACGTTGTTGTTTACACTTTCCCATTGTGCCATCCTTAGCTAATCCTACCTTGTGTTATACATTACGAAGTCTCAATGGATAGTGGGGTCATCCCTTGGACCTTGGAGTGGAACACTGCACAATCCCTTGAGCCTCCTCTTCAATAATTGTGCATTGCATAGTTATAGTGCTCAAACATGTCACTATTGTCTCTTACACTTGCTCTCTACACAATTACTTGACTAGCCTTTCCCTCACTGCACATTGCACTGTCTTAGTGGATAGTAAGTCCATCATTTATCATTTATATTCCTCAATCACTATGCATTGTGTAGTCTCAGGGAACAAACTTATCACCATTATATCATGTACTTCCCCACTACGCAAAGCCCTTCCCCCACCCCTTGTCATTACACATTGCACATCCCCAGTGAATATGCCTTCATTTCCTTCCTTTTTAATATGTTCATAGTGCATCCACGATCCTCTCTCTCTCTCCATTTTTTAGTGTCCCATCATAGTCAACACCTCACATAAGCAAAAAAATATAGAATAGGTGAATTTTGGGCTGATGTTGTCTTGTCATGAGTAAACTTCACTTGTAGGTGATATTGTCCTATCATGAAAACTGATGATCAAGGATTTCATGAAGGAGAATTTAAAAGAAGGGCACTTGTGGAGATGAGACACAAATATGTTATCATGCAGGAGTAAAGGAATCTTCGACCACGACAGAGAGATGGAAACTCATGTTGACTTAGAAGTTTCAAATACTTATCCAAACCCATTGGAGGGTGAAGATTAAGTGAAATATGGATCTATCATGAAGGATTGAATACATAGCAGTAAAGAGTGGAAATTTGAATTGATACATTAAAATGAATTCTTATGTCACAATCATCAAATTAAGGCTTCTCAAAGTGTCATCATAAAGTCTTATGTTGTCCATGTATTTTGCCACAATTTATGGAATGTAATTTTGTATTTCCAAAAGTGAGAAAATGTAAAATTTTAGGAATCCCAAGGGTCACACATGGAATGTGAAAAGTCACTATATATTCCTAGAGTCATGTAGAAGCTCAAAGGTCACACAGAAGCTCAAAAGTCACCTGGGAGCTCAATAGTCATGACGGAGGTCAAGAGTCACCTGGGAGGTGGAGATTCACCTCATTTGTTTTAAATACACCCTCATAGCTCAAGAAAATTAATTTCACCTTGGCTTCTCTAACTTGGCATAGTATAGAACATCATTCTTCGAAGGATCAAATTATGACTTAATGTTCCACTATTGGGGCTAGTGTTTCATCACTGTAATTGTGTCTTGGAACTTTCACTTAATATTTGAAGCCCTTAGAGCCTGTTCACTTTCATGTGTGTATCATGGATGTTGTAATACTAATATTTTAATGTTTGAAGTATATTTTTTGTTCATACACAATAAATAAAATGACCTATTTCATTGGCTTTGATATACATCTTGTTGAATGTGTGTTGTTAATTTCTTTTCTGATCGTTCTTAACTTTTGAAATCTTTTTAGGATAATTAATGATTATTTATATGCTCATGTGTGTATTTATTAGGATATTACTATTAATTTTCTTCTAAAGGATCACTTTATCTCTTCTCGTACATGAAAGTGCTTTATATACATTTCAATTGTATGCTTCAGAGTATTAGCTCACTTTCTTAATTCTATTGTTATATGCATACTCTCTTATATTGTTTATTGTAGCCTAGGATGATTTGAACCTGATATGTTCATTTTTTCATGCTAATTACAAGTTCAGAATTATAATTTATTTTCTTCTTGTTTTCTTATGGTGCTTTAGTTTCCTTGGTGCAGGTGAGTGTCAAAACAGGAAATTATCTTGTGTTTTATGTTGAAATTAATGACAAATAAACATCGTAAGTAATAACTTAACAAAATCATAAAAATGTATAGAAAACCATATACAGATCCATCAACACAATTTTTTGATGAAGGAGTTCACCCCTCCTATGCTACATCTCCTTGGTCCAACTCCATAACTTGGGCTTCTTGTACTAGCTCAAATTTGGCAAAAGTGCTCTGTAAAATTTTCAATTAATCTTGAAACATGTTCTATTGTCTTCAAAACATAAAAAAAATCTAAAAATGATTGTCCAATTACTAAAAAATGACTCTGGCTGGTCCAGACTTGACCTCCTTCCCTCATAGGCCTTGGCTCCCTTGAACTTCCCTATAGGAAAATCACATGTAGAAGTAGTTTACAGTCTTGAAAACCTATACCATTGTATCCATAATGCAAAAATAATCTAAAATTGACTATCCATTTTCCAAAAATGGTTGAATATTGCCTCCATTATGGAAAAAACAAATTTCCCCAGTTTTCCTCCACTAAAGCTGGAAGTTCTGCCAGTAAGTATGGCTAAATTTAGAAATATGCCTAAAAAGTCACCTCTGCTAATACTGTCACCACATTAATATTCATTTAATTAAATATAAGCATGCATTAAGGATGTTATTAGCACATAAGCGCAATTATCGGGAGCACAGTCATCTGGCATGGTTATATATGGAGAAGCTGGCCCCTCCACGCTCTGTCGGTCCCACCGTATATGACGTAAATATATGTGTTGTAGAAAATTTAACAAATATCATTGGAAATCTACAAATATCCACTATAATATGATGTTGTCATTTCTCTAAGATCTCAGCACTGAAAGTGCTTTGCTTTACCAACTTGAAAACTCATGAACATCCCATAGCAAATTTTTCCCATTTTGAGAAAATTTGTGCTCGGTTTTGACAATTTTCTGAATAGTTTGATAGCAATAATAGTAACAAATATAAATAATTACCATGGAAAATGTGGCAATGCATTCCGCAGGAAAAATAAAAATAAACCTTACCATTAAGTATGTTATACTATCAAAAGACTTACTGACTAAGCAAGAGAATTGTTCAGCAGTGTTGTAAAATGATTCATTATTTCACGAAGACTTGGTACGACAGTTTAAGTAAAAAATATTAGCCACTAGAAATTTGAGTAAATATCCAACACCCTAGAAACCCTCTAGTCCATTTCCTTCAGAGAGATCTGATTAATCTTAGGATCACCTAGTATTATTTGAGAAAACAACGAAAGATATATGGGTGGCACAAGTGAAATAATACTACAAGAACAACCTCAGAATTAGCCCTCGCATATTCAAAACATTGTAATTTGGTTTTTGAGACTTCATTCCAGACATAGGAAATAGGCAGGGGCACAATATGTCTCGTGACACTAAAATAAACAGGTGAATGTAATATCCCTTTTTCAAGAATAGCTATAGATTGGGAATAATATGAGTTATTACCAATGTGGAGCTATAGACATGTACCTCATTCAGGTGTAAAAAAACTTAAACTTCAGTAAAATATACAACAGCAAATTTATCCAGCGTTTTACAAGGCAAAAGGTGGGGAAAAGTGAGGATTTAAGCTCTAAAACGTGTGTATTCAGATATATGCATAACAATAATATTGGTAAGCGGTTGGATATGATATATATGGTTATGAGGGACTTCCATATCGAATTTCAGAAAAAAAAAAAAAAAATTGCTATGTTAAACAATTCCTCATTTCCCAACTAGGCTAGAAAACCCTGATTTCCCAAGACTAGAATTATGCATAAATTTACTGAAGCATGTGAGTGTGATTTTCTGAAGGGTATGAATGAAATAAGGTCTGAATATTTACAAATAATATCAGGGGCATAACTCATACACTTTACAGAAGAATAATGAAAGAATACAGAAGAAATCCTCAAGAAAGAGGTGCTACAACCATGTAAAAAGACTGCATAATAGTGATAGCGTTATTTTTAAGAATGAAGCAGTATTTTATTTATTCTTCAGATCTATATCATATCTTTACATAAAAATATAGATCCAATAAAGATCCATGTACAAGAAGAGTTGATCAATACATTCCCCTTGGGGATTTACTCAAAACATGAAGCACCGGAAGTAGATCTAAGATCTAAAACTTCAGATCTGCAGAATGATTCAAAAATTATAAATAATACCAGTACATAGCATATTAGATCTTAAATAGAACATATATTGGTTGGCCAATCTATGGATCACCGCAGTGAAGGAAGAATCCCAACACCGGAGATCTCTTCTCCAAAATGCAAGCAAAACACCCTGCAGATGTAGATCTGAAAATAACGCTTAGGGATAGAGATAGTGTTTTAGCTTCTAAAGATGATTTTTCCTGATGCCAAGATTTAGATCTAAAGTATATTCAGCAAATGAGCTCTTCCAGGAGGTTAAATGACACACTCACTGAGAAGAGCCACTGCTATCATCTAGATCTGAGCAGATCTAGATCTCCACTTGCTGCAACTCACAATACAGCTCAACCCTCAACATGAGCAACACTGTAATGTAAGGTGAAACTTGGCCCAAGCCTGATAGTGGAGAATTTTAGCACAATTCTCCTCGAAGAGCTGCTCAAGGAAGGAGGTGGGATTCCTGAACAGGAATGCCCAACAAGGGATGTCTAAGTAGACAGACCTTCAGAAATAATATCCTCAACAGACTTTTCCTTGCTACCCTCCTCTTCCTTTTCTAAGATGGGATTCTTGCCAAACCCTAAACCACCTTGAATCACTTAACCCTTTTCACATTACAAGCTCCTTCTAGAACTGCGTTGTCCCTCAAAGAGCTTCAATGCATCTAGACTGCGCTATTTTACTTGGTCAAAGATGACCCATTCTTGTGATTTAACCCATTCACACTTGCAAGATAATGATTTACATAGCCTAGATATGTCTTTTTTCACATAGGCATTTATTTATTCTTGGTTTTCAGGAGTTTTACATGTCCTCCTTTACAATTTATTTATCAATTATGAAATGCAAAGATAAACAAGGAAAAATTAATGTTCCTCTTAGCTTAAGATAATTTAGGAACATTACAGTCTCCCCCTCCCAAATGTTGCTTGTCCTAAAGCAACTGCAAGGGTGGTACAAAATCTCCCCCCTTCTTCTTGTGGCCTCCTCCTTCAACAGTCTCCATCATTGCTTCAAATTTTCTGGAATAATTCCATCTCCCAATGGTTCCTCCCAAGTGTGCAAAGTGGCCTTTGGTAGATAAACCAAATAGCTCTCATCATGAAGTAAAGGAGGGTCTATATGGAAAACTTCTTGCTGATCCAGGGCCTCATCAAGATAGAAGTGATGGTCACAATGGGGAATTTTTCCATCAATGAAGGTCTTCCACCTCCATGCTATCATCCAAATGAAATGAATTACCTTCTAGCATCGTAACTCATAGTGAAGCTCCTCCCAAATGCCCATGAGAGGCATGCTCCAAGTGCTACATACAATCATATGGTCCACATCATAAAGAGACAAGTAATGTGCTATAGTGGCCATATGGTCTCCCATGCTCCCCCTAGAACATGTAGTGCAAAGAATGTGAGAAACTCCTTTCCCCAAGGACACATTCCAAAAATCTGTCTCTCCTCCAACCATTTTCCCAAGAATAATAATATCTTGAGCATGTGGAATCATGATTAAGAACATGTTAGCTGCCATATATGATAAAGGGGAAGGAAGATGCCTCCTCATATGAAACCAACTCAGTTTTACCCTCAACTGCCATGGAATATAAGATGACAAGCGTTTCCTCCTACACTTTTTTGCTGCCCCATCCTTCTTGCATGCTTGGAGAAGGTGCTTTTTGATTGGTGTAAAGGATTCACACCATGGAAAGTGTATCTCCCCTCCAAGATCCTCCAAAGGATGATCAACATCAATAAAGTTCATGACCTCAAGTGGCCCATGAAGCCCATCATAAATAGTGCTCCCTCTTGGAGCAAAGCCCTGCAAATGAGTGTTATAAAAATAAAAGTATACATCATGAGATTCAACAATATAATATTTTTCATACACTTGTTTAAAATCAGCAAGGTTTCTCATGGATGAGCCTCCTCTCACACTCAATGAATAAGGAGGTGTAGAGGATAATTCATCCCAAGAGCTATGTTCCTCCTCATCTAACAAATGGTCCATGCACTTCTTCATATCAGAGTACACCTCCTCTTTGAAATTCTCCCACATGAATCCATCCAGGATAGTATGATATGCTCCAATGAAACCAATGGGTTTGGAAAGCGGGATCTCATAGGTTTCATTCAACAGTTTCTCCTTGAGCTTGGAGCCTTTAACCAAATAAATATGATCATGGAAATAGATAACTCCTCCAACTACCTTATACATCCCATCTGTTACCTTTCCATCAAGAACCTCACATGTGAAAGGGTCCTTATTGTACTCCATCAAAAGTTGAGAATCCCAATAAGGATCGAGGCTCCCCAAGAATGATAACGTTGTAGATGTTTGAAATGCAGCCCCTATCATTTCATGACTCTCCTCTTTGAAATACTTTATTCCAAGGTCACATGTTGGAGTCCCATAAAATTTCTTTTGATGCCTTCCTTGCAGTTGATCTTCCTCAAGACAAGGTTGAAGCATGTGGAAATCAACTTCCCCTTGGAAAGTTCTTTTCTTCCAATACTTCCTCAATTTGGCCCATGCATGCAAGAGTATTAAGATCCTCTTGTCATGTTCAGAAATCTCTTTTGTAAGTGAGAAGACCATGGGCTGCCCCAAAGATATGGTTTTTCCATGTATCCTCATATCCATACCATCATAGATTTCTGATTTTCCATTTCTCAGCACAAATGAATGAATGGAAGATAACAATGTCCTATTTAGAAAATTTCTTACCTCTTTTCTGAATGCATGAAAGATGCTCTACGTTGTGCTTGTTTCTCCCAAGGATCCTTCATTAGCCAAGTATGCAAATGCCTCCCATAGTTGAGAGAACACTTTAGTTTTCCTCCAATCAGTACGTCTTCCTAGTGGAATGCCTCCTTGCAAAGAGGCATCAATGCATAGAGAATAATGTGAATGCAGGTGGATAGATTTGCCCCTACCATTGCTACATGGATTCTCTTGCCTTATTTTGTCTTCCAACCCTTGAAATAGAGAAGGGTATATGCTTTTATTCTTGAGATGCTCTTCCACCTCTCTTACTCCTTCTATCTTCAAGACTTCATCATTTGAAAATGATGATGCATGCTGCTCTTGTGTTGTATCAAAATCTCCATGTGTGAGATATTTTGGAACTCCTTGCAAGAATGCAATAGTTTCTTCCCTTGGAGCAAGTGCTCCAACTTCATCTTCATGAGGTGCTTGAGGTTTCATTATCATGATTGTGTTATCTCTTGCTTTCTCCTTCTCCTCTCCCATAACTGAAATTGCCTCATCATCAACAAGAGACCTTACATCTTGGTCATCTAGTGAAGGAGGAATCTCCATGCTTCCTTCTTGAGAAGATTTCCCTTCATTCAAAGGAGATATTACCCTACGCAAGGCATCAAACAAACCCACACCTTCTCCCATGCTCTTCAGAAATGGATTTTGATTCATATACCCTTCAAAATCATGCAAAATATTGGACTGATATGGTTTGATAGTGTCACGAGAAGATGTTACACATGGGGCTTCATCGAAAATTTCTATCAATCTTGCAATAAACATTGCATAAGTAGGTGTATTTGCATTCTACAAGGAAAAGGACTGAAACAACCACCAAGCATATACCTTACCTCCAAAGTGCAGCACTGCTACTTTGATGGCTTCAATTTTAGAGACTTGATGTTGTTGCACAAAGTTGTTTAGCTCCTCCACCCAAACCCTGACTAGACATCTAGGTGATCCATCAAAGATAGATAGATAGAATCTACCCATGTCATGATGCTCCTTCTTTGTGCCTTTTCTCTCCTTGTTCTTGTAGAACCCTTGGAAATTTAAATCATCTTTGAAGTCCTTGGATTAAGCTTCATACTCCTCCAAATACTCCCCAAGAGTCTCCTTCTTAGATATACCTCCTTTCTTCCTCTTCATGAAGAAATTAGTGACAGAAATTTGAAGCTTAGGTGATATGGCTGAGTGCACATATCCATAAGATGAGGATTCAAAATTTTCCTCATGTATAGATCTTATAGATCTGATCGGAAGATTTTTCTGCTCTTGAAACTTTCTAGGAGTTTCACTGCTTCTCCTTTCTTCTTCTTGTTCAACCTCCTTGGAGAGGTTCTTCTTTGATCTGAAACCTGATGAGAGTAAACCCATATTATTCATAATTCTAAAATTTCTCCTTGCTGTACATCAATTTGGCTTGAAGCCACAGGATGAGCCAATGATCTTTCTCCAATACCACTATAATATACTTTTTTCAGGAAATGCTACAGATTGGGAATAATTTGAGTTATTACCAATGTGGATCTACAGAAATGTACCTCATAAAGGTTTAAAAACACTTAAAATTCAGTAAAATATACAGCAGAAAAGTTATACAGCATTTTACAAGGCAAAAGGTGGGGAAAAGTGAGGATTTAGGCCCTAAAACGTGTGTATTCAGAGATATGTGTAAAAATAAGATGGGAAACTGGTTGGATGTGATATATAGGTTTTTTAGGGACATAAGTGTCACATTTCAGCAAAAAAAAATAAGTTTTTCTATGTTAAACAGTTCCTCCTTTCCTAACTAGGCTAGAAAACCCTGATTTCCCAAGACTAGAATTATGCAGAAATTTACTGAAGCATGTGAGCATGATTTTCTGAATGGTATGATTGAAATAAGGTCTGAATATTGAAAAATAATATCAGGGGCATAACTCATACACTTTACAGAAGAAGAATGAAAGAATACAGAAGAAATCCTGAAGAAAGAGGTGTTACAACCATGTAAAAAGACTGCATAACAGTGACAACGTTATTTTTAGGGATGAAGTAGTATTTTATTGATTATTTAGATCTATATCATACCTGTACATAAAATTATAGATCCAATACAGATCCATGTACAAGAAGAGCTAATCTATACATTTCCCTTGGGGATTTGCTCAAAACATGAAGCACCAGAAGTAGATCTAAGATCTAAAAATTCAGATCTGTAGAATGATTCAGAAATTCTGAATAATACCAACACATAGAATATCAGATCTGAAAGATAACATAGATTGGTTGGCCAATCTATGGATCACCACAGTGAAGAAGAATCCCAACACCAGAGATCTCTTCTCCAAAATGAAAGAAAAACACCCTGTAGCTGTAGATCTACAAATAATGTTGTCTTAGGGAGAGAAACAATGTTGTAGCTTCTGAAGATGATTTGGCCTGATGCCAAGATGTAAATCTGAAGTATATTCAGCAAATGAACTCCTCCAGGAGGTTAAATGACACACTCACTGAGAAGAGCCACTGCTATCATCTAGATCTGAGCAGATCTATATCTCCACTTGCTGCAAATCACAAGACAGCTCAACCCTCAACATGAGCAGCACTGTAATGTAAGGTGAAACTTGGCCCAAGCCTGATAGTGGAGAAGTTTAGCACAATTCTCCTCCAAGAGCTGCTCAAGGAAGGAGGTGGGATTCCTGAACAGGAATTCCCAACAAGGGATGTCTAAGCAAATAGACCTTCATAAATAATATCTTCAACAACCTTTTCCTTGCTGCTCTCCTCTTCATTTTATAAGATAGGAGTATTGCCAAACCATAAACCACCTTGAATCACTTAACCCTTTTTAGATTACAACCTCCTTCTAGAACTGTGTTGTCCCTCAAAGAGGTTCAATGCATCTAGACTCCGCTATTTGACTTGGTCAAAGATGACCCATTCTTGTGATTTAACCCATTCACACTTGCAAGATAATAATTTACATAGCCCAGATATGTCTTTGTTCACATAGGCATTGATTTATTCTTGCTTTTCAGGAGTTTTACATGTCCTCCTTTACAATTTATTCATCAATTATGAAATGCAAAGATAAACAAGGAAAAATTAATGTTCCTATTAGCTGAAGCTAATTTAGGAACATTACAATGAAACAAGCAATCATCTAGAAGTCAATCATTCTGATCAAGCATCCCAAGCAAACACTTTTGCCAAAATTATAGTAGCAACAGAAGAGTAGTACTCACCCAGTTACCATAATGAGAAGCTGTGTGAGAAAATTGTCATCAGATGACAATTCTTAGCAGTTTATGCCAAAAAAATGGTACTTAGCCAATCGAATAGAGTTCTAATTCAAAGCACACTAATGTTGAAATATCAGCACTCTAATGTTTTAGGAGTTATGTTAATGTTTAATAAGGTTTAATAAAGGTCAAAATAATATAAAAATAAATTATGAATCTCCGATATTCCATGTGCACGCTCAAATTTCTACATGGTATCAGAGCTATCTCTGACCTTGAGCCTCAGAGCTTGTGATCAAATATTTTGGAGGCTTGTTTAGAGACTCAAGCATGGAAAATTTTAAGGCTGCAAAATTATCTTGAAGTTTAAAACTTTGGCGAATCTCACTAGTCCTTAATATGAAAATTAAAAAATATTTACCGATATATTTGTAAAATTATTCAAATTTATAATGATTTTATATATATTATATATATAATGTTGGCGATTTTTAAGGTAAAATAATTTTATATATTAAAATTTGGGTGAATCATTTTTAGAAAAAAGGGAAATCGGCGAATCTTTTTTTTGGAAAAATCATGGAAAATTAGCCCACCTACGAATATTTGCCCCTAAAATTTTCCATGGACTCAAGTTCAAGTAGAAGAAAACTATGAGAAGAAGACATTTTATTGCAAGAAGAGTGAAAGTCAAGAAATTGAGTTTTGAAGGAAAAAAATAAGAGATTGCAGCATGATTTCTATGATGGACGGGTGGAGACAATCTATTTCACACCTAAAGAGAGCATAGCATTATTGTAGGATAGACTGAAACACTCTTAAAAATAGATTTCATGAGGGCAATAGACAAAATTATGAATATAGAAAAGATGGAGTTCAAAAAAGGTGTGATTAATGAACTGATAAAAACATCTAGATGTCATCACCCCTAAAAAAAAGCAGCAAGGCTTCTAGACATCACTGAGAAGACCACTTGATTATGTTTATAAATGCGCTCATTAGTCCTCGTGATCCTCCAAGTATACGAAAATTTTTCATTACAGCCCACAGAATAGCTTAAGACCCAGAAAGATACAATAACTATATGCCCAAAAAGGTTGGTCAATTGGGCTAAAAAAATATACTCTTAGTGATTAGCACCTACAGAAGTAAGCAAGGCTACAAAAAAAAGCATAAAGTTAAACTAACAGACACACAAGAAATGCATTAAAGGGCATGGTCAAGCAATTTTTTTTTCAAACCCAAAAATTGGGTGAAGCTAGTACCAAGAGCCTGCAAGCCAGTAGTATCAGGAACTTGTGACTTGGCATATGGCCACGGACTATGACATCTGGAGACACTCCCTAAGGGGGTCCCAAGCCAAGGGGATGCCCACCCCTTAAGCCACATCACAACATAATAACTCAACATGTAAAAAATCTAACCCACTCTGGTTTTAAACCTCTGATCAAATAATGTTGGAATAAATAAAGAAAAAGGCACAGGGGCTAGGTATAATAGTTAAGCTCTAGCTGAAAATCAACATCATAGATGGAGATACAAGACCATATATTTAACAAATTTACCAAATCCCATATGCTTGTACAGTATTATTGAAGCCCACAAAAACACTCAGCAACCCCACAGTGACAGACATCAAACAACATCATTCTCACATACCTATATGGACACCACGAGGACAGACTATAAATGGAAGAAAGACGAATGTGCAAGAAAAAATCATAAATTATTTTTGCATAGTAGAAATCATTTGGCCTAACAAAAACATCAAGTACAATATCTAGCAAATGGTGTCAGATGCACAAATCTCCATGGGTGGTCTCACAAGGCTTCGTCTAGGGTAGCCAGGGCTATAAAATAATTCATGGGTAACCCAAGAAAAAAATATACATTGCATGTAAAAACCACTTATCACTACGTAATTTTAACAAGCATTATAGAAGTGATGTCCAAATAAAAAATGGCAAGTTTGCACTCAATGTTAGTTCAGGTAAATTTGAAAACATCCTCTATTAAAGCGCACTACCAATTCAACTATGAATTAATAAAAAATCAGACGACAATATGTACTCTATGATGACTATATAACTATTTGGAGTTTGTAATTAGCTAACTGATATCTTTTCCAAATGAATCGATGCCATAGCATACAATTGAATTAATTTAACTGTAATTACCTTGCTAGTCTTTGTTTTCTTTGAAGTTTCACCCCTACTTTCTTTTTCAAAAGCCACATAACCAGGCATTGATTGAATGGAACTAGGAAAACCTGTAGATTCCTGCTATTGTTTAGAACAACTACGTCAAATTTTCCCATCATACTTCTGTCTGTCAATATATGCTTCAACGTTTACTCAATAAGCAAAGACACAATGAGAAGACTGTTGTTAAATTCATCCTACTACTAAATATCACTAAATTCTTCTAATAAACAAGACAACCAAGGATATTTTTCATGTTAGACTTCTACATAATACAACAAGTGTCACCTTGGAAACACAGTTAACTAACTAAATTATTTTAATAAACAAGACAAACAACTGAATTATTCTAATTAAAAATACACTTAAATGACAATCAAATTTAGGGACAACTCATATGGCCCAGCTTGGATTCCTCTAAGGTGACCATGTGGCTAATTAATGGGTAGCCTAAACAAGCAATAGGAATCATATGCAAGCATCATAGCTCATTCAAAGAACCTAGTTTTAATAGCCTTAGAGAAGTCATGTCTAAAGAAAAATGGTATGTTTCAATGAATGTTAACTCAACTACTCCAAAACTATCTCCTAGTAGTTTGGGACGATATCACATGAATACTTGTTTCCAATTAGTTGATCAATATCTTCTCCAAATGAATCTACAACATAGCAGATAACTAAGTATTATAAGTGAAATATTTGTATGAATATTCATTATTGAACATATTTACTCGGAAGTGTATGTTACCTTGGTAGTCTTCGATAATTTTGAAGTTTCACCACTGCTTTTTTTGTCAAAATCTCATACCTATCTACTAATGATGAGAAGAGACTAGTTGCATGTGAAGGTCCCTGCCATTGTTGAGAAGGATTCAACCAAATTTGTCCATCGTACTTACGTGTTAATATATGCTTCAATACTTCCTCATCAAACAAAGATACATAAACGATGTCTCTATCACTCGAACATGTAACTGACCTTCATCTTTGGATTCTTTGTAACTTTAATCTACTTCTGTTTCTAGAAACATTTGTTATTACCACCGAAAGAGAACTATGGACTCACAAAATTGCAAGAATACTGCAGCTTTCAAGGTCGAAAATTGAGAAAAATGCTACATTCACTTATCTACAAATTTAGTGAATTTTCAGACCTTATACTAATTGCAATAATGGAAAATATCACACCTCAGCAGCTTTCAAATTTTTTGAGACTCTACTATCCTTGGGTATTTTGAAGGTCACACCATTGCATTCAACTTCTAGGACTGAATTTCCTACATCTTGATGTTCCTGCATGCCAAGGTCAAGAAAAATTTATGCCACATTTATTTTTAAGAAAACTATATCTATATTACACACATAGTAATATGCACAAGAGTAGCGAAGAATAAACAATCATATTGCAGCTAAAGCTGCAATAATCTGAATATGTAGAAACAGAAACATTTTTGGCATTTATAATAGGCAAACTCACTCTTCACTCTCCAAGTGTCCACAAACATTCATTACATGGATTATAATCATACGTACATTTGGGCTTTACAATGATTATTAACCCTCTAATATGGTGGCCACCTGGTGCAGATTTTGATGGGGGTTCCATTCATGTTTTTTATCCCCAATATTTAGGATCTCAAGCTGAGCTTTCTCAACTTCTAAGTGTGTATCAACAAATGTTTAGTCCCCATTTTTGAGAGGCAATAATAGCACTAATTGTTGATACTTGATACATTGTTGTATGCCAATCTTTTATCCATGAAATCTATGCTGGATAAAACCACACCAAATCAGATATCAATGTGGACTTATCGAACCTTACCTGAACCAGCAGTCACTAAAGTGCATGATGGGGGGCCATTTTGGACATATAGCCAACTTCTTCAAATGGATTTACTTGTGGAATTGAATTGTGAGGAGAAGGGGCTGCTCATAAGAAATAGTGAAATACTATTATTCAATGGTGATAAAACATAATTTTTGAGTTTTTTGACTCAAAGATTTAATGCAATTGTTAAGTGAAAAGGTCCAGGAGTTGCAGTCAATTGCTTGAATTCAGTTGAACATTTTTTGATTGAATTGTTATTATTATATGGTTTTAGTTCAGGTTTGGATTATTTGGTTCTTTCTCACTATGTTTCTCAAACAAATATATTTATGTAAGAATTAGGAAATGAACTTACTGAAATTTATAGGCTTATGAAGCATACGAGGGGAGGAAGATATGATAATGGCTTCATTTCCCAAGTGGAGAAGCATCTACTTCGAGTGTAGGAAAATGTTACCAAGGCTATTTCTTATTCAAGTTCCCTTTTCCTTATGGTTGATAGTGGAAATGCAAGATCTGCTAAGAAAGTGATTCAACGATGTGACTTCTTAGGGCTTCAAATGTTTCAAGGGAGGAAATTTTTTCCTAAAGATTTTCGTAAAAATATTTCTTCACATATTCCATTCAATGGTTCTCCTCGTTTGGATCTACACAAGAAATATGATTCAACTAAAGTTTGTGGATTCATTAAATCATCCTACATTTTTGGATTAAATCCATGCGCGGCATTTATTCATTATATCTCTTCTAGAGAAGGTCTTTTCTGTCAGAAAGTCTTTAGTATGGTAGTCTTCATTTTGAATATGGGAAGAGAAAGTCTTTAGTAGCATGTAATTCCTCAAACAAGAGGGAGTTTGGGATTAGCTTGGTTCATTCATCTCCAAGAGAACACGTAGGGACTCTGGCTTCTACATCAAATGCAAACTTGACTTACAAAGCACTTTTTAATTCCTTTAAAAAAAAAAATTCCTCTTGGGACATCCTTAAGGTAGTTGAGATCATCTTACTTTTTTGTCATAATTTTTTTATTTCAATATGATTTCATTTTGTAAGGAGGGAGGGATGAATTTGAAGCCAATGACAACAAGAACTGCCAATGAGTAGATATAATTCTACCTTACAACCAAATTATTGACAAGTAGTTCTTCACATGAGAAGTTCTGCTGATGACACATCTTGAGGAGAAAGTTGCAAGAATTCAAGAATATTTGAAGAAGATTCCTTTGAAATATTTATCTCTCCAAATGGTTGTTGAGTAAGTGGGTACCTATGTTGCACCTTTTGTTTTAGTTGTGTTACGTATAATCATAAAGGTATCTTACTCTCCAGGTCAATCATATAACCAATCTGATTCAGAAAGCATTTTTGTATGTGAAGGTTGACCCTATTAAAATTTGCGAATGAATTGTTTGTTGCTTCAAGGTCTCTAGTTGATGACACACTGCCTTATTTGAATCTACTGTCTAATTTTCTGTACTTGAGAGACAACATGTTATTACATATTACTCTAACTAAAAATAAAGTAACATATTTCTTAGGATCTAGATATTTTAGAACTCTAATTGATTACAAAGGGAGACAAGGCACAAAGAAAATTGTATGGGAATTTCAAGGCTCTAATAATTTAGGACAATAATAGAAAAAAAAGGTTGGGAAAGCACTAAGAAAAGTAACATATACTCACATATTTTGAGTGCCTTCTTTCCCATCAATGTCAAAATCAGCCATCCAACACATAATTGATTGGTAGTGTATTAACATTGGTATTCACAATACAGCTTTTCATGAGTTTTGCCTTTGTTTTTATTTTGATTGTAAACACTTATGTAGGGTTCACTGTTGATTTGAGATCCTTAATATTTATTTTGGTTTTTTCTATAAGATTTTATAAAAAAATTAAAACCAAGTTAGAATATCCATGGAAATTCTCCAAGATACCTTGACCCTACCAACTTCTCCCTCAAAGAAATATAATTTTTCATTACTGTAAATGTCTACGTATCCTTAATTTTTCTACCCAAGTTGTTTTATGTTTTCTTAATTCCCTTGTAAATGCATTGACATCTGGCTTTGCAAGGACTCTTTTTCCTTTACATATCAACTTTTCATTCCATGACTTTCTACTTCAAAAAGGGCATTATACACAGATATAAATAGCCTATAGGTGTTCTCTTGTAAGAATTGATTTTTTGATATTTACTTAGGCCTCACTTTTCAATAGTGTAGTATTGAATATGGGAAGTGAACGTGAAAAAAGAGATTTAAAATTCAATGCTTTGCATGCAAGTAGAGTTATTTACTTCAATAGCCTTTAATATTGTCTACAGGAAGGTATTAATTACATTTTATTTGAATGTTAAAGTTAAGACATGTATTCTTTCAATAAGTAGTGCCTTTTTTCCAATGAGGATTCCAAATTTTTAAGTTTAGAAGCCTTGTTATTTCTCCTCCTCTTGATGTGATAACTTGAAAACTTTTAACTAAAAGGAGGAAGTCATGGATTCTATCACCAAAACATGAATTTTTTATTTCTTTGGATCTCCTTTCCTATTGAATATCTATGACCAATGAGGAGTCTCCAAAAAAACATGCATCTTTAGAGTTTAATCCTTTTGATAACACACTTACATTCCTATTATAATTCCCCTAAAATCTGCATCGTTGTTGGTGGATGAACCTAGGCCAATATGGAAAAGGATTGGGAAGTATAACTTACGAGCTTTGGATTGTCTAGCCAAACCATTAATTGGTGTTGTATATATTCTATCAGCCTATGATGCAATTGATATTTTTGTCTAACTTTTAAAGACTCTTAATGATGAGCATTGAGAAGCTTAGCAATCCCTTTGGAAAGCTAAAAACATTGATACCATTTATGTCACATGGATCACCGAAATTCAAACTTGAGTTTTAAAATTCAACGAACCTAAAGAAAATTCTTAGGTTTGATTAGGTTCTTCAAACCTCATGATTGAACCTCAAGTTGAATTCAAGTTGAATTTGAACCTTTTTTTAATCAGTTTTCTCATTTTTTATAAATAATAAAGTAAAGTTTTGTTAACCCTATATCCCTTGACTAAGAATCCTTTTTGCACTTTTTTGTTCACTCTTCACTCAACGAACTTTTCTCCATTGCCCATGTCAATGACCCTCTTTCCATTGCTACTGATCCTCTTTCAAGGTCATTTAGAAGCATATTCAGGTTTTGATACAGAAAATAGAACATCTCCATGATAATAATATTGGATCAAAGTTCTGTGAAATTAACCATATGGAAAGACAAAGAATCCTTGTGATAAGAAATGTCATCAAGCCTGACATCCATGTGACAGAGTTCACTCAAATATTTTTTCAAACACTTTGGATTCTTTGGATTCTTTGTCAAACTCCCTTGGTTTGTATTATGAAGCTAGTTTATTTTTTTGGGATAATGAATGTATCATGATAAAAAAATACTAGGGGTCTATAAACTAGTAAAGGCTTGGTAGAGGAACTAGTTATTTAGAGAGGTAAAGGCCATGATCAATTAATCCTTAATTATGAAGGTTTTATACTTTAGATGTGTTTGATGTCACAATTATGGATACTTATCTATAATGTATTTCTCTTCACAAAGGAATGTATGGTACCATAGAAAACAACCTCAACACAAGGGGTGGAACTGTCAAAATCCATTCAAACTACTTGAAGGGAAAAGGTTATAATTGATAAGAGGTGCTTAGAATGAACCTTGGTTAAGATAATGGAACCAATAGAGTATCCTTTGGCCTCAAATATACAGATTCAATAGATCCAAGATGCCACCAATGACAACAAGGATTGTAGACCTCTTCTAGGTAAGTCCCATAATTACCTTCCCCTTGTAAAAGGAAATGTTTAGAAAATTTGGTGTTTTAATCTTTAGGGGATAGAGAAGTAAATAAAAGGAATATAATCTTCCAATGAATTTCTACCTATATTATCAAGTATTAACAAAATTTTGACCTCCACCCTTATCCCCATACCTGTAATTGAAGAAGCCATGGTAGAAGATGAAGCATGGATGGGGACTCTTGAAAAATATAAATTGGAATATGAGCTTGTGGATCCTTATGGGACTTTATAAAAACAAAAAAAAACCAAAATACAACCTATGACCTTAAAGAAAACAAACACTATACTTCCATATGAAGGTGGAAAGAAGTTTGATTCCTTTATGAAAAAACAAGAGGCCAACCCAAAGAAGGATAATGTCCTTTATGTCCATGGCACATAAAGAATCATCATCAGCTTGAGGTGGGAAACAATTATCTCTAACTCAATTTCTTAATGTATCCACCTTGAGTGATGGGATTGAATGTTATTCTTGAACCTAAATTTTTGAGGAAGGTCCAATCCTTGAAATAAATTAGCCTTTAGGAGTCTTATATATACATGAAAAACCTCTATTATCCTCCTTTATGAGATGATGATGGAGGGAGAAAAGGTAATTCAAGAAATCTCAAAATTTGCAACATTGATAAAACTTAGAGATCTGATGGGAATATAATTTTATGGTAAATATATTCATATACTCTATCTAAATATTGGGCCTTTCCTATAAATTTGAGGTTGAAGCTATTATTAAAGGATATTGGGAAATAAATTAGGATTATAAATGTTTATGGTCCCTAGTTTGACCTAGTGTAGTACTGGGAAAATTATTCAATATCTAATATGTTTAAAGTGGCCTCATGGTGCTAGTGGGAGACTTACGCTCTACATTATGGGATTCAAATTTTTTGGTGCTTCTTTCTCACATGGATTATCTCTTAGGATATTTTACAAGAAAGCTTCAAGTAGCATGATTTCTAGACATTGGACCAACAAAACCAATTCTCGCCTAGAGAAATGAGAGAGTAGGGGAAGGAAAAAAAGCTAAGAGGTTTGATAAATTTTGAGTATCAAATGGGTTTTCAGATGAATAATTCAAGCATGACAATGGGTAGCCTCGAAAGGGGTATCAAGCTATAACTTAGTTGTGTTATTAGTGTCTCTTTCCTAGGAAAAATCACCCAACCTCTTCAAGCTAAATCCTAAATGGTTGAAGGTGGAATATTTTGGCATAGGATGGTGTAATTTATTCCAGCAAGTAGAAGAAACTATTGATTACTTACCTCTAACATTCTCCTTTTCCAAAGAAACCCAAAAATAAGTTGGAAGCATGACATAGATAAGAAATGCATGGGAATGATGAATAATGGAAGAAGGCCTTAGATCTTGGTATAAAAATAAAGAAACAAAGAAGATGAGAGCTCTACTTTTCAATATAGTTTTGGTAATAACTATACAGATTCAAGTTCAATTCAATCCAAAAATAAAAAACAATATACCAGTAAAAAAAATGGATTTCGACTGCATAATACATACCTAGACCAATAGACGGCATTCATTCAGGAAAAAAAATTGTTTATATTTATTTCCGCCACAAAACCCACCAAATATATCAAATAATCTCTGAACCATCGATCATGGAAAGATAAATTAAACCTTGGAAAACTGTCGTGGTGCTAGAAATAACGTGCCCTAAACCCGATATTGCAATTTTCTCCGTCAGGAAACCCTTGAAGCAACAAAAACAAAAAATTTAACATACAGAAGGGAATGACTCTAAAGAGTCAAGTTCAATTAAATCCAAAAATAAAAAACAATATACCAATAAAAAACAATGATTCTGACTGCATAATACATACCTAAACCAAGAGACGACATTTATTCATGAAAAAAAATTGTTTATATTTATTTATGCCACAAAAACCATCAAATATATCAAATAATCTCTGAACCCTCGATCATGGAAAGCAAGATTGAACATTGGAAAACCGTCGTGGTGCTACAAATAACGCGCCCTAAACCCTATATTGCAATTTTCTCTGTCATGAAACCCTTGAAGCAACAAATACTCTAAAACCCATTCTCTGTTAAGAAAACGAACAAGTAGAATTAACACTGAACAAGAAGAGTGGGAAAATAACTTCAAATAAGCTACCAAATCAAATTTCAATGTGTTTTCTCTTAACATCATAAGACTGACGTTTTGGCTCCTTAACATCGTAAGACGGACACTTTTCCCTACATGATGCAAGACCGACGACATCCATAAATGTTGCAATACCGATGTATGTCTCCTAAATGTCGATATTCCAACAGTTTTTCCCTTAACATTGGTATTGTGATGGTTTACCTAAACGTTGCAAGATCGACAGTTGTCTCCTAAACGTCGATATTCCAACAGTTTTTCCCTTAACATTGGTATTGTGATGGTTTACCTAAACGTTGCAAGATCGACAGTTGTCTCCTAAACGTCACAAGACCGACGTATGTTTCCTAAAAGTCAAGATGTCGATGATTTGTCCTGAAACTTCAGTATTACGATGATTTTCCTAAACATCGTTGTTACGACGATACCCCAAAAACGTTACTATAGCGACGCTTGTTGGCGAGAATGAAAAAAATGAGAAAATTTGGGAAATTTCTGACAATACATCAACAGTGTTGGAACTAAAGTGTCGAAATTTTGACCATATTTACTAGTGCAAGTTTCTAATTTCATAGCCACATCTCCACCGTGATATTTTCGTTAGATCAACAGTTAGGAAATTTGGGTGAGATGTGCATAGTAATGCTTGCCAACCCTAATTCCCTGGCATTATTGTTTCAATTATGTCACTTCTGGTCTTGATTTACATTCTGAGGTTAATCTTAACTGTACTTGGTAAATAATGGCGATGTCATCGTTGTTGTTGCCCACCTTGACTGAATGCCTTGGTTTATTTCATCTTGGCTCTGCAACCAAATGGATAGGAGGTGTCGAAGTTAACCACCAAGAATTTTTGAACCATTTCCTGCTCGCTCGCCGATGTATCTTACTCCATATTGACTCTTGTTGACATAGTACAGGTAAAATTTCCTCTGTAACTCTAACAGTATTCTCATTTCTTAGATGGAATTCCATTCCCTTCCATTTTTATTTCGCTTACTGTTAATGTAATTTTATGTATGTCTTTCTTTTGGGTCCTTTTGTCAATTAAAAATAGGGCTCGATGCGGCAGATGAAGGACATGGAACCAGTTCTCCAGTTCAGGTAATGTTCTTATCGAAATCCTGTATTTACGAGCATTGTATTTTATTTTATTATAAGAAATTTATTTCTTTGGAAATCCTCGACTTGTTTTCCTTATGGAGACGCCTCTTTGGCTTTTTATGCAGGAATATACATACAAGTCGGCAGTTCTAAACCATTACCTAGTTTCCTATCTTTCCTCGCTCATGGATTAAGAAACAATCTCTTCTCCAGGTACTTATGATTCCCCATTCAGCTATGGGGTTTTTTCAATTCTTAGGCGGCTATTAACCCTTCTTAGGGCGAAGTACTCCAATAATGTGATATTCTGGCCATATAAAGCCTTATAATTGCTTTTGTTTGAAATGTACTGTTAGGGTAGACTTCAATTCTCGTTCCTGGGGGTTTCTTGAACTTATTACCGCTTCATTTTGTAATGGACAATTCTCTATTTATATGAATAAGTTATCAGGGGTTTCCTTTTGAGGAACGCTTGCATACTTGACTCTTTACTGTAATTTAAATTAGAACGATTGCCCCTTGTAGATTCTTGAAATATTTATATATATAGTGTTGTTCGCTCAGCTACTTTTAGTTATTTCTATTGGGATTGGAAGTTACAGTTCTGGTTCTCTTTAGTTTTCTAAGTTATACATGCATGCTCTAGTTCTTTCCAACTACATTTTTCTTTCATCCCTTGTTTGTAAGTGAAAGGATTTCACATAAATTCTCTTGTTATGCTCTTACTTTTATACATATTTAAACACATGGATTTTTCTGTAGTTTTGAAATTATATTTTTTTCTATTCAGCTTAATTATAAAGAGAAATCATCCTAGGCGGTGTCCAGACCACCCTAAATCTCTGTCCGTGTATAGTATAAGAAAGAACTCCGAGAGACAACTAGTTTTGGGTTGGGGTTCCACCCAAGCCCTCAAATGACAGTCTACTCGTGCTTAGTTCTTTTTTTAATATGGTTTGTAGATTCTTTTACATGATAAATTGCATGTTCTTGTTTAAAAATCCATACTATTATTTATATATATATATATATATATATATATATATATATATATATACAATTGTTAAAATATGTACAGATTGAGTTGCAATCTCTACGTGAGGCACGAATGTAATACTATCTTTTCATTTTTCTTTTATTTCTGGAAAGCATGTTCCGTTTACCTGTCATAGGAGTATTTTTAGATCTATTATTCCAATTTTTAAATTTTGTTCCTAGCAGTTTTCTTTTCTAACACACAGTCACCAATAAATGAATTTCAGGACTAGCCATTCTTTTCATAACTAAGGTATTAAAAATAATTACAGAAAGGGAAACTCAGATAGGTAGAACCCACAGGGTGCTCTTCAATACCTCTATTAATTAAAAAAAATCATATGCAAAACCAGATTTATTTAGTTACATAACAAATGTACGAATCTGCATTAGATTTCTCACTGGCCAAAACCTACAAATAACTTTTAGATAGAATTTCCCTGAATCTGTAAGAAAAATACTGTAACTTCATATGTACTTATCTGTATTTAAGTTTTTAGCTGTGGTCCTCTCAACCATCAAGAGAGGCGGTTACGTCATCATTGCCCCCATGCTCTCAACTGAATGGTACGGGTTAATAGTGGATTTCTTTCTGCTGTGACCTCAGCACACCTAGTCCAGTTAGTACCAGAAACTTCAGGAAATTTATGAGTGTTTTTCCACTGTTCTCTACCAACTCAGAAAATCTCCACTCTTTCCTTTACCCATCAACAGAACCCCTACTCCTCACTAGGATCAGTCGTTTATCCCGAGAGGAGCAGGTAACTATTTCCAAATGTCCCCAACCTGTTTTCAGTTCTTGAAAACATTTACCATCAACTTTTTATTTTTTTATCCATTTATTTTCCATAACAACTTTATTATTATAATTAATAATATTAATTGTCTCGGTCTTTCATTAACAAATAATAAAAGTCACTTAACTAATTAATCAACTAGTTAACAGTAATTGCAGCTGTCACATAGTCCTTGTTTCTTTTAGACACTTCAGTAAATTAATTAATCTTTAAAAAAATATATTTATCCAAACCTAACATAGTTTTAAAGATTAACTAATATAAAATTCATCCAATACTCTATTAATCCTTGTATACTTAATTTATTAATACTCTTAAAATAATATCTATCTAAACCTCACATAATGATATATGTCATATTTATTGCATTAATCATCACCCAATAAAAATTCAATTCTTACAGATTCATATAAATTTAATTCTTACCAATTCATATAAAGCATAATTTATATCTTCATTTTTCTTATTTATAATTACTTGGTAAATAAATATATTAAAAAATGAAAATTAATTAACGAATAAAGTTAGTTGTTAATCAACAATTTACTTTAAAATTATTTAAAGATTGATTATATACTTTCTGTATTAACCAATTAATATTTAATATTTTAGAATCAAATGAATCCTCCAATCCACAGAGCAAAATAAATGGTTCGTATCTCAATATTAAAATCAAATGAATCCTCCAAACCACAGAGCAAAATAAATGGTTCGTATCTCATGACAACTCATTGGTTTACCAATGGAGAAATATTATATGGATATTGGTCTACCTCCCATATTCAAATGAAAAATCAGTACTCATTTCATTTAATTGATTAAAATTAATTACAATTTATTATAATTAATGCCATAGATTAAATTAATGTAATACATTTTATTATAATTAATCGATTCGATTAGATTTCATTATGATTGAATAAGGAATTTTGTTTTCCTAATTTAAACACATAAAAAAAATTTAAGCAAAATTTTTATTAAAAAAAGGCAATCACAAAAGACAAAACATTGAAAAGACCCCAACAAACAAAACAAAAATAAAAAGGTATCAAAAGATTATCTTTTAAACCAAGAACCTGAAAACATAAAACAAAAAAAAAACGTGGAGACCTGAGAGCAAACGATAATATAAATACACAAAATGTACACTTTGAAAGGTATTGCCAACAAATGCTTCATTATTTAAGTATGTTGTATCCATAAAAAGAATTAATTAGATAAAATGTCTATTGTTGCGTTGAAAATTGATTACATTTTATTATAATTAATTGACTAAATTAGATTATATTTTATTATTATTTAATTATGAACTCGTTTAGTGTGATTAATGATTTCTGAATTAATTTTTTTGTGATTTATATTGTGTATATTATAATTTTTTGGTAAAAATCACATAAATTTTTTGTGCTAATTATCTAGTGTAATTTATCATCAAAACAAAATAGAAAAACAAATCTTAACATACCATTAAATAGAAAACAATATAAACAAATAAAATATAAACCTTAATTTTAATAAATAAATAAAAATATTTTAGAATATTATATATATTAGTGTAATTTTATAATTTAAAAATAATATTTTAATATGATATTAAATTAACAAAGAAATTTTTATCTTTGAGTCAAACTTAAAAATAAATAAACAGAAAATCAAATCAAATAAATAAATTAAATTAAATTAAAAAATCATATTAATAATAATCTAATCAAATCAAATCAAACTAAAAAATAATTGTTAAAATCAAATAAATAAAATTAAAATGATTATTAAAATTAAATAAAATGATTTTTATATTAAATAAAAATATTAAAAAAATCATATAAAATGATTTTCCAAAAAGCAAAAAATTATTATTAAAATCAAATAAAGTAAAAATCATAGATTTTTAAAATAAGTAAAAAAGATCTAAAAATTAAAAAATAAAAAAATAAAAAATAAATAAAGAAAATAATTTATTAAAAAAACCTAACAAGTGTTAATTTTCTATTCATTTATTTAGATTATTTGACTTCTTTCCATTTTTATGAATTCTCTAAAATTCCATATGGGTAACTGTAATTCATTTTATTTGTAATTTTTTAAAATTTAATATTTTCCAATTAAAAAATTATTCTTGAAAAAACTTCCAGAAATATATAATGCTGTCTAAATTTCCACAGAATTTGTAAAAGACCATACTTCCACACTAACTCTTATACTATTATTTTTTTTCCCAATTAAGAAATCAATTTTTAGAGGAACTATCAAACATATATAATATTGATTGAGATTAAACCCGATAATTTGTAAAAGACCACACCTCCACACTAACTTTTAGACACACCATTGCAACTTACCAAAGATGAGATGAAGTGGTGGTCGGTATTGGTGATGTGTAAGTATTTATTTATAGTCGGCGGAGGAAGATTCAACAACTGAATTGTGTGAACGAGTGGAATGTCCCACTCAATCATTTGGGGAATAAATTAGTGGCCTCCGACTGTGTAGGTTTGGCCAGCCTGCCTGAATTGAAACAGAATTCCGCAGTTATTTGTCTTATTGCTGACATGGACAAGGAGAAGGCATTATTGATTGTATTACTGCTGACATGGACAAGGAGAAGCATTACTGATGGCAACCCAATCATTGTATCTCTAGCATCGTCATCTTTTTTTGTAAATATCGAGTTTGCTTCATCGGACTGAGTGTGGCAGTCGGTGTAGTCTCTGATTCGAAACAACCTTCTCGTGGCAATACGACTGTGAATGATATTAGCAGGTGCTGTTAAAGCGGCAGAGGGCCCATACAAGTCGAATTCAATGATTCGTGGGATCCAGTAGCGGATTCAAGAACACTTTCAAAATTGAGGACTGTCGTTTTTCTACGTTGCCGCATGGCATTACAAGTTGAATTGTCTTTTGCTGCACATGCGGATATGTTTGCAACAACTTTAACGCTTTGAAGAATCGATTTGAGTGGACCTGGCAGTTGTCATCCTCACTTTGCAAGTTGGGAGAGAATATATATTTTTGTCAATTTCGGCCAGATCAGCTGAGTTTTTGAAGACTGACGTGTGAGTTTATAGGATAGATGTGTGTATGCAACACTTTCATTAGGATTATATGAAGTTTAGTCAAGCTTGAATACCAATAAAATAAGATAGTTGTGTAAAACTTAGAAACTAAATTGGATTCAGGCTAACTTTACATAAAACAAATAGCTTACCCCTTATAAATTAAATTGTTAACTAATACTTAGATTCATTACACAGGAAACTTGATTATTCCTAATATTTAAATAAAAGTTCTACAACTTAGTTTTATGAAAATGTTGTTAAGTAACATTATATTTAAAAATAATAAAATATTATTTACATTAACAAATAAAAATGATTAATAATAAAAAAAATTAATGGTTACTATAAATAAAAAGTTCAATTTCTACTTTATTATTACATCGAACTTATTTAAGAGATAAAGTAAGTGAAAGTTAAAAAAAAAAACTTTTTACTAATTCTTTCACTACTTAATATGGAGTTAACCAATAACATGTAAAAATAACATTGTCTATACAAAATGTGTAATTCATTCTATGTACCTGAAACATGTAACATTTATGAAAAAAATGTATTAATAACAAAAAAATAATTACAAGAACATAATTTTATATCAATTTTATATAGAGAAATTTAAAATAATTTAAATAAAAAATTTGTATATTTTCACTTTTCATGTGTAACTTATTCCATTCATAATATGGAGATCACATATATTATTTAAAAAAGGTTAATTAAAAATGAGTTTAATGTAGGTTACAAATCAAATATTTTAATATGCATGTTGAATAAAAGATTTCAATATCATATAGAGAGATTAATTAGTAAAATATTTTAATTATATAGATAAAAATTCTTAGAATTAATCATTTGTTTCTAATTCAAAATACTATAGAGAATTCTTATTCCTTCCATGTTTATATAATAATAATAATAATAATAATAATAGTTTTATATATTATACAAAAACAACTGAAATTTCAAAATTTCTTATAGTTAAAACATTTTATTAGTGTATTAGTTCAAAATGAGAATAGATTCATCTTATTTCTAAATATATCAAAATTTCAATAGAATAATATATTTTCTTGTCTTTTAACATAAAAAAAAATATTTACATCTTAAATAATTGACCCATGTTAACACTTGGCATATAAGTTAAAATAAATCAATACTTGTATATTTTTGTGTGTGTGAACATATATATATATATATATATATATATATATATATATATATATATATATATATATAATAACAGACCAGCCCTGAAGGGTTTTACACTTGATCCTTGAGTTGTATTGTCTTGCTTATCTACATCTTTACCGATTCTAGAAACTCGTCGCCATAAAAAGCCCTTTTTACAAAAAATTCTGGATCATAGTCAGCCCGCAGAAAGTTTCCTTGTTTCCATCATATATGGAATGTATAGTGTAGTTGAGATTTTACAAAATGATCTTCTTTGTATACAAATTGTTCGTGATTCCAAAAATCATGTCCTTGTCTTCGAGTTCCTGCTCAGAGTTGTAAAACTTCCTCTACAGCAGAGGATGCGTCCATGATCATCAGTCGTCCTGGGAAAAGTGTCAATGCTTGTTATGATAAAGCATGCACCTCTGGTTTCAGCTCTTTGTAAATGTGAGTGAAGTAAAGTTGATGAAACTTTGGAATGAGTCTAAGAATTGATCACAAGACCGCCTGTAAGTGGGGGACCATGATCTGTGTTCATTGAAGAGCCCAATCCACTACCACTTTTGAATCGCCAAAACACTGCAGATTTGTTATTCCTTTATCGCTTTCCAGTTTTAAAACTTCCCATAGTGTCGCCAATTCGGCCTTATAATTTGAGTCATGACTGGGCGCAAACTTGATTAGAAATTTCAAAATTAAGGATTGTCATCTTTCTTCGTTGCCGCGTGGAATTACAAGTTGAATTATCTTTTGTTGCACATGTGGATATGTTTGCAACAAGTTTAATGCTTTGAAGAATCGATTTGATTGGACCTGACAGTCTGTCATCCTCACTTTGCAAGTTGTCAGGGAATATATAGTTTTTTCATTTGGTTGAGTTTCAGCCAAATCAGGGAATATAAATTTAATTTTGGGTTTTATGTTTAAAAGCACTTTCTATAGAGAAATGTTTTAGTGTATATATATTAAAATATAAAATAATAATAATAAATGCTATATAGTAGCTAGTACCTATCTTATAGTTTAACTATAGCTAAGTAAAACTAACAATATTGAATTCAAGTTAGTGTTAAGATTTATAATCCATTAAATTTAGGTTTTACACTTTCTCTGTAAAGTATAAATAGATGTATTTTAAAGGGTATTTTTTCTTTCCAAATATATCTATGAAAGATAGGTTAAATATATTCCAAAAAAATATAAATATTAAAAATGGTGTTGCTTTATTTACTTAGTTATTTCTTGTTTGAATTGATAATCATTTTAATTTATTATTGGTAATTTTCTAGTAATTTTGATATTAAGAAATACTATATAGTTTTTTTACTATATTTTAAATTGTTTGTTAAAATTCATTTCATTTTCATAATCTTAAACCAAATTTTGTAATAAACAAATACCTAGGTAATATAAATAAGTGGTTTTCATTTCTAAAACAATTATATAATAATTAAAAGTGAATTTATATATATTTTTTTCATGTGTCTAACTATTTTTTATAGGCATAGTCTAAAATATAGACGAAACAGTCTTTTTCACGGGAATATGGTGATACAATTTCAAGCAAATTTGTTCCATTTACATGTCATTTCTCCCACAAACTCATCAAGGTGTGAATTTTGACATAACTTCATCAACCACTACCTCTAGTTGTTTTAGTAAGTGCATAAAATAATTTTGCGAACAATATACATGTCATTTCTCCCACAAACTCATCAAGGTGTGACTTTTGACATAACTTCATCAACCACTACCACTAATTGTTTTAGTAAGTGCATAAAATAAATTTTCCAACCATGTACATGTCATTTCTCTAACAAAATCATCAAGGTGTGAATTTTGACATAACTTAATCGACAAGTACCACTAGTTGTTTAAGTAAGTACAAACCACTACCACTTTAAGGAAAACCATGTACATGTGTCATTTCTCCCATAAACGTTTAGGGAAAATTTAAGGCATGTGTCATTTCTATGTCATTTCTCCCATAATGAGAAGGCAATGACATTTCACCCATATACAATAAGGCAAACTTTAAGGAAAACCAAGGAAATGTAATTTCTCTCTTAAACTCTAGGCAAGGAAAACTTTAAGGCATGTCATTTCTAGACATGATTTCTCTCATAAACTTTAAGGAAGACCATGAACATGCCATTTCTCCCATTAATTCAAGGAAAACCCTAAAAACTGAACCTAAAGTGGCTGAACTTCCATAGGATTTTAGTATGTTTGTTGAGTGTTAACTTCTACAAGTTCTAAAGGCGGAGTTTGTAAAGGGTTAGGTAGCATCTGGATCTCATCTTTTCTCAAAGGTTACATATTTAGTAAACGGCCCTACAGTCAATCTCTAGAATAGATCTAAATATAAGTTCTTCATTGTAATATCCATTTATGTACATGTCATTTCTCCCATAATCTTTAAGGTATTTGCTAGTGTTTTTGGAACCATGGACATGTCATTTCTATGTCATTTCTCCCATAAATTTTAAGGCAAACTTTAAGACAAGCTATGTACATACTTATCATTTCTCCCATTTCTCCCATAAATTTTAGTAAGTGCATAAAATAATTTTTCAAATCATGTACATGTAATTTCTCCTACACACTTTAAGTCTTTCTCCCATTAATTCAAATTAAACTTTAAGGCCTAAAAATTGAACCTAAAGTGGCTGAACTTCCATAGGATTTGAACTTACATAGGATTTTAGCCGATTTGTTGAGTCTTAACTTCTACAATTTCTAAAGGGAGTGTTTGTAAAGGTCCAGGTAGCCTCTGGATCTCATCTTTTCTCAAAGGTGACATATCCATTAAATGCCCCTACAGTCAATATATGGAACATATATAAATAGAATTTCTTCATTGTAATACTCATTTCTGTACATGTCATTTCTCCCATAAACTATAAGGTATTTGCTAGTGTTTTTTGGAACCATGTACATGTCATTTCTATGTCATTTATCCCATAAACTTTAAGGCACAATTTAATACAAGCTATGTATATACATGTCATTTCTCTCATTTCTCCCATAAATTTTAGTAAGTTCATAAATAATTTTTCAAACCATGTACATGTGATTTCTCCCATACATTTTAAGGAAAAATTTAAGGAAAACCATGTACATGTCTCATTTCTCTCATACATTTGTCATTTCTCCCAGACACTTTAAGGCAAACTTTAAAGCCTGCCATACTTTAGAAAAGATCTAAATAGACGTTCTTCATTGTAATATCCATTTTTGTACATGCCATTTCTCCCTTAGTAAGTGCATAAAACAATTTTGCAAACCATGTACATGACATTTCTCCCACACACTTTAAGGAAAAATTTAAGGCAAACCATGTACATACATATCATTTCTCCCATTTCTCCCATAAATTTTAGTAAGTGCATAAACTAATTTTTCAAACCATGTGCATGACATTTATCCCACGCACTTTAAGGAAAACTTTAAGGAAAAACATGTCATTTCTATATGTCTCAAACTTTAAGGAAAACCATGTTCATACATGGCATTTCTCCCATTTCTCCCATAAATTTTAGTAAGTGGATAAAATAATTTTTCAAACCATGTACATGACATTTCTCCCACACACTTTAAGGAAATATTTAAGGAAAAACATGTCATTTCTATATGTCATTTCTCACATAAACTATATAAGGCAATGCCATTCTCCCATAAAATATAACGCAAACTTTAAGGAAAACCATGTACATGTCATTTCTCTCTTAAACTCTAGGCAAGGAAAATTTTAAGGCTCGTGTCATTTCTATGTCATTTATATGGAATTTCTATGTCATTTCTCCCATAAACTACAAGGCAATGTCATTTCTCCCTTAAACTATAAGGAAATATTTAAGGCAAACCATGTAGATGTCATTTCTCTCTTAAACTTTAGGCAAGGAAAAGTTTAAGGCATGTCATTTCTAGATGTAATTTCTCCCACACACTTTCAGGAAAATTTTAAGGCATGTCATTTCTAGATGTGATTTCTCCCATAAACTTTAAGGCAAACTTTAAGGCAAACCATTCATGTATTTCATTTATCCCATTAATTAGGCAAACTTTAAGGCCTAAAAATCGAACCTAAAATGGTTGAATTTCCATAGGATCCCCCAAACTCAAGGCTTTCTCCCATTAATTCAAGGAAAACTTCAAGGCCTAAAAACTGAACCTAAAGTGGCTGAACGTCCATAGGATTTTAGTTTTTTTGTTGAGTTTTAACTTCTACAAGTTCTAAAGGAAGAGTATGTAAAGGGCCAAGTAGCCTCTAGATCTCATCCTTTCTTAAAGGTGACATATCCTGTAAATTCCCCTATATTCAATCTTTGGAACAGATCTAAATAGAAGTTCTTCACTTTAATATCCATTTTTGTACATGCCATTTCTTCCATAAAATTTAAGGCAATTTCTAGTGTTTTTGGAACCATGTACTTGTCATTTCTATGTCATTTCTCCCATAACCTTTAAGGAAAACTTTAAGGATAACCATGTACATACATGTCATTTATCCCATTCCTCTTTAAGGATAATCATGTACATGCATGTCATTTCGCATATTGCTCCCATAAACTCAAGGGAAAATTTAAGGATAATCATGTACATGTCATTTCTATGTCATTTCTCCCATAAAGTTTAAAACAAACTTTAAGGATAACCATGTACATGTCATTTCTATGTCATTTATCCCATAAATTTTAAAGAAAACTTTAAGGATAACCATGTACATACATGTCATTTCTCCCATTTCTCCCATAAACTCAAGGCAAAATTTAAGGATAACCATGTACATGTCATTTCTCCGATAAACTTTAAGGCATAGTTTGCTAGTGTTTTTGGAACCATGTACATGCCATTTCTCCCTTAAATGCTAGGCAAGGTAATCTTTAAGGCATGTTATTTCCAGATGTGATTTCTCCCATAAACTTTAAGGAAAAATTTAAATAAAACAATGCACATGTCATTTCTCCCATGCATTTGCAATAAATGTTAATTTAATATATTTTATTGAATTTGATTTTTTCAGGGATCAAAATAACCCACTAAATATGGTTGAAAAATGGACATTATGCATAGATGAGTCTTTCTATCCCAATCTAGGGAAATCAATGATTACATATGTGCTTCGAAATATTGCGGCTAGCAAGGTCCTCCAAAGGAAAATGAATATACCAAGAAGAACAACAAACAACGAGGCATATTATATTGCATTGATAGAAGGCTTGGGAACAACTAGGGAGTATGGATCAAATGGAATTTTATTTCTCACCAATTCTAAACTTGTGTGCAACCAGATGAAAGGCATGTACCAAGTTAAAATGGAGAGGCTAAAAAAACTGCATGGAAAAGCAAACAATATTGTTAGCCAATTTCAAATTTTTAGTATAAGACATTGTACAAATTTTAATAAGATGTCTGTTGATCTGTTGTGTGGAGCAATGCCAATTCAATATTCATTTATCAAAGATGAATTAATAGATGAATTATTATTTTACGACGCAATGCCTTTTCAAGATTCATCTCTCAAAGATAAATTAGTGTTGAGACGCTCTTCTTCAAAAATTCAAGATTCATCTATCAAAGATGAATTAGTGTTGAGACGCTCTCCTTCAAAATTAATTGATGGAAATTGTAACATATATTTGATATGTGTGTGTTTTTCACTTATAAATGCACATCTTTTTTAATGACCTTATGTTTTTTTCAATTATATACCAAGTGTGCTCCCACCATGTAAAGTGCAAATTGGTGAACTTCACATTTTTATAAAATTAAAATGGGAGGACTTCAACAAATTTTTGTTTAAATGGAGTTTCACACTTCTTTTTTAATAACCATGTGTTTTTTTCAATTATATACCAAGTGTGCCCCCACCACATCAATAGAGTTCCACACATAAATTATTGCTTTGAAAATTTTGTTTTACATAATTTGTGTACACTAAATTACATTAATTTTTTGAAATTTATTTTAAATAGTAATTTAAAAATAATTGTAAATGTCCACTGTAGATATATCCATATATATCATGGAGGATGAAAGACAAAGATCAATAGAATACCATATCTCTACAAGAGAGCGGGGTCAGGGATAGAGGGGTGTTCATGGTATTTAAATATAATATTATCTCCATACATACATGTGTGTACATATAGAATTTATTTTTTATCAATTTTGTGAGTTAAATTGGTTTTTAATAAGTTTCATTTTTTATTTTTTAGGAGGTAGGAGGACAAGGGTGTTTACTCCATCAATGGAGCATGGTCATGGTTCATGTGACCATGGTTCACACAATCCTAGTATGGTTCATTCAATTTAGTCAATGAATATGTACATGTATTTATATGTATGAATGTATTTTTTAATTGATTATAAATTCATATTCTTTTATGAAGCTTCTCTATTGTCTCGTGAGGTTGGTGGTGGTACAAATTCCCTTGGAGGGCCATCAATAGGTGGTGGTGAATTACATGAAGGTGGTGATATGCATTCCCTTAGAGGCCAATCAATGGATGGTCGTGTTGGTTCTCAACCAATCGGTGGTCGTTCTGGTTCTCAACAATCTCAGGGTGGACAAGATGCTAGCCAACCATATTGAGGTGGCCATCAATCTAAATATTATTTTCATTTAATTTGTACAAAATTTTATATATTGATGCATAGGGTGAAAATGTTGCTCCAAATGTTGCTCAAAAAAGAAGTAGGACATAACACGTCATTCAAGAAGAAGGTTGTACACCAACCACGACTTATCCGTATGAAATTTTCAATATACCTTGGGAATCAAATATACATCAATGCACTGTACAAAGGTGTCAAAATCTTCATTCAAAATTGAAGAGAAATATCATGTCTCTGACTCTCCTTGCTAAGAGTTGACAAAGCTTGGAAATATTTACTCAATATTTAAGAGAACTAGTAGATGTGTACCTAAATATTGGGCCAACCACTCATACTTTTTTAGAAGTGATGATAAAAAGAGAGGAAACATTGATGGGTCCTGATACATGGGAGGTTTTTAAACAAAGAGTTACAACAGAAATGGCAAAGTCTATGTTTAATTTCAAAGAAGGGATGAAAATAAATATGTTAAACGTGCAATATTTCAAGCACCCTCATATAGCTCGCTATTTGTATGATAAGCACCTTGCTGCCTATGGAATAATCTCATGGAATGACAAGGTTACGGTTTATTTTTCAAAATTATTTTATGCATAATTTTTTTGGGGAATGAAACCCAATTATAATGACCTTCACTTTGATTTTTTTGGTTTTGGGAAAGGGCAATTGTGTGACCATAGGGGTGCTAGGTGTGATGCTCAGTTTACTCACCCTAAGCCACGATTGGTTATTTGACCTCTTCGTGTCAAAAATTTGTGGTCAGAGATGCATGTCACTTCTCAAATTAGTTGAGAAGAAAGGAATGTCATCATTGACAATGTTCAGAGTGGATTCGGTGAAGTTGATGTTTGTCTGAATCAACAAAGAGAACGTGAGAATGCATGTGCTATTTTTTTGTATTATACAGATGAAGAGATAGACAACATGAGTATTGAAGATCTCAGAACATATGCAAAGAATTATTGTAATGGTTGGCAGGACCTAATTCTTTATGAGCAAGAGGGCATGGGAATGGTATGTGTTAATGGTTATTGTGATTATTTTAACATGTCTACAATTTTTAATAAATACATATATACATACATTTATTTGTATGCATTATTCTAACAAAAATGTATCATTGTATGTTAACACCATTTTCACTTGTCACGCTTGATGAACAAAGATGATGTTAATATCTTGCTTGGACCTCCAGTTCACACAATCAAGATGGGTCTCACCATCAATCTCACTATCAAGATGGTTCTCACCATCAAGATATGTTGGAAAATGTCATTGTTTTTTAAGTGAACATGATTATGTACAACTATATTTTATCTATTATTATATATATTGAAACATGATGACATATTTTTAAAATAAATAATTGTGTAGACATGTACATGTATATATAATTTAATGTTAATAGATTCTGATTCCGTCCGATGTTTTTGGGATGGCAGTACCTTCTTCTTCCTTAGGAGATGTGCCAAATACACCATCACAAGTATGAACAATTTTTCACTTTTAAATATGTTTTTAAGTTATATATTCTAGCTCAAAAGTTCCATTAAAAAATGAGATCTATAGATCTTGAGTTATTTTAAATTTTTTGAATTTTACGTTTTTGGAGATTTTCATTCGGAGCCACCCTTAGGAGATGTGCCAGATCCACCATCACAGGTATTCAATTTTTCACTTCAATATATGTTTTTAAGTTATAAGTTATAAATTGAAGTTCAAAAGTTTTATTATAAATTGAGATCTAGACCTTGAGTTATTTTATACTTTTAAATTTTTTGAATTTTAGGTTCCCAGAGATGATTTATTTTTTCCACTAACTCTAGCAATGGAGTGTATGATGGAGATAGAAACATCCACACCATGTGAACCATTTGAACAAGTTTTCTAATTTTTTTTAAATATTATTGAAAATTATTTTATATATATATGCATTTTGATTTGAAAATTTTTCATATATATATATATATACTTGTACATGTATATTGTACAGTTTACTATGGAAGATGTTTATGTGGAGGAATTTTTAATGGAAGAGCATCAAAACACAATGGAGAGGGAACCTCATGAGGTATTGCATGATTTTTTTTTTCATTTTTTTTTTTACATGAAGTTCTATATTCTCATTCAATTTTAAAACATTACATTTTAATGTTTGTACACATTGTGTACAAGTTCCCCGTGCTTCACAGATAGCTCGAGGATCGTGAATTTTTTGGGAGAGACACTACATCCATCTGTATTTGATGGATGATGCACATGTGAGCAACATTATATTTGATAGATATAGACTTAAATTTACTTTTTTTATATAGTCTTATCTAGATGCACCATATATTTACTTTTCTATATAACTTGATACTTGTAACACTATACATTGAAATATATATATATATATATATATATATATATATATATAATTTTATTCTTCATGTGAGATACAAATTTTGGACATATTTTATTGTTTGGATATATATAGTTTTAAACTACATTTACTGTTGTCAAGAATGATTTTAAATTTTGGATAGTTACGTGTGGCATGTGATCACATGTTGTGATATATATAATGTTTTTTCTTTTAAACTCAAGTTCTCATTTTATTTTTTAAACCATGTACATACATGTGTATATTTTGGATCTAGTTGAACTAAATTTGGCATGTAATCACATGTTGTGATATAATGTTTTGTTTTACGATATAATTTTCTGTTTTTAAAATTCAAGTTGTCATTTTATAAACTTGTTAAAAATATAAAATGAAGATCTCTCTAGCTGGAAATATCGAATTACAAACCATATATTGGATAGTTGAACTACATTTGGCATGTGATCACATGTTGTGATATAATTTTTTGTTTCTAAAACCCATATTTTGGAAGGTTGAACTACATTTGGTATGTGATTGTAATATAATGTTTTTTTTAATTGGATACTTGAACTACATTTGGCAAGTGATTGTGATATAATGTTTTGTTTTTATTGAATAGCTGAACTACATTTGGCACATGAAGTAATGTTGTGATATATAACGTTTTGTTTTTAAAACTCAAGTTTTGGATGGTTGAACTACATTTGACATGTGATTATGATACAATGTTTCGTTTTTATTGGATAGTTGTACTACATTTGGCATGTGAAGTAATGTTGTGATATAATGTTTTGTTTTTAAAACTCAAGTTTTGGATAGTTGAACTAGACATTTGGCATGTGATTGTGATATAATGTTTTGTTTTTAAAATTCTAGTTGTCATTTTACAAACAAAAAATGTTCACATGAATATATGTACATAGAAATGATTTAAGTACATGTTTGAATATATGTTAAAACGATTGAAGTACAATATATATATATATATATATATATAAACAATCCTAAGATTCTAGGTCTTCTTAGATGTGTCAAACAATTAGAAAAATTTAAAATTGCATTATAGAACATATATATCTTGCACATGCAACATTTTTCATCAATGCACATAGAAAATCTACTTTCAGTTGATAGTAAATTGGAAATTACAAAACACATATCACACATTTTGCATTCAATAATAAATATTATAATTTACTTCTAATAGACATGCACATCTAAAACAAAATCATGAAAATTCAAATTTTCATTATACCAACTATGCTAGATACACAGATATACACACATTTTTCAATATTGACATTATGACAAATTGTACCAAAGAATGTACGAAATAGTTTAGACCAGATAATCTAGACATGTGTATGTATACACATGTATAAATTACTCATGTTTATGTACCAAAACAATGTACATGTGTAAACACTTGCACAGATAACACGACAGGGAATTTCAATTTTTAGTTGAGTTTTGGAAGTTCCAAAACATGAATCCAAAGAGAAGAAATTTTTGACATTTTCAATTTGTTAATTTTGTTTTTTTCTTTGATTGAACTTCTATCAACTTTATGCATGTTGCACACACCAAGTGACTATATTGACAACTTATGACATCAGGTTCATAGTCTTCAAAGTAAACATAATCCCCACTTTGATTAGTTTGTTTGAAAAAATAACCTTTCAGTATAATAGACCTTCTGTCAGATATAAACCCGTGATCATTATAGTTTTCTAATAATTTCATCTTTCGTTCAGTTCAATGCATCAAATAATACTTCACATTTTCATCATTGATAGTGGGTGCAATTAGAGTATAAGCATCTCCTGAGCAATAAAAAAACTTAAATGTATTTAAATTTAGATCATAATTGACATGAAAAATTAACCTTAAAATTAGCATACATGTACTTGATTTTATTATTTATTTCTAGATATCTATCATTTGAAAGCAATTGAAATGTTACCTTCTCTAATAAGATCAGAAACTCGATCACCATCAGATGCTATTGTAGTCTCTTATAATTCCATTTCTTCAAACATTGCAATGGGCATTTTCCCCTTTGTATTTAGCTATGTATGTTGCCAATCTTTTACATACATTTTGTTTTCACAAACATCATTGGACTTTGTGTTGTCTATGCAAACATGACAAAAACAAGGATATTTTCTTTTATCCAATGCAAACATGTTTGTGGAAAACTTTGTTTTAATTGAATGCAATTTTTGAGTCCCTTTTATTGTTTCAATGTCATTTCCAATCGATCTATCTACATCTTCAACCCCAATATCCTAAAAAAACCTATATGGAAAATTCAAAGAAGAATATAAATATCATATCAAAATACCATCATAGATAATCATTGTGATAAAATTACATTGTTTAAAATTATAAATTATCCAGTAAATATCAAATTGAATATACCTTCACACTTGCCTTGATCAGTTAGTCTCATGGCTTAGTGCGGCGATTCACCATTGGACAACTTCTTTAGCTGAGGCAAGTTGGTTTTCACAGGGGTCCATTTGATATCTTTTAAGTGGTTGTTTTATGCATGCCCCTACACCGTCATGTTCTCCTTTTCCATGACCAGTATCAAAGAAATTCCAACAATGTTTAATGTTGGTTTTCATATGAAGACGACACAACCAAAAAAATTATCGTGAAAATTTGAATTGACATGCGCATCCATCTGGTTATATTCAATCTTCATTGAATTTTATTCCAAAACTTTTCAAGGAGTCATAAATCTTTCCAAGATAGTGTTGTACAAAATACGTACCATGTGTACGATCGTCACTGATATAAAAGTGATATTCTTTAATAATATGCCGATTTTCACTAGTGCTTTCTATATGATCAACATTTTGTTCAACATGTTTATATAGAATATGGATGAGCATGGAGACTTGGTCAGAATGATACTATTCACTCTGAATTTCTTTTGTGGAAAAAATGTGTAGTTTTCTGCAAAATCAATTACTGAAAAAATGGTCCCTGGTGGAAAAAAATCACAGGATTTTTTGAATTGCAAGTCCTGCCATCAAGCTCTATGGGAATTCTTGGTGTATTTATAAATTTCTACCTCAAACTTTCTCAAAAAATCTATCACAAAAATTCTTCTTCTTCTAAATCAATTCTTTTAGCACTTGAACTTTGAATCGATGTATGAATATATTCACATCTCTTCCATTTCACTTTCATGTTGGAAAATGATTGATCATTTATATCAGTATGATATTTGTTTTGAAATTTAGTCAAATTTCCACAATCATTGCATTTTTTACCACCAACACATTTCTTTCAGTAAAATAATTCATGGCTTTCTCTTCCACATAGAATTTGACATATGAAATCATGGATAGTGGAAGCAAGAGGTCAATATTTCCAAAATTTTCTACCAAAATTAAGGAATGTGTCATAATATAACTGAAATTCCACATGATAACGACAACAACAAGTGTCGCGTACGGTGATAGGTTTTACATACCATGGTTTTTGTTGCACAAAAGCACTAATTGCGACATCAATTTCATGATTCTCTTATTTTAACTTGTTGAAAAACTCTATCTGAGTGGTGTCCAAGAAATGTTTTGGATGATATTCATATTTATTTCGTGTTATTCTTCTTCCAATCACATCCCTTTCTTTTGGCGAAACACGTGAATTTTTCATCCATAATTCATATATTATTTTTTTTACATTTTCTCCAAGTCTATCTTTGTATGGTTGCATACAAATATCTTTCCAACAAGCGAGTTCATCATCTACATCTATTTGCAACCATAATTTTCGATGTTTGTGCAAAGTTTTTCGTGAGGTTCCTAATGCTCATGCCATAGATTTTACCAAGTGATTCTCTTTAGTACTTGATGAAACCACTACCATATGTATTGCTCTACGTGTATCTGAAATATTTTTCTATCTAGATCTTCTAATTGAATTTATAGCACTGTTTATATTTTGTATCACATTTTCCTTCATTTTTTTATCTTTTTTTTTTATTTTCAAATACCCAATAAAGTCGTAGATTCTTTTAATTTCCTTAATTTTGGGATACCTTTCAACAATTGGGCTTGAACTGCCACATTTTCCTTTCTGAAGTATGAATCAAAAGTGTGATTAACACGATATCGTATAACATGGTCAACTTTTTTATCTCTATATGTGTGAGTGTCAACATTTTCTAACATCTCAACATCGATATTGATTTCATCTGTACATATTCGAATTAATAGTACATAATAAGTTTACATATTCAATAAATAACTAAATTAATAAATATGTATAATTTCAATAATACGTGCATGCGTTCAAGATATATATATATATATATATATACCTGGTGATTCAATTTCTTCACTTGAATTTCTTTCAACATTTTCACCATCTTCAATCATTGGTTCAATAGCTCTTTCACTTTCTCTTTCAAAATTTTGTATCTCATCATCAATGTTTTGAGGAATATCTCTCTCTGATTCCATTGCAAAATATTTTTCAAATTTTTTCATCAAATAAACATTAATCTTCAAAATTTACAGTAGGAAAGTTTTAAATATCAAATTTATAATATTTACATTTACATACCTGCTTCAACTTCTAGTTGAGGTTGATTCTCCCTTTCAATATTTGAGCATTCATCTCTCTTTTTTTTGTGATATTCTCTCCCTTGTTCTCTACATTCCTCAGGGTCTCTTGTTCGATCATATTTTCTCTTGAAATTCCTTTGATTTCCCATGATAATTGAGTATGACGTTCAAAATTTTTCCTTCAGAAATTTAGACAAAAACTCAATTAAAAAAAAATATATCACAAAAGATTTAATTATAAAAAAAAATACTCATTTTAAATTTTTTTCACAAATACATACTTCAATCCAAAACACTTACTTTAGAAAATCTGAGAAAAAAGTGTCTTCTAAAAATAAAATGAGGCTCAAAATATTTCCTTCCAAGTCCTACAAAAAAAATCATTTAAAAAGTTAGACAAATACTCATTTTAAAAAATCATTATAAAAGATTTACTTCAACCCAAAACACGTACTCTAAAAATATGTCACTTCAAAAAATACCTCCAAAAAAATTCCATTGAAAATTAAGCCCAACTTCTTAAAAAATGTCACTTTAAAAAATACCTCCAAAAAAATTCCTTTCAAAATTAAGTCCAAAGACCTCTAAAACAAATGTCTCTAAAAAAAAAAAATACCTCCAAACAATGTCCTTTGAAAATTAAGCCCAAAAATCCTCTAAAAAATATCACTTTAAAAAATACCTCCAAAAAATGTCCTTTGAATATATTAAGCCTAAAAATACTCCTTTCGAAATTAAGCCCAAAAAAAAGTCCAAAAAATGTCCAAAAATGTCTTTTGGAAATTAAGCCCAAAAACCTCTAAAAAAATACCTCGAAAAGAATTTCCTTTGAAAATTAAGTCCAAAACCTATAAAATTGAAAAATGTATCACGTACCTCCAAAAAATGTCCTTTGAATGTTAAGCCAAAAAGAGTCGTTTGAAAATTAAGCCCAAAAAAATCCTTTGCAAAATCAGACCAAATGATGTAATATGTGAAATTATGTGAAAATAATGAATTCGTTTATGTTTATTTATATTTCCGCGAAATGTTTTTTTGGAGGGGCTTCATTGAATTTTCTAGCCGACCTGAAGTCAATTCAAAGTTTGGCTGAACTTTTGTAAAAACTTCGACTGAACTTTTGTGTGGTTAGACTTGACAGGCCGTGGGGACAAAAAATAATTCGGCCGAATTTTTTTTAAAAGTTTGACCGAACTAACACATCTACAATTATGTAGAGCTAAGCTCTGAACACAATTCTTCAACTTTGGACTGATTAAAATCCCTGAAAATTTGTTAATTAATTGTCAAAACCAAGACAAGCATTTTTAGAATTCAATCTACTTTCAGGAAATATAACTTTTATGGAATTTCATAAATATTTACTAATTTTAATTAATTTTGTAATAAAAAGAGTGCAAACAATTTCTAAAGGTCATTATGATTCAGTGAAATCAATATTTCTTATCTTCCAAAATACACTATAAAAAAATTAAAAAATTTATGGTGCATTACATTGGGTCGGCGTCTATAATGGGTAGTTTTTATATTTTTAGTTTATAAATTATATTTTGAGAAATTTTGTGCAAGCTGAAACATATTAAAAATATTCATTTTTTTCATATTGAATTAGTTCAAAAACTTCTAGTAATTATGATATGCATCTGATGGTTTCGTAAATATAATGAAAATGAAGTAGACTCTGTCTAGGTTGTTGTAACACATTTTGTTTCTCAAAAACACAAAGTTTTCAAATAATACACCAATGCATTTGATCATGACTTTTTATGAATCCTTTGATTGTTAAAGAAAACTCAATGAAAGAAACGTTAAGTTGACATATCAAATGTGTATAAAAAAATTCCAAAAAATAAGTAATAGAAAGTTAATAAAATTTCTGACAACTTTTATTTGTATCAAAAAATGAAATTCTAAACAGAAACAAATTTTCGGCTTGCAGAAATTTGAAGAATAGAAAAAAATGATAATTTTTTTCTCAAAAAAGGGCAAAAAGTGTAACCCAACTTCACATTTTCACCAATATGTTATCATGCAGGAGTAAAGGAATCTTTCACCACAACAGAGAGATGAAAAATCATGTTGACTTAGAAGGTTCAAATACTTATCCAAACCCTTTGGAGGGTGAAGATGAAGTGCAAGATGGATATATCATGAAGGATTGAGTACATAGAAGTAAAGAGTGGAAATTTTCATTGATACATTACAATGAATTCTTATGTCACAATCATCAAATTATGGCTTCTCAAAGTTTCATCATAAAGTCTTATGTTGTCCATGTATTTTTCCATACTTTATGGAATGTAATTTTGTATTTCCAAAAATGATAAAATGTAAAATGTGTAGAATCCAAAGGGCCACACATGGAATGTGAAAATTCACTAGAAAGTCATAGATTCATGTAGAAGCTCAAAGGTCACATAGAAACTCAAAAGTCACCTAGAGCTCAAGATTCGTAAGGGAGGTCAAGAGTCACCTAGGAGGTGGAGAGTCACCTCATTTTTTATAAATATACCCTCATAGCTCAAGAAAATGAATTTCACCTTGGCTTCTCTAACTTGTTATAGTAGATAACATCATTCTTCGGAGGATCAGGTGGTGAAATAATGTTCCACTATTAGGGCTAGTGTTGCATCATTGTAATTGTGTATCTTGGAACTTTCACTTAATATTTGAAGCCATTAGAACCAGTTCACCTTCATGTGTGTATCATGGATGTTGTAATACTATTATTTTAATGTTTGAAGTACATGTTTGTGTTCATACACAATAAATAAAATGAACTATTTCATTGGCTTTGATATACATCTTGTTGAATGTGTGTTGTTACTTGCGTTTATGATCATTGTTAACATTTGAACTATTTTGTAGGATAATTAATGATTATTTATATGCTCATGTGTGTATTTATTAGGATATTACTATTACCTGTATTCTAAGTGTGGGACGAAGGAGCGCAAAAATATATGGAAATGGGTTTTAAACAACCAATGGAAACATATTTAGACAAAGGAGAAGTAATAAAGGAAATAAAGATGCAAGTAGGGAGAGGAAATCCCTCTACCACCCCATCGTAAGGTAAATAATGAATTTGGTCTCTTGGAATTATAGAAGTCTTGGGAATGCAACCAAAAAATTGCAATCAAAGACCAAATCAGACCAGAAAACCTAGTAGTCATACTACTTCAGGATACCAAGCTTAGTAAGGAGGAAATTCCATTAGTATCAATATGATAAGGAATTTCAAGGAATCATCAATTAGTGAAAAGTGTCATCATGAGGCATTTGCACTACTTGGAACCAAACAATCATGGATATACATAGTATCTACACTGATAAAAAATGGATCAAGACATATTTACATAATAAAGTGACTGTGAAATACCTTACAATTTTTAACATATCCCCTTTTGCATTAAAGAGACAAAGACTAGTGTTGGAGCTAAGTATCAACCAAAGTATATGTTGAAGGCAACTAGCATGTTATATTAGGTGACAATCTCAACCTAGTAATGAATGCTAGAGAAAATCAAGGTGGATTATATCTTCTAAATCCAAGCAAGGATAAAATTGAGGCTATAATAGTCAAACATATATTAATGAATATCAAGCCGAATAATGGAAAATTTACTAGGAGCAACAGGGCTATAGGGTCGTGAAATATAAAATAAAGGTTGGAACGATTCTTAATCCACATGTCTCAACGAAGGTGTTGGAATGACATCATATAAAATTATTTATGTGGTTTCATATGATCATAAGCCCATAATTATAATATTTAGTGTAAGCATCAACCTGGGATTTCTCCCTTTTCGATATAATCCTCTTTAATCCACGAATGAATATGTCAAACATTTGATCCAGCTAGCTTTGTAGACTAGAATCAATGGATCCCCCATCTATGTTTGGGAGACAAAGTTGAAGCGCATTAAATTAGCCTTAAAACATTGGGAAAAATAAATATATAGAGAGCTATATTGGGAGAAGATTCACCTTCAAGAAGAACTAAAAAATCTTCAAGCAAGAATGGAAAACAAGGAAGAAACTATAGAGCTACAATTCAAAGAAAAGGATCTATATTGTAAACTATACCAAAGTAAGAGGAAAGAAGAGGAGAGCTAGTAGATCAAATCTTGAAGCCTATGGATACAAGATGGTGATAAGAACATAGCATTTTTCTACAATAAAGCCAAATGTAGAAGGAACAAACATTGAGTTGGAGAAGTAAATTTATTCATTGAGGGGAAAGAAGTGATAAACATAGAAGCAAACCATCACTTCAAAACACTACTGGTAGCGGATCCAGAGCCTACCAATATTGAATAAAACCTTAGGAAATTTCCAAAAATGGTATAATAAGAGGCCAATGCAACATTAATAAAGCTAGTGGATGAATAATAATTGCAAAGGGTAGTATGGAGTCTTCACACAGAAAAAGTGCTAAGGCCAGATACTCGATATATTTACCATAAATTTATGTTGATCTTCTTGGGATATCATAAAAAAGTATCTCCTTAATGGGATCAACAAAGGCACAAAATAGGAGGTAAAACCAACTTGACCTTCCTTGCTTTAATTCCAAAAAAAACTTGGCTAACCACCATCAATTTATTTCTACCCATCACTTTTTGCAATTCCTCATACATGATTCTAACAAAAATTCTAGCAAGTCGAATGGAATTTCTACTCCCTCAGTTGATCTCTGAAAAATAGAAAGGATTCATCCAGAAAAGGAATATTGCGGACAATATTCTCTTACTACAAGAATCTATCAATTATATCCTATCCTAAGAAGAAAAAGTTTTCATTCTTAAGCTCAACATGGAGAACGCCTTTGACAGAGTAAGGTATTCCTTCCTTTTATCTCCTCTTAGAAAATTTTGGATTTTCTAATGATTTCATTGATATTATCAAAGTATGCATCCATAATCCTTCGATAGCTCCCATGATAAATGGAAGACTAAGACAATTCTTTCAGAGCACACAGAGAATAAGTCAAGAGTTTCCCCTCTCACCCTTCCTCTATATTATTATGGCATAAACTCATAGCAAGAAACTTGAGCATGACAGGAAAAGAGGGCTACTTATTGGAATACACTACATCATAGGATTTAAAATTATAAATCATTCCGAGTTTGGTAATGAAATTTTATTAATAGGAGGATCTTATCGCATTATGGCTATAAGATTCAATATCACTTTGGATTAGTTTTTGGAAGCATCAGGAGGACTACTCAACATGATAAAGAGCGGTATATATAGTTCGAACACCTCTTCTAGAATTCTCAGGAACATCTAAAAATATTTGAGGTCACTTACAAATTGTAGTGTAAATATTTCAAATATTTAGGAATACCAAGTTCCAAGAAAAATGTGAAGGTTGAGGTCTAGTCAAATACCATAGACAAAATGAAATGGAAAATTTAGCAATGGGGAACACAGTGGTTAAACTTGGTAGGAAATGTCATTTTAATTAAATCTATATTGCCATCCATCCCTATATACTAGTATGTGATTCTGCAATCACCTTCCCACATTCAAAAACAAATAGAGCTTATCCTAAGAAAATTATGTTGACATGGAGGTAGGACAAACACCAAAATATTCATCCTACTTAGTTGGAAAAAATCTATTTTCCCCTTATGAAATAGGGATGGCAATAAAATAACCTGGTATGATGAACTTAGATTTGGGAGTGAAAATTATGTGGGGACTAGTCATGGAAGTGATAACTTGGTTGAAGAAATTCATAGAAGGAAAATACATTAATACCTCTCGCCAAAAACTTCTCAAAATTCATATACAAATGAGACCTTGTACTCTAATTTGGAAATTGTGTAAAAAAATCCTCCCTCTCATTCAATCCCATACTTCCAGAATCCCTGGGGGAGGAAAAGAGATCAATTTCTGGGAAAAAAGTATATTTAGTAGGAAAACATTATCCTCTATTCTAGAAATGGAATAGCTTAAGAATTGGTGTCAAAGAAAATGCATCTTTAAGTTGACACAAATTTCATTTTGGGACCAAAATGACTCATCTTGGAAGGATTGAAAATTCCCAACCATTTCGCTCAAGTTCCTACATGAATGGAATATTCTCATCAAGCATATAAAAGGTTTAACACCTATTTAGCTCAAGAAATAAGACAATTTTAAATAGAATTTGATTGAGAAATATTACACAGTTAAAATTTATTGCAATGCCCTTTAAGGAGATCAAGAGTAGTAGCCCATCTCGCCTTAATAGAAGTTTTTTTGAAAAACAAAAATTTTCCCAAGGTCAAGCTATTCATTTGGACCCTCCTCACAAAGAATATATTGACATGAACAATCTCCTAAAGCACAACATACATGGCACGTAAAGATTCCCTTTCTACATGAATGATGAGGGAACAATAAATTATGGGTTTCTCTCCTACACTTTCTCTCAAATGTGTTGCAAGGTTTTGTTCCACCCTCTTTCTCTTAAAACAAATTTTGAACTGAATATCACTAAATTCCTTGCAGAATGCAACTTAAGCTATCCTTACACTCTCAAAGATAAAAACTCAATAAAACACTTCTATCTAAGCCTTCCAAAATTTCTTTGCTAGTAGCTCTGGTTAGCAAGTTACAAAAGTATCTTTCACTGAAAGAATCCAAAGGAAAGGAAGATATTGGCCAAAGACTAGGGCCTCTCAAACAAAACCATTTTATCAAAAGGAAATAACAAAGCTTGTAGGTGGAATAAACATTGTGGTTTGAATTCATCCTGGAAAGGACTCCATATATCACTCATATTCCTTCTATAATCTTTCCCACTCTTTATAACTAGAAAATTAGATTGAAAGATAAGGACTTAAAGGCCTGGTTAAACGAGAAAAATTGAGTCTTCCCTTTTTTCTCATGGTGCCTCAGAAAATAATCTAAGGAGAGTTTGAGTATCGGGAGTCATAATTGATTCTGTGGGGAAATAAAAGGCTTCTTACGAATGGGGACTTGGCTATGAATCAAACAATAGAGCATAAGCCTATAAGCTTCTCTTGGGAGTCATAACTCTTTGTGACCTTAGTGATGGGAATCCAAATTAGAAACAAATTAAGGCCCATATAACATTTCTTAGTCACATAAAGTCTATATTAAATCTCTCCTTCTACACATTATAATATTTTTTTATCTTTAATATGTTATTAGGAAGGTTTAGAGATAATTTCATATTATTTTCCTAATATCATTTATTTTTGCATAATATCGAGTAAATTATAAATGAGCTAATATAGGAACTTTATCCATACTACAGGATGGACCAATATTGGATAATGAATTAACATGATATGATGAAATTATTGAACAAATTTTGGAGCTCCAAATATTGAGAAACTATAGGAATGTGTTCCCTGTCATTTAATGTAAATTCCTAGTGTTGGGAACTAGATCCACTTTTCAAGGAATTTTGGAGGGAAAAGTTGCCTCCTTTCAAGGATAATGCTTCCTAATCACTTTGTATAAGTACCAATTCAAATTTTCCTATAGGGGCATGTATTTCTTAGCCTTCCTGTGGAGGAAACTTGTTATTTAGCAGCTCCACTTTCATTTCCAGCAGTGATGTACTTGGATTTATTCAAATATTGATGTTTGGTGCCTTTTTTAGCTTCTAAAGCTTGGTTTCCTTCATAGGAATATGAATTTCCTTGGGCTTTCCATCCCAAGAGCCACATATCCCTACTGCACAATTTATTGATTTCCTTTGAATGTCTTTTTTCGTGTGCATCTCTTATTCTTGCATTTACTATTCATAATTATTTTGTTGTAGGTCATATTGTTTAAATTATTGAAGTGATTTTTTTTTAAGTTTATTTATAGATTCAAAAGAATTATGCATCCTTTTAACAACTTTTAAAATCTGTATTCATCATTAGGCTACTTGGATTGGTTTACTAGTTCACAAATCTAGAATTTCCTCAACTCCCTTGTAGCGAAATAGTAGTAATTTTCTGATATTTTTTAGAACATGCTAATGAGATTAATTTGAGTTTATTCCACTTTTATTGGGTCATAAAATCATTTTCATAAAATAATTTACCCATAGCATTCACATATTATTAGGTTAGGCATTTGGTAGGTTAACTAGCTCACTAGTTCTTGAATTTTCGTTTTTTTGAGTAGTAATTTTCTGTTATTTTTTAGCATATGTTAAAAAAGGTATTTTGGAGTGATTACACTTGGAACAGATTCCTAGGGAATCATAATTAATAAAAAAAATTCCCAACTCATTTTCACTTGATTTACTTGGGCATTCGGCAATTTATCTTGGTCTTGTAGCAAAACAGGGCCTCTTGTAGCACCTCTTGTAGTATTCCTGTAGCACTCCTGTATCACATGTAAACTTGACCATATTTTCTCCAAAAGCTTGGTTTTTATATATTAGGCTTCAATCATGACCCCTAGTATATGAAACTGTGATTTAGTAACACCAAAATACCTCTTAATCCTTGCCTCTTCTACATTTCAATTCACCTCTGCAGTTTGGATTAGTAGACAGATTATGATTCATGACAGTAATAGCATAATGATGATTTTAATGATTAATTTATGAAGCAACTTGTGAAATATATTGAAAAAAACTATCTTTAATGCAGTGATTGAAGAATGATTTCATTTTGTTTCATACATCTTAAGCTATGGTTTCCATTTCCAACATTTTTATTTCTATTAAATAGACTTGGCTTCCTTTTCATGTACCATACGTTAATGTTTACATTTCTACAAATACGATTAACATTTACATTCATGCAAAGTAGAAATCCTTTCCTTTCTCCAAAAGTAACTAGGATTCCTCTCTGCCAAAGTAATTAGTTTTCCTTTATGTAAATAGTGTCACATTTCCATTTCTGCAATTATTTTAGGATTTTATCATGGCATTCACTTCATTGCATCCAATCAACAAAAGAAGGAAACATTGCATGTTGCAAATATAGTGTCGACACCTCTTATGTGTGTACGAACATAGGGTTCATAATTGAAGTTGATAGCCTTAGGAGTTGCAACATTCTTGTAGGAATTATTGATCGGAACACAATCATTGTATCTATAGCATCCTCATATTTTTGTAAATATCGAGTTTCTTTCATCGGACTCAGTGTGACAGTCGTTCTAGTATCCGATTCGAAATGACATTCTCGTGGAAATACGATTGTGAATGATGTTACTAGATGATGTTAAAGCGACAGAGGGCCCATGCTACTCGAATTCAATGATTCGTGGGATATAGTAGTGGATTCATGAAAACCTTCAAAATTTAGGATTGTTGTCTTTCTAAGTTGTCCCATGGCATTAGAGGTTTAATTGTCTTTTGCTGCACATGTGGGTATTTTTGCAACAACTTTAAAGCTTTAAAGAATCGACTTGAGTGGACGTGACAGTATGTCATCCTGAAATTTCAAGTTGGGAGAGAATATATACATTTGTCAATTTGGTTGATTTTCGGCCAAATCAGCCGAGTTTTTGAAGACTGAGGTGTGAGTTTACGAGATATATGTGTCATGTTCAAGAATTAAATTTCATAGAGTGATTAAATCCCACATAACCCATTTTTTCTCTATTTTATATAGGAAGAATGATCAATCTACCTATGCAACACTTTCATTAGGATTATATGAATTTTAGTCAAGTTTGAATGCCCATAGGATAGTTGTGTAAGAATTTTAAACTAAATTTGATGCACAATAACCCTACACAAACCAAATAGCTTACATCTCATAAATGAAGAGAATGAAAGTTCTACAACCTAGTCTCATGGAAATATTGTCACTGAACATTACATTTAAAAATAATAAAATAATACTTGCATTAACAAATAAAAAGTACCAATAACAAAAGAAAGCAATGGCTAGTAACCATTAATAAAATATTTCAATTTCCACTTTATTTTTACATCTAACTTATTTAAGAGATAAAGTAATTGAAAGTTAAAAAAAAAAAATAGTAATTCCTCTACTACTTAATATGGAGTTAACCAATAACATGTAGAAATAATATTATCCATACACAATGTGTAATTCATGCTATGTTCCCATAGAATGTAACATTTATAAAAATTATGCATTAATAGCAAAAATAAATTACTATCAAAATATAATTTTATATCGACTTTATATAGAGAAATTTAAAATAATTTAAATAAAAAATTTTGTATATTTTCAATTTCCATGTGTAACTTATTTCATTCATAATATGGAGATCACATATAATATTTAAAAAAATATTAATTAAAAAAGATTTTAATGTAGGTTATAAATCAAATATTTTAATATGCATGTTGAATAAAAGATTTCAATATCATATAGAGAGATTAATGAGTAAAATATTTTAACTATATAGAAAAAAATTCTTACAATTAATAATTTGTTTCTAATATATATATATATATATAGATAATTAATAACAAAAATAATTTTATATATTATACAAAATAAGTGAAATTTCAAAATTTCTTATAGTTAAAACATTTTTTTAATGTATTAGTTCAAAATTAGCATAGATTGATCTTATCTCCAAATCTATAAAAAACTCAATGGAATAATATATATTCTTGTCTTTTAACATAAATAAAATGTTTGCATCTTAAAGATTCGACCCATCTTGATACTTGACAGATAAGTTAAAATAAATCAATACTTGTGTGTGTGTGTATATATATACATATATATATATATTTCATTTGCTTATTATTATAAAATTATAATTATAATAATAATATCATTTTAAAATTATAATTTATGTATTAAAGTTATTTTAAATTTATATTTTTTCTATTATGATCATTGTATTAGATACTAAATTTTTATTTTATTTATTTGATTTAGAAAAATAATTTTAAATTTTAAATTTAATTATTAATAATTATTAGATGGATGGTCGGAATTTTTTTCCAAATAACTTTGTAACTATAAAAATATAAATTCTAAAATAAAATAAATGAAAAATATAGTATATAATCTAGAGTATGTTCAAAATCATAAGCCATTGAATAGCAATATAACAACATAAATAGAGATGATAACATCAGCGACTTAGTCATCCCACTAGAAAACATTAAACATTTGATACAAACACTTTTAAGTTAATAAAAGTAGTACAGTCAAATTATATCCTTCGCTAAAACATTAAAAAAATTATTTAACACCTTTATCAAAATTCATAACTTAATTAAGAGTTAAATATATCAACACCGGAAATAAAGGTTTATAAAACCCTCATTAAAAATTTATTTAAACATTTAATGAAAATATTAATAACTGGATCAAATCCTTAAAATCGCATTGATAATAAATATGAAAGGCATGGAAAACACATTTTTTAACTTCCTTGGCCTAAAACTTGTTACATCACTTTCTATTTATAGCTTATTAGATTTAATCACTCAATAATAGCTCTCTTTTTTTCCGTTTGGCACAAGTTGAACTTAAAATATAGTTGATGTGTTAATAATCTAATATATGTTTTATAATTTTTCAAATTTTAGTGATAAAAGTTATGGAAAAAAATATAATTTTTTAATAAATTCAATTTTGGGTTTCGTGTTTAAAAGTACTAGATAAATGTCTTAATGTTTGTATATTAAAAGATAAAATAATAATAATTAGTTCTATATAGTAGCAGCTAGTACATGTGTTATATTTTAAATATAGCTAAGTAAAAATAATAATATTGAATTCAAGTTCGTGTTAAGGTTTAAAATTCAGTAAATTTAGGTTTTATATTTTCATATAAATAGATGTATTTTAAAGGGTAGTTTTTCTTGCCAAATATATTTGTGAACGATAAGTTGAATATATTCCACAAAAAATATAAATATTAAAAATGGGGTTGTTTTATTTATTTAGTTATTTCTTGTTTGAATTGATAACCATTTTAATTTATTATTGGTAATTTTATGGTAATTTATTATTAATATTAAGTAAAACTATATAATCTTTTTACTATATTTTAATTTATTTGTTCAAATTCATTTCATTTTAATAATCTTAAACAAAATTTTGTAATAAACAAATACCTAGGTAATATAAACAATTGGTTTTCATTTTTAAAACAGCTATATAATATTATTTTTTTCATGTCTAACTATTTTTTATAGGCATAGTCTAACATATAGATGAAATAGTCTTTTTTGTAGGAATGTGGTGATAAAATTTCAAGTGAGTTTGTGATTTTTGTTGTTTGAAATACTTTTTTGAATGCATGAATGGATTGAACACATTGAAAATCATTTGGGGCACTGAAATTGTACATATTAAACAACTTAAACTCAAGTTTTTAAATTTCTACACTCGAATTTGGTTTAAATAAACAAGGAAAAATGTTTCACTTAATTATTAATGAGTGTATCCCATTGTATTTGTTTATCAATATTTTTTTTTTCAAAAAGATATAGTGTATGTTTAAGAGGCCTTCTACTCTCCCTTCTTCAGAAAAAATTTGTTACAAAGGAGAACAGTGAAAAAACATAGAAGATATTTCCATTTCTTACATGAATCCCACAGAAAAAATGGCCATATAACAAAAAACACAAACAAAACCAAAAAACATCGTGCAAATTCCATATTGGGGAGGAGAATTTAGAGCATGACAACCTAGGGCTGCAAGAGGGTCATGCCCTTCATGAACATGATAGTCAATATGTGCTAGTTGCGCCTCAATGTTGTCCATCCGCTCGTTATTGTAGTGATGGCTATGTCTCATAGAAGCAAGCTGCTATAGAATTTCTCCCTGATTGTATTGAACATCATTGATTTAGGCTATACTCTCATTTTGATCATCATATCTATATTGAAGAATGATGTCCAGGTTTTCTTGAATATCCCACAGTTGCTCACCTATCAATGTTAACGATGGATATTTCTCTACATATGCCTAAGACTGGGCCTAGATATGAGCCACCTAACCCTCCACATTTGCTCCCCGCCCCCCTCCCCATTGATTTAGGCTATACTCTCATTTTGATCATCATATCTATATTGAAGAATGATGTCCAGGTTTTCTTGAATATCCCACAATTGCTCACCTATCAATGTTAATGATGGATATTTCTCTACATATGCCTAAGACTGGGCCTAGATATGAGCCACCCAACCCTCCACTTTCTCCCCCCCGTCCCCCACCGACATCCTCATTCAATGCTTCCTCTCGGTCGACTCGTTCACCATGCTCACCATGAAAGTAACCACCGAGTCGGGAACACCCACGCTGACACAACATATCTTCCACCGGTATGCACCAGGTCTTTACAATAAGGGAGTCACGCCACCCATTCCAGAGCTTCCAATTAGCTGCCCAACTTGTATTAACTTTGTTTTGCACAGGCAAACCCCATGCATATTGGTCAAATAAGGAAGGCCCCACAATGTTGTCTCCACAGAGCCCTAGAACGAAGACAGGCTTGAGAGTAATACCCCACAAGAGAAAAGATAATTCGAGAGAACCAAATATTGAAAGAATTCACAACAAGGAATGCAATTAAAACAAACTGCAATTTTCCCACTTACAAAATTACCTTAACAAGCATGGTCCCTTTTTATCATACCCAAACCCGAACACACACTATTAAATTGAAGCATGAAGCACCCTACAAACACCAGAACTATGACCACACTTGGTCGAAAAAATTATCCTCTCGTCTACAACTAGCACCAAAAATCAAAAGGACACCCTCTCCCCTAGGCCATCCACCAAAGGACCGAGGGTTTGATACCCATTTCTCACGTTGTCCAAATAACCACATACTACAACATACACTGGAATCACTATAACATCTAGAATTGTTTGAATTACCTACGAGATGAAGTTGTACCCTTCTCTAATTATCAAAACGACTTTATGTCGGGTTCTCGAGCTTAGCCTCTCACTGATTGATCCAAATACATGAGTACCAGAAAGAACCAAGCCCCATACATTCGCGAACACAGGGTCCCATATGGTTGATTGTTCTATTCTTGTATGAAAGACGAATTTATAAGTCCAGACCATAACCGTCAGTGTTTTCCTCCACTCGTACAAACCCGAGATTGGCTCTCCCAAGAGCCCCTCTTAATGAACCAAGCAGGTAATATCGTCGAAACTCCACCTTTTCATCTCGTGGTGACGCTTCTACTCGCAAATGCCATTGCTAGGGAAATAAAACCCACGCTATTTTGAGAACCTTCACATGTAGGCAACGAGGCCTTTTGGACTGCCCATGATATACCTCGATTACTGTCGTGTGGGGGGGATATTTTCCCAAGCCGATGCATTTTCTAATTCACCCACCGCCAGTGGGGATATGAATAAATTTATTTAATTCAATTAATAAAATTTTAAACCTATTCACTAACACTATTTATTAAATTTGAACTTAGTAATTAATAATTGATAATATTTATTATAAAATGAACTTACATATTATAAAATAATTAAGTTACATTTTAATTAATGGATAGTTAATAAGATTTCATTTTGTTATTATCGGTCTTTAGCAAGATAGGACTATACTAATAGATTTACTCATTGATCATTATTAGTTTAGCATTGGCCAATGCAGCTTATAATGTTTAACTTCAAAAAGTAAATATTTATTTTCATTTTATTTTAAAAACTAATTTTCAAACATTTGATTAGACCATAACTTGAAGGTCTTATTGCAGTCTTTACACAAGATAATGCATGTGGATAACTACCTGACATATTTTATGCCATAATTGAGGGATATAGTCTAAATATTCATGCATTATGTTTAGATATTTGAGTAGTAATAAGGAATTAAATAACACATTCACCATCACTTACTTCACAACATAATTTACGAAAAAAAATTCTTAAAAACGAATAAGAACAAGCGTTGGAAGCCAACGTAGACCATGCCATTTAAGTGTAGATTATGCTATTAAAAAATTTTCAAATTGATATATAAACTGAAAAAATTAATTGTCTACTAAGGGGAAAAGACTTTAATAAATTTTGGTGGGTTGTAACCACTAAAAAGTTACATTTACATTTGTACTCTCAATTATTCAGTCTACATATTTACATTTTTATTTCTAATTATTGAATCTGCACATTTACATTGTTACTCCTACTTATTGAGTATTTACATTTACATTTTTACTCCTACTTATTAAAGTGTTGAACTAAACATAAATATTGGTGGGCAGTAGCAACCCCTATAAGTGTATTTATTTACATCTTATTCCTATCCATTTTTTATGGAAATACATTCATAAATTATGATGGGTATTTATTTACTTCTTACTCCTATTCATTTTCTATGGAAATACATCCTTAAATTATGACGGGTATTCAAGAATCTTAATTTTTGGTGCTTTCAGATGAAGCTTAGAAATAAAAATTCTAAAGTATCTAAGAATCATGGCATAAATATTACAACTTCATCCAAAAATTAGTGAGCCCTCGTATTGCACCAAGAGTGTTGCAACTCCCAGGGGCTGCCCTACTTTACTTCATCAACCCGAGGTTCGTACAAACTTTGAGGTGACAGTGCTATATATACAGCAGATGCATTATATTCATGTAATCCTCTTCCGCTTTATGAAAGGGTGCTATTTCTAAGGGTTCTCAATGAATTCTGTCACACTTAATGAAACTAAACTAAATTGCAGAAAGGAAATGAGACAAGGAAACTAAATTAAATCACTAAAAAGAAATGATAGAAATGAAAATAATTTAATTTACAGAAAAGGAAATGACTGAAAAGAAACTAAACTATATTTCTAAAAATAAATGGGAGAAAGGAAACTAATCCTAAACCACACTTAAATTGGCCAAGTGGCTAAATTCACTCTACTTATCCTATGATTTATCTACCATGCTTCTATCCATGCAACCAAGACTTAATTCTAACTAAAAAAAGTTAATTTGTAGCTTGGAGGAAGAAAGGGGCTAACAGAGCGAATGGAGGGCTTAGCGCATAAAACAAGGCTTAGAAATGGAAAGCAGGGGTTAAACCCTTAGAAAACGTCATTATCACGTGATAAATTACTTTGTAGCAGAAAGAATTGGAAAAGTCTTTGAAGCGGAAAGAAGGGGTTTCAAACCTTATAAAACCATAGTATATCGCAAGAAAGGGCTTTAGAGCGGAAAGAATCGAAAGATGTGATTGCGGAGATGGGATGGAGGTGAAAGTTGTGATGTGTGATGTCGTAATCGCAACTTTTCAAGTTTAAATAGATAGTGATAAGGGTTCAATGGGAATAAACTGAAATGTGTGAAGTGCGATGTGCGATGGAGATGATGTGATGGTGAAGAAGGGAAAAGTTGCAGGCTGTGATGTGCGATATGGTAAGTTCCGTGGGATGTGATTTTGCAATACCATAATCACAAGAACAAGTGGTAAGTGTTGAGGGTAAAATCTAAAGGAGGCGAAGCGTGATTTTTGATGGTGACGTGGTGGTGGGACCAACAGCAGGGCAAGATCTCACTATCGCAATCAGCCAAAACAACGGTAAGTGTTTAAGGGTGAAAGGTAAATGTTGCGAAGTACGATTTGTGATTTCGCAATATTGTAATCACAAAGAGCGAGCGGTGAGCGCTGAAGGTAAAAGGTAAATGTTGCGATCTGCACAGTGCGATGTATGGTGGCGAGAATTTCTAGGAGGAAGGTGGTTGTCAGGTTTCAATGGTTTTGCAAGTGTTTAGCATTAAAACGAGTTTGGCAACGGTGATCGATGGAACAATGGAAATCGGCGAAGGAGAGCGGTAAGTCTTCAAGGAAAAAGGTAAGAGTTGCAAAGTGAAACTGTGATGTACGGTGGCAGGAGACTCAAGGAGAAAAGGCAGAGGTTTGTTTTTCGGTGGTTTTGAATGGTTTTCACGCGTTTTTGATAAAAAGAATAAGTCGTCTATGAATGAATAAAATAGAGAAATAAGGCTTTGAAGGGCTAAGTGCATTAGGCAAAGAAAAGCTAATTCTAGCATTGAGATGAGAAGAGAAGGAGGCATAAAAAAAAATTGTGTTTAAGCCATCAAGATGGAGATGGAAAATGAAGCATGAAGCGCCACGGAGCTGCACTGAGTTGTTGACATTAATTTTGGCAAACAAACCCGCGAATTCATGCACGAGAAAACAAAAAAGAATGTGTGATAAAACAGCAAAAAGAAAGCATTTTTTGGCTTTGTGGGAATGTTTACCCTCCTCGATCTCTATTGACAAATATGAGAAGGAGGTTTAGATCCACATATTTTTGGTTTTTCTCCTCGACTCTATTACTCAGAAGCACATAAAACTGCAACAACATACTAAAAGCAAGAACTAAGCAACAATGAAACAGAGAGAAGAAAAACTAATTTGAATGACAGAAACAAAGATAGCTTAATGGCAGAAAGGAAAATATAGTAAATGTAGAGAAGCTGAGGCACATGGGTTGGGCCCTAACCCACGAGCCCAACTCTCTGGAATTGAATCATTAAAATGTGTCTACTCATTGCATTCAAAAATTAAATCTTATTACATCCCCAAGGTCTTAAAACAACAAAAGCCTAATAGCTTACAACAAAAGTTCTGAATGGAATCGAATCATTGACTAACTTACCAACTAACCCCTTCCTAACCCTAGCTCTTCTTTATTTATTCTACAGGGAAGCTACCAACATCTCCCTTGAAAATGGTGATTGAATCCACTTTTAGTCCAAGCAAACATAGATTGAGTGCCCTTTTTCTTCAGTTGCTTGGTTTCCTCTTGGAATTCGATTTGCTGGAAACTCCAAGTGAAGTATGGCTTGAGTGCACTTGGTCTTGAGTTCCTTAGCTGCCTTTGGAATTCAAATTACTGGAGAGGTATCTCATGAGGATCCTTTGGTTTCCTTTGAGAGTTAAGGAGGGTGGAAAATCCCCTTGAATCTTTCCATGATTTCTCCCTAATTCCCTGATGTTGTGTTCATTTATTCTCCAATCCTGATCTTCCAGTGGCTTGGAGTAAGTCCCTAAATCATCTCCTTCTCAAAATCTGTATAATCTGCCAAATATTTCCACAATATTCTAAAAAAATAACCAATATTAGGAAAAAATATGCAACTACCTTTAATCCTTCCTAAGAACATATTAAAGCATAAGAAAACATTATTAAGTGCATAAGGAGAAATTTAATATATACTTTTATGTACATAAGGAAGGTAGATGCGCCTAAGAAAGGTTAGATGGGCCTTATGTTATGTCTAATTTAGAGGTCCATCATCACCCCCTACTGAAACTGTTGCTCATCCTCTGAGCAACCTATTTATCCTCCTTGCATTATGGTTCCTTCTGCATGCTGGCTTATTTCATTTTCTATTTTTTGGGCCATGTGCTTCTCTTTTGCTAATGTTCTTACTATTCTTCTTGCTATAATTCTTCTTGTAGGTGCTTCATGGAGGTCCTCAAAGGCCTTGAGAAAATCTATTTTGCATGCCAAGAGGTGGTGGGTCCACCTTTTATTCTATTTTTTCTTTTTTTCCTTTTTTCTTGTTATTTTCCTTTTTTTCAAATTTTTTTTTTTTTTTTTGCATGCAAATTAAACTCAAAGTTATTTTTTTGTTAACTGAGTTCACCCTTAGTTACCCCTTTGGCACTCCTTATCTTTGATTCTAATGAAATTTTTACTTCCCACTTTCTCAAGTCCTTTTTACTTTTGTCTTGTTTCTTTTCTTGGTGGAAAAAGTGAGGCTAGATGCTAGATAAGGTTGAGGTAGCTCTACTACTGATTTTGGTTATATAAAAAAAAAATCCCTCTCACACTTTTTAATGTTTTATTAAGCAAAAATATATTCAAAGAAAGGGTTATATGATTTCAAACCTGAGCCTTACCATTGATTTTTTTTTGCATGTGATATTGAAGCTGCTGATATGGTTGTTGAAGTCGTCATTGGTGGTTCTGAAGCTGCATTTGATAATCTACTTGGGGTCATTTTGGAGCTTTTGAGCACATGAGGAGGAAGTCCAAGTTTGAATACATTTGACTAAAGTTTTGAATAAATTTTATTTTTGTACCAACTTGTTGTTTTCTTCTTGCAAAGGTTGGAGAGCACCTACATTCATTAGAGAGAGAAACATGGAGAAGCACATTTTTTTTTGAAGGCTTACTAGCTGCATCACTAAGGCTTTCAACTAGAAGGTCTTCCTAGGCGCCTCAAAGGAAGTTTTCACCTAGGATCTTTTATTTTCCTCTCTTTTCTTCAACCCAATGACATCCTCATGGAGTTTTTCAATCAGTGAGCCAATCTCAGATACCTCAAAGGAGGTTTTCACCTAAGATTTTATTCTTTTTTTCCTTTTTTTCTCATTTTTTTCCTTTTTTTTTTTAGTTTTCTACTCTACTTGAAAAAAGAAAAACCTTTTTCAAGTATAGAAATACTTCCAATGGAGCCTTGTACACATCAATATGACAAATAAAATCAGGTGCACACTTGGAATACATGTTCTCACATGTACCTGCATTTAAGAGATGAATTGCTTTGACTGGGATTGTATCAAGTACTATTGGAGAAGAGTGTGTCGCTGCAACTTAATGAATGTTTGGAACCATATCTCAATATAGTTGTGATGCCCCTGGTTCACTTGGTGAGTTGGATCACCTTGGATGTCCTCTTATATTATGGCAGTCAAATCTTCCTCTTTTTGTTGTTTTTTCTGTTGAACACATGGAGGAAATGCTAGTAAGCATGAGGAAAATCTCTTAACATATGATTCTAATATCTGCTTTTCATCAAGTGCAGCACCTGATTATTTGATATCCTCATTTGAATCTATTTCTTCTTGAGGTTTTCCTTCAATGACATTGAGAATATCTCTTCTTTGCAATACCTTTCTTGATCTAAGATGCAAACCATTTAGATCAAGAGGATACATTTGGTAGTGTTGTAACTCAAAATTGTAAGTGGGCTGAGATACTTCATGGTGTGGGCTGGAAATGGTGATACAGGTAGTTGAGTGGGGGTGGATATATGAAATGGATGTGGTTGAGGATGTGGTTATGGTGGAGGTTGATGGTAGGGATAGCATGGAGTTGGGTATACAGGATATGGAGGGAAATATGGAGGATATTGTTAATTTTCCCAATAAGGACCTTGACAACCATGTTGCCAAGATTGGTTTTGGGGTTCAGATGGCCAAGGTTTCGAAGGAGGGAGTGTGTCCCAACTAGTTTGAGATGGATGGGAATAAGCTTGAAATTGTGAAGTTGGTCCTTGCATCATATCAATTTTACTAGGATGCCAGGATATCCTTGGAGCTATATAGTATAGCTTCTTTGGTGATTTCCTTGCTCCATCGCCCTCCTGGTAAACTTATTTAAACCTGGGGAATGATGAAAAAAAATTACTAGCGTATGATTCTACATGGATAACAAAAATATCATCATCTTCTTTTTGTTGATTTTTCATTCTTCACATTTCTACTTGTTCACTAAGATTGCTAAGAATTTCTATTTTAAAGTTGTTAAGAAAATTTCCAAGCTCATCTTGTGTTACCAATGTTGATGTTCGATTACTTACTCTTTCCCTTCCTCTTGATATGCGCTTGCATGTTTCACAAATTTCTTCAAATTACAATTGATATACATCTCCTTTTCTCATGATATTAAAAATATCAATCCACTCACCCCTAATTGTTCTAAGTAAGAGGGTTTTTAGTGTGTCAAATCCCAGATGTTGCAATTTTGCCATCTTAATATTTGTTGAGGAGGTAAATCCCCTCTGCGGACAAAAGCGATCCCTACTAGCCCAGCGGTTAGTAACAATATTAAATCTCTGGTATACAAGTTCCTAATTGCGAATAAATAGACCAACGATGGAGGCCTACCTGGAGTCCAATGCTATGATCCGTGGAAGAGACAACGTTCTTGTTCCTCAGCCTCGGCAGATCACGATCCCCATGATGTCCGTGAATGGACACCTGCACATGCAAGAAACAACACGAATACAAGCATAAAATCCAGAATACGCAACTATATATCAGTCAGAAAGGATATAACTCATCATTATCATAAGTGAAAAGCAGAGTGGAACCATAACCAGTAGTCATTCATTAATAAGCAATCGAAAGAGAGTACAACCAATGTTCTGACGCTGCGGTCTCCTTCGGAAGGGTCTCCAGTCGTTCACGTCTCGCAAAGCTCGCCAGGGAAGGGACAAGCCTCTCTAGAGTCTCTCGACGATAGTCTCCTTACTTGAGTCGGCCTTAAGGGAAGAAAGAGGGCTCTTACAGCACAAAGGCTCTTGGGAATTTGGAGATTCAAAGCTTAGGCACTTCAAGACTAGCTTGCAATGGCAATAGGCAAGCTTTTATAGATGGGGAAGGAGGGAGTTGGGATCCCTATTATTGTGGGATTGGCCCTATCATTAAGGAAGGTTCCATGAAAGGTGACAAACCACTTCCCTTCCATGGAACTCCCGTAGCCAAACCTCCCAACTCAAGATAGGCAATGGTTTATGAGTTTGTTGAAACACAACTTCTGCCATCTTTATTTAAAAAACACTCCTTAAATTGGCTGGCGCGACTGCTGCTTTGGGACAGAGCGCCAGTTGGCGCGGCCTCTTTGTAGGATTTTCCCCATTGGCGCGAGTGATGAACTGTCTGCCCGCGCCAATGCAAAAGGAGATGTTTTCATGGTTTTTTGCAAGGAGATGTCTTTAGGGCAATTGAAGCTCATGCTTAGAGGAATGCATTGATGATGATTTCAAGGCATGACAATGTTCACAGGTCACAAAATGGGTCCTCCATTGTGCAGGACGGGGAATGGTAGGGACGGTGACAAATTACTGTGTAACATATGCCCCCTAAAGTATGAGGCCCGAGAGAGAGAGGGGTGAAATGCTTTACGAGAACATGTTCAACTGAAGGCCCGCCGTCGGAAAACCTGTGCAGAAAAATACAACTGATATCTCAAGTACATGATGTATATGCGGTATGGGCGCAGCCATCCGAAACAGAGTACACTATAATCCGGATCCAGGGCATGGGCGCAGCCATCCAGGGAGGATCAAATAAATAGACTCGGGTATGGTCGCAGCCATCCAATCAGTGAGTCATGTACATAATGATAATAATCCACAATCGCAGCCTGGATTACAACAGACACAATCCAGGGTCTTGCGCTCCATCTCGACCCAAATAAAGTACAAGTTCAAGCATGCGAATATGTGAGCTGAAGTCGAACATGCAAGAACATCGTCTGATTACCAGCCAATGATGAGAGCTGTTAACAGACGCGAGAGGAACCACCAATAATGACAATGGCCCTCGAGGTACTATAGGTATAATCTACGGTGTGTGAATCAATGAGCTGGCGTCGAACACCCGTAGAATCACTCGATCGGGGGCCAATGATGAAAACCCCTCGTCGAATGCGACGAACCTGCCATTGAGGCATGCAGGCTCCAAGGTACCATAAAGGAGTCTCTAGATCAACTTCCTGGATAATGAGCTGAAGTCGACAGGAAGCGACCTTGATCGAAGGTGGGCCATAATGTTTCCCACATCATCGACACGAGACAGAGGAACATGATTTTTTTGTTGTGAATCAAGATCGTATGAGAATCAGAGGAAGGTTGATATTTGCAGAGGCCAACTTCTCTTGAACATATAAACGGCACGACAGTGGACTTGGCAGTATTTGACATCAACGGATCAGAGGTCATGGTGACGAGACAATGAGCAGATGAGAGGTCAAAAGGGATTATCCAAACCCACGGAGGCAAAGTGAAGAAACGAGATGAGATGTCCCCAACCCGACACGAATGCAAACAAGTGCCATGTTCAAGAGCGACATACTGCCGACACGACAATGATGATGGTTCCATTTTTCCCCCACCATTTCTGGCGAGTACCCCAATTATTTTTTATAACAAGCTTGAAGGGGATAGCATATGCTTGTAATATAAGTCCTCCCTTCGGGCGAATCCATCCTAGTGCATTTAACGAGTCCTAGGAAGGAGGAACTCGGAGAACGTCATTTTGACTGGATCCGATGTCATCAGGGTTTAACGAGTCTGACAAAGGAAGAACTCGGCGTCTTTTCATGTTTAGAGAGTTTGAAAACACAGTAGAAAAGTAAACTCTAAAGGTCCCTTTTCGTAAATAGTTCCTCAGATCCGAAAAGGTAGAAAACAATATCCGAGAAAACCTCCTAGTCGCGATAGGCTAGGGTATTCCTTTTTCGTAATCAATCTATCCCAGCCCGAAAAAGGGGTAAACGTATACTGGGTAGATGTCGATTCATGTCCATTTTAACGAGATCGAAACGACAAGAGCCTCGGCAATCTTTTCACGTTTAGAGAGTCAGAAAAGAGCTGAAATATGACTCCAAAGTGACTTTTTCATGTATTTACCGAGTCCGAAAAAGTATAAAATACAACTCGTTTCCATCGTTAAAGTCGCAAAAACCTGCTGCTGCACATACCAAGCAAGCGTAAAACCCATTTTCGACATAACATATTAAAATATTTGATAAAAATAACTTTTAAAACCCATCCTATGTCGAAAAAGTTATAAATATGCCAAAATGGTAAAAACAAAATTACATTTACTATTTACCTTGGTAAAAAGCAGCAGTGGTCCATTTTGGAGTGCAAACTTCTGACGGTGATTGCGACAGATCCAGTTGACCATTCAGATTCTTGTCTGCTACAGGTAAGAGGCGCTTCTCTATACTTTATTTCAATCCATTTTTTTGATAGTTTTCCCTCATATATCAGGCTATGTGGCAACTTTTTGAATTTTTAGGGCTGCGCTCATTGGCGCGGGTATCGGGCACGGACCCGTGCCAATGGGCTTTTCTATGCAAAGGGCTCGCGCCACGTGGTGCGACTGTTCACAAAACAGCTGCGCCAGTGGCCGAACCCAAATTTCCGCCTAGAAATTCGAAATTTTAATCATTTTAAATGAAATTTGAAGCCTACCAGAGATCTAATTAAGGGTTTATGACCATGTGGATGCAGGAAATCAAGAAAAATGGTGATTGAGTGGAAAGAAAGAGAGCATGGAGAAGAGGATGAACAGGCCATAGAAAGTGAGGCTTGCATGAATGCCCTCAGAAACTGTGGGCTAAAGAAGTTCTTCCTTACACCCTGTTTACGAGCTCAGCCCGAGCTCCTCCAGTATCTGATCAGTATTTGGGATGAACATGAACAAGTGTTCAAGTTGCGAGACCGGGTATTGGAACTGGAGGTCTCCGATGTGTATTTCATAACCAGATTTTCCTGCAGAGGTCCGGTACCTATCCTGACTGGGAGAAGACCATCTGGCGAGAAGATGGAAGAAGTGATGGCACGAGTGTGCCAAGGAGCACAAATGGGATCAGGGAGCAAAAAGGTGGATATCCACACTATCCCCGATCTGGCATTGAGAGTTGTCCTACATACCATCACGCGGGCTGCAGGATCACAGGCACCGCACGAGGCCACAAAGGCCCAACTCCTGCTGGCCTCAGAATGCATGAGTCCCTTATTGTTTGACTGGGCTACAACAGTAACAATAAACATGAAGAGACAACTCACAAAATGCAAACAAGCTAAACTAAAACAATTTGGCTATGGTTCCATCCTGGTATCGTTCATTCTGGAACGCTTACCAATCTTCCAGGGCCAAGGGGCCATAGTAGCAGATCCGATACCACGAGAGCCAAGAATGGCTCGCTAGGCAGCACTAATGCCCAGAGCTGGAGGCGGCCAACAGATGTCCTGGAGGCCGGAGTTTTTTAGGTGGTTATGGCACCAGTTGATTGTAGTGGAGGACTGGCCATATGCAGGAACTGACTTCACCGGAGACCCAGATCTCCCACTGCCAGAAGGAGATGACTGGGACGAGGAGTTGGGTAAGACCTCATGTTTTTTATTTTTATGTTTTATGTTTTTTTTGTTAATACACATTCGTCCTAACACATTTTATATATGTATGTAGATGTGGGCCCCGAGAGACCAGCCGGGATGTCTCCAATCTCGCGGAGGACTCATCTTGCCCCTGATCCTCAGGGAGAGGCCACAGGATGGGAGGAGTTGATCCAGAATCTCGAGGGCATTACCCAAGGGATCCCGGACTATGCTTGGCTGGCGGATGTACCGATGGCGTACCAGCGTCATACGGTGGGAGTTCCAAGTCGGATCCACCGAATCCTGAGACGCTTAGTGCGTGCAGTTACATGTTATCATGAGCACCATGCGGATTAGCTCTTAGGGATTATACCACACCTATTTTTTGAGAGACATATCGTCTCCGGATGTACTTAAGACGATTATGTATATTTTTTGATCTATGCGACGCACACTATGCAAACATTTCACCACATATATATATACATATGACTATTTTGGATGGATCTTTTACATGTGACGATGTTTTCTATATGTCGTGCAAATGTCTAATACAAATGTACTCTAATGTATCAGTTACATAACAAACGACCCAATGCGAAATGTATTCACACAATGTATCTACTCACACATTTCATTTTACGCAAGCTTAAAAGCACACATGAACACACACATATGCAAACTATGCTTGAAATGAGGAAGATGGGCATGCCCCCCAGCATGGTGTCTCAATTCGAGGTGCATGCCCCCCAAGCTTCAGTCCATTGAAAATGGAGTGAAGGTTCAAAACAAAAAGTCGAATTGAACATGCTCGTGTTTCATTATTTTAACGAGGTTGACACACTTAAAAGAACTATCCTCAAACAGCTTGTTTCATTGTTTTTAGGAGCTTGACACAAGTGGAGGAACTCTGCTCCGAGAACCTGGTTTCATTTTTTAAAGAGCTTGACACAGGGAGGAAACCGTGCTCTAACCGACTTACATCAAAATGAACAAGAAGGCGGTGCTTCCAAGAGTTCCACTCCCGATGGAAGGAAAAAATCCTGGAAGTCAGGTCCCAATGTCCCCAGCACACTATGCACGACGGCGTCTTCACTGAGTGCGGGCACAGGGTAGGTAGACACATAGTTGACCTGCGGTGGAGCAGATACAACGGGTGAATAAAAACTAGGAGGGGGTGATGGCGGACCAGTTGCCACATTAGGACCAAAGAACGAAAGCTGATCAATGGTCACGATCCGTCCTTCATGCGGAAAACAGGCCACATGAAAAAGGGAGGAGACGAGCGCTCCCATGGCATAGGTGTAATCGCGCCCCAGGAGCAGATTGAAATCCAAGGGGCCTGGAACGACCATCACGTCCATATGGACGGTTTTACCTCCCAAAGTAACCGGTAACCTTGGAAGGATCCCCAACGGTTGACTCGTCCTTCTGTTAAAAGTCAACAGATTCTGCGTAACAGGCGCAAGCGGTGGCGAACCGAAGGCTTGCCAGGTAGTCGAGGATAGAATACTAACGGAGGCACCTTCGTCTATAATGGTGCTGGGTATGACCAGACCAAGAGCCTGTACTGTGATCTCGAAAGGCACGTAAGACGGAAGGCGGAATCCTGCAAATCGACTCCAATCAAAGGAGGCGACCAGACTACTCGGAGGGGATACCATCGAACCGAGAAGGTCTTCCCCTGGTGTTACGGAAGAAGGAGCATCCTCCATAACCTCCATCTCGAAGGCGGGAGGGATATCCTCCGGAGCCTCCATCATGGGAGGCGGAGGAGCAGCTTCTTGAAGCACAGGGACAGGAGAATCTTTCTCCAAGTCTGAAGAATCTGAAGAAATCAGAAGGACATGGGGGGTGTGAGATCCACTCCTGATAGAAAAGACCTGGTGCATCGTGGACGGGGCCAGTTCAACCGATCCTACGACCAATGGTTGGTCAGGAACGGATTCGTGAATTTGAACTTCTGGGGGAGTGGGATCGACCAAGGATGACTCTTGACCAATCGTAGGATCAACTGGCGGAGGACTCAAAGAAAGCCGATTATAACCAGGTGGAAGGCGTGGTGTAGAACCGGTTGGGTTGTCCAAAACTCGCTTGGCTTCATCCATATAAGGACAAAGGTGAATGGCATGGTGCCCTTCACACAACTTACAGGGATTGGTGATCTTACCCTGCTTCTTAGGAGCCTTATCAGTACCAGTTGAAGACGTACCCCCAACTTGGCTCCCGGAAGTCAAAGGTAACGGTGGATGGCCATCGGACCATGCTTCGAGCACCTTGGGGATGCCAGGGCAGTCTCGAAGAAGATGGTCTTCCGTGCACAACAGGCAAGGGAGCTTGACTTTCCATGGAGGGTTGGAAGGTTTATCGGGAGGAGATATTTCAGAAACAGTGGTTGTACTTTTAGCCTCTCGCTTATCAGACTTCTTCTTCTTTGTCTTCTTCTTCTTCTTCTTAGCCACCTGGTTACTTGAATCCAGACTTTCACCAGGCGAAGTAGAAGAGGAGGACGCAGAAACAGGCGAAGAAGGGGAGAGGTCCACCTTGGAATCAATATGAGGTTGTTCAGGTGGAGGAACTGATTGAACAATAGTGGAGACATTCGGGACAACAGAGGTTGAGATCAACCAAACAGGCAACCCAACAGTTAACCCAGGAAGGGACAACGTCGCCATGTAAGGAGCACCAACATTTCCAAAAGGAGGAAAATGACCAGGATTCCCTTCTGAGGGGATTCCTTGGTTGGTAAACTCTGAAAAATTTGCCATCAAAACTCAAAACCACACATGGGCCGAAAAAGAGTCAAGACACACGATCAAATGGTCAACAAGCAAAATCTAAGAGGGCATGTAATCGTGGGTGATTAATTTTTACCACATTGAAAAATAAGAAACTTTACCGTTTCATGTTTTAAGAGTCGAGAAACGATAAAAAGATGACTCTATCTCTTTCAGATTTGACACAAGCGTGAAAGGACAAGCGCTTGGCGATCTTTTCAAATTTAGGGAGTCAGAAAAGACCAAATGACTGCTCAGGAATACTAGGCACAAAGGGTGTACCAAATAATTGTGAACTGCAATATACACCTTGGTTTCAATAATGAAAAAGAAATCAACCAAGGACTTTTCGTACGTGCAGGCAATCTCCCCGAATGCTGTGTTCGGTGTATCACGGGTATAGGGCGGCAAACTCGGCTTCCTACGGATAAAGGATTGAAAACCTAGAGGGGTCTCCCTTTATATACGCGATGGTACGGGGAGCACAAGTCCGTACTAGCGCTGTCTAAAGCCAAAAGGCGAACGACAGCTACTAGGTTTAAAGACGCCGGAACACGTCTCTAGCCTAGACCTCTAAATTTTTTCGTTAGATTCCAATGTTGCCATAGTGTAAATTGAGTAGATTTTAAAGTTGATCTTCAATTATGTTTCAGTTTTCAGGCCCTAACGAATGTGTTGTTTCAAAAACTCCTAAATGCGAAGCTACATGCCACAGTAGACCATTTCGTTCGATGAAAACTAGCTACAGAAGAGTTGAGAGTTTTTTACACAAACAAAATGATCGGAAGACAAACAATGATATCTCTCATGCAACTAATGAAATCGAAAATTTTCATTCAAATCACTAATTACTAGTAAAATCGAAAAATTTCAATTTGCACTAATCAACCAAAAGCAAAAGAGATTTTTTTTTGTAATTTTCAATGTTTGATAGCTAGATGCACTAGAAAAACTGAAAATAAACGGAACAACTTGAGAAACGATATTGAGAGAGAAAAATGAACAAATTTCACTCAATGACACAAGCAATCAGATCTCAAATCGACCAAAGTCTCTCAAAACCAAGAAAAAGACTCAAAGGCTCCAATGGACCGTGTGATCTAGGCCCAAAGCAAGACCAAATGAAATTTGAATGAAGAAACGAGAAATCACCCAAAAATCGCAACAAAACAGTGAACAACTACTAAGAGAATGCGGAGGAGCAATCAGAGAGTTGACTGGATAAACAAAACACCAAAACTCCCAAGGAGGGCTCGATACACAAAGCCACTAGATGCCCTAGGGCTTAAAACGTGAAATCGATGGAGAAAAGCAAACAACCAAAGGATGAAGGCAAATTCCCAGTCAAACAGGACTCCAACACACTCAGGTAGTCGAAAAATCAAGAAGAAAAACACTGACCAGACCTAGAGAGCTCAAAACTGAGCAAACTCAAATACCCTACAGGAGTGGCGCGACTGTAAGGCTGCAACTGGTGCCAGCAAGCAATTGGCACGGGCAATACAAAAGCAACATGCGCCAATTGGCGCGACTGTCGGGCTAAAAAGCGCGCCAGTCGAGTTTCTCAGCCAAAAATAAAAAAGAACTACTCCAGAAGCAGATCAATGTAAACTAAGCAAACCAAGAAACAAAAACAACAAAAGAACCCAACCCAGAAGGCTAACCAAGCAAGGAAAATCATAAAACAATCAAAACGAGACAATCCAAACGAGACAGTGAAAACTAGACGATCCCCAGCGGAGTCACCAAATTGTTGAGGAGGTAAATCCCCTCTGCGGACAGAGGCGATCCCTACTAGCCCAGCAGGGGTCTAGCAACAATCATCAAATGCTACAGCGCAAGTTCCTAATTGCGAATAAATAGACCAACGATGGAGGCCTACCTGGAGTCCAATGCTATGATCTGTGGAAGAGACAACATTCCCATTCCTCAGCCTCGACAGATCACGATCCCCACGATCTCCGTGAATGGACACCTGCACATGCAAGAAACAACACGAATACAAGCATAAAATCCAGAATACACAACTATATATCAGTCAGAAAGGATATAACTCATTATTAACATAAGTGAAAAACAGAGTGGAACCATAACCGGTAGTCATTCATTAATAAGCAATCGAAAGAGAGTACAACCAATGTTCTGACGCCGTGGTCTCCTTCGGAAGGGTCCCTAGTCGTTCACGTCTCACAAAGCTCGCCAGGGAAAGGGAAAGCCTCTCTAGAGTCTCTCGACGATAGTCTCCTTACTTGAGTCGGCCTTAAGGAAAGAAAGAGGGCTCTTACAGCACAAAGGCTCTTGGGAATTTGGAGATTCAAAGCTTAGGCACTTCAAGACTAGCTTGCAATGGCAATAGGCAAGCTTTTATAGATGGGGAAGGAGGGAGTTGGGATCCCTATTATTGTGGGATTAGCCCTATCATCAAGGAAGGTTCCATGAGAGGTGGCAAACCACTTCCCTTCCATGGAACTCAGCGGCAAACCTCCCAACTCAAGATAGGCAATGGTTTCGAGTTTGTTGAAACACAACTTTTTGCCATCTTTATTTAAAAAACACTCCTTAAATTGGTTGAGCGCGGCTAACATGCAGGACGGAAGCGCCCGATTGGCGCGGCCTCTTTGTAGGATTTTCCCCATTGGCACGAGCGATGAACTGTCTGCCCGTGCCAATGCAAAAGGAGATGTTTTCATGGTTTTTGCAAGGAGATGTCTTTAGGGCAATTGAAGCTCATGTTTAGAGGAATGCATTGATGATGATTTCAAGGCAACATGAATACAAGCATAAAATCCAGAATACGCAACTATATATCAGTCAGAAAGGATATAACTCATTATTAACATAAGTGAAAACAGAGTGGAACCATAACCGTAATCATTCATTAAATAACAATCGAAAGAGAGTACAACCAATGTTCTGACGCCGCGGTCTCCTTCGGAAGGGTCCCCAGTTGTTCACGTCTCGCAAAGCTCGCCAGGGAAAGGGCAAGCCTCTCTAGAGTCTCTCGACGATAGTCTCCTTACTTGAGTCGGCCTTAAGGGAAGAAAGAGGGCTCTTACAACACAAAGGCTCTTGGGAATTTGGAGATTCAAAGCTTAGGCACTTCAAGACTAGCTTGCAATGGAATTGAGCAAGCTTTTATAGATGGGAAGGAGGGAGTTGGGATCCCTATTATTGTGGGATTGGCCCTATCATCAAGGAAGGTTCCATGAGAGGTGGAAAACCACTTCCCTTCCATGGAACTCTCGCAGCCAAACCTCCCAACTCAAGATAGGCAATGGTTTCTAGGTTTGTTGAAACACAACTTCTGCCATCTTTATTTAAAAAACACTCCTTAAATTGGCTGGCACGACTGCTGCTCTGGGACAGAGCGCCAGTTGGCGCGGCCTCTTTGTAGGATTTTCCTCATTGGCGCGAGTGATGAACTGTCTGCCCGCGCCAATGCAAAAGGAGATGTTTTCAATGACTTGCAAGGCGATACAGTTCTTGGTTTCATGCTTTTAGAGAATGTATCGGATGATGATTTCAAGGCATGACAATGTTCACAGGTCACAAAATGGGTCCTCCATTGTGCGGGACGGGGAATGGTAGGGACGGTGACAAATTACCTGTGTAACAAACAATTCATGGTGGAACTAGAACTCCATTTTACTGCCATACTTCGCATATTTCGCCATACTAAGAGGAGCTTGAAGTAAGCATGGTGCATGAATAGAAAATGAAAAAAAAAAAAACTTAATAAACATCAACCAATGTTGTGAGGGGAGGAAAATTAACAAATTATTATATCTGTGAGGAGTACATGAGTATGTTTCCCTCTTTGAGGGTTTTAACCACGTGATTATACTGGTGTACTGATTTATGATCTGTTTGTGAGCGGTGACGTTTGGTTCTTGATCTACGGAACTTACCCTGTAAATTCCTACAGGGTAAGGCGCAACAGAACTTTCCATTAATATGGCAAGTAAGTACTAGTACTGCATGGAAATAAATAGCATAAAATATCCACATTATAAACTAAGTAACCCTCATAAAACCCATCCTGAAACCAAAAAAAAACTATTGCATGTAATAGGGGTGGGTTGATGGAATATAATTCCCTGTAAAGATGACCAATAATCTATATAATGGATGAAGCATCAAACCGAAGAGCAACCTGTCATTTAAATTAAGGGAAACTAAGTCTCATCACACATAATTAACAGCCTTAAGTTCAATAATGACCAAGAACATTGCAAATCCAGAAAGATGGCAAGGCCCAAGTATAAAATTCAACTATAGCTCTAGAACTGAACTATTATAATATGGCTAGGCCGAAAACATCCATGAAATTTAAACCCTAGCCTTGCAAGAGATAAAGGAGGGTAGAAATGGTTACTGTCAAGTGGAAACAATGGTCTGTATGGTTCAGGGCTTATGAGGAGGAATGGAGAGAGGAACTTACCGGTGACTGAGGGAGAGTAAGTCTCGAATGATTCTTGTAATTCCATTTGCCTCCGTCCCTTCGAAGCATCTATCAACATATAAAAATTATGGGGTTACACCTGGAAATGATAACCTTCCAAGCAATAAAAAATATAAACACAAAACGAGAAACAACATACCGACATACCCACAGTGCCAAGGAAGTCTAAGGATTTCCGCTGGAGCTTGCACCAAAGTCTCCCCGTGTGAAAAAACCCCAACCTGGAGACGTCGAGAGGGTCTGTGGAAGAGAGAAGAGAACTATATGGACACATGCATCAGTGACCTATCCAACAAGAAACGCAGAGATTAGACAGAACATGTAGAAGTGTTGAAATCTAGGAATGTGCGGCAATAAATTAAACTAGAAACCTTACTCCCATAAAAATAGTTCAAAGAAAAAAATAGAATACTGAGCCTTACATCCATAATAGCCAAGAATGAATAGCAACATCACCCATTGGCAGCATCAGGTCAAAGGAGAAAATTCATAAGGGTTAAGCATGTAGAATGATCAAAGTTGCAAAGCCGAGTTCCTGGCCACATCGGTGGGAGGAATGGCTCTCAGGTGGGAGGTAGGGGATGGGTAGTTACCCTAACTTCTCTTGCATTACCACCGTTGATCTCTTAAGAAAGAATTAGACAACCCAGAATTTTCCAAATGTCAAAGCATGGGACAAGTGGAGATCATGGCATCTATCGAGAGATGCAGGATTAAATTCCACTAATAAATTCCTTTAATACATTAAGCCACATTAAAATATTATAAGGTTTACCATATGATATGTGAAGGACATCGGTCCTTTAACACATTAAGCCAAAGTACAATATTATAAACAGAATGATAAAGTCTAGCACGGTGGAGATCCTTTTGATAACATCGAACAAGATTTCGTAAGGAGCAATCAATATATGAAAAGACATTTCGTAAAGTTTCCAGACCCAAAGTTAACGTGTTCGGGTACCTAATGATTGTGTTTAATATATTTTTTGTCGCATTGTATTCCAAAGTTGATCGTTTTTTCTTGTATATATATATTGTAAATGTGGGTAAAAAAATAATCATAGAGTTCATAGTGTGTGAGCTTATGTATTTGATGGCTATACATGTTAATTCATAGAAACATCAAAGTGTATATAAAAAAAAATTATCTTGTGTAAATGGATGTAAATAATGTAATGGACGTTACAAGTGATATCAGAGCATAAGTTATATAGTGGGGCCAGATGGGCCAGCACCATAACATTTCTTTTTGTTATTATTAAAGTTTAATGGTTGGAAATTTTGTAAAGTACAGGAACATATTAGCATTAAGCTACCATGATAAGGGGATCGACTCATCAGGAACCCATAAACACAAGGGAAACCCATCCTATGACCAATCATTAGTTCAACCCCGAAATGTGGGTGCAGTTAAGTGTAGACCTGCACCAGCAAACAAGAATAATGTTGGAAGAGCAACAACGACAGACAAATAGATTGCTTGATATTGTGAAAAAACTACATATATAGATGCTGAAGGTTCGCAATGACAATGAAAGGTTGATGAGGGAGCAGGAAAGGATATTAAAAATTCTATCAGATAGACAGAATCGACCCAGTGGACAACCTAGCCCTGAAAGGAATACTCAGGAAGAAGGAAAACGATGCCAAACACTGCATGATAATGTCGAAGGCAGTCGAACGCCAAGAAGTAATAAAAGTTGAACATACAATGAGGATGAATTTGGAAATTTTCTAGAACAACAAGAGCTAAAAAAATAGAAAGTGGAATTGAAGGGATAATTCCAGAATATCAAGCCTCCTACCTTTGACGGAGAGGCTGAAGAAATGGCAGAAGCCTGGATAATAAACAGGAAAAAGTACTTTCAAGTGTATGAATATAACAACAAACTTAAGGCTCGTTTAGCCATTTACCAGCTGCGAGAAAAAGAAACACTATGGTGGGAGGAAGTGAAGAACGTGCGTGGAGTGGAAGATCAAAATGTAACCTGGGATGAGTTTCAGCAATATTTCAAAGATAAGTATCTGACTGAACGATTCTACGATGAGAAATTCCAAGAATTTCATGATCTGAAATTGGGCCAAATGTCTATCGATGAATTTATTACAAAATTCACTTCATTATTAAGATATGTACCTTATTTTCACGATGAAAAGGTAAAAGTACAGTTGTTTTTTAGCAGTTTTACGATACACATGAAAGAAAGAATTGAGTTCGTAAACCCAAAAAATATGGGTGAAGTGATAAGGAAAGTACGAATGTCCTATCAGCAATCCAAAGTGAAGGGAGAAACTGGGAAAATTTTGCCACCCCGAAAAGGGCAGAAACGTTTTACAAATAATAGAAATAACAGATTAAGAAATTATAAGAATGCTGCGAGGAATCCACTAAGTAAACAGAATGTAAAAATTCAAAAAAAGACCAAGTGGGCTAGTGAGGAGCGACATACTGAAGCTTCTAGCAGACTCGATATTGGACAGTCCCAAAAACCTTTGTTGCAATGCTGGGGGTCTGCTGAGGCGCATTATTTCAAAAACAATCCTCATTGAGGAAGAAATGAGGTGGCGAAAAATCTGCAAGAGGCATCAACTGTGGGGGATGTAGCTCGAAACATACCCAGAATCAATGCAGATCTGGAGGATCAGCAAGCAGACTACCAACGAACCATGATAGAGTTAGAAGGTGTTGAGGCCTCGGAATTCCGTTGCCAAAACATGGGGAAAACCACCTGGTCCAGACCTTAAAGCAGCTCCTTTTTCGTTTGGTATAATGTCTCCGAATAGGGATAATGGGACCAGTTTCCCAATAAGGATGATTTTGAGGGTGTTGTGAATATAGCATGCAAATGGATAATGATTTTAATCTATATGCATCTATCTAAATTATTAATCTAATATATACCCAGGGTGTTTTTCCTTTATGTGATCTAAAATGATATCTTTCAACTATCAGTAATATAGATCATTTAACAGTCGAAAGAGATGAAAATTATGTAAAATGATTCTTCTAACAAAGTAGTTTGCATAGAATAATTGTGAAAGAAATATCACATTTATCAGTGTGATTACATATTCAATAAGAAACCATAGCTAAATATTAGAACATAAGTGCATGTAATATTTATATATGATAACGTTTCAAATATATAATGCAATAAAAGGTAGCTGTCAATCTATGAAGTATGACTTAATACAAGTAAATAGAATTACCATATGTACGAAGTTCTACTCATGTAAACTGATAGCAATGAATATGCTCCTTCTCACTTTCAAGCAATTTAAAGAGTATAGTAATGCAACATCAGTTAAACAACTTTAATTGTTAAAAGATAATAGAATGTGTTCCATTAATTCATCAAAGCACTCACAAAATTACAATAGTGCATTCTTTGCAAATATTTTTGACAAATTTCTAGACCCTTCTCTAAATGCATGAGAAGGGTTTAAATATTAAACTTAACTATAAACTAAAATAGATTATTACAAAAATATAGAGGAGGTTTCAAACAAACTTCATAAAAAAGCTAACTTAAGCTACAATCTAGGAAATTAAACTAACAATTCTGATTTTATGAGTCCTGCCCTTTTTTCTGAATGCGGTCACGAAGTTGGAAAATATCTAACATTGCTTTGAGCTGAGCTGGCTGCGATATCCTTGATCAGATCTATCCCTTAAAAATGGCATTTTAGATTGCTAACTGGGATAGTTTTGCTGAATCTATAAGAGATTGCAGAGTTTGATGCTGATGATAAGGTTTGATCAGAAAATTCCAGTAATTTTCCTGATCAAACTTATTTAACTTTTTAATCATTTCCTCCTATGTATCTACTCTCTACTTCCACTGTGTTTCTACCTGTCTGGTTTCTGAAAACACATCAGACGTGTTTTCCTTAAGAAGTTCTGCTTTAGACAGTTTCTCACACATAGATTCAAAAATCCCACTTGAAATCTTGGATGTCTTTGCCGTTGCTTTCTCTACCTGTTTGATTTGTGCTTCCCATTCTGTGAATATAATTTCTTTGTGAAGCATATATACTTGAGTTAGATTAGCTTGCTTTCGTGAATCTGAAACTTGCCATTGAATGTGCTCTTCAATTTTCGTCTCAAGTCTTTCACATTCAAGTTTCTGAATTTCTATCTCCTGGATCATTATTTTACTTGAATCAAAATAAGAATCAATCATAGAAGCTTGATGATAAAACACTTCTTGTTCTTTCTTTAACTTAGTGTTTATATCAAGTGCTTCTTTGATAAATTGCTCTAATTGTGGTTGATTTTGTAACTTAGTCATTGTTGTTTCCAGTTGTGCTTGTTTTTCATTAATCTCTGTCTGATGCTACAATTTGAGGATTTCAATATCTTTATGAAATTTGGTTGTGTTTACTTTGAATTTCTCCTTGGAATTGGATTTTTATTCATTCAACAACTTATCTAGTTCTTCTACTCTAGCTTCCTTTTGTTTTAACAACACTATAACCGCAGTAGCTTTATCAACAGTAGCAGTAGCATATGCCCTTACATACTGTGATAATTTGGTTAGATGTTCAGTAGGATCATCTGAGGAATATTTCCATAGTACATCAACTGATTCATCTGTAGGTTTTGGGCTTGTTTCATCAATTCTCCTTTTTTTTTTTTCTTTTAACTACAACCTTGTAACTTGGACTGTAGAAAATATCTAATGAAGGAATATCTTCAATCTGTAAAACTATCTGATCTATGGGGTAGGCCGGTATGATTTCTTTATCATGCATTGCTGGAACTCTTTGTAGTGGATTAACAGTTTCCACTATCTTCTGTGAATATTCAGGGGTCTGGAAACTTGTTGCTTGATCAGTATAGGGATTTTATTTAGGGGTTTTTATTGCTTCATAAAACTCCTCCCATTCATTTATAAGATCTTTTTTTTGTGGCAAACTAGACTCTAGAATATTTTGACTACACTGAACTGCTTGAGAATTGGATTCTGTCCCATTATTTCTTGTTTCCTCAAGCATCTCTATCTTATGAATGACTCGACCAATCGTCTTTTCTGAGTTTTCATTTTTAGATTCAGATTCATTTTCAGAGTGATCCGAATTATCAGATTTTTGTTGTGACTGACCTGACTCATCTTCAGACATTTCTTTTATTTCATCATCCAGACTGACAATTGGAGTGTGTTTGTTGTCATCTTCAATAGTTAACAAATTAAGAGGGACTTTCTCTAGTATCTTGTTTCTATATGCTTGAAAAAATTCAACATCCTCTTGACTTAGTTGACTAGATACATACTTGATAATATCTAAAAAAAATTCCATGCCCTAGAAAAGATCATCAAATCCATCTTCCTCCCTTACAAAAGGTTTCATCTTAAGCTCCGTGATGTAATTTTTAATTACATCATTTGGATCATATAATATTTTCAGCATTACTGCCAATCTCAATAAATGAATTTTGGAAACTTCCTTGTAAGTATGGCTAATGTTAGACAATGAAAAGGTGCCACATTGTACAGGGAAATTAGGCCTAATAGCCTTGTTAGCATCCTTCAACTATTTCGTAACACCATTTACAAGCTGATAGGCTATTTCTTTTGCAAGTAACTTATCAGGAACATAATAAGGTAAAACATGGGGAGAAGAATAACTCCCAAATACTCTAATATATGTAAAATTCCCTTCAACAAACCATCTAGCTACTGGAAGAATGTCTGCATTGGCTTCTTCAGAAACCCTAGGAGCCCTTTTGTTAAAAATTATCTGATGTATAGGAAATATGACTTTTTAATAGATTTTATAGAAGTGTAAGTGGAAATCTGAATCCCGGATATCTCTGTGGTAAATGTGAATTGGGGTAGGGTCCTTGGTGGTCCATTTCCATCCCATGGTGGGAAAAATGGAAGTGAAATAGATAGCATCAATGACATATGCAAACATATAAAAGGGAGGTATTTCTCTGAATTAAATACTTCTTTTATTTCTATATTTGGTTATGTGCTTGGATAGGTTATTAGATAAGATGTCTACCCAATTCAGAATTGGTGAATTGGTGATTGCGTCAATCAGGGGAACCCAGTCTCTTGAGAATCTAGTGCTATATGGTTTGGAAAATAATCTACATAACATACCAACAGCATAACAGTAAGGATTAGGAATTTGGGAAATTGGGTAGGTACCAAACTTATCTTGCTTCAATTTCCCCTAATTATCCTTCCATTCTTGGATGAATTTGATAAGGTCTGGATATTCTCCTCTAAAATTCTATAAATATTCTTTGTCATATTTCTACTGTAGGGGTGGTAGATAGTACATTGTTGTTAAATCTTCTGCCCTAAAATAACCCATAGTTTCTCCCTTCGAATTCTTGAACATTCTATCTTCAATGTTTAAGTGGTCAATTTCCCACTTAACCGTGTCTGTATAAGGAAGAATCTTTGTTCTTGCAGCTATTCTGTGAATGTATGAGCATGCAACACATGTATGTGCCTGTCGAAGAAACTTTGTTTAACACCCTTGGTCCTTCACTTTCAAAAAGTTTATACATTTCTTCCCATGTCGAACTTCCGCAGTCTTTGTTGCAAACAGTGTCTGAAAATAATGGAGACATATCTGTGTCTTAAGTGGACAACGTCTAAGAAATTTCTTTACCCTTTTTGCTCATTTTTCTCTTCTTCAATCCGTTAACTGGTTTCCTGAAAGGAGAGTGAATTTTTACAAGTATGGAGTATCAAAGAGACAAATCTATCATTTATTTCAAACACACGCAAGAAGATACCAATCTTATTAAAATATAACATCAATCATCATTCATAATATTTGAATTAATATTTCATATATCTCCACACGTACGATCTATCAATCACTTTAAAGTCGTAAAGATCTTAAATTTCATTTTGACATGACACAAGTTGTTTTACACGCTTGATCTATTAAATGGTTCCAGTGCACATATCAAAAATTATAACTTATAACTATTCATAATACTTACCCTTAAAGGCTGCGAAATGCGATCTGTGATTTGCGTAGATCGCAACTTTTATAGGATAACGATTTAGTCGTATGTTATAAGTTGAGCGAAATGTGAATTGCATTTTTTTAATAAAAATAAAGTGACTGTGATAGTAGAGGGTTTTATATTCATTTTTCTATTTGCTTATCCAGTCCGTGGAGTCACAACTTATATCATTTTTCTTTTAATGTGTCTTGATTGATTAAGTGAAGTGTGGTCGGATAAAGTAAATATAACGATGATTGAAGCTTTTGCAAAGTTTAAATCATATATTCGGAGAAGTTTGAGCGCATATAGAAGTTCGCATATTTTAATTTTTATGAGTCTTTTGGAATTCATAAGATATGTGATTTGCAATGCGCTTAAAAATAATAAGGCGGAAAAAAGAAAATCTCTATTTTCTAAGATTTTTATTTTAGGAAATTTAAAAGAATTTCCTATTTATTTCTAAAGGGTCCTTATTTATAAAAATAAATGGGGGTTCGTTGTATAGCACAACAATTGGCAATTCACTTGGGTGAACCAAATATCTCTGATAAAATTTTTTGGAATTTCTAAGCTTTTTGTAAATAAAATAGTTATAGGAATGAAATTTCAAATAAATAATATCTTACTAAACAATGAAAATTTCTGTTATTCACTATTCATAAGAATTCCTCTATTAAATATATAAGTATACAAATCTATATCAGTCCTTACTCAGTTTAAAAATATAAAGTAGGTGGCCTTTACAGATTAGCTTTATAAAAATTTACTCTTTTATCACAGATAGAGCCTCTGTTCCAATAGGCAATTTAAGCTTTTGGTAGGGTTATCTTTTACCCAGCAATGATTCATTGTCCCATCCAATATTTCTCATAATTTTCAAACGTAAATTCTAATCTTTGAGAATTTTCTTTTATAAATTATGTTATTCACTTAAAAGCCATTGTCTTTCCTTGGTAACCAAATGATAACAATGCCATTCACTAGTAGTAATTAAGCTGATCAAGCTGGCTCTTGATGAGACCCCTAGCCTTTTTTATATAATCTCAAGTCATTACCCTGTTTTGGTAGACAATATTGGTAATGTCAGTTTAACTATTTTCTTATGAACATGGTAAACAAGATCATGATGAGACTTATTATCTTTTAAAAATTTATTTTAATCATATATATTTTTTTTTCCTTTGAATTCCTTTTGAAAATTTATAAGGTTTTCTAGATAGGATGAATCATTGGTCTTTTTAAGATTCTGGATGATAATGTCGAGTTTCAAATTTCTTTTCTATAAACAGTTCTTTACTATGTTAAAGTTTATTTTCTTGATTGATAAATATAATATTCATGCTATATAAAGATGAGAGTTCATCAAAGAATAACTGATTTTAGTGAAATTCCATTTTCTAATAAGATAAAATCAAATTTTCTTTTTAAATCTTTCAATTTTTCTTCCTTAAACATTTTTCATTTTTTATAAGCGAATTGAAAAATCAAAAGAAAATCATCTGAGATTAAATTTGAAAAGCCAAATATTTATACTAAACAACTTTTTATTTTAAAAGAAAAAAGAAAAAGACACTAATATACAAGGATAGAAGGGGTTACCTTCTATGAGAAATATTTTTTTAAAATTTTCCCATTAACAGGCAAAGAATATTTTTTGCCCGATAAATCTGGTAATAGAAATGTTGATGGGCCTATTTATTCAATTATTTTGAAATGGACCTAGCTAGAGTTTTTGAAACTTTGTGTGTTTACCTTTTTCCTCATGTGCTTTGTCCCATTTCAACACCAAATCACCAATTTGAAATTTTTTTGGAATGACAAAAGTTGAATCAAACGAGGCTTTTATTATTTGTTGATGATGAACATGAGTTTGTTTGGCTTTTTCTCTTTCTTCTTCTAACTTCAGAATTTGACCTTGTCTAAGTTGTAAAGAAGAAGTAGGAGTTTCATCAATAAATTGAACTAAGGAAAGATATGGAATAACTATAATGGTGGGAAGTACAACTTCTTTTCCATATACAAGATTGAATGGAGAAGTGCCAATAGAAGCTTTTTGAGTTATTCGATCTGCCCAAAGAGCACAAATTAATGACTTATGCCAATATATTTGATTCTGATCAAAAGTTATTTTTATTATTTTAATCAGATTTTTGTTTGTAGATTCTACTAAACCATTTCCTTGTGGATAATAATTTGCAAAATATTTTAGTTTAAAACCTCTTTTAATCGCAAAATCTATCATATTAGTTCCAGATAAATAAGATGCATTATCAAACATCAAAGCAGTAGGTAAGCTATACCTAGTTATGATATTTTGGTCAATGAAATCAATGATATTTTCTGAATTAGGTACTCTTAATGGAATTGCTTCTACCCATTTGGTAAAGTAATCTGTAGCTATGAGAATATATCTATGCAGTTTGGAAGAGTTAGGAACAATCTCACCAATTCTATTTGTTGACACCTAATCCTAAGGGGTTGGGTGAGATTGTATATTATTGTAATTTAGTAAATAAGGAAGGCCAAGAGTCATTGGGAAGTGAATCACAATAGCCTCACCTCCATGTATAAGTACATACACAATCTTCATCTAATAGACATTGAGTTTTGCAGAGTTACCTCCTGGTTTGACATGGTATCAAAACTAGTTCCATTTTTGGCATTCCTTCTTTTGGTGTAACTCTCTCATGTTCTGCATTTTTATAGACTATCATTGTGCATTCAGTTTTCTGTTTATTGCTCCTGCCATTCTACAATTTTGGAAAATTTTGAGTTTTTTTTTCACTCCAAATTCTGCAATTTTTTTTTTCTGCACATTCTGCCTTTTGTTTCTGCACACCACTCTGCAATTTTTGCTGATATGAAATTTCTGCTCAAATGTTGAGCACAGTTAAATTTACTCTACAATTTTTACTATTCACTCACTCACTCAGTCCCTCACCTCAATGCCCTCCCCTCACAGTTGCTCTTTGCTCACCACAGCGCTCGAACCTCCCCACCCGCGCTAACCATCCCTCACCCCCCTCACCCACTTACCACAATGCTCTCCCATCCCACAAGCGTTTCCCATCCCTCACCCGCTCACCACAACTCTCGGCTCTCCCATCCCACTCGCGGTGCCCACTCCCAACCCTGCTCACCCGCTCTGTCATCCCACCTGCACTCCCATCCCACCCACGCTACCCACTCCCAAGCCCGCTCACCCGCTCTCCCATCCCACCTGCACTCCCCCTCACGGCCCTCACCCCTCACCGCGCTCCCCCTCATGGCCCTCCCCCCTCACCACATTCCATCCCTCCGCTCATCGCACTCCCCCTCACCGCCCTCCCCCCTCACCCCTCACCGCACTCCCCATCCCTCCCCTCCCCTCATGGTCCCCACCCCCTCACAGCCACTCTCCCCATCCCCCTCGCTCAACCCTCCCCTTCCCTCTCATGGCCGCTTGATTGTCCCTCCCCTCCCACGCATATTTTTTGCGGTTTTTATTTATTCAGCCATAATATTAATTTAATTTTTTTTACAGTTTGGCCTCCCCCAGAAATCACCTCCCCCAGTAATCACCTCCCTCAGAAATCACCTCCCTGTAGTAATCACCTCCCCCAGAAAATACCTTCCCCAGAAAAAACCTCCCCCAGATAATACCTCTTTTTTTTTCTCCAAATTTTTTATAAAAAAAAAAAAAAAAAGAATAGCAGAATTTAAACCAGATTTGAGTTTTTACCCAGCAAAGAATTTTTTTTCCTTCAAAAGAATGCATTCTCTCATATCTGTTGTAGGATTTGTTCTCTCCGACAAGGAGAACTATTCTGAATGGTCTCAGAAAATCAAGCACACTCTCATTTTTAATCAGCTGTGGAGAGGAACCTGTGAAGGAGAAGATGACCTTCCACCAGCAAAGCCCACTTCAGACAAGGAGATCACCATTTGGGAAAACAAGAACTACAAGGCCTATGCCTTGATTTCAGCTTCCGTAAATGAAGAGGTGAGTCGCCATATTACACCATTTTCAAATGCCTATCAAGCCTTGATCAAGATAAAAGAACTCTATGACTCACATTCAGAACTTGAAATTGTTCAATTAATGATTAAGTTGTTCAGTCTGGAATTGAAAAATGATGATCCTCTTGCTTTAGCTTCAGAAGTAAGATCTATCATGCATGACATTAAGAGCACTAGTGCATATGTTGACATATCTCTCATAGCATATGTTAAGGCTTTGTATCCCACTTACTCACATTATCTTGAGTCATTACAAGCAAGTGGAAACCTCGTGAAAATCACTTTTGAGTCCCTTGAGAAAAATTTTGCAGAAAGAGAGAAAGATTTTGGAAAGATGACCACCTCTCTGCCATCTGAAGAGGCTGTACGCTTTGCACATAGAGAGAATATTCATGCTCAAGAATCTTCCAGAGGAAGAGGTGGCCAAAGAGGAAGAGGAAGAAGAAATTTCAGAGGAAGGGGGGGCAGACAAACTCAAACTGAAAAATATGATCTTCATTACATACACTACAATAAAGACTGGCATGATGCATCTACATGCAAGATACCTTGGGATAAAATTGAGTAGCAAATGAATCAAGAAAAAGGTTAAACTAATGACAAAGACAAAGGTAAAGCACCTGAATATGCTCATTATGTTGTAGCACATTGTAACAATGGAGTAACTGAAGACTTGTTTGATGTTTCATTTACTTCTTGGAGAAATGATTGGTTTCTAGATTCAGGAGCAACATGTCACATGACATTTAGAAAAAAAAAATTTGAATAATTTACTGACAAATTTGATCGAACAGTATACTTTGTAGATAAATCCAAACTCAAGCCATTATGGCTTGGCACAATCAGGCTTAAGTTGCCTGGTCTTCCAGATCATCTTCTACATGAGGTTCTATACCTCCTTAAGTTGAGGAGAAAATTTTTGTCCTTGGTCCACATCTGCCAGCAAGGACACTCCATTCACATGTTTGATGGAAAGGTTGAGGTCAGAAAAGCATCAGATCGCTCACTTTTCATGGAGGGAATAGAAGAAGGAAGACTCTTGAAGCTGCAAGGTTCCTCTGCTAATGCATAAAAATTTGCATTCAGTTCACATCATGATGAAGGTACATTCCCATCAAGTCTTTTATGGCATGCTATATTTTCACCCTTAAACTATGACAGCCTTCGATTTTTGAAGAAAAATGGTGTTAATGGACTGCCTACAATTCCTAGGAAACTTAAGCAATGTGATGCTTGTATTCTAGGAAAACATAGCAAACAACCATTTCATGATTCACATTCCAGAGCACATAGAAAACTTGAGCTTATTCATTCAGATTTATGTGGCCCTATGCCTGTTGCTTCTGCAAATGGAAATACATATATGATGACATTTATTTATGATTACACCAGAATGTGTTGGGTTTACTTATTGAAGAACAAGTCTGATGCTTTTCAAACATTCAAGAATTTTCATGCATGGATTTAAAATGATGCACAAACTCATATTGGCTCTTTACGTATTGATAATGGAAAATAATACACTTCAAACAAATTTTAAAATTATCTTCGTCAACATGGGATCAAATATCAAACAACTATGCCCTATAATCCCCAACAGAACGGTGTAGCTGAAAGAATGAACAGGACAATTTTAAATATGGTTCACTCCATGATGTTTTTTATGAATGTAAAATTGATGTTTTGGGTTGATGCAGTTCTATGTGCTGTATACATAAAGAATATGTGTCCTTCAAATTCAATCATAAATAAAACTCCTTATGAAATGTGGTATGGCCACATTCCTTCGATAAAGCATTTCAGGGCCTTTGGTTCCACTTGTTATGCTTTGATACCCAACGTACAAAGGAATAAACTTGGTGCTAGAAGTCAAAAATGTATCTTATTGGGGTATTCCAATACCTCCAAAGAATATTGTCTCTTTCATGAAGTCAATAAGAAGTTTTTAATAGAAAGAGATGTCATATTCCTTGAATCTTCCAAGACTGACAATGTTGTTGAGCGGCAACTTGATCATCTGGATAGATTCACACATGAAAAGTATTTTCAAGAATTTGATAATCAGATTCCACATCTTAAAGGGGGGATTCCTATACTGAATCAATCTGTGGAATCATTTCCAGAAGCACTCTCTCCCCCACCTGAAGAACCAACCATAGATGACACCTTGAATGATGTAATCGAAAGAATTGAGATATTGAATCTTGATTAAATTCCAGCCCAGTCAAATGAGTAGCCTGGGCCATCTCAGAAAGGTCCCCCTAAATGGCTGACAAAGACACTAGAAAACGTTCGACCCGATGAGTTTTTGGATTTAACACCCTAGAGGTTGGTTGGGATTCAACCTCCACAGAAAGGTATGCATTTACTTCATCAGAGACCCACACGATCATGCACATTCATAAAAACTAAATAGAGCAGAATGAGAGGTTTACCCGTTGGTCCCACGTTTGAAGTAGATCCACGTGGAGTTCAAACTCCCTGCAACCGTCCTTCCTCCTTAACCTGAAATACAAGAAGAAACCAGCACAAAGGACAAGTTGTACATCATATTTCTACTCTATATGTTAGTGTGATTCATATAAAACATTAAATAAATCATAATGAATGCATGTATAACAAATATTCTTCATACATTAAAGCATACACTAACACGTTTATTTCGGGAACAGCATGATACTTCTGTATTATAAAAATAGTACGTACAAAAGTAAGTGGAGAGATCACCTGATCCTTCCAAGGCCTTCACAGACCGTCGTCCGGATCCGTCCAGCCCTTGCCTCGCTAAGACTCCTTCCAAATGAGTGCATACGAGATAACATATAAAGGGATGTGTATCTCAAGGAAACAAGGGTTTCCCGAAATGAACTGGGAAAGTGCAGGAGGCACGGGGAATCAGACTTGGATAGGGAACCAACAGAGTATAATAATAATAATTCTCTCTCTCCCTTAGGCCATACATATGAGGTCTTTATATAGTCCCTCCAAGTAGTTTCAGCAGTTGGAAACAGTTGGCCACGGGCAAATGTAGTTATGTTACCGAGTAACCATCAACCCAGGCCACAAATTAGGATTTTTATATATTTTTTAATCATTAAAATGGTATACGCGGAAAAGTCTAGTCAGACCTGCGTATACACGCGGAAAAACACGGCATAGTCGCGTATGGAGGATTTTCCACTGCTTTTGCTGAATTTGTCCAAGCTGTAGGAATGGTGCCCATAAAGCCATGAAGCAATCATGAATCAGTGTCAAGGTGAGAAATGATGCTATAACACCGGCGAGGTTGGAAAAACAAGAACAAGAAGTTCCACTCAACAAATCGAAGGTGATGTAGATAATTCTGATTCTCCTGTTGATATGGATATTGCTTATAACTGTGAATTGAGTTTGTCTACAGATTATGAACCAACTTCCTTCAAAGAAGCCGCTTCTCATGATGAATGGAAAGAAGCGATGCAAAAGGAGTATGATGCCTTGATAAAGAATGGCACTTGGAAGTTGGTTGATCTGCCTTTGGGAAAAAAACCAATTGGCTGTAAGTGGGTCTACAAGAACAAGTACAAAGAAGATGGCTCACTTGACAAGCACAAGGCCAGGCTTGTGGCAAAAGGTTTTGCACAAAAAGAAGGAATCGATTATGAAGAAACTTTTTCTCCCACAGCAAAATGGACCACCATCCGGACTCTCTTTGCCCTAGCAGCTCAGAATGGATGGAAAGTCCATCAGATGGATGTAAAAACCGCCTTTTTGAATGGAGATCTAAAGGAGAAAGTTTTTATGTCCCAGCCAGAAGGATTTGTTGTGAAGGGCCAAGAACACAAAGTATGCAAGCTTATAAAATCCTTGTATGGCCTCAAGCAAGCACCATAAGCCTGGTATGAGAAATTAACTAAGCATCTTCTGAAACTTGACTTCAAACATTTTGATCTTGATGATGCAACTTTGTTTGTTAAGAAAGTTGGAAAAACAGTTGTATATCTTGTGGTGTATGTAGATGATCTTTTGATGATAGGGAACAATGAGAGTTATATTGCATCCATAAATAAATAATTGAAGAAAGGTTTTGAAATGACTGATTTGGGTTATGTTCATTACTATTTGGGTATTGAAGTAACTCAACATCCTAAATTTATATTTCTTTCTCAAAAGAAGTACATTGGAGATCTTTTGAACAAGTTTGGCATGGATGAATGCAATCCCTTAACCACTCCAATGGAACAAAACTTGAAGCTCACATCCATTGAAGGGAAGGAATTCGAGGATGCAATGAAGTATAGATAGCTTTTTGGAAGCCTTATCTACCTAACTACCACCAGACCAGACATCTCATTTTCTGTTGGAATCCTCTCCAGGTTTATGAAAAAACCTTGTGAAGGACATTGGTTTGCTGCAAAAAGAGTTCTAAAGTACTTGAAGGGGACTCAAGACTTTTTACTCAAATATGGATAGGTAGGCGATTTCAGCTTGATCGGATACTCTGATTCAGACTTTGATGGGGACCAAGAAACTGGGGTGTCTACTTCAGGTTATACCATGAGTCTTGGATCAGGAGCTGTCTCATGGAGATCATGCAAACAGTCAGTTCCAGCCGATTCCACAACCGAGGCAGAATATGTGGCAGCATCTGAAGCAACAAAGGAAATTGTGTGGCTTAGTAAAATCCTAGAAGACTTGCAGATGAAACAAATGCATTTAACACCACTCATGATCGACAATGCTTCTGTAATAAAGTTGGCCAAGAACCCGAAGTTCCATGATCGAACAAAGCACGTCAATACAAAATACCATCTGATTCGATATCATGTTCAGATCAAAACCATCCATCTATATCATTGTTCCACAAATGAGCAGACTGCAGACATCTTCACCAAAGCACTTGGAAGAGAAAAGTTTGAAATTTTCAGAACGATTCTTGGACTCACCAACATCCCTTCAGATTAAAGGGGGAAATGTTGACACCTAATCCTAAGGGGTTGGGTGAGATTGTATATTATTGTAATTTAGTAAATAAGGAAGGCCAAGAGTCATTGGGAAGTGAATCCCAATAGCCTCACCTCCATGTATAAGTACACACACAATCTCCATCTAATAGACATTGAGTTTTGTGGAGTTACCTCCTGGTCTGACAATATCTAATCCCCATTTCTCAAATGGTTGTTTAATATTGACTGGCTGTAATGGGAATGATGGATTTCTTTGTATTCCAGATGTACTTTGGCATACTTTACATTTTCTTGAATTTTCATGGGCATCTTTGAAAAGTGTAGGCCAATAGTAACCTGCATGCAAGATCTTATGTGTTGTTGTATTTCCTCCAAAATTTCCTCCAGCTGGTCCATCATGGAGTTCCTGCAAGACTTTCTCTGCTTCAAATTTTTCTAAGCATCTTAGAAGTACTGAATCAAATTTTCTTCTAAATAACACATCATTGACTAACTCATATTGTTTATCTTTTAATCTAAGAGCTCGTTTTGTCTTATAATTGAGATGATTTGGAGCATATCCATTTTTTAGATAAAAAATAAGATCAACATATTGTGAATCTGAATCATTGAGGCTTACCTCTGATATTTGCACATTACCTAAATCTTCTTCTGCTAACAAATGTGATGCTCCTGTAAGCATTCTGCAAAAACCTTGACCTCTAATGATTTTAGAGGGTTTTATTTCTATATCATACTCTTTTAATGAAGTTACCCAATTAGCTATTTTTTCTACTGATTCTTTCTGCATCAAAATTTGTCTCACTGCAGAAAATGGAACTATGATTTTTGTATGAGACTTTAGGAGAAAAGGTCTAAAAAATTTTATGGCTTTAAAAACAACAAATGTTTTTTTTTCAAAAGATGTGTAATTTAGTTCTACACCTTGTAAATTTGAACTAAATAATGATATCGGTGCTTCTATTTGTTGGTCATTCAACTGTGTTAAAACAACTGCATATGATGTATCCGACGAAAAAGTGTATAATGTAAATGGATTAAGAAAATTGGGGGTGTTCAGGAATGGGGCATTGAAAATTGACTGTTTAATCAATTCAAATGCTTCTCTTTCATTATGTCCCCATTTGAAGACAAAATTTTTCTTAATTATGTTCAGTAATGGTAAAACTATTTGAGAAAAATCAGGGACAAATCTCTTAACAAAATTAATTTTCCCAAGGAAAGATTGCATGGTTTTCTTGTTATGATGGAAAAAAATTCGTTTAATTTCATCAACTCTCTCAGGATAAATATATATACCATTTTTTGACAAAATGAATCCTAAAAGTTTTCCTTCATCTAAAGAAAAAAATGATTTCTTTGGATTTAACGAAATTCCATACCTTTTCCATCGTTCAAAGACTTGTTTTAGGTCATTCACATGATGATTTGCCTGTTTAGAGAAGACAATAATGTCATCTAAATAGATAACTACTGTTTTATTTATAAGTCCTCTAAAAGTTATGTCCACGACTCTTTGGAATGTGGCACCTGCATTAATTAATCCAAAAGGCATTTTCTGATAAGCATAAGTTCCCCACTTAGTTCTTAACGTAGTTTTCAATCTATGATCTGGATGAACAAGAATCTGATTATAACCTGAAAATCCATCTATAAAAGACATGAGCTCAGTACCAGCTACTTTCTGCAATACTTGTTCCATGGCTGGTAGTGGAAAATTTTCCTTCTAACAGGCTTTGTTCAAATTTCCAAAATCAATGCAAATTCTAATATCACCATTCTTCTTCCTGGCAGGTACCAAATTTGATACCCATTTTGAATTTCTAACTGGAAAGATATTTTTTTCCTTGAGAAGTTTATTCAATTCAGTTTTAATTTGATTTTCCAAATTTGGATGAATCTTTCTTAATTTCTGTTGTATGGGCTTTTCCTCTGAGATCATAGGAATCGTGTGCTGAATTACAAAAGTATCATATATTTTAAGATCATAATAATCCCAAGAAAATACACTTTTGTACATTCTAAACAATTTGATGAATGATAATATTTCTTCGGAAGATAAACCAAGACCTAGATTTATATTTTGAGGTTTTTCTTCACTTCCTGGATTAACTAACTCAAATCTTAAGGTAGAACTTTGTATTTTTGAATTATTTACTCTTTTAAATCTATATTTTAGATCATATAAGTATTCTAACTTGACAACAGATTTTGGAATAGGATTTTCATCTTGTTCTTTGTTAACCTAAGTGTCATGTTTGCTTTCATCCATGATTTGATTATCATAAGATTATTTAGATGTTAAAAAATCTATGATATCTGAGTCATTATTGAATACTCTCCAATTAGTGATATTATCAAGAATATATGGTCTAAAAATCAATTCAATAGAAAATCTATCGGGACTAAATTCTTGGATGGGATTAATTTTGTTGCTACATTAGTGAGTAAATCTGCACTAGCATTCTATATTCGAGGTATAGAAGAAATGTTAAAGGCTAAGAAATGAGTAGTTAATTCTTGGACTAATGATTGATAATGTTTTAAATGTCTAGAATTACAATGGATAGTATCTCTTACTTTCCTAACTATGATTTCTGAATCTCCTAAAACCTTTAGATGTTTGATATTAAGATCAATAGCTTTTAATAAACCTTGAACTAATGCTTCATACTCAGCTACATTGTTGGTACAATCAAATTCTAATCGGTAGGCTAACATAGTATTTTCGCCTTCTCGGTTTATTAAAATGCAACCCGCACCTGCACCATCTTCAGATTTAGAACCGTCAAAATAAAGGGTCCAAAACAAAGAATTAATTATTTTTCTATCTAGAAAATTAATACATCTAGAATTATCCGACTAGGAAAAACTCTCAATTTGAGATACAACCGCGTTATCGAAGAAAGGGGATGGCTAAGCATTAAAGTTTCCTAAAAATTACTGTGTAGAGTAGTTTCCAATAATGTTTTTATTGAAGGCTACTGGCTCATTAAGTTTTTCAAGATCAATCATTGTATGTTTCATAAAATTTTCACGGTCAATTCGAATTTGGTTTGGCTTTCCATTATGTGGTAACCACATACGTGACCAACCTGTTGAAAAATAGCCATGAAGTTTCTCAGACCAATCACAACTTAAAATTAAACAATAAAATTCGGGAATGTCTGCCACCAAAATATCAATTATCTGAACAACTTTGGGATTTGATGAAAATCTGATAGAAACGAATTTTAATTCTCCTACCACTTCTACTCTAGTTTTGTCAAGTTGTACTATATGAACTGCAGAACTCTGAGGAGTAATGTTCAATTTAGCACAAACTGATTTCAGCATTATATTCGAAGAAGCCCTTGAGTCTATTAAGCAATTATGAACATTTTTATTATAGATCTCATAGGTTAAGAGAAACGGGGGAGTATGAGAGATGGATCGATCACCTATCATAATTAAATCCGAGGCATCTATTTTTACTGAAGGAGAAGGTGGCTTACCCATTTCATTAGCAACTTGAACTATGACTGGAGCAGGTAAGTTTGAAGCATAAACAAATTTTAATTATCTAAGTAAGATTTGTTGTTGTTGCTTCAATTTGGTAAGCTCATGAATTGAAATATTTGCCCTAGTCTTCTTCATGTCTTCAACTATATTATACTCAATGGAATCTGAGATAACCATTGTTTTAGATATAGGTGGAGAGTCTGATGTAGCAGGACTTGTTTGTGTAGCCTTTGAATTAGAATTTTTTCTTAGTGATTTGTCTTTAGCAGGAGTGGAAGTTTTTTGCTATTGACTAGGCTGTGTTGTTTCAGTAATTTTTTTGCTACGTGTGTTGACAGGTAAAGCTTCAAGTTGTTCTTCATTTGATAGGATAAAATCCCACATTCCATTAAGTTCAACTTCTTCTTTTTCGTCATCTTCCTCTTCCTCTGTTTGTTCTTCTTCTTTGTCTTGATCTGATTCAACATTAGATATAATATTTGGAGGTTGAGAATTAGAGGTTTGTTTCTCCTTGAAATTCCTAAAACTCGTTTTTGAATTTGAATTTTCGGTGACTTGTTTCTTGATATCTTCCATTTAATTGGTCATGGTTTTCAAAACTTTTTAAAGACCTTCTACATCAAATGGATCCTCTGACATCTTCTTCTTAGAGTCATCTTTGAAAGAATTTTTCTTTGATTTTCGATCTTCCTAAGAATTATTTTTCTCAAGAGCAGTCATGTGTTTCTCTACAGATAGAGATTCTTTCATATTCTCTTCAAGTGTTGCTAATTTTTCTCTATCAACAAAATTAGCTATATTAGATGGAAGGGATGAAATATACCACTCAATTTGAACTTCTGCACCAGGAACTGCTGTAACAGGAATTTTATTGAGTAGTTTATTAAATATTGAATTAAAATCTTTTATATTCTCACCTGGTTTATCTTTAAGATTTGAAAGATCATTGATAAGAGTAGTAGTAGTTCTTTCATCTCCAAACTTAGCTAGAAATTGTTCTTCAAACATATTCCAGCTATTTATGGAGCGAGCAGGTAATGAAAAATACCAGGATCCTACAGATCCTTTTAAAGTATATGGAAATAATCGTACAACACAATCCTCTTCAACTACTACATTCAAGTTGACAGCTAACGTAAAATTATTTATATGTTCTTCTGCAGGAAGACCATCATCGGGATAAATTTTGGTAGCCATATTTTGGGATTTTTAGGAAGAGAATGAAGAGGAGTAGGCATGTTTACATCCCCTGGATTATTACATGGGTTTACATTCAGTGGAGGGGCTTGACCTGCCATTGGATTTTGGATGGGTTGATTTTGAGTTGATGATGAGGCAGGTTGAGTACTAGGACCAATATTTTGAGTATTGGAACTACTAAAAGTGATACTGATTGTTGGAATGAAATTTGTGGAAGTGAGTGGAGGTAATGGGGGTGAATGGGATAAGATCTCGCTAGTGATCGATTCTGATTGAGTCCTCTTTAACTTCTTCTGAGTATTACTCATAGGAAATTAAAAAGGGAGAATCCATGTTTTTTTTCTTTCTAATCGAGTTAATATCCTTCAAGGTTGTAAAGAAGATGAAATACTAAGATTCGATAATTGAGAAGATTTAGGCTTTTCAGTAGAAATAGATAATTTCGCTAACTTTTCTATCAATTTCTGAACTCTGGGGAATGTTGGTGAAACTCGGGAAATAATATAGTTTGAGTATCGCTAGGAGACTTGGGGGAAAGACGATCAACTTCAGATTTTATAGATGAGGATCTAGATAATTTTCTAGAAGTTGACAGGGATCTAGAGGGAGAGTGATTTTTTTATTAACCTTTAGATTGTCAGATCTTTGTGCCATTAACTTGGCTCTCCTTCTAGCACCAATATGTTGAGTCCTCGGAATTCCATTGACAAAACATGGGGAAAACCACCCAGTCCGGACCTTAAAGCAACATCTTTTCCGTTTGGTATAGTGGCTCCAACTGGGGATAATGGGACCAGTTTCCCAATAAGGATGATTTTGAGGGTGTTGTGAATATAGCATGAAAATGGATAACTATTTTAATCTATATGCATATATCTAAATTATTAATCTGATATATACTTGGGGCATTTTTCCTTTATGCGATCTAAAATGATATCTTTCAAATATCAGTAATATAGATCATTTAACATTCGAAAGAGATGAAAATTATGTAAAATGATTCTTCTAACAAAGTAGTTTGCATAGAATAATTGTGAAAGAAATATCACATTTCTCAGTGTCATTACACATTCAATAAGAATCCATAGCTAAATATTATAACATAAGTGATGTAATATTTATATATGATAACGTTTCAAATATATAATGCAATAAAAGATAATTGTCAATCTATGAAGTAAGACTTAATACAAGTGAATAGAAGTACCATATGTACGAAGTTCTACTCATGTAAATTGACAGCAATGAATCTGCTCCTTCTCTCTTTCAAGCAATTTAAAGAGTACAGTAGTGTAACATTAGTTAAACAGATTTAATTGTTAAAATATAATAGAATGTGTTCCATTAATTCATCAAAGCACTCACAAAATTACAATAGTGCATTCTTTGCAAATATTTTTGACAAATTTTTGGACCCTTCTCTAAATGCATGAGAAGGGTTTAAATACTAAACTTAACTATAAACCAAAATATATGATTAAAATAATATAGAGGAGGTTTCAAACAACCTTCCTTAAAAAGCTAACTTAAACTACAATCTAGGAAATTAAACTAACAATTCTGATTTTATGATTCATGCCCTTCTTTCTGAATGTGGTCACGAAGTTGGAAAATATCTAACATTGCTTTGATCTGAGTTTGGTTTCGATATCCTTGATCGGATCTGTCCCTTGGAAATAGCATTTGAGATTGCTAACTGGGATCTTTTTTTTGAATCTGTAAGAGACTGCAGAGTTTGATGTTGGTGATAAGGTTTGATCAAAAAGTTCTAGTAATTTTCCTAATCAAACTTATTTACCTTTTTAATCATTTCCTCTTGTGTGTCTTCTCTCTGCTTCCACTGTGTTTCTACCTGTCTAGTTTCTGAAAACACATCAGACGTGTTTTCCTTAAGAAGTTTTTCATTAGAAAGTTGCTCACACATAGATTCAATAATCTCACTTGAAATCTTGGATGTCTTTGTCGCTGCTTTCTCTACCTGTTTGATTTGTGCTTCCCATTCTGTGAATAGAATTTATTTGTGAAGCTTATCTACTTGAGGTAGATTAGTGTGCTTTCCTAAATTTGAAACTTGCCGTTGAATGTGCTCTTTAATTTTCTTCTCAAGTCTTTCACATTCAAGTTTCTGAATTGCTATCTGCTGGATCATTATTTTACTTGAATCAAAATAAGAATCAATCATAGAAGCTTGATGATAAAACACTTCTTGTTATTTATCTAACTTAGTGCTTAAATTAAGTGCTTCTTTGATAAATTGCTCTAATTGTGGTTGGCTTTGTAACTTAGTCATTGATGTTTCCAGCTGTGCTTGTTTTTCATTAATCTCTTTCCGATGCTGCAATTTGAGGCTTTCAATATCTTTATGAAATTGGGTTGTGTTTACTTTGACTTGCTCCTTGGAATTGGATTTTTCTTCATTTAACAACTTCTCTAGTTCTTGTAATCTAGCTTCCTTTTGTTTTAACAACACTCTAACCTCAGTAGCTTTATCAATAGTAGCAGTAGCATATTCCCCTGCATACTGTGATAATTTGGTTAGATGTTCAGTAGGATCATCTAAGGAATCTTTCCATAGTACATCAACTGATTCATATGTAAGTTTTGGATTTGTTTCATCAATTCTCCTTCTTTTGTTTCTTTTAACTACAGCCTTGTAACTTGGACTGTAGAAAATATCTAATGAAGGAATATCTTCAATCTGTAAAAGTATCTAATCTGTGGGATAGGCCAGTATGATTTCTTTATCATGCATTGCTGGAACTCTTTGTAGTGGATTAACAGTTTCCACTATCTTATGTGAATGTTCAGGTGTCTGGAAACTTGTTGCTTGATCAATATTGGGATTTTCTTTAGGATTTTTTATTGTTTCAGAAAAATCCTCCCATTCATTTATAAGATGTTTTGTTTGTGGCAAACTGGAATGATCTAGCATATTGTGATTGTGCTAAACTGCTTGAGAATTGGATTCTGTCCCATTATTTCTTGTTTCCTCAAGCATCTCTATCTTATGAATGACTCAGTCAATCATATTTTCTCAGTTTTCCTTTGTAGATTAGGATTCATTTTCAGAGTGATCCAAATTATTAGATCGCTGCTGCAAATGACCTGACTCATCTTCATAAATTTCTTTTATTTCATCATCCAGACCGACACTTGGAGTGTGTTTGTTGTCATATTCAATGGTTAACAAATTAAGAGGGAATTTCTCTAGTCTCTTGTTTCTATATGCGTGAAAAGCTTCAACATCCTCATGACTTAGTTGACTAGATACATACTTGATAATATCTGAAAAATTTTCCATGCCCTAGAAAAGATCATCAAATCCATATTCCTCCCTTACAAAAGGTTTCATCTTAAGCTCTGTGATGTAATTTTTAATTACATCATTTGGATCATATAATGTTTTCGGCACTACTGCCAATCTCAATAAATGAATTTTGTAAAATTCCTTGTAAGTATGGTCGATATTAGACAATGCAAAGGTGCCACATTGTACAGGGAAATCAGGCCAAATAGCCTTTTTAGCTTCCTTCAGTTGTTTCGTAACACCATTAATAAGTTGATAGGCTATTTCTTTTTCAAGTAACTTATCAGGAACATAATAAGGTAAAACGTGGGGAGAATTATAACTCCCAAATACTCTAATATATGTAAAATTATCTTCAACAAACCATCTAGCTACTGGAAGAATGTCTGCATTGGCTTCTTCAGAAACCCTAGGAGCCCTTTTGTTAAAAATCATCTGATGTTTAGGCAATATGAATTTTTAGCAGATTTTATAGAAGTGTAAGTGGAAATCTGAATCCTAGAGTTCTTTGTGGTAAATGTGAATTGCGGTAGGGTCCTTGGTGGTCCATTTCCATCCCATGGTGGGAAAACTAGAAGTAAAACAGATTACATCCATGACATAGGCAAACATATAAAAGGGAGGTATTTATCTGAATGAAATAATTCTTTTATTTCTATAATCGGTTATTAGATAAGATGTTTTCCCAATTCAGAATTGATGAATTGATGATTGCGTCAATCAGGGGAACCCAGTCTCTTGAGAATCTAGTTCTATTTGGTTTGGAAAATAATATACATAACATACCATAAGCATAACAGTAAGGATTAGGAATTTGGGAAATTGGGTACGTACCAAACTTATCTTGCTTCAATTTCCCTTGATTATCCTTCCATTCTTGGATGGATTTGATAAGGTCTGGATGTTCTCCTCTAAAATTATGCAAATATTCTTTGTCATATTTATGTTGTAGGGGTGGTAGATGGTACATTGCTGTTAAATATTTTTCCCTAAAAGAACCCATAGTTTCTCCCTTCGAATTCTTGAACATTCTATCTTCAATGTTTAAGTGTTCAATTGCCCACTTAACCATGTCTGTATAAGGAAGAATATTTGGTCTTGCGGCTATTTTTTGAATGTATGAGCATGCAACGTCAAAAAGAGTTGCGTCAGAAGTAGAAGCAGTGCATGTTGAAGAAAATTTGTTTATCACCCTTGGTCCTTCACTTTCAAAAAGTTTATACATTGCTTCCCATGTCGAACTACCACAATATTTGTTGTAAATGGTGTCTGAAAATAATGGAGACATATCTATGTCTTCAGTGGATGACGTCTGAGAAATTTCTTTAACCTTTTTGCTCCTTTTTCTCTTCTTCAATCCGTTAACTGGTTTCCTGAAAGAAGAGCGAATTTTTACAAGTATGGAGTATCAAAGAGAGAAATCTATCATTTATTTCAAACTCACGTAAGAAGATATCAATCTTATTAAAATATAACATCAATCATCATTCATAATCTTTGAATTAATATTTCATATATCTCCACATGTAAGATCTATCAATCGCTTTAAAGCTGTAAAGATCTTAAATTTCATTTCGACATGACACAAGTTGTGTATAAGAAATTTTCGGTGTAAATCACATATAAGAAATTTTTGTCGACGCGTTTCGAACCAGCCAGTGTGGTTCATCATCAGGACAAGATGAACCACACTGGCTGGTTCAAAACGCGTTGACAAAAATTTCTTATATGTGATTTACACCGAAAATTTCTTATACACATTTCATGGATCACAGAAGCCAAATTCCTAATAATGACACAAGTTGTTTTACACGCTTGATATATTAAATGGCACCAGTGCACATATCGCAAATTATAATTTATAACTATTCGTAATACTTACCCTTCCGCATATTTTAAGTTTTATGAGTCTTTTGGAATTCATAAGATATGTGATTTACAATGCGCTTAAAAAAATAAGGCGGAAAAAAGAAAATCTCTATTTTCTAAGTTTTTTATTTTAGGAAATTTAAAAGAATTTCCTATTTATTCTAAAGGGCCCCTATTAATAAAAATAAATGGGGGGTTTTTGTATAGCACAACAGAAGGTAAGCTACAAACCCAATCCATTTCTATTTTAGTTGACCCTGGGGCCAGCGTGAGCTACATACACCCTCGTGTAGTTGAAAACTATAAATTGCAAAATAAAAAATTTAAAAATCCTTGGTTAGTTCAACTGGCTATAGGGGCAAGAAGGCGAGTCAATGCCAAAGTACCAAATTGTGAACTTATTATTAGGGACCATTACATAACTATAGAACTCAATATTCTACCCCTGGGATCATATGATATTTTTTTGGGGATGGATTGGCTAGAGAGGCATTGGTAATTAGTATACTACAAAGATAAGGTCATTTATTTTAAATCAAATGATGGGAGATGTCAAGAACTGTAGGGTATTAAAAAATCGTTATAGTTACGACCTATTACTGCATCTCAGCTAAGAAAATGCATGAGAAAGGGGTGTCATCTCTATGAAATTCAAGTAGGATTCACAAGCTCCAAAGACAAGACCCTTATGCTCGAGAATATTCCTATTGTGCAAGAATTCCAAGATGTATTTCCTAAGGAAATCTCAGGACTTCCACCAAAAAGAGACATAGAATTTACCATAGAACTAATACTCAGGGCAACACCTATGTCCCGAGCTCCATAAAGGATGAGTGTGCCTGAATTAATTGAATTAAAGATGCAGCTGCAAGAATTGATGGATAAAGGCTACATTCGACCAAGTGTGTCCCCATGGGGAGCACCAGTGTTGTTCATGAAAAAGAGATATAGCACTATGTGCATGTATATGGATTATTTACAGCTCAACAAGGTGACTGTTAAAAAAAAATACCCACTACTGCAATAGATGACCTGTTCGACCAAGTCAAAGGGGCTACAATGTTTTCTAAGATTGACTTAAGGTCAAGTTACCACTAGATCCGGATCAAGGAGGAAGATATAAGCAAGACAACCTTTCACACTAGGTATGGGCATTATGAGTTTGTGGTATTACCATTTGGGTTAACCAACGGATCAGCAACCTTTATGAGCTTAATGCATGGAATTTTTCACCCATACTTGGATAATTTCGTTTTAATTTTTATTGATGATATATTAATTTACTCCAAGATTATGGAAGAGAATAAGGAACATCTGCGCATTGTACTAAAAATGTTTAGAGAGCATCAAATCTATGCTAAGTTTAGTAAGTGTGACTTCTTTAAGGAACAAATCCAATATTTGGGGCATGTGATTTCTACTGAAGGGATTGATGTGGACCCATAAAATATAAAGACAACCATGGAATGGAGGGTCCCAAAAACCGTAGCTGAAAAACACTCATTTATGAGTTTCGTTGGTTACTACTGATGATTCATCAATGGATTCTCCAAAATAGCATTTCCCATTACCTCCTACATCAGAAAGGACGAGTCTTTAAATGGACTCAAGAATGTTAGAACAGTTTTGAGTTATTAAAGGAGATTTTAACTACTGCCCTTGTTATGAAGGTAGCAGATCCGAGTAAAGAGTTAGAAGTATGTACTGATGCATGCAAGGAGGGTGTAGGAGAATATTTGACTCAAGAAGGAAGAGTCATAGCATATGAATCTAGGAAGCTAAAGCATCATGAGTAGAGGTACTCAGCCTATGACTTGGAGCTAACTGCGGTGGTGCATGCCTTGCAGATATGAAGGGATTATTTGATAGGGAAAAGGTTCGTGCCGAGAACAGATCACAATACCTCAACCAGTTATTTTAAACAAACTGATCTGAATGCTCGCCAAGCCAGGTGGAATTCTTTCCTAAGTGAATTCGATTTTGAAATCTAGCACGTGAAAGGAAAAGAGAATCGGGTGGCTGATGATTTGAGCAGGAAACTGCATGGCATCTATGAGATTTACGCTAACTAGATTGAATTGAAATTTCAAGAACAGATTAAGGAGGCAGCAAATAAGGACCCAGAATACTAGTCTTTATGGCAACAAGCGAAAGAAGATGAAAGGCAAGGGAAAAAATCTGAGTATGAACTCAATGATAAGCAGTTCCTAGTCTACTGGAAAAGAATATATATCCCTAATCAAAATAGTTTGAAAAGAATTATTTTGGATGAATATCACAGGAGTTCCTATGCAGGACATCCAAGATATCAAAAAATTTTAACTGCAATTAGGAAGGACTATTCCTGGCCGGGAATGCGAAGGGAAATTGCAGAATATTTGACAAGATTCTTAGAATGTCAACAAATTAAGGTTGAGCATCTACATCCCACAGGATTGCTTCAGCCTATTCCAATGCCCCAATGGAAGTGGGAAGTTATTTCCCTCGACTTCATCACTGGACTACCCAGAAACAAAAGGTACAATGATTCAATTATGGTGGTAGTCGATAGACTCAGCAAGGTGGCTCATTTCATTCTCGTTCAATCTACTTATAAGATGGTGCAAATTGTCGACATCTTCATGAAAGAGATTTTAGATTGCATGGCATACCCCGAACTATGATTTCAGATTGTGATGTAAAGTTTACATCAAAATTTTGGAAGACGTTATTTAGTGGCCTGGGGACGCAAATACAATTTAGTACTGCTTAACATCCACAGATGGATGGGAAAACAGAAAGGGTGAATCAAGTTTTATAAGACATGTTGTGCATGTAAGTAATGCAACAACTAATGAAATGGGAGGAGTATCTGCATTTGGTTGAGTTTGCTTACGATAATGGATATCAATAATATCTTAAGATAAGCCCCTTTGAAGCATTGTATGGAATACAATGCCAGACTCCTATAAATTGGAGCAGTCCATAAAACAAGATGATGCTTGGACGAGATATGTTAGAAGAGATGGAACGAGAAGTCCTGAAGATCAGGCAGAATTTGAAGGAAATGCAAGACCAGAAAAAAATTTATGCTAATAGTAAAAGAAATTTCTGGGAGTTTGTGGTAGGGGATCATGTTTATGTGAGAATTAAACCAAAGAAAATCACTTTGAGGTGGAATGCTTGTGCCAAATTTGCTCCACGCTATTGTGGACCCTTCAAGATTTTGGAGAGGATAGGACCGGTGGCCTATTGGTTGGCCCTACCCAGCCATATTTTAGTACATAACGTATTTCATGTGTCACTACTGAAGCATTATGTACACAATCCTAAACATATAATACACTGGCAGGGTATACATGTAGGTCAACAGTGTAATACAATTAAATCAAAATTAGTTTTCTCATTTGACCTGGTTAAGATCATTGTTGCATGCAGGTAGAACCGGATGACGAGTTAATGGTAGAACCGGACGACGAGTTACTAGTAGATCAAAGATAAATAACACTCCGAAAGCGAGTCATCCCCCAAGTTAAAGTGTAGTGGAAGAAATTTGGCCCGGAGGAGGCTACTTGGGAGGATGAGCATGTTATTCATGAGGCCTATCTAGAGTTTTTCTCAGAGAATAAATAATATTGAGGACGGTGTCTATCTCAACAAGGGAAGATGTGACACCTTGTTTTAATTTACCTATTGATATATAACCTGTTATGATACATTCTAAATGAATAACGAATGGGGACATTCGTTAATAATACTTTAATACATAACATTTTGTCTTTTTCAAAGAAGAGATTAATTTAATAATTATCTTGAGTTAAAAGAGGAAATAACTGATTAGAAAATATTCTAAGAACCCAGGGTAAAATGGGTTGGCATAGTTATGACAGTTACCTTTCCAAAAGGATTTAGAGGAAAATCCTAAGTGGGAAAGGGGTTCTGTGCAGAAAGAGGTGGGGGTTAAGCAATAGGTGGTTGCTCTGGGTTTTCCAGAGCTGTTGTGTGAACCAGTGGAACTCAGGAATTACCCAAGAGAAGTAGAGATTGGATTTGATCCTGAGGTCTAACTTCTTGTCTCAGGAAATTACCTAAGCCCTGGTGAGGAGCAAGGGGGGAGCAAAGGACATGATAGCCTCACTCAAGGTTGGGAGGACCAACAATTGCTCGAAAAAAACCTCTGAAATAAGTATTTACTTATCTTGAGATTACAGTTTAATATTGTTAATAGTCAGAATAAATGCTAGATTAACGTTACATTTAAATTACATAATTTAATGCTATATTAACATTGCATTTAAATTACGGAATAGACTACTGTAACTAACAATTGTGAATTTTATTCTAGATAGAAAATTTATAGCTAGAATACTATATGGTATAAATTAGATTTTATTCTTTGTCATGAAGATTAAATGTAATTCCATTGTAAATAATTATAGAATAACTTCAATGGAGATATAACGAATCGGGACAAACTCGTAAATATAATTCATGGTGGAACTAGTACTCCATTTCGCAACCAGACTTAGCATATTTCATTGTACTGAGAGAAAATTGAAGTAAAATGTTGAGCATGAACATAAAACTTAATAAACATCAGCCAATGCAGTGAGGAGAGGCGGATTAAAAAATTATTATACCAGTAGGAGTACATGGGTATAGGCCATGGGTTTAGAACCCAGACCCAGGAGTAGGGTCAAGGTTCCGGTCCCTTTTTGTCATTTTCCCATAGCACAAGAATACACATAGAAGAAAAACAAATAACCATGTATGCCTAAACCAAGAACTAAAATTGTTAAGTTGTCTATGCAAAAGAATTATAAAGAAGTTTTTTAGTATTTCTTGAATAAAAGGGTGCAACAGAACTTTCCATTAATCTGGCAAGTAAGTACTAGTATTTCATGGAAATGAAAAACATAAACCATCTGCAATATAAACTCAGTAACCCTCATAAAACCCATACTGAAACATAAAAAAACCTTTTCATGTAATAAGGGTGGGTTGATGGAATATAATTCCTTGTAAAGTTAACCAATAGTCTATATAATGGACGAAGAATAAAGCTGAAGAGAAACGAGTCATTTAAATTAAGGGAAACAATGTCCCGTCACACATACTTAATAGTCTTGAGTTCAATAATGACGAAGAATATTGCAAATCTGGAAAGAGGGCATGGCCCAAGTAGAAAATTCAACTATAACTCTAGAACTGAACTATTATACTATGGCTAGGCCAAAAAAGTCCATGAAAGTAAAACCCTAGCCCTGCAAGAGACAGAGAAGGATAGAAATGGTTACTGTCAAGTGGAAACAATGGCCTATATGGTTCAAGGCTTCTGAGGAGGAATGGAGAGAGGAACTTACCGGTGACTGACAGACAGTAAGTCTCGAATGAGTCCCGTAATTACATTTGCCTCCAACCCTTCGAAGTCTGTATCAACATATAAAAACTATGGGGTTACAACAGGAAATGATAACCTTCCAAGCAATAAAAAATATAAACATAAAACAAGAAACGACAGACCAACATACCCATAGTGCTGAGGAAGTCTGAGGATTTGCGCTGGAGCTTTCACCGAAGTCTCCTTGTGTGACAAAACCCCAACCTGGAGATGTCGAGAGAGTCTATGTAAGAGAGAAAATAACTATACAGACACATGCATCAGTGACCTATGCAACGAGAAATGCAAAGATTAGACAAAATGTGTAGAAGAGTTGAAATCTAGAAATGTGCGGCAAGAAATTAAACTAGAAACCTTACTCGCATAAAACTGGTTCAAAGAAAAAAATAAAATATTGAGCCTTGCCTCCATAATAGCCGAGAATGAATAGCAACATCATCCATTGGTGGCATCAAGTCAAAGGAGAAACTTCATAAGGGTTAAGCATGTAGAACGATCAAAGTTGCTAAGCCGAGTTCCTCACCATAGCGGCGGAAGGAATGGCTCTCAGGCGGGAGGTTGGGGGTGGGTAGTTACCCTAACCCTCCTCCTCTTGTATTACCATTGTTGATCTCTTAAGAAAGAATCGGATGACCCATAATTTGCCAAAGGTCATAGCATGGGACAGGTGGAGATCATCGCATCTACCGAGAAATGTGGGATTAAATTCCACTAATAAATTCCTTTAATATATTAAGCCGCATTAAAATCTTATAAGGTTTATCATATGATATGCAGAGGACATGGGTCCTTTAACACATTAAGCCACAATACAATATTACAAACGGAATGATAAAGTCTAGCACGGTGGAGATACTTTTGATAACATTGAACGAGATTTCGTAAGGACCAATCAATATATGAAAAGACATTTTGTAAAGTTTCCAGACCCGAAGTTAAAGTGATCGGGTACCTAATGATTGTGTTTAATCTATTTGTGTTCACATTGTATTCCAAAGTTGATCGTTATGTCATGTATATATATATCGTAAATGTGGGTAAAATAATAATCATAGAGTTCATAGTGTGTGAGATTATGTATTTGATGACTATACATGTTAATTCATAGAAACAACAAAGTGTATATAAATTTTTTTTTATCTTGTGTAAATGGATGTAAATAATGTAATGGATGTTACAATATTGGGAGAGATCAAATTTGTTGACGTACAAATTTCTTAATTATTTAATTGCATGATATATATTAATTTTTTTATTACATATAAAGTATAGTGAGATCCTCTTGAACCTAGTATTAGTATGGAGAGAAGTGACATCACTGTGATTTATTATTATGAGGGAAAAGTTGTCACAACCAAACAAAAGAAAGAATAGACCAACCAACATAACATTAATTTGTTTTTTAAATACAATTTGTCTCCATATTAAATAACACAATTAAATTAAATAAAAATAAATACATATGTATATAACATTTAAAAAATTGAATCAACATAAATCCATCTTAAAAATCGATTTATGAAGCATTGAGAGAAATTATATTTATTTATGTGTAATGTTTTTTATATGAAGGAATTCACACATGACAACAACAAATTAAATGATTAAAAAAATTACAATTTGATTATTTATTTATTACCATTGTGAATTGGTAACTTGTAGTAACTTGGGCAAGGTGATGTTCAAACCTTCAAGTTAATATAATACCAAGAGCATATCCAACATCCAACAAGCTAGATATACCAATAACTTGTGACTTAGCAAGAGCCAAAAAGTACCAATCTCATCGATCCTATTTGAGTGGGATTTGTACCAACCCCATGTGAGTGAGATCTATCCCAAGAAATGCCTACACTTCAAACATCTTCCTTGAAATTTAAGAAACTTACACATCAATATGTCGGTTTAAGAAAAATCTAAATCAATATACTTTAAATAATTCTAACTTCAATAGGATAGAATAGTCTTGCCATCTTGGAGACTAACTCCAATTCTATGGTGATTATAACTTTAATAGAATAAATATTTCATGGCCAATCTTGAAATGATTATAATTTGATTCCTTTAGATAGTTCATATTAAGATGAATTTATGTTGATTCATTTTTTTAAATGTTTCCATATATATACAATTATGCATTTTTTTATTTTTTTTATTTAAGTTGAAATTAATTTAGTTAATTAAATTTATCTCATATTTAATTTTAGTATTAATATATTTAGTCTATATTAAATATAACTATGATAAATGCCCACTAAAATCAATATGATCTATAAAAACTAAAAAATTTAAGAAAACTATATATTTTTTTAATATTTTATTTTTATGATAAAAAAATAAAAATAAAAAATAAAAATCACTATTTTATTATTTAAATACAAATTAAGAATTTATTAACAAAATTGTAAATGATTATATTATATATTTTTTTAATATTTTATTTTTATGATAAAAAAATAAAAATAAAAAATAAAAATCTAAAACACAATTTAAATAATACAAAAATGCAAATTTCTCATCCGTCATACGTCCTAATCATGGACGGAGATTACTGAAAAAGCCAACAAAATGAAGATGTAGATTTACGAACTTGAAGTCTTTGTAGTTGGTATTGACGAATTTTCCTCTCTCCCTTTCTTAGAAGACTTTACAACCATGACAGGTGAGGTCAATACAACTGCTTTTGCTTTTTAAATAAGTTGATTTCTCTGGGTAGTTTTTTTTATTTTTTATTGGAATTGTCATTTATTGGATTGGATTATTAATGGGAACCCAAAATTTAGAACTATTTTACAGGCTCCACGTGCTTCGATGGTTTCCGCATCCTTTCAGAATGGTTTCCATCTTCAAAAATTCTTGCTTCATTTTAACATCGTTGTGAGAATTCATTGATCCAGTTCAAATTTGATCTAAATTTTTTCAATACCTGTGAGTGGAATTTTTTTCTCTTAGATTTTTATTGAAAGCACTGACAGACACAAATTTTAATCAACTTTGCTTGTTGGGCAGTAAGGTAAGGATTTTAATAACAAAGTTTGCACCATGGAGAAGAACGGGTTAAAAATATTAAATGCCTTGGACATGGCCAAAACGCAATGGTACCACTTTACTACAATATTTAGTGCAGGCATGGGGTTCTTCATGGATGCCTATGATTTGTTCTGCATTTCCACCGTCACGGAGCTCCTGGGAAGGATTTATTACTTTGATCCCAATAGCCAGAGCCCCGGAACTCTACCTCCAAACGTCTCGGCTACCGTAACAAGGGTGGCGTTATGTGGAACTCTTTGCGGGCGGCTTTTCTTTAGTTGGATGGGCGACAAAACTGGACGAAAGAAAGTCTATGGCATAACCCTTCTGCTCATGGTCACTACCTCCATAGTGTCTGGTCTTTCTTTGGGGACCACAGCCATGTCCGTAATGACCATGCTGTGCTTTTTTCAGTTCTGGCTCAGCTTCGGCATCGGCGGAGATTATCCTTTATCCGCCACCATTATGTCAGAATATGCAAACAAGAAAACCCGAGCAGCCTTCATGGCAGCTGTGTTTTCTATGCAAGGCTTCAGAATTCTTCCTGGCGGCACTGTCTCAATTATCGTCTTTGCAGCTTTCAAGAACAAGTACGACCGCCCGACATACCAGGTTGACCATTGAGGTTCGACTGCCTGGGAAGCCGATCGTGTATGGCGGATCATTCTCATGGTGGGAGTTGTTCCCACTGCTTTGACATAATACTGGAGAATGAAAGTACCCGAAATGGCTCGCTACATGGCGCTAGTTGCAAACGACATAAAGAAAGCCACGACCGACATGTCATAGGTTCTTCAAGTAGAAATTGATCTAGATGAAGAGGCGCCAGCAAGGAATGAGGCACGGTTTGGTTTATTTTCCAAAGAGTTCGCAAGGCGAAACGGTTGGCATTTACTGGGAACTATGAGCACATGGTTTTCATTTGACATCGCGTTCTACAGCCAAATGTTGGATAGCCAGAGGATTCAATCACACAATAACACAAGTATTTCATACATGAAAAAATGAGCTGCAGCTCTTCAATTAATCTCAATCACTCTAAATCTCAAACTAAATACAATGAACCCAGTGAAGGGTATTTAACCTAAATTGGCATGCACACACTCTCACATAACTGAACTTGATCAACTCTCTTAACTCACTCTCTAACTCACTCACCAAATCTATCTATAACTCGACTCAACTGATTCACTTAACTGTTTGTCTAACTCTGCATGCAGGAAGTAATTATATATTTTAACACTCCCCTTTAATTACGACCGCCAAAATAAAACATAACTCATGACAACTCAAGCATGCCTCCTGGTCTATGTCTTAGCTAGGCTTACAACACCCAAGTTTCTCTTGTGAAACTCAAAAAAATCTACTACTAATGGCTTTGTAAAGATATCAGCCAATTGATCACTCGTTCTATAGGGCTTCAAGTGAACTTCTCCATTGCTCACAAGTTCTCGAATAAAGTGATATCTAGTATCAATATACTTGCTCTTGTTTGGTATGTGTTTATGGTTTTGGGGTACGATGTTTTTCGACCCCTGGTATTTTGTAGATCCGGTCAAGGGAACTACGGTTATGTTCTAATCCGGGGTTAATGGATTGGGGTTTATGTATGCTTCGGCATGTATATATATGTGTTGTAACACTAAAAGGAATATAATGAAAAATCAAGCTGGTCGTCCCGATTTGGGATCCAGGGGAAAATCTCTGTGTTTATCTGTTTTATGTTTTATGCTCTAGCTATTGTTTATTTTCTGTTATAAGAATCATGTGTAGATAATTTTTGTTGGGGGGTTAAAACCTACGACTCTTTTGATGAAAGCAAAACTATTAGATGATTTTGAGATCGGCGATGTATTACTATACAGTATATCATTGTTGATCCTTGTTGCTTGATTGAGTCAATCCAATACTCTTCTTAACCATCTTTGCTTGACATCTGCTTCAAATTCTTTGCTATATTCACTTGTTGATGGATTGTTGGTCACTAAAATTGTTTCTGATTAGCTCCACATAAATTGTCAACCCGAGGAAGTCTTTTTATTTCAAAGATAATCACGCACTGGATATGCTCAATTTCAAAAGCAGAAATAATGTTGTAGTAAAAAGCCACACAATTATTAATCTCACAAATCTACTGATTCACACTCTGTTTAATCAAGGCTGAAGTCACTTAAGTTATAGCAGAAATAATTTCTATGTTGCAGTTAAAATCCAAACAAAGGAAGACCAATCTGCAAGAAAAGAAATTAATCAACCATAGCAGGAACAGGACCCTATTGTAGTGAGACATTTTGGTGCTTTTAGCTTGGCACTAATTACTGCTTGTAGAAAAGATGACTCGAGGGCCAAGACCCTATTCCCATGAACAGAAACCTTCAGCACTTGTTCTCTTGTTTCTAGTCACACTGCAGGAAAAGAAAGGCAATCAGTGGGAGCAGGACCCTATTCCTTTGTACAGGAATCTTCAGTACCTGCTTCCCAGCATCATACATACAATCAACAGAAATAGATTTCTCAACTTCTCAAGAATGAATGTATTTAACACATGCAGCGTTAAGGAAACAGAGTACTTGATGAACTACAGAACTGTGCAACTAGTGTTTCAACAACAGAATTAAAGTAAAGTGCAAACAACATAAAGAATTAAACAAATTACAGGAACAGAAGGGTGAATCTTGTGAGGAAGGCGGGCCCTTTCCCTCTCACAAGATTCCCCAGGGAAAGAATTAAATTGGAGCGCTCAAAAGAAGATTTTATTCATCTGTCAAAAGAAATGATACATTACAGATGGAGTCTAGCTCCAGTTCTCACACAATGTTCTCCTGTAGCTTTCAAAAATGAACTCCCTACTAATGATGATGTCTCCTCTTTTTAAAGAGGAGACATCTTTTACAATTACATGAGAGCAAATCTACATTCATCCCAAATCTGTTCGCTTTCCTAAAACAGGACTATTCTGTTCTTCCAAAAAAAGATATTGTTACAACAGAGACAACAAGAATGCTATCTTCAGAATGGTCCATGTAACCAAGTCTTCATGCTGTTACTATTGTTCCACAAAAGGCTCTTCCAGAATCGCAAATTACGAGTGACGGAATTTGCGCGCTTGCTGGCTGTTTCAGCAACTAAGTCAACTGTTTCAGCAACGGCCGGTTGTTCCAGCAAGCATATAACTTATCTGCGATCTTTTAAACTTTATATTAGCAACAATCCACTTCGCTTAATGATAAAATATAAGAGTATTTTGGAATTATATGTAAACATATTAAACATATAATAAAGATGAGGATTTTATATACCTTGGGATAAAGTAGATGAAAATGCTAATGGAATCCTTTTTTAATCATGGTTATAAAAGTAAAATGGTGTCAAAGTATATAGCAAAAATGATACATAGTGGAGTCCTAACATCCCCCCCAGCTAAAAATGTTGCATGTCCTCAGGCAACCCCTAGTCTGAGTCAGAGTCTGAGTACTGGTACTGAGCATGCAAATTACTCAAGCAGTAGCTGGAGAAGGTGGCATCTGTAGGAGCTCTGAATCCTCTGTTGTTCTGCAAGTGCTGCCATGCTAAAGCTTCATCTCTGTCATTCAATTGGTAATGACACTGATATTTCCCTGAAGGCAGCCATAAAATTGGAAAATGAAAATGATACCCGATCCAGTTCACTCCACAATGTCGAATGCATCCAATGTAATTAGGTACCCTGGAAAGTGCAGCTTGAAGATTGTTAGGGTTAAAAGGGTGATAATCTTGTCTTTCTTTACATGACTGCTGCCAAAACATAGTGTTGGCCTTCAATGCAGCAGTCCCCTTTACTCTAATTTGCTGTTGACACTTAAAAAGTGTTGAAGCCTGTAGTTGTTATATATACCTATGCATTCCTGGCTTCTGTAAGAATTTATGATATTGTGCTATAAACATGGCTGGACTTAAAGGTTCTGGTCTAATCCAAAGGAGTCTATTCTCCTCATTATGACTGCTTGCAGTGAACGCAGTTTGCCAAGTGAGCTGGTTGGCCAAAAATGAAACAAATGCCCTTATTTGTATATCTCCTGCAATTGGAATAAGATTAACTCTTCTATTGTCGGGAATGGCCTCATTATGAAGGTAGAGTTCGCACAGCAAATGCTGGTCACTTTCGGGGGCCTCATTAAAAGTCTCAACAAATTTCTCTGAAGTAAGTAATTCATACGGTCTGCCATCTTTTATTGCTTTTAATTGAAAATAAACTAATCGTTCAGAAAGAAAGAGAGAGTAGTTTACAGAGGGTTTGTGGGTAGCCATCAACTTCTGTACTAATGAAAACATCAAGGCCATCTTTTCCTTAGATTCCTTGACTTCCTTTTTGGAGTCCCTGAGCTGTTGCAACATTTGTTCCCAACTATCCCAGTTGGCATATATGTGACTCTGCCATGCTAACTTATGCTGCTGTAGTATTGTATCTTGTTCTTCAGCATATTGTTTCTTCCATTTGTTCATCAGTTCCAATTGATTCCATGGCAGGGTCTGTGTGCTAGCATTAGAAGTACTGGGTTGGGACGTTGTTTGAATGGCTACACTGACTATCTTAGGGCGAGATATCTGCAGTGGTGCTTCTGTCTGAGTGGCTGCATTAACTAGAACAGGGCGGGATATATGAGGTTTAGTTTCTTTTTCTTCCTTTATTGATAGCCCTACTGGTTCTTGTGGAGCAGTAGGGCATCCTTCTTTTATTCCAGCTGATGTAGATGCCTCAGATACTTGAACTTTAACTAGTTTGTAGCCTGCCTGCTGGTAAATATTACCACACTCATGGCACATGTATTCCTTACATGGCTCCTTATTTTGCATTGAGGCTGTGTGTGCTAACATATAGAGATTCAATTCTCTATCAAAAGCTTCTCGAGCCATGGTTAATTCATTCTTGTAGGCTTCCAGTTCAGACTTCAAGAATTCATTCTCCTCCAATAAAGATGTCATAGTATGTAAACCCTGTGCGCTGGTTGATTCTGCTGGGGTAGTCCGCTGTTGCAGAGCCGTAGCTGGTTCTTGTGGGACAGCTACAGCTGGTCTCCCACTATCATCATGCTTGGTGTATTTTTGTACCACAGTGGCTGGTTCTTGTGTTTCAGCCTCTGGGTAAGTGACTGGTTCTTGTGTGACAGTCACTGTTTGAGCCATAAACAATGTTGTATTATCCCGGGGCACTGGTTCTTGTGTGGCAGTGCCACCGGCTGAGACGGGTTGGGGGGTTTGGAATGGGGATGAAGATTGGAGTCTTAACAGAATAGTGGCGGGGTCAGGGGAAATGGGAGTAACTCCTGTTTCAACAGTCATCTTCATTTTCCTTTTTGGTAGGAAAGCAGAGAAGTCACTGTCTTTCCTTTTCTTTGCGGGGGAGGATTGTTCTCTGGGGGAAGGGCTTTCAGAAGAAGTGAAAATTTGAAATTTAGCCCTTGTCCGTCGTTTGGAGACTGAGACTGTTGGGGTTCTTTTCTTTTTATAAGTAGGTGGGGATGGGGGTGTTAGAGAGTCGTCACTAGGGATAGAAATAGTGGGAACGGTTGACTCTACTAAGTGGGACGAGCTTGGGGTTGGGTCAACTGGCTTTGGGGCTGAAGTTACTGGGGAATGTGGAATATCGTCCCGTTGTCCTTCATAAGGAATTTCAGGAGTATCTTGGGAACTTTCGGGTTGTTGGGACGTTTGAGCCTACTGAGGAATTTCAGGCAGCTGGGGAACAGGGAGTGGATCAATCAGAGGGGGATTTTGCTGAGCAAAACCCCTCTGTATTAACAGTTGGCATAAACGATGGTGGGTGAGGGATAACATTGGGAATTTAGACCGTCTACAATAATAAGACATGTTTCTAATACAACCAAGAAGATAATAGGGGATATTAACCATTCGACCATTTCTCAAATGATTCATCAAAACAAAGTCGTGGTTGTACACTACCTGGTAACGCCCTTCGCATGTCAAGTAGTGTTTGATGAACTCTGCCACTGATGGCCATGGTCGAGGAAGTGAATGCAGACTGACGCTGCGGCCTTTAAGTTCAACTGGCTCATCTGGACGAAGAAAATCTTGCTGTGCATTCAGAATAACCTGCTTTCTGCTGAACCAGCGAGTCCCAATGGCTGGCAACCCTGAAACTTGAACTATGTCCTCCTCTGTTACTGAAATGCGAACCCCTTGAACCACTGAAAAATCGCCTTGAAGGTTTTGTGCAAACTCTAAAACTTGTTCCTGGTCAAATTCACCCAACCTTTCAAAATATACTGTCCATCCCGCTTGTTGGAAAATTTGATAGGCTTCGGGGAACAATTGAAGAAGATTTATGGAACCAGGCTCGTGTCTAATGGCCGACCCTCCCATGGCTCTAGCTTTGAATTACATGCAGAGGCACAGAAGACAGTAAACACAGACTTTTATCACGCTAGTTGTTGCAACAGAGGCTGCAGGGTCTCAAATGACGGCGGAAGTGGATATAAAAAGGACGGAGGATTGGTTAATGCGAAATGATTGTTCAGTTTTCGAAATTCCCCCCCCTACGTATGGTGTAATGATGATTGGGCGTGTAAAGATTATAATCATTATGAATGAAATCCTCTCTTTAATATAGTTTAACTGAATTACATTAAAACCTCATACCTTACATTTTTACCTTTGGTTTAATAATTCGAAGTGTCAAGTGCTTCAAAATGGCTTAATATACATGGAAGAATCTGTAGATTTCTCTGAAATTTAGAACAGGAGTGTAGCCGAATCTGCTCAGTGCTGAATAATTTTTCACCCAAAGGATCTGAAGTATGAACGTGGAGAACCAAAAAGCTTATATAAAAGCAAAGAGAAATGATATTTTAATGATGACAGGTTGCTGAAACTGGTGTTTCAGCAACAGAAAAATGAACGATACGTTGCTGAAACAGGTGTTTCAGCAACGGGAAAAATCAGAAAAATGGGATAAATGACTTGGGTCTGCAAGAAGTGGGGGAAGTATTTGGTAAGGGATAATTTAAGCAGTAAGGGATGGGAAATACTATCTGAAGGGAGAGATTTCAGGAATGGTATGAGTGGGAAAAATGGAAAAAGGGCAATAATGTAGAAGTGAGGATGAAGGGATATTGATAGGAAATGGGGTAAAATGAAGGGAACAAGCTTTCTGTGATTGAGGCTTCAGATCTTCTCATGATGAATCTGTCCTCCTTAATGAGCTTTTCCAGAATCTGCAAAATTCAATTGTAATATGCCAATCCTTGACAGGGATTATTAGTGCTAAATCTATTCTAATACTAAAAATACAGTGCAGAAAATTAAGTGCTGTGAGGAGCAGAAGACTCCCCTAGAAAAAGATAATGAATATCAGTCATGCAAGCAGTCTTGAAATCCTCTTTAGAAACAGGGCGCTGGTATAGATGGAGCCTATGACCATTGACTAGTAGAGGTGTTTTAGAACCATCAATTGTTAAAAGTCTTACCGTTCCATTTGGAAAAACAGCATCTACCTCATATGGTCCAAGCCAGCGTGTACGTAGCTTACCCTGAAAATTTTCAAACCGAGAGTCATACAACAAGGCCCAATTACCTTTTTGAAACTGCTTATGTTTGATAAATTTGTCATGCCACTTCATCCTTTGTTGTTGTATCATGGTTGTTTGATGAATGGCATCTAATCTCTTTTCATCCAACTCAAGAAGCTGCTGCAACCTAGCTGTCTGCACATCAGTCAAATCAAGATTAACAGCTAAAGCAGTTCTTAAAGTTTTAATCTCAAATTCCACAGGAAAAACAGCATTTTTACCATAAACCAATTCATAGGGAGAAAAACCTGTAGTGTTTCTCCAAGTAGTTCTATAAGCCCATAATGCCTCAGGGAGCCTTTGGGACCAATCCTTCCGGTTGTCCTTCACTGTTTTAGTTAGAATGGCTTCTAAAACTTTATTTGTGCTTTCCACTTGCCCATTGGCCTAGGGGTGGTATGGTGTAGTCATTCTATGTTGAATATGATATTTGTGAAGGGTAGATTTAAAACCATGAGAATTAAATGGAGGTCCTCCATCAGTAACTAGCTCTCTAGGAATTCCAAATCTAGTAAAGATTCCTTCAAATAAGAAAGCTAGGACAGCCTCTTCATTGGCTCTAATAAGTGCTTTGGCCTCCACCCATTTAGTCATATAGTCTGTACAGACTAATATATAAGTTCTTTGATTGGATGGAGGGTTAATGGGTCCTATGAAATCCAAGGCCCATCTTTCAAATGGTTTAGAAACTACCTGGGGGTTTAATGGCATTTGGTCTCTATGATTGGGTTGACCCATTCTTTGGCAGCTGTCACAAGCCCTTACATACTTCTTTGCATCCTTGAATAATGAGGGCCAATAGTAACCCATCCTCAGAATTTTGTGTGTTGTTCTCTTATCAGCAAAATGCCCTCCACAGGGGCCATCATGACAAGCTTTCAATATGTCATACACTTCATCTTCTCTAATGCATCTTCGGATCTCCTGATCAAGCCCAGTGTAGAAAAGACACCCGCTTATCCAGCTGTACCTGGCACTTTGTTGAACAATCTTTCTCTTTTCTCTGTATGACAGGTGTGATGGTAATTTTCCTGCAACCAAATAATTAGCAATATATGCATACCATGGAGAGTGAGCAGAAACTGCAAACAAATACTCATCAGGAAAAGAATCATCTACTGGAATATCATTGTCAGTTTTTAATCGTGAAAGGAAATCAGCCACCACATTTTCTTTACCAGGCCGATCTACAATTGTGATATCAAATTCCTGCAATAATAATAGCCATCTGGTAACTCTAGCATTTGTGACCGATTTATTCATTAAATACTTAATAGCTGAATGATCAGTGTGCACAAAAGTAGAATAACCAGTGATATAGTGTCGAAATTTATTAATGGCATAGATTACTGCAAGAAACTCCTTCTCGGTAACTGTATAATTAAGCTCAGCAGAGGTCATATTCTTACTGATAAAGTATATAGCATAAGGAAGATGATTTTCCTCTTGTCCCAAGACAGCTCCAATTGCAGTGTCTGAAGCATCAGAAGATATATGAAAAGGGAGATTCCAATCAGGCCCCCTCAAAATAGGAGCAGTAGACAACTGATGCTTGAGTTCTTCAAAAGCTTTCTGACAAGAATTAGTCCATTTAAATTCAGCATTTTTCATAAGCAACACAAATAATGGAGAAGCTATATTAGAGAAATCTTTAATAAATCTTCTGTAGTATCCTGCATGTCCTAGAAAACTTCTCACATCAGTTTGAGTTTTAGGAACAGAAAGATTCTGAATGACCAATATTTTAGATGGATCTACCTGAATACCTTGAGATGAAATAAAATGTCCAAGCACTATTCCTTCACTCATCATCATATGGCATTTTTCAGTGCTTAAGGAGAGGTGAGCTTGTATACATCGTTTAAGTACTTTCTCAAGGTTTTGTAATGCATCTTCAAAAGACACACCATAAGGAGTAAAATCATCCATAAATATTTCCATAGAATCATTCAACATATCAGAAAAAATTCCTATAACAGCTCTTTGAAAAGTTGCTGGTGCGTTACATAGCCCAAATGGAAGAACTCTATAGGCAAAAGTTCCCCAGGGGCTGGTGAAAGTGGTCTTGTCTTGGTCTTGGGGTGCAATTCTTATCTGATTATACCCACTAAATCCATCTAGAAAAGAAAAGAATTTCTTCCCTGCCAGACTATCCAAAACCTGATCAATGAAGGGTAAAGGAAAGTGATCTTTTTGAGTAGCTTTGTTTAAGGCTCTGTAGTCAACACATACTCTCCATTTCCCGTTTTTCTTAGGGACAATTACTAATGGGGAAACCCATTCACTGTCAGATATAGGGTATATAAATCCCGCATTAAGCAATTTTTGAAGTTCTTCCTTAACAATTTCTCGTAAATTAGGATTCATTCGTCTTTGGGGTTGACAAACAGGTCGGCATCCTTCTTTAATGTAAATTCGATGAGTACATAATTCAGAAGAAATACCTTTCATATCCGTATAATCCCATGCAAATGCCTCCTTATATTCATGCAATAACTTCATTAATTGATGTGTTTCAGCATCTGTTAGATCATGATTTATGTTTAATGTCTTGCCGGGTTCAATTTCAACTGTTATGCTTTTAGATGAGATGGTGGTTAAAGTCTGAGATGAGTCTTCAGATTCAATCTTTTCTTGTGTATCAGTTTCAAAAATTGCAGTTAATTGATTGTGTGTTTCAGCAATGATAGAAGAAGGTTCACAAATAAAATTATTAATTATCTCATCCTCTGTATTGTCTTTAAGAGTTAAAGCTTGTCCAATAGTTAGAATAGGCTGAACAACATTATCATCATAATCCATCCACATAGAATCTTCATTATTAATTATTGGTGTAGCATGAGGATAAAGAGTAAGCCGTTTTGTTTCATAACCATTAGAAATTGTCATTGAACCAGATCTACAACTGATAAAAGCATCAGCTGTAGCAAGCCATGGCCTTCCTAGAATTAAGGGATGTCCCCCCAGCTTTGTTTTAGTCTGCAATACAACAAAATCAGCTGGGTATTTCCAGGATTCAACTGAAATAAGTAGATCCTCAACGACTCCTTCAGGTTTAATTGTAGAACGATCAGCCAACTCTAGAATGGTGGGTGTATCTCTGATTGTGTTATTCAGCTGTAACAATTGTGAAGTTTCAAGAGTCATTATATTAATTGCAGCACCTAAATCTACCAGAACTTGGGGAATCATTGTTTTACCAATCTGAACTGTTACTGTAGGATGGCCGGGATCACCATATTTCACGGGAGGGGCTTTTCCGGACATTAATGCAGACAAGTCTCCCATCACATGAACTGTAAGGGGGTCCTTGGTTTTCCTACCAGGTTTCTTAACACAAATATCCCTTAATGTTCTGGCATAAATTGGTACATCTCTTAATGCTTGTAAAAGTGGAATTTTAACATACAAATTTTTCAATTCCCCTAGAAGATTAAAAGCAGGTGTTTCAGCTGTTCTGGTTAAAACCAAACGCTCGGGGAATGGTGGTTCTGTTATTTCAACATTCTTGTTAGGAGGTGGTTGTGCTTCTTTATGTTTCTCAGTTTCTTCTTTATCAGAATCAGAAAAAGTTATGTCATCAATAATAGGCTCTACTATTTTTCCAGATCTCAAATGAATATCGTTACATTGCATAGTAGGAAATATAGACTGATTCTGAATATCAATGACTTGCACAACTTTATTATTAGGGTTAGGATTTGGTTGCACGGGTAGCTGGGGTCTCATTTGGTTATTTGGCGGAGCATTTGATGGCAGAGGAAGTGGTTGTTGGAATTGAGGCAATTGATTTGGATACGGGAGTGGTTGACTTCTCCAATTTGAATTCCAAGGGTTGAAAGAAGATGGCTGCTGTGGAGGCCAAGGAGTCTACATTGAAGGGTCAACAAAGGGAGGGTTTGATTGCTGCATGGGTGGGAAATTCATTTGATTGAAGGGTGGGTATTGCATTTGATTGAAGGGAGGGTAATTTGTTTGGCCAAAAGCAGAATAATTGTTCCAACGATTAAATGGCATACTAGGATTCATACCTTGTCCTTTTGGTTGCCATTGTCTTCTTTGAGTTAGCAGATAAACTGCTTCAGCTTCTTCCTCCGTTGGCTGCAATGCTGCCTTTATTCCTGGCAGAGATGGACATTGTTTTGTCTCATGATCTTTCTCACAAAGGGTACAAATCGGTATTTTATCCATTGGGCATTCCCTCAGTGGATGTTTGTCTCTGCACTTCGGGCAAAAGACAGCCAGAGTTGCTTCTGCTTCAGCCTGCTTTTTCTTAACCTGCAAAGTGTCAATTTGTGAAACAAAAGAACTTAACATTTCAGTTTTAAATTCTTCAAGTAAATTACCTATTTCAGCTCTTGTTGCTCCTCCATTGGCTGATTTCTGCACTCTTGAATAGGTGGAATCTCTTGTTCTGTTTCTTGCAGCTCCCCTAGAACACCTCTTAGCAAGTTCACAAATCTCATCATATGATTCCTTAGATATATCTCCCTTGGCAAGCATGTTTAACATATCTAAAAAATCATCCCTTAAACCTTTAAGTAATATTGTTTTGCGAATTTCCTTACTTATATTCGGATGATCAGATCTCTGTATGTTGTACTGCAGCCTTTCTATATAGTCCTCCGGACTCTCATCCGTCTTTTGTGTCATATTGAATAGTTCATCCTTCTTTTCTCTCGTCCGGCAATAGTCTTGATATTTAAGCAGAAATTTCTGTTTCATCTGCTCCCATGTTGTGATCACCTGACTTCCAAGGCTCATGAACCATCTTAAAGCATTCCCTTTTAAGGTGGCTGGAAACAGTTTCAACTTTTGAGCATTAGTAACATAATCATAACTTTTGCATAATATATCAAATTCAAAAAGAAATTCATCCGGATCTTCAGAGGATAAACCATGAAAGTTAGGTAAAGCAGACAATGGAATGTTTTTCATAGGAGTTATCCCTACAGGGAGATCACTGATAGGAAATCCCAAGGTAGAGAGGGAATTTTCATCCCTTCTTTCTTCTTCAGGATCTACACGTCCTCCACCAAAGAAACCATCATTGTTACCTTCCATTGTTGGCTCTCCTATTGCACTTGCTCGATCTTCAAGATCTCCTATTGGCTCTTTAAAGTTCTCTGCTGGATGTCCAACACTTTCTATTATTTCCTCAATGTACTCTGCTGACTTACTAACACTTCCTTCTGACTCTCCAGCACTGACTGCTGGGTCTTCTATATTCTCAGGACCCACAACTTCCTCTGTTTTGTAATCTGATTGAGGGGAGTGCTGAAATTTTGACCTTCGAGAACTTAATCTTTGTGATGATTCAGCTTTTGATACAATATCGTCAATAAAAGTATTTCTTCCTCCCCTTCCTTTGCCTTTGCCACCGGTGGGGTTAGTTTTCTTCTGGTTTCCGCGTCCTCTCATACAACCTGCACATTTAAAAAGAAAAGATTAATGCTTTTGAAATCTATAATTACCTTCCCCGGCAACGGCGCCAAAATGTTGGTCGCTTTAATTGCTTTCACAATTCAAGCTCCACATAAATTGTCAACCCGAGGAAGTCTTTTTATTTCAAAGATAATCACGCACTGGATATGCTCAATTTCAAAAGCAGAAACAATGTTGTAGTAAAAAGCCACACAATTATTAATCTCACAAATCTACTGGTTCACACTCTGTTCAATCAAAGCTGAAGTCAATAAAGTTATAGCAGAAATAATTTCTATGTTGCAGTTACAATCCAAACAAAGGAAGATCAATCTGCAAGGAAAGAAATCAATCAACCACAGCAGGAACATGACCCTATTCCTTAGTAGGAACTTCAGCACCTGATGCCTGACACTTAATCACACTGTAGGAAAAGTAACTTCAAGAGATCAAGACCCTATTCCCATGAACAGGAACCTTCAGCACTTGTTCTCTTGTTTCTAATCACATTGCAGGAAAAGGAAAGCAATTGATGAGAGCAGGACCCTATTCCTTTATGCAAGAATCTTCAGCACCTGCCTCTCAACATTATACATTCATACAATCAATAGAAATGGATTTCTCAACTTCCAAGAGTGAATGCATTCAATACATGCAGCGCTAAAGAAACAGAGTATTACTAAACTGTGTAACTAATGTCCAACAGCAGAATTAAAGTGAAGTGCAAACAACATAAAGAATTAAACAAATTACAGAAATCAAAGGGTGAATCTTGTGAGGAAGGCGGGCCCTTTCCCTCTCACAAGATTCCCCGGGGGACAGGATTAAATTGGAACGCTCAAAAGAAGAATTTATTCATCTGTCAAAGTAGCTGATACATTACAAATGGAGACTAGCTCCAGTTCTCACACAATATTCTCCTGTAGCTTTACAACAATTGAACTCCCTCCTAATGATGATGTCTCCTCTTTTTAAAGAGGAGACATCTTTTACAATTTACATGAGAGCGAATCTACGTTATCTCAAATCTGTTCTCTTTCCCAAAACAGGACTATTCTGTTCTTCCAAGAAAAGATATTGTTACAACAGAGACAGCAAGAATGCTATCTTCGGGATAATCCAGGTAACCGTGTCTTCATGCTGTTGTTGTTATTCCACAAAAATTTCTTCCAGAATCGCAAATTACGCATGACGGAATTTGCGTGCTTGACGGCTGTTTCAGCAACTGAGTCAGCTGTTTCAGCAACGGTCGCTTGTTCCTAGCAACGCATATAACTTATCTGCGATCTTTGGACTTGTGTTATCAACGATACACTTCAATTAATGATAAAATATAAGAGTATTATGGAATTAAATGTAAAACAGATTAAACATATAATAAAGAAGAGGTTTCTATATACCTTGG